>CM034157.1:307701263-308331263 GCA_019776745.2 Taxus chinensis | reverse complement strand
TAACTCGACAATGCCTATACAAAAGGTATGATCATCCAGCATAACAACAAGATTATTCAAGCCAAAGAAATATCATAGAACATCAAGTACTACAATCACTAGTTAATAACTTATCCCTTTAAAAATTACAAATAGAATTTGTGAGGTCTGATAAAACACTAACCTAAAATATCTAATTGAAACTAAAACTAAAGCATACTGGATCTAGGGTTGAAAAAATAGGAATAAGATATAAAAGGAAAATAATGGCGATGCAAAAAAAAGGAAAGGTTAAAATATGGTAAGAAGGACATAGAACAAGTGCATATTTAGATATTTAAATGAAACATAGAGTTCTAGAAGACATGAATGAATAAAACTTAACAAAAGCAAGAGGGTAAACATCCACAACAAATACATAGCACTCAAAGGGAAACAATCATAGATGTATAACATTCAAAATATGTTCATTATGTTTAAAAAGTAGAGGTTAGATATCTCATATGAAAATATGAAGTTGGAAACATCTAAAGACAATAAAATACGTATGTTTAAGGAAGACCATGCGTATTCATAAAAAGGAACCCGTAAAAAGTGCCTAAGCCCTGACATTTATAGAATATGAAAAAATAGGAGAGAGAGATGGGGGGAATTAAAATTTGGATTTTCCATGGAAAAATACAACCTACCAACCATAAATCATGTCGACATTAACATCCCCAATAAATTGACATCTCTTCTATAACATGCCATCATGATTTGCAAGCAAGAGCATGGTCAACATTTTTACATTTACTCTTGTTAAGTGAGGTAGTTGGATGTTTGAAATGAGTAACTGCACATTCTCTTGTGTAACTAAAATTTCATGATCCCTTTCCTGTAATAGGTCCCTTCCCCATGTTCCTTCATATGCAATGTGGCCATAAGATCCATATAAAAAACCAAGTTTTATTTATCCCACATCGTTTTGAATGTTTCATGGATTTTTCTGTGGTCTTAATCATTTCTTACCTCCTCATATCGTGACCTTTTCCTATGGATTTTGGATTCGAATGTTTTTGTGAGTTGAGAAACTCATAAGAAAATAACTTTCGCATATCTGCTAGAGCCTCTTCTGATATTCCTGTAGACTTTTACACTCGACCACCCACACAAAAAATTTACCGTTCATAGTTTTTCACATACGTTGAAACCCACAAAGGCCTTTCTCCTTATTGATTTCCTATAGACATAGAAATCCATGCAACAATTCACTTAAAGGACCCGCAAAACACTAGGGTAGTATTTCACTATTCTAGGACTTAGCTGATTGTGATCTCCATACGAATATGGGTGTCTTTTCAACCCTTAGAAGTTATACACACCTGATGTGGTTGATTTTTATGAACACTTGAACAATTGGCACTTTAGTCCATAGAACAAAAAAAATTCTGCAATAATCTTCTACGACTTTTACACATAGTCAATATGAATTTTGATGAAAATAAGGAATACACCTTAGTCTAAAACTTAACAATTCATCCAAAATAGAAACTTGGAAGTGTGATTTTGGATAAAAATTTAGATAATAAATGGTGGTTACCTTCCTACAAATAAATGATAATTTTCCTTAACAATCCATTGGGAATGGATTCAAGTGCCTATCTTTGAAATTTAGAACTTCAGCTTATATATTCCATGAATTTTCCATCAATAAACATCTGATGGATCCATAAAACACTGAAACTTTTTCAAAACTTTGAGAATACAAATACCATCTGCGGAACCAAAAAACATGTGCAAGGAACTTAGGGAAATAAAAAATATACTACAAAAAAAATAATGTGCTCAACAACACTTGGAGGAAGTAAAACTGATATAAGATGTATAAGGTGAAACCTTTTCTTTAAAAAGAATGCTTGAGATAGATCCCATTGACCCAGATCATGACATCTTATCCATCTATTTTTTATAACTGGAGAGCGTTGTGTCGGTTACATTCTGAGATAACCTAGGGGCCGATCCATAAAGCATAAAAATTTTAATGTCTTCTTGGTTTTTCCCTGTCTTGGTCCCATTTTAGAACAAGATCTCCTTCATGAAATTTTCTAGCCATTTCTTTATGGTCAAAGAATCTTTTAACCTAAGCTTGATATTTTTCCATTTTATCAATTGATTCATCTCTTAGTTCTTCTAGCTCCATGAGCTTTGCATAAATGATCTTTGTGGCTTCAAATTCAAACATTTCTAGATATTGATCCAGATCCAATGAAGGCTCTGAAGAGATCCATATATATTGGTAAATTTTTATTAATTTCCATATACAAAAGATATGAAGGGTGAACAAATTTCAGTTTGATGTTTTGGATATGATTAATTTATCAGCCCATAATTTTATTTGAAATTAATCCTTTGTAGGCATGTGCCAATGCTCTCTAATTTACAACACTCTAAGCTTCTTCAATTTGAATTTCCCTTCGGAGATTAGTTTGTTGATTCACCAATTTCTCCATTACCTTGGAGGTAATAGTTTCCTCATGAACCAAATAGACTTCAATTCTTGATACTTTTCCTTCTCTTAGACGCTTTGGTGCTAAGGAATGTGAAGGATTTTCCTTCAAATGATTGTGGATCCCACAGGACTAAAAAATGTCGTCACAATACCTTGGTAAAATCAAATGGATACTAGGAAGTGTTTTCATGGCTTTTTGAACTTAGGTTTCAAATTCTTCATTCCCTTGAAGTAATGTGTGGCTTGAGGATTCAAATTATACCCTAGGATTTCACTTGATTGACATCACTCAAATCCTTTTTACACAATCCCCATTGCATCAACTCCACAGATCACCAAATTTTTCAAGTCTACTAGCACTCCTTTGCCTATTCCATGAAGGTTCCTAATTTATCCATCATAATCTACCTAAGAAGTCTTGAAGCAATCAAACATTATTTTGAGTTTGTGGTGCTTAGGAAAACCCATCCAGGAACACTAATCCTTCAATCTCATGAACAAATAAATTCTAGTATTTATGTGCCTTTCAAACAAGAGATATTGCCTCCATTGAAATGATTTTTTAGTTGTCAAAATCCCTAGGGGTTATTTTGGACACAATTTAGCTGACTCATGGGGATATATTTGGGGATAGAATTGCAAGTGGCCTTGAAGTAATCCATTGGGCATGGAGTCAAGTCTAAAAACTTGGAAACTATATGAGAACTTGAAATTTTCCCATTAAACTTAGCATTATTCAATATTGATGAACCCAAAGACCACTGAAACCTCTTCAAAAAACTCCCAAATGCAAAATCCATATAAACTACCATGACATGTGCAAGGCACTTAGGGAAATAAACTACACTACTAACAAAATATTGTTGAAATCACCCTTGAAGGAACAAAACTAAACTAATATGTACAAGGTAAACCTTCACTTCAAAATTTCCATGTTTAAGGTAGATCCCATTGACTGGAATCATAAGCTCTTCTCCATCTAATTTTGACAATTGGAAATCATTGTGTGATTATGAACCTGAGATAACATAGGGGTACTCCATATAGGACATCAAAATTTGAGTGCCTTCCTGGTATGGATCTGTCTTGGTCCCATTTGAGGACAAGATGGCCTTCTTGAAAGTTAGTAGCCACTTTTTCCTATCAAAACACTTCTTCACTTGAGCTTGATTCAACTCCATTTCTATGCATGATTGATCTTCCTGACTCTTCTAACTCCATGAGATGTGGCATATCTAATTTCCATGGCCTCTACCTCAAACATTTCAAGCTCGGTAATAAGCTCTATGGTTGGTAACTCAAGGGATATTGGAAAATTTTCTTCTTTACCATAAACTAACTTATATGGTGAGTCTTCCATTTGACCTCTTTAAGGAGTGATCCTATAGCCCATAAGGATGATTTTGGATTATTTTGTATGCCATGTTCTTTGATTTTCCTCCAAGGTCCTTCTTATGACCCTCAAAATTACTTATTTGTTGACTCAACCCTAGTGACATTACCTTGGGGGTAGTAATTTGAAGATGTGCTTCAATATATTCCATTCTTTAACAGCCCAATCAGTGATTTTGGTGCCAAGGAATGCCAAAGCATTATTAGATATGATTTTGGAAGGAACACCAAATCTGGTCACAACACCTTCATAAAAATCTAAGATGTTAGCTTCATTTTCTTCCTTCAAATACAACTTTCCTCTATCCATTTGGTGAAGTAATCTGTGGCTGTGAGGATCTTCTTGTGACCCAAGATTAAATGTGGATTTATTACTCCAATAAAATCCAACCCCCATTGCATGAATGGTTGATCTACCTAGATGGGGTGGAGTGGAAGAGCTTGTAGTCTTTCCTTTCCTGTGAAAAAGGTGACTTTTTGCATTTTTTACCCATGCATAACAATCCTTAAAAATACTCAGCCAATAATAGCCAATTTCATTATTTTGAGTTGTTTTTGGCCTTGGAAAAAAGTTTCTCCATAGCCATGGCATCATGGAACTCATGTAAACCTTCTCAATTGGATCTCCTTGAATGCACCTCAAAAGTACTCCATTTATATTATTTCCTTTCCTAAAAGGACATTACATCAATAAGCACCAAAGGGGATAGATTGAAGTTTAAAATACCTTCTCTTGACCTTGGTCAAGCCTTAGGGGTATTGACCTATTTGAGAAAAGTGTTCACTATGTCATGGGTCCAACAATAGATATGTGGAGCATCTACGAGTTCTTCTTGATCATGTTGGAGCACTAAAATAGCCTCCTCTTCATTTCATGGTTATGAAACCATCTACTCACATAAACCCTTGCCTTTGACTAGCTTAGTCACTTTGATATCAACATCATATTCCATCACTTTGGTTATCCAACCAACTCTTTTCTCATTAAGATCCTTATTTAGAAGAAAATATTTCACACCAGCATGTGAAACCATAAGATGGATCTTATTGTTGGACACTAAATGTTTGAATTTATTCAATCTCCTTATGACAGCTAAGGCATGCTTCTCAACAAATGAGTACCTTACCTCATAATATTCAATATTCTAGCTAAATAATGCAATTGGTTTCTCTTTTCCTCCTTCATTCAGTTACACAAGCATGGAGGATATTTGTGTTTGTGCCTCTAAAGGCATACAAGGTGAACTCCTAAGTGAAATTAGGATTGACAAGAGTTAGGGGCCCTATGTAATTTCATTGTTTTATATGCCTCAAACTTTCCTTCCATTTTGTGGTCAACTTGAAGAGAATTTTTTTCTTTAACATTGATGTCAATGGCTTGACAAGATTGGAAAAAAAAAAATGAACAAAATGCCTAACAAATTTGATTCTTCCCAAGAAACTTTTCAATGCTTTCTTGTGACTGGGTAATGGAAATGCAAGGATGACACTTACTATTTTTGGATCAATGAGAAGGCCATATTTTGAGAGAATGTGGCTAAGGATTTTTCCTTCATGCACTAAGAAGATACATTTATGGGGGTTGAAAGAAACCTCGAACTATCTACATTTCTCAAATACCTACTTGAGATGAATTAGATGATCATTTTCATCCTTGGAGAACATTGTGATATCATCCAGGTATAAAAGAACAATGTTATTGATCAACCCTTGAATGTCATGTCCATGGCTCTTTGAAATTTTCTCCTGCATTAGATAAACCAAATGGAATTTTCTTGTAAGTATAGGTTCTTCACTTGTTAGTAAATGTTTTCTTGAAATGATCCTCACCTTTCACCATGATCTGGTTGTAGCCAAAGTAGCCATATAAAAGAGAAAACCTTTCTGACCCTGCTACTATTTGTAAAAAAAATCAATAGAAGGTAGTGGGTAATGATCCTTCAAAGATACTTTAATAATGTCTTTGAAATCAACGCACAATCTAATTTCTCCATTTCTCTTCCACACATGAACTGGATTTGTAACCCATGATGAATGCTTGATGGGGAAAATGATGTTTTCCTCAATTAGTTTGTTTAATTATTTCTTCATGAGAGGGTCAATCCATGGTTTTATAGGCCTCTATTTTTTCCTAATGGGTTTAGCAATTAGGTCTAGTTCAATGGTGTGCTAAGCTAGATCTAGATCAAAACCCCCAAGGTCTTCACAACTCCATGCAAAAACATCAACAAATTCTTGACAAAGCTCTACAAAATTATGTTTTTTGTATGGAGTGCATACCTTTCCACTCTTAAGTAATTTGTCTTGGTGAACTGAGATGGGTTCATAATCCTCACCTTTGATATCATGTTTTCTTTTTCTTTCTATAGTTGATCATCAGAATTGAAAATGGATTCCAAAGTCACTAGTCCTTTGGGAAATTTTTTTGATCTAAGTTGGACAATTTTTCTCCATATTGTTACTCCAACTTGTCTTGATTTCTTGATGAAAAATCAGTCTCTTCTTTGATGAAATTGCAATTTGTTGATCATTCTCAAATACTTTCCAATTTGTGTTATTTTTGGTATAGAATAGCCTCACCACTACTTTGATATGTGACTACAATTTACTCCTTCTTGATATCTTGAGCAATGTCAAAATTTTCTCCTACTATATATAATATATCCATATATTCATTTTCTTTCCTTGGGATGAAACAAATGTTGAAGGCTTCAAAATCCTCCAAGAGGTCCCATACCCTATGCTACAATCTCTAAGTAGGTCATTCTTAGCCACATTCATCCCTCTGACTTGGTTTACAACTAGTTCACTATCCCCAAAAGTCCATAATTGCTTGATATTTCTCTTTCTTTCCCATTGCAGGCCATGGATGAGAGATTCATACTCTGTTGAGTTGTTAGAACAACTAAATTGTAACATGAAAGAAAAATAATACCTCATACCAGTAGGAAATACAAGTACCACAGCTCCTCTTAATCCTTGTCTGCTTCTTGATCCATCAAAAAACATTTTCCAAATGCCATCATCATATGGATTTAACTTTCAATAACATTAGAATAGGTGAATCTTCCTCATACAAGCAATATATTCCAAGGAAAACTTCTTCAATCTATTTGTATGGATCAAAACCATGACTTTCAATTTCCCCACTCATCAAGTAGAAAATATGAGATGCCTTCAATTTGAGTATTTGTTTCTTGGACACTTGGGTGATCCTCCTGATCAAATATTGTGTAATTAACATTAATGGGGCTGGGCACATAAGGCTCTATATGATATGTGGAAATAGGTTCAGACCTAATGGTATCCTTGGTGCCATATCTGGTTCTGAAAATCATGTGAGACCAATCCATGGATAGGTACTTTCCAATCTTAGTGGTGAAATCCCATAAAAGGCACAAACTAAATAAAATTGGGAGTTCAATGATGAAAACATCCTATAGAATTGAGAAATTAGGACATGCATGTAATGTGAGGCTTATACCTCTTACTAATCCAATAGTTCCCACCATGGTTCCATCCAATTATACCACTCCTTTAGAGAGTGACTCATATTCAAGACCAAGTTGGTATGTTATTTGTTTGGGCATCACTGAACTACTTTCCCCTGAGTCAATCATGAAATTGTAAACAAGATGATTGCCTATGATGAGAGATACATAGAAAGGTGGTGGCTTCATGTTCTTACTTGGTTGGTCATCCTTTTGTTGAAGTGTATTGGTGAGCACCACTTTATTCTTTTCCTTAGATGAATCATGTGGCATGGGGAGATTAGACATGATGGATTCTAAAATATCTCTTTGTCCAGGAATATCTAGAGATTCCCACATTGAGATGTTCACATTGGTTCTTTTTATTTTCTCTAGGATGTTGAAAGGAGTACCTTGCATGGATTTCTACAATAGAGGAACAATGTTTCCTTTCTTGTCTTTCAATCACATGGTCTTTCTTTGGATGAATAAATTTTACATTCCACAAAATTTCCTTGAGTTGCTTATTTTCTTGTTACAAGGGATATATTTTTTTGGTATATTTGTAATGTCTCATGGATTTGTGGTGCATTACAGGTTTACCATGCTCAACAGATCTCTTTTTGAAGCTTGAAATGTTCTTAAGTCTACGGGTTGTCTAAGTTGGGGATGTAGGCTTGGTGAAGTAAGGGGTAGAGAACTTTGATCTATTTTCCTTATTTTTGATATGGTGTTTGCGGATATACTTGAATAAAGTGGATTTATCCCCTGAAATTGATTGATTCCACATAACTCCTTCTTTTTCAATTCAAAAATGAAGAATCACTTGGTGGTATTTCTTGAGTAGTCCCTTGTTGTGGGTTTTCTTTTGTGGGTTCATTTTGAGAGAAAGATGCATTTTGTACCATAAAATATTGACTTAGAATGTCATTAAGGGTAGGTTTCTTGGTTGTGCAGGAATATTGTAAGGGAAACACCACTTATAATCTTGTAGAAGATTATTCTATACTCAAACCAAATCATTAGAGATGAGCTAGCTGTATTATGATTATAAGATTGAAATGACTTTGTAGGGGTAATTTGACTTTGATTATTAAGAGTAACTTGGAATGGAAGTTTATTTGGTGGATAAGGATGATTTTTGTGTTTGTATGGAGGCTAATAAGGTGTAGCATTTTGAGCTTGTTTCCTCTTTAGAGACACCAAATCATTTCCAAAATTTTGCAATTGCTTCATGAATTCTTGCAACTGATTTGAAGGGCTTGTTGAGGTGGATTCCTGACTCAAAACTTGGCTTATTAGGGATGGAATAAGAGCTGATTCAAGGGTTTTATGGGGAAAAAGTGTCTTTACCTCTAAGAATATGGGAATTAGAGGTCTAGGGGAAATTTTCCTAGCCTAAATAAGATTATTTTCTTCCCTAATAGAAATATCATAGGAATATGGTAAATCTCTATCCCCATGGATTGAATCATGATTGAATGTAACTATATAAAGCCCTTGTATGATAAATAAATGGATACTGAGGTGTAGGTCTTACCATTTTAGGAATTATAAGTCTTATGAAATATGATATTAGAATCAATCATCATCTCACTATGTTCCCTCTTTGTTGTTTTCAGATTCTCCACTAGGGATAGATGGTCCAACTTATATTCAAAATGATTGCAAAGAGCTTATCCTAACTCATCCCAATTGGAAATATAATTTATTCTCAATTCCCTATACCATTGAATATATTTTCCATTGAAAGAAGAAACCAATAATCTAATTGCAACATTGTCTTTGTAACATGATATACTGAAAAAATATTTGCAACGTCCTTAATGTGTTTAATGGGTGTTGGAGTATTCTCTCCAATGAAAAAATGAAAACTCTTCAAAGTTGTAATTGGAATTTCATTATATTGGGCCAAAATAAAAGGGATTCCTCTATTGAATGTGAAGAATTATTGATTTCTTTGGTGAGACATGAATGTGATTGGTCTTAGAAACCTAGAAGATAGCAAGAAATTCCTACCACAATGAGTAGAGAGAAATATATATGAAGGTGATGGTGATGTATGAACTGATATACCTCTTCTTATTCTCATTGGTGAAAAATACAGGAGGTCAAAAAGGATCTCTACTAGCTATCCTTTGTCTTGTTTGAACTCTTTTCATGAAATTAGAGCACTTGATTTCTTAAACTAGTAGATATGATGATTGGGAGTCACAATGTGTATTGTTGTGAAGCATATAAAGGCTATATATCAAAAATATACACACCAAAATATTAATGAACTGAAAATAAATCCTCTAGTGTATTCCCATTGGGTGTGCAAAAAACTATTAACACACAAAAGTTGCACCATCTGAATGGTCATGTATGAACATCAAAACTCTTGGTGAACGTGGAATTGTCTACAAAGTGTGGGAATTTACTCCTTGAGATAAACATCAAGATAAGTATAGTTCCTTCTCTCCTAGCTCAATGCACACTAACCTAAACTATCAAACTTCAACTAAATTTAAATTTAAAACTAAGCACACATGATCTAGGGTTGAAATAAAAGGGAAGAAACTAAAAAATGAAAATAACAATGATGCACCAACACTAAGAAAAGGTTCAAAGCTAACTAGAAGGACACATAACAAGTTCATATGCAGATATTTAAAGGAAACACATAGTTATAGAAGGCATGAATGAATAAAACTTAACAAAAAAAGAGGGTAAACATCCAAAACAAATACAAAAAATTGAAGGGAAAACAACCACAGACGTATTACATTTAATAAATATCCATAAGGTTTGTAAAAAAATGCTAGCTATCTCATGAAAAATGTGAAGTTATAGAGGTCTGAAGGAAATAAAATGTGTTGCTCCAAGAGAGAGCATGGAAAGTTTCCATCATCCTCACCCCCACCTCCCTCACCATCACCATCCCCTCCCTAACGTAGAAAAGATCCCGTAAAATGTGCCTAAGTACTTACATTTATACAACATTACAATGGAAGAGAGGGAAAATTGAATTTGTATTTTCAATGAATGGGGACATATTTTCCATCCATATATCTTGTCACCATTAATTTACCCAATAGATCACCATTTATTATATAGCACACCATCATATTTTACAGGTGAGGGAATTGACACTGTTTGATATTTTACTTTGGGTAGGTGAGGTGGTTGGGTGCTTGAAACAAACAACTGTGTAATTTATTTTTCTCTTATCAAGCTCTTGTGGTTTTACCTACAACTTCATTTTATCCTATAAATCCATATTCAACCATAAAGGATCTAAATAGATGAAGCAAATGTAATAAATATCAATAAATATAGAGCAATGCACAAGAAAATATGCTCAAAAATATTTTTTCCTTATCCTATGGATTTATATAAGTTCTCTGAATGTTTCATGATCTCTACAACATCTCATGGCTTCTTGAATTTGAATGACCCTATGGATTTAGAAACTTATGAGAAACCAATCTCTTACCAAATGTGGAACCTTTCCTCATGAACCACCGCAGACTTCTAATTTCCTCACACTTCAACTTCGCGATGATACTTCAAGCCAAGCAGTATTTATTTTAATTTTCTTCCTTTATCCCTCGGACTTAACATCTACATAATACTACATTGGGAAAATATATAGAACATTGGTAAGTTTTCATAGATTTCTAGACTTATCCAATTTCAAACTCTTCATTTTATTTACATGAGACATTTCAAAATTTCCTTTGTGCACCATGAATTTAACTTGGTAGACTTCACCCTTATTGCATAATATTGCGATCAACCCTATGGATTACCAAAATTTTTCTTCTCCGCGTAACATTCTTTTTCTCATGTTGTGAAGGCCTAGAATTCATTAGAATATGCCAAAATCCTAAACTCAAACTTCTTCATTCTACGGGTTAGGAGAGCTCGTAAAATGTTGAGTTCCTTTAATCCATGCAATAATAAATTCTAGTATTCCATGTCCCTTCAATAAATTTTTTTGTAAGTGTAAAATGAATTTTTGAGTTATAAAAACAGCCCTAGGGGTTTATTTTTGACAATAGTTACTTGATGAGAATTTGATTCATCTACCTTGTAATGGGAATCCTCCTCCTCATTGGATATAGAGTAGTCATAACCATCCATTCTATAATTTCCAATGGATTAATGGTCATATAGATAATTATTACTATACACTCCATGATAGATTTCAATTGCTTGAAGAAAAGGGTGTCATTATTTTTCACGCATGCCATGCTGATAAATCGCTATCTCCCATGCTATGATGCCACCCATCTACATATGTAACTTTGACTAACTCTAGTCCTCCTATGGTCACTTTTTCTCCTCCATTGGATTTCAATACACATGATATGCTTCCCCCACTTGTCATACACTCTAGACCTAAGTGGGTCCCAAGGGATCACCAGTCACCATTATATGATTCACATATTCCTAGTGTTACTATAATCACTTCAGTCTTATCATTCGACACTTATGATCATAACACTACATAATTTGATCCATTTGTGCATATTCATCACCTTCTTTCTAGCTAGATACTATATGTTCTTTAGTGCTACATTATTTCATGCCTATTCTATAACTATATGACATTATATATTATTTTACTTATTATTTCCTAGTTATCTTCATCTTATTTATCATTACTACTATAAGTTCAACTCGATGATAATATTATGTCCATTCATATCATCATTTTTATATCTATCATCACAATGTTATCTACACTATTAATACATCATGTCTACTCTACAACATCATATCAATAAATATCTCACCATGTCATCACATATTAAAAAATCAAATCAAATCAACTACTAAATAACTCATATAACAACACAAGTACACATCATCATATAAATAATTATCCCATCACACACACACCAACAAACACACACACACACACACACACACACACACACACACACACACACACACACACACACACACACACACACACACACACACACACACACACACACACACACACACACACACACATCTCTCAAAAATTTCATGATACAACATCACTATATTCCAAATATATAACATATCATACATCCTCCTCACTACTATAAAATTCCACAATAGGATATCTATAACTTGAAGCCTCACCAGTATATCTCCGCCTTTTTTCTCGGGACCACTTATGCTCTAACTGAATTTATAGTGACCCTACCTTAGCTACTACATCTACTTATTAGCCATGGAGCTCCAGGTATCTCTCAAACATGATCCATGATAGTCCATATCCTCCAAACTCCTCTCTTGACTGTGGTAGCTCTGTCCTAGCCTCATCTCACCATGACTATAGAACTATACATGTGGTTTTCGCCATTTCCATATGATCAAATCAGTGAACATGCTCTTCAAAAATGTGATCCACTCTCTCCAAGATCCCTCCTCTTATGAATACACATGGGGGCATGTTGTGCATCAATGTACATACCAATGTATCCATGACCATGCTCCAATACTCATTACTTGCAATACCTACACCATCTTAGTACCTCATCAACACATTATAAAATCAATACAAATCACACTATCAAATGCAAATCACAATATATGCTACTTACGTCATATAACTCTTATTGCCACCGCATTGTGCTTAGGGGTAGGTTCCTAACCTCTAGATGGACCTCCTCCTCCTGCTTACACACCCGGTGGCTCTCCCATTGTATCAACTACAACAAGAAACAATAAAACCCATCAAAACTCCACCCACCATTGAGTATAGGATAAGGTACACCCCGCGCCCTCCACTTGAATCAATACTATATCTGCATTGAACTTATGCACACATGAAGGGTGTAACTAAGATCATGTGGGATGTGAAATCACCCCTCCTCATGTAAGGAATCAATTTATGCCATATGTATGGATCTGAAGGCACATCCTAGGCTATCCCAAACTATTTTGACACACGCTCATACTAGAATAAATTAGCCACTCCTGGAAACATGTCCTCTAACCACATACTATGTTGTATGCATTACAGCTCCACACAGTCCTCAACCTAGCCATCGTAGTCCCTATAGGGTCTCTAATAACAACACCTATCCTCATCATGTCTAAAATAGACCTATATTTCATGGTATCAAACCCATGACCCCTTGGACTAACCCATATAGTGGAAAAGATATCCAATCTCACCCAATCTACTTGTGAACCACTCAAATAACTCACTACTACTATGTGTTGATAAACCCATACATGCAATAGTGTCATATCACTAATCCCTTCACCATGATCCTCATGTGTAAATCTGTACAAATCTATATACAAGTGAACCAACATACAATGGCTCCAAACATATCGTTTCCCATACTACTCTATACTTATACATATTTCTGCATCCTATATGATATTGACATGCCTCCTCCATTAATAATGACACAAGAAGCCAATACAACTGTAATGAAATTTTGTAATTGTAGAACACTTGATCTCACTATGTCATCCATAGTAACCGATGACTCTACCTATGTCAAAGACCCTGTAAAATATTACCTGACATCTCTCTACTACCATCATGTATCATCTGAGGGAATAACTTGAACCCTCTCTCCCACTACTAGAAACCATAATATCCTCTATACACCCCCAGAATCACCATCATATCTCTAGTAGGTAACCAAAAATTACATGTATCTACACACCATCTCTCGTGTAACAATCACTTTATTAAGCTTCCCATCTAAGAATTTTTTATTTTTTGTTTTAATTTCATTTACATTAAATTTATGCTTCATTGATTTAAATACCCAACATTTAAATATAGAATCAATTTATAATAATATCCCATGTTTCCTTGTTCTAAATTCATATAATTTATAACCAACATTAATCTATATCAATCCATCCTATAACAGTTAACCATGTGTAGATGTATGAGTCAGATTAATTTCTGATCCCTCATATATTGCTTGTTAGAATAAGTATGGATAGTATAATAGTGGTTTCATTTTTCATACAAGGATAATCAAGTGTTGAAATCTAAGTTTCTGTAACACCCTCAACAATTATTATATTCCTATTTTGCATTTCAAGTGTTGACATGTGATCTTCTTCTAAAGATGTGTTCTTTTGGTTTTTGGAGATCATGCTTGACATGGATGAATATTTTATGTTCTTAAGATCATTAGACTGGAATGGAATGGCTTCCTTGAACCCATTTTTCACCTCTTATAGGTGAATTGCAATCTGGTTTAAGAGTTGCAAACTTATCTCCTTATCTGACTCATCCTTGGATCGATTTTAGTGATCAAAGAAATGTTTTAAATCTGCTCAGTTGAATGAAGGGTAAATTGACATTTCATAATTGAGGGACATGATGGACTGAAATTTGTTATAACAAGTTCTTTAATTTGTGTGAATGTGTTTCTATTCAGTATATGTTGTGCTTAGGTCCTTGAAGATTGATCTTGGCAATCCATTGCTGATGTAAATGAAATGCAACCTGTTCATGACATTGGAAGGATTCGAAATCCTAAAACTGCAGGATTATCCTATGGAATCCTAAGCTAGGTAAGAATATATATATATACTACCTAGCTATGTTACTTAATTGATTTTATTTCTAACCTAAGCCTTGTGCTAAGGGAGTATGCAGAGGTTTCTAGGCTATCTAAATTAACCTAAAACCTAATGCTATATGGTTATGATATGATCTAACCTAATACCTAGAACTACTATGTTGTGAATTAATCTAACCTATGTGGAAACTACCTAAGGAAATGTGTAAGGCCTAAGGTGATTAATTCTAAACTAACCTAAGTTCTAAAGGATCTATACTAAGCTATTTTGATGGGAACCTAATGTGTCACATACCTCTAAGGTGACGGTTCCAATGACATTTAATTTTTGATAAGGTTCTTAAAGGCATACATACTGCCAGTTTTGGCAGGGGCTAGTTGAATTTGTAGAGGCTTATGTGAAAGTTTCACTAAAGATAGAATTGCATGTTAAATGTGAAATGGCATTCGCTAGATTTGGGAGGTTGTGGCAAGGAGAGTTGAGTGGGAAAATTGGAATTAATGGAATTATTGGTCTCTGTTTTTGTTCACAAACCATCTAGGAAACTTGGAAGGTGGGATTGTGGGAGGTTGTTGGTTTTTGCATGATTTCCATATTTTGCTCTACATGGAGCGAATTGGTTCTTCGAACCAACAGTTTGACTTTCATTGCATTGCTATTTTTAACTCACCTAGTCTATTTTCGATCATGGGAAGGTATATGGGGCATTCTGAGGAAAGTTATTGGTTGGTTGATCTTTCATGGAGTAGAAAAGGAGTTGGAAGCTCATCTAGAAGTCTCCTTCAATTTGGTAGAAGTGCTATCAGGCATGATATGTCTAACCATTAAGATCTCTTGCTTTCTTCTAAACATTTCATTAAAATGACCCTGCTCTTATGAGATTCTTGTTCTTCATGTTTTATCTGGTTATTTGCTTGATGGGTTTTATAAATCTCTGGAAATTTGGATATTTAATCCTTAGCAAAATGACATTAAGTTTGTAAACTTTCTTTGTGTGGGTTAAATTTTGAATCATTCATGGGAAACTTGCTTCTGTAGCTCTGCTTGTCATTTTTTGAAGCAGTATTTGAAGTGTTGTGTTTTAACTGACCTTCATTTCTATTTATATGGTTATGAGTTTTTGGGAACCATGAGTCCTATTTGATATTGCATTGGAACTTGTGTTTTGTTTAAGCTTGAGCTTATATTCGAGCTAGTGTTTGGTTTGGAACTTGTATTGGGTTCGTATTTGGATAAGAACTGGTACTGGGTAATTCTTGATGCTCTAAAACCATGTTTGGAACCTTGGGTAACTCAGGACTATTATTTGAAGTCTGTATGTATCTCTGTACTCATGTTTTATTCTTGTGATATTATAGACTATTAATGGAAGTTCATGTTTTCATCGCACTCATATTTTGAGTTGGAAATAGGGCTTCTTGATAAGAAATAAATTGATAATGAAGGCTCCATGTTGTTTTGAACTGTTAATGTATATTTGCAATATATATTACCTTGTATTAAGACACTTGTGTATATCCAAGCTCATGTTTGAGACTTTATGATTTGACACTGTATGTTTAATTTGGTACTTAGTGTTGGAATTTATAGCTAGAATGATGTGTTGGTTCTTTTCTGGTAATTTTGAGTTGGTTTTGATTTCATTTAAGTTAAAAGCTTATAACTCTATCAATTTGAACTACTTACTCAAAGGAAATCTGGTAGAGTAGTTTAACCGAGCTGTTTGAATATATTTTGGAAAATTAAATTGGAAATGTTTTCGTTAGATAATGGAATTGGAACTTATTTTGTGGATTGTTCGTCTTCTTTGAACTAGCAATGGAATTTAAGTAGGGAAAGCCTTTTCCCCTTTGTTTTGTTTAAAACAATGTCTCCTCTGTTGGAAACATGAAGTTGAGATAGTTTGTTTTGGATTATAGCTCTCTTTAAACCACGAACCGCTTGATCTTTGTAATAAAATGTTGAAATCTTGTAATGAAGTTTCAGTCTTTGTTGAGCTCATGGGTAATTAAGAATTGTTAGTTTCCGGTTAGGGATTTTCTATTTCTTGATTGGATTTTGTAAATGAATCCTTATTCTTTTTTTGAAAGAGAAAAGAAATTTTGATTCATTTGGGACAGTATGTTGTTTTTGAACTTTACTGTGTATTTGTTTTTAATTGAAATGGGAACTCATGTTTTACTAAAGGTAAAAATTTTAAGGGAGATTTGTAGTATGTTTTCTTCTTACCTTGAGTTGGTTTTTTCTCTCTTCTGGGAACTAGTGTATGAGCTTATTGTTTGGATTAGAAAGGGAATTTGTTTTTTAGTGTAGTGAAATGATTTAAGGATGGAATCACATTCTGATAAGATTCCTTTTCTATGCTGTTGGGTTAAGTTCGTTTGATTTAAAACTTTTGTTATTGATTCTCTTAGGGAATGAAGATTTATTATATTGATTAGTCTTCTTGTACATATCATTTGACTAAAATGATGTAAAAAGAGATTAGATGTTTTGGTCTTGTTTAATAGAAAATGTAAACTTGTTGACAGATTGTTTGATTCTATATTCCTTCAGGGATGGACATGGGATTCTGTTCTGTTGAATATCTTAAATGTTGAATGTTAAGGTAGTTGTTCCTTTAAATGAAATAGTTAAATTCATGTTATGAACCTGTTTTTATTTTTCAGATGTTTTGTGTTTGGGTATAGTTGTAATGGTTATTCTTCTTCTTTTGCTCAAGAGTTAGATGAATCATCCAAATGAGAACCATTTTGTAAACCCTTCTTTTGTCTTATAGTAAAGATAAATGTTTTATTCTATTATGATAGAATTGGGAACAATGAGATGATATGATCTATTGTTTGTTTAAAGGTAATTGATAGGATCAATTAAACTTTAATTTGTAAGGTAGATGTTGTGGATTATATTATGTTCTTCTCTTAGAAGTGAATTCAAATTTACTAATGTGCTTCTTTCCTAATTGTTATTACTTATGTTTATTAGTATGATATATATAAATTGCTTCATTAAAGAAAAGTTGTTTTAATGGAACAATTAGTGGAATGCAATTTGTTTTAAGGTTTAGTGCTTATCATGCTTAGTTCATTGAACTGACCCGTGCTAACAATTTTTGCAGATGGACTTCGTAAGTGATAAAAGAAGGCTAAAATTATGAGATGCATTGGTTGATTTAAATCTAATTCCTTGTGAAGAATTTTGTTTCCTTCTTAAGATTGTATTAAAAAAGAAAATTAGTATTCTTTTAGGATGAAGGTAGTTGTTATGCAGTACGCCTAAAGTGCATAAGGCTTGTAAATGTATAAGTTATAAATATTAATTGAAAGTTGAGAATTTACTTGTATTGGTTGTGTAAATTATCTTATATTCATATGAAAAAGATGGATTTCTATCTTGTTGATATTCTTCATATTATTTATATGCTTAATTGGTTATCCTTGATAAGTTGGATAAAGGGATTTAGTTCAATTTCCCTAATCAAAATGTAGCTTGCTAAGCTACAGAGTATGATGTTCTTATCTAAACTATATTATATGGTAATGTAATTAAGAAATGTGGATACTGGGTAGGATATACCCTAACACTTAACATGTAGATAAAGACTCTTTATCTTTCTTAATTGAATATAAACCAAAAAGGTATGTTAATATGATTAAAATTTATTAGAATTCATTTTGTATGAAGTCTACTTTAATTGCATATATACTCTAACGTTGAACTTGTCTAAAAGTTATTGTACTTTTAAAATGAAACTTGATAAAACTGTTTGGTTGTGGTTAATTGGTAGTTTAACTGTGAGATATAAACATTGAAAACAACCGTAAGTATAAATAATTTCTTCATGGACTAAACGAAGCAAATTTAGGAAATAACTATTTGAGCATTGGATTAGGGTTTGGTAGGGTTGATGTAATCAATAATTAATTTAGACTAATAATGTATTAACAATCCCCTAGGGGGTATGTACATCTCGATGAGGCAGTTTCTGTAGGATGTTGGCACATGCCAACTGTAGGGTTGTACTTTTGAGAAGGATTGAGTCTTCTTGAGAATACAACATTGTAGCTGACATGTGGCATAACCCTTCCACATTTATCATCTAGATCTACACCCAATGGGAATTAGGACTTGAACTTAGTTTCCCTCTAGGTCTGGATAGGAGCATATTTAGGATATGAATTAGCTTCCAATGGCTTGGGGGTACGTTGGTACATCTGGTCGAATTAGGTCAATCGAGTATGCCCATTTACCCTAAGCCATTTTGAGCATATTCCTATAATAGGTTATGTTCCTATCTAGGGCTAGGGTTAAACCTAGAACACGTGGACTGACGGTAGTCAGTAAAGACCAATCATGATAATTGAGGAGTGAGGTGAAGGACATATTCCAATATGGCGAGTATTCCATCTAGGAATAGTGACATACAAAGTATATTATAAATATTTGACCAAAGTATCACAAACTACTGGTTGCGTTGTCTTATGTCACCAAGTTTAAAACAACGTGATATTAGATGAATATTGGTAATAGATATTCAGATATGTTCTTTAAACAGATCACTTAGTACCTGGTGTAGGGTAGGATGAAAAAGTATAGGATATGTATTAGATACATAAGATAACATAAATAGATCGATAACTTACCGAGTTATGGAATGAATAGATCAGTGAATCACCAAGTCATTACAACTGCATATGTTTATCCATTGAATTTGATTGGCATGGAATGTTTGTTCTAAATAATGCTTTATTTAGAATAGTGAACACTATATAAAAAAATTCCCTTGTTTCTAAATTCTTAAAATGGGAATGTTACAGTTTGTACCTGGGTATCCATCATAGAATCCCATCCGACATTCTACAACTAAGATCCTAGTGAAATCAGGATAGTGTAATCAACAACTTACACTACTCCGGCAAGAATTTCAGAGACAAGTTTTCCATGGTCAGTTCCATGACAACAAATTCATTAATTGGAAATTTTCTTTCACCATATAACTTAATTACTATTATCTAGATTAAGATTAGACAACAAAGTTATGATTAGTTGTAAGTTGCGTACAAGGTACAAATCTAGTTCATCCTACATGAAGAGTTACCACTATGCTAGCTTAGGATGTCTATGGGAGAGTAAGTTTCTCCATGTAATGAATCATTACAAATCCACTTCCCTTCCTATAGATATCATAAATTGGCATCAGGGTACCTATCTGTGTAGTACAATCCACCTTTGTAACTCTAACAAAAGTTGGTCATAAGGTATTACGGCTGCCACAATATATAGAACTTGACGAGGCAACTCATTATAGTTCCTATACAATAGTATCCAATTAATTACCTTTGTCATTAAATGGATACTACTCCATAGCATCTAAAGTGATTTGGCCCATCGAGTTTCATTAATTGAAACATCATATCTTAGTTGTTTTAAAGTAAATTACGACAGGTTACCCTTAGGTCTCCGCAATACTTTTATCACCTTTATTCACATTCCTAGGGTCCTATGTCATGATAAGCAGGTAAGTCAAAGGTAGAATAATGTTATACATTTACATTCCTTTTACCTCTTTATTTCAGATTTTAATTGGCTTACATCATTAATAAAAGAGCCCCATGTTTGTATACTCTAGCATAGTATCACACCAAGGTTATCACTTAATGATTATAATGTCTGAATGAATATAAAACATCCCATATTGTACTTAATCACATGTACATTTAATTATAACATGTTTATTTGTTATCCATTAATTATATTATATTTAATCACTTAGCATTATACCATATCAATCAACATAGGTTCCTAATAGTACATTAACTAAATAGGGCAGCCTTTTCCAACAACTTGATTCATAATGATACATCATAAAATAATAAATACAAATGATTTATTCCCTTCACAATATTGTTCCAAAATCATATTAGGATAACTATCCTTTTTATTAATCAAACATAACAAGAAGAATACACTCGCGTACAAATAATGATAATTAATACAACATGAAATTAAATCCAACAATCTAAAACAAACAATATATTTCAACAATGGCCACCAAGACATCTTAATTTACACCATCTATAAAATGTTAGAAGAGGTCAATTCGATTGAACTGACATGAAAATTCATCTTTCCCACTTAACAACTTATGCCATTTAATATTTGAATAAATGAAATACGGAAATATAAGAACCATATCATCAACATAATAATGCAGAGAATAAAATCATTATACTTAGAATAATTTAATTTGCTTATATAAAGAACTATCCATTTCATCTCCTTTAGAGGCTACACAAAAGTAGATGATACAAGCATTCATAATGTTCAATACAATTTTAATACTGAGATAAATTATAAGTCCCTAACATAAATTATATTAACATAAAATCATATTATCATATTATTAAGATATTCTTCCTTGCATCTACAAGAACTTTTTTCTACATGCTATTGTAATGCCATAATGGGAATTCACTAAAATTAGAATTTAGAACAACATATTAGAGATAAAACTAACTGAGAGTGGGGGGGGGGGTGAATCAGTTGTTCAAAATAATATCTCAAATTTAATTATTAACATATACACATTCACTGATTCATTAATCCAGTCACCATTCAAAACAAATAATGTGCATCAGATATGTAACATCAAGCATAAGAACACATTACACAACATGTGAACACTCTATATAAGTGGGAAACCCTCATGGGGAAGAAAACCCACTAAAACTCTACTTATATTATTCAAAGAAAGTAAGTTTAGTGAAGCACCAACTTCAGAAGGGGCACCAATCCCAAAAGGAGCACAAACCCCTAATTTAGTAAGACACCAATCCCACAAGGAGCACCAACCTTTGATTTAGCAATCAATATTTCTTACTCAACATATTATGATCAATTTTTTGTATCTTTCTGCACTCAATTTTTCTTTGTCTCTCTGATCTGGATCTCTGGTCACTACTCTCTGCCTCTTCTTTAGCTCAAATAATTCAATTTAATTCGAGCTCTCTTTCTCATTTTGTCTCTCTTCTAACTCATATGCATCGATTCCTTGCATAAAAAATGGATAATGCTATCTATGATCAAATCTCATGTTCTACTCTCATAACTGCAAATGATTTTCTACTTTTTCGCATAAATTCTTAGAGCATATTTCACATGCATGAGCAAAAACAATGCAATTGAGCTAAATTATTACTTTTATATGTATCTAATTTCTCTAATGCGAAAGATGTTGGTATTTTATCTAGATTTAACCCAAATCGTTTTATTAAATTCAAGCTGCAACAGTCACATATGACCCAAGTAGGTTGGAATTTTACCTCTGGTAGAATCTTCAATTTATTCATCCATATTTGATCATCTATATTATGATTCAGCCTCCCCTTTTCTAGAATCTTCAATTAAACAATTCATCACTTGATTTTTGAAATTTGCATTGTACAATGTCAGATCCTATGAATTTCCTCTACTAGGAGTGACTTAAATTGTTTTCCGTGACTATTCTCTTTACTTCAAGGATTTTTTAGTAGTTCACAACATATTTTTGTTTTCAATGACATTCTCTAGTCTTTCACAACATTCCCATTGTCTAGCAGTCATTCTCCTTGTCTACTTCTTTCCAGTGTCTTTGTTCCAAGTCCACAATTATATCTCTTTTTCTTGCATCTTTTGTCATCTTCTGCAGCTATCTTCCGTCCTTAAAAAATTCTCTAGTTCTTCACAGATTTTCTCTTTATCCACGTATTTACCTTCACATTAGCGACTCTTCCTTAACATATGTGGCTTTACCTTTTTCACTCACGTAATTTCCTTTGGCTCCATGATGCTTCGAGGTTTCATTCCTATGTTCCCTGCACTCACTTTCCTTTTGTGGATTCTTCCATAGATCAGTGGCTTTCTGTAGACTTCAGCGGCTACACCAAGTCTTCAGCAGCTATCTACTCATGTCTTCAGCTTGCACAAACATAGAATAAGTCCTTTAGAAATTATCTTTAGTCATCCTGAAGCCTTTGTGAGATGACACTAATAATCAACCTTCATCTTTTCATCTTGCTCACTTTACCAATTCACTCCCTTTTCCATCAATGCAACTTGACATCAATGACAACATATATGATACATGACAAAGGTCCAACAATATCCCCATTTGTCATTGATGGAAATACCTTAACAAATCTATACTGTTGGTGCCCATTTAGAGCCTCTTCCATTTTTCCATGTTTCCCCTTTGCTCTTTGTGCTCTGAAACATTTTTTCCTCATGAAATTGATGATGTGAATTTATAGCTCCATTCTTGTGCATTGGATTGTTTGCAAACTCATTACCTTTCCCTAATTTGCTAAGGAGAAGTGCATTTTTGCCTTGTTTATGAGAAAAAATAGCTTTGGATTCTCCCATCCTTCACATTTTGTGAAAAAACAACTTATATCTGCGTTTGAATGCTTTAAGTTATTTGTTTTTTCTCCATTTTTGCACTATTTTGAAGGAATCTCTAAGTTTGCCCTAATTTTGCCCGTTCAAATGCCTCTATCATTTTTCCTGTGTTTTCCCGGCCTTTAGAGCTTGAAATTGTTTATTTTATACTTATTTTCCATTAAAAATCCCTTGCAATGGTTATAAATTGCTTTGAATCACTTTCCATTTATTCTTTGATCGAAAATTTCTTCACCCATGAAGGAAAAATTGATTTTGGCATCCCTAGTGTTTTCTACATTTTTTGACGATCATACGGGCGTCCTTTGCCCATCAATTTTAGCTCAAAAATCTTCTCCTATGTGGCCATTTGTGATTGGATAAGGTTCGGTAGGTCTACTCGAGCAACTTAACATTTTTTGTGTTTTTGGAAAAATGTCTAAATTATCCCTACAAGTCCGTAGGCCCTCAGCCAATCAGAGGTGGACACGTGTTATGTTTTCATCAAAAGTGGGATGGAAGGCTAGCGGAGGACTTAGAGAAATTTTTCCTTTTGGGGAAATGGAGCTACGGAGGCAAGACGGAGTGGCAGATGTCTGGGAGAGTTTGAGATTTTTAACCTTTTTCTTAAAAGGGGTCAAAGTCTTAAAAGAAGGCGCGGCCCCGAAAAAGAAGAAAATTAAAGGCTTACGTGGGTCAGCGGGCCGTCGAAGGAAAAAAGGAAATGTTACCTTTTTGGAAAAATGAGTGAAATTGGTAATTTGAAGCGTGGCTCCACAATGAATCAGAGGAAGGCACGTGTTAAAATAAAATGGTAGAGGGGAGTGCGGGCCGATGGTGAGTTTTGAAAAAAATTGAAATTTTGTGAAGGAAGTATGAAGCAAAAAGGGAGTTATGGTGTCACAGTGAAGCAGCAATGACCATGTGTCAGGGATAGAAGCAGAGGTGTGGGTCCACGGGGATAATTTTGAATTTTTTTCTTTTTTCCAAAAAAGGTAGAAATGTGTAAAATTGAGTAGCGATTCCAATGGGGCCCACTTTGGGACACGTGTCAGGCCCATTTTCATAGGGCGGAGGGGTAGAGAAAAATGTCAAATTTTTACTTTTTTCCAAAAGTGTTAAAATGTCAAAAAAATATCCCAAGCCCATTTCCAATCACATTGTGACACGTGGAGGGATCAGATTGAAGAGAGAAAGGAAAATCAATGGTAACTGAACATTTTTTAGTTTGGCCACCTCTTTTGCTCCAGGAAGTGTGGAAATGCATTTTTTGCATCGAATTTGATCAAATTTTTGACAAATTCATATCGTTTTTGCCTTTAAGGATCAATGGAATCAATTTGAAAATTCAATTTGTAGATTTGATGTACTTTTGAAATGAATTTTTTCAGGCTCGAGTAGAAACGTGAAAATACCAAATCCAAATGTTACAGAGGAAAATTTGGAAAGTGTAAAGGTGAAATGATGGAAGAGGAAGATGTTGTGGGCACCAAAGGAAGAATACATTCTACCATGAAAAGGAATGATGAAGATTTGTAATAATTTTCTTTTTTTCATGCTTGGCATCTCCTCCTCACAAAATTGGTTAAGTGTCACTTTCACAAAGTCATGAGTGAATTTGTAAACTAAGATGCCATCAGATATTCTTTTCTTAGGAAAGAAGGATCAAATGTAATAGAGAGATATTTAATGCATGTTTTGAGACATGTAAAAGGTTGGAAAATTGAAAATCACTAGAAAAATTTGAGAGAAGATCATCTTCTGAGAAACCCTCCAAAAAACTTGGTTAATGTCTTTTGTGTTAGATCTTCATTCATGTTGAGTTGGTTACAAGTGTATAGCCATCACACAGCTCTGAGATTGTTCTTGAAACTCTCCCTTACTGATGAATCTAACAATCTTTTGAATTAATCTATGCTATTTTGGGCAATATGATGTCTGTTATCATGTTTAAATGTCTACAAACAATTTTCCTTGTTCTTGTTGTAATCTTGCATTGAAATCTTTAGGAATCACACAGATCTCATCCTTATTGATGGTTTATTAGAATTTGTAATTTCATTTATTAGAAGAGCTTTCATTTGGCATTGAAAATAAGCAGTTTAAAATCAATTCACCTTCATTTGTTGGTAGAGATTTATTGTAAGCCTTTGGGGACACCTTAGGCGTGATTTGATAAGAGATTTTGTGTTGAGGTCTCAAAGATTATGTGAAGAGTGAAAACCTAGGCCTCCATTTGTGTGTCTTTTCTGGTTGAAAGAACATCTTGACTATTTTGAAGAATTTTATCTAATAGTTGTTCAAATGTTGTAGAGGTTGTCAAAGATCTAGCATAGTCAAGTTTGTCTTATCAATATCCCACCAAAAATCATTCTAAACAACTAATCCTACCCCATACTACCCCTTTTTTGACCTGTATACCCACAGAAGATCAAAATCCATTTGCTAAAGTATGCAAAACAGACCAGGATTTAAAAATGTTTTTAGTAACCCTTGCCTTGCATTGAAAGTATCTCCATAATTTGCAAGCGACAACTTGTGAAAGTCAGACTTGGAGTGTTGATCATATTTTCCCAAGGCCCTTTTCATACTATTTGCACAAATTGAGGGATATCTTCATCTCTTTCACCATTTGAAGGTTACAAAATAGGTCCTCTTACCTTGGTTGAAAGGTACAACCTAAAACAGTTATGTAACATTCCCATTTTAAGACTTTAGAAACAAGGGAATTTTTTTTTAACACAATGTTCTCTGATCTAAATAAAACATTATTTAGAACATACATTCTATGCCAATCAATCTCATAACAGATAACCATATGCAGCTGTAAATGACTCGGTGATACACCGATCTATTCATTCCATGACTCGGTTACCTACCAATCTATTCATGTTTAACTTTAATTACTGAATACTTATCGTATTTTACGTATACTTGGTTCTCTTACCCTAAACTGGGTACTGAGTGATCTGTTTAAAGAACCTATCTAAATATTTGTTACCAATATTCATCTGATATCACGTTGCTTTAAACTAGGTGATATAGGACAACACAACCAATAGCTTGTGATACTTTGGCCAAAGATTTTCAATATATTGTTCATGTCACTATTCCTAGACGATATATTTCTGTTATCTAGAATGGTCTTTACTGACTACCGTCAGTCCACTTGTCCAAGGTTTAACCCTAGCCTAGGTTAGAAACATATTTTATTATAGGAAGACACTCACAATGACTTAGGGTATATGGGCATACTCAGTTGACCTAAGTCAACCAGATGTGCCAAGGTACCTTGAGCCATTGAAAGATACTACCTATCCTAAACATGCCACTATCCTTACCTAGAGAGAAACTAAGTTCAAGTCCTTATTTGTGTGTAGATCTAGATGATCAATGCAGAAGGGTGTTTCCACATGTCAACTGCAACATTGTACCCTCGAGAAGACCCTAGTCTTCTTGAAGGTACAATCCTGTAGTTGGCGTGTGCCAGCATCCTACAGAAACTACCTCATCAAGATGTACATACCCCAAGGAGGTTATTAATACATTATTAATTTGGATTATTTAATAGATTACAACAACCTTGCTTGACCCTAATCCAACATTCCATAAGTTCTTTTCTATATTTGATTCAATTAATCATTAAAGAACTTTCTTAGCTTATTATTGCTTTTAATATTTGCTTACCAGTTAACAAGTAGTTAACCACAAACTAGGACAGCAATATCATAAGTTCCATTATAATGTAACTTAACCATTCAAAGAAGGTGTAGCAACCAAATAGGTTCAACTATAGTAGACTTCATAGGAAATGAAGTCTAATGATTAACGATCATATCACCAATCTTTAGATTACATTCCTTTGAGTGAGGAAGAGTCTTCCTCTTCATGATTAAGTGTTAGGGTTGTCATACCCTTCTTATCCTTCACAATTTCTATAGTTTTACTGCGTATTCATTACACATTCCATTACTATATTAAATTGTTTAGATAATAAACATCATCTTATGCAACTTAACAAGCTGCATCATTATAAGGGAAATTGAACTAATTCCCTTTATCCATCTTATCAAAGGATATCTAGATAAGCATAAAATAATATGAAGAATATCAACAAGATAGAACTTCTATCTTCCTCATAAAAGTACGAGGTAATTTACACAACCAATGCAAGTAAATCTCCAACTTTCAATTCATCATTAAAAACTTATTCATTTACAAGACTATACATTTCAGGCATACTGTATAACAAACAACCTTCATTCCAAAAAGAATACAACTTTTCTTTTTCAATACAACTCAAGAATGAATCAGAATTCTTTACAAAGAATCAGACTTATATCAGCCAATGCATCATATAAGTTTTTGCCTTCTTTTATCACTTACGATGTCCATCTGCAAAAATTGCTAGCACGGGTCAGTTCAATGAACTGAGCATGATAAGCACTAAGCATTAAAACAAAGTGCATTCCACTAATTGTTTCATTAAAACAACTCTACTTTAATGAAGTAATTAATGCAATCATACAAAATAAGCCTAAGTAATAACATCCCAAAAAGAAGCACAAATATAAATCTGCAATCACTTTATGAGAGACCATTATATAATCAGCAACTACTGCATTATATTCTATAAGTATTGTCCCAACCGATACTTATTTACAATAATTAGCAGCCCTTGGCATTTAACTATCCCATAATTCTTACAGAATTTGAAATACAGAATTGATCTTTCTATCGTCAAGAGTTTCTTTCAAAATCAAAGACTTCCTTATCATTCCTTCCAAGTTCCAATAAATATGTAAATTCAAGTTAATTACAACTAATGTAATCCTTTTAAGATGAATCATCCTACATCTTAAATAACCAAAAGATTCACAAATCATAAAAATGCATCCTAATTCTAGGTGAAGTAAAATAACCTAGGTTCTATATTAGACCTATTAACAATTCAAGAATGTATACCAAGTCATCAATGTTTCATTTACCAAATTGAGACATTCCCAAATGTCCATAGGTATACATCAAGTATAAACATAAACAATATCAAATACTAGACAATTACTTACAATAAGTAAAGTATTTGATTCAATCAAACCTATACAGGTTCATAAAAAGATAAGGGAGAACAAATTGAAAGTACATAATTTCCATTTCCTTTTAATCCTCAGAAAGGAAAGATCAACATCCTCAATTTAAACAACTTAAATGATTTAAAAGAAGATTCAATACAACTATTCTCGAATTCAACATTCATTATGAAATAGCAGTCAGGTTCAGAGTGAACCAAATTCATACATATATTATTTATACATATGAAATAAAGAAACAGATTCATCATTAATTTAAGAGATAATCATTCCTTAACAAGAATTCCAATCTAATCCAAGAAGGAAGAGGAACAAACAGTTATAAACTCACTTTCAACCATTATGAGTTTCCAACATTGATTCAGATATTAGTAAATGATCAAACTCCTATATTCCATTATGCAAGATATGACTCATACAGGGTTATCTTTTACCCTTATCCAATCGAGAAAGGATCATACTATCTGTTAAGTACATAGAGAGTAATAACAAATACAACTTTCAAAAGATGTATGCCACAGCCATATGCAACAGTCAAAGTAGACCAATTACCATCCACTTTCAACAGGTCAGACCTAACTGAAAACCACCTGGAGTCGACAAGGCAATAAGAACAACACCTCAATTACGAAACCAAGCAGGCTCAAATAGAGTTGATTAGGTTTCCTAATAAAACCAGAAAGACAAACTTAAAAAGAAGTAAGTCTATCATCGAAAAGTATCTGAGAATAACTCGAATAAACCAAACAGACCTGAGAAGGTAATTCCCTCATGACATGCAGACAGAGAAAAGTTGATTTCCAGTTTTAGAGAGTAATTTAACAATACTATCCTCAAATATCAGAATGGACAGAAAAATGATTCCAAGAAACTCTATCAGACTAACAAGATAGTTTCCATATCGACGAAAGAAAGTTGATCTACAAGAAACACGATCAGCCAAGTTCCACCAAAACAATCTGAACTCTCCACATCTGAAAAGAAAGATTGAAAAGGGAAAGAACCCCAAACCAAGTTCAGTGTATCGAATAGTTCCATTCCCATTCAGTAAGAAAACAAGACTCAATACAAAGCTATCAGTCAAAAACAAAACAAATCTCATATCCATATCACCTTGAACACAAAACTCAAACCGAGCTACAGTCAAATGAGACTATTATCCCATAATAACTCGTATTGTCTCTCAGGACCAAACAATATGACTATACAGTTCTTAATAAAAGAAAGGTTCATGGCAGAGAAAATTCAAATAAGAAAAGGGTATTCATCCCCCTCCTTCACTGTTTAAACAAGCCGAAGTAACAACTCAAACCACACTTCTCTTTTATCAACAAAACATGAGTTCCAGTCTGAACTGTACATAAAGATAAAATACAGATTGAAAGAAGATTAAAACGCTCCTTTCTCAACACAACTCATGACGTTTCCGATGATCAAATAAACAATCGAGACAACAAAAGGAGTAATGCAAGATACCCAAAGATGGGAACAATTTATCACAGTATTTTTCCACAACTCCTGTTCAAAATCCGTTAAGTGCATTCCTTTACAAAACGTAAAATAGAGTAACCAATGCAACAAAACCAACTCAGAAAGCATAAAGAACATAACAATACACTTCCCATTCTCAGCAGAGACTTCCTGTTAAAATTTCCAACAAAGCTTATACACCCAAATCCATTTTCGAGTATACAGTCCAAAAATCTGAACTAAAACCAAACAGAAGGGTCTCGAAACTCAAAATGTTTCATCACATTTAAATAATTTAGAGAACACACACACAAGTACAACCTTCTCATGAAAGGAACATGAATCCACAAATCACAGATTTTTTTCCATCAAGCAAGTAAATAACTAGAGCAAACAGAAAACTATTTACCCACAAAGAGAAAAGTTGTTTTAATGAAACATTTAGAGAAAAGCAAGAGATCTTAATGGGTAGAGCCTATCATGCCTGATAGTGCCTCTGCCAATTCGAAGAAGACTTCCAGCCAAGTTTCCAACACCTCTTCTTCTCCAAGCAAGATCAAACAACAATAATCTTTTTCCACAGTGCCTCTTATACATTCCTCGAACCAAAAATAGATCAAAGAATTCAAAAATAGCCACTAAGTGCAGATCAAACTGCTGGTTCGAAAAACCAGATAGCTCCATGCAGAGCAAAAATCGTGAAGCATGCAAAGCAAAACAACCCCCAACAAATCCACCAGCATGCCTTCCAAGATGGCTTGCTCACCAAACCTGAGGCATATTAATGACATTAATTCCAAATTTCCCGCTTATCTTTCCTTGCCACCGCCATTCATAGTTGGTGAGACCTAATTGCACTTCAAAATGCATTTCCAAACTTAGCGATGCCTCAACGTAGATTCCACTAAATTCCCATGTAATCACCAAATCTTGGAGTACTCTACCTTATTAAATAAAAAATCACATCTCATTAATAGCTAAGGAACCGCCGCTTAGCTCCCACTTGCCAACCGACCCCTAGGTTCCCTTTCATACCCAATGGTTTAGGATAGATGAAATTAGCTTAGCTTAGATCTTAGGTTAATTTAAAAATATAACCTTAGGATATAACCTCCTATCAATAGATTGTCACCTTAGGTTAGGTCTTAGTTTAACCAAATACAATAGGTTAAAAATAACTTAACATCCCTTAGGTTATTTCCCTCCACACTAACTTAGCATTTACAACTTAGGTTAGAATGTCATCCCACGTAAAGTGGCTTAGAAGGAGTTAGGAAATTTTACCTGAGCCTCGAATCTTATTAGGATAGACCGTATAGATAAAGGGCACATTTTAATTTCTTTTTCCAAAATCCTGAAGCAGGTTTCCCTTAACATCATTAAGCACCCTGCACAGGTCAGTCAAGAAGAGTCGGGCACAACACAAAACTGAATGCTGGCACTATCTTCAAGATGATAAAGAATTGCAACAACACAAATTCAGTCCATTAAGTCTCTTAATCAATGAATGTCAGTTTTTCATTCAGTTTAGATAAGAAGATTTAAAACATTCCTTGGATCAATGGAATTGATCCAAGGGATGAGTCCAATTGCAAAAGATAATTTTGCAACTCTTAAAACCAGATTGTTGCTTACTCATAAGAAGTGAAATAGATTTTTGTAAGCAACAACATATCAGCCCTACAATCAAAGAGCAGAATGATTTATCCACGGCAAGCATGATTTTTCAACAACCATGAAACATACATTTGTCCTGAAAATCACATGTCAATGCTTGCAATGCAAAAGAGGAATATAACAGTTGTCGAGGGTGTTACATGCTTCCCTCCTAAAAAGAATCATCATCCCGATGATTACCTCACTTTAATCATTGCATTCATGATAATCAATTTTATTCACTATCTTAACATATGTCAAAAACATATCAGAATTTTTAAGTTCCAGAAATCAGCATGACATAGCTGTTTATTCAAAACAAAATAATATCTGCCCAAAACTGACATACTTATTAATATAAAGATAAAATCAAATTTTTATCAGTCAACAGAATCAATTCTGTTCAAATAGATATGGAAAAGCAGTTTTCATATCCTCAAGGTTTTCCCAAGTTGCACTTTCTTCATTAAACTAGTCCCACTGGACCTTACATTGACTTATCTCATGATTTCTTAGATGCAACTGGCGAGTTTCAAGTACTCGTATGGGTTTAACCATGATTATTCCTGGGTCTTAGACCTGCAAGGAATTCCAATTTAACACATGTGATAAATCTGAAATGTATTTCTTAAGCAAAGAAATATGGAAAACATCATGCATTCATGACAAAGCAGGAGGTAAAGCTAAACGGTAAGCTACAGGGTTGATTACTTCAACTATCTCAAAAGGTCCCACATAACGTGGTGATAACTTGGCAGCCTTGCCAAAAGTTATAGAGCTCTTTTTCGGTTTAACCCAAAGGAATACTTTCTCACCAAGTTCAAATTTCCTGTCAATCCACTTTAGATCAGCATAACTCTTTTGCCTATATGCTACTTCTTTCAAGCATTCACGAATCAATTTAACTTGTTGTTCCATTTCAGTAAGGATTTCTGGTCCAATTACCTCTCTATCCTCAATGTTGTCCCAACTAACAGGGGTTCTACATTTTCTTCCGTATAATGCTTCAAAAGGTGCCATCTTAAGAGAGGCATGGTATGTGTTATTGTATGCAAACTCGACTAGTGGAAGGTACTCTTCCCACTTATACTGCTGATCCATACAATACATTCGTAACATATCCTCTAAAACTTGATTAACTCTTTCAGTCTGTCCATCCATTTCTGGATGATACGTAGAACTGAAATTTAACTTAGTTCCTAGAGCTGCATTAAGATTTTGCCAAAATCTTGACGTCATTCTAGGATCTCTATCTGAAATGATTAATTCAGGTACTCCATGCAATCTAAAAATTTCATGTACAAATATTTTAGCTAATACAGGAGAATCATCCTTCAGATTACCAGCAATAAAATGTGCTACCTTTGTTATTTTATCAACAACTACCAAAATAACATCATGTTTATTTCTTGACATAGGCAACCCTTGTACAAAGTCCATGCTTATCACTTACCATTTATACTGTGGTATGCTGTGAGGATACAACAAACCGGCTAGGTGCATATGTTCTCACTTTAACACATTGACATTCAAGGCAATGTGTCACAAAATCTATAACATCCTTTTTCATTCCCTTCTAGAAATATTGTTGTTTTATATCAGCAAGCATCTTTGTAATACCAGGGTGTCCAGAAAAAGGTGAATTGTGAAATTCTGCTAACAATTTCTTCCTTAAATCATTTAGCAAAGGTACATATACTTTGTTTTCAAATCGTAAGATTCCTTCATTATCAAAGTGAAAACCTTTATACCTCAAATCATTCAGATCTGCAGCAAGCACTATCTTTACTTGCTAAAAATAAGAATCAGATTCCATAACACTTTTTACTTCATCCTTAAATTGAGTTCTCAATGTTATAAGAGCATAAATGTGCTTCCTATGACTTAGAGCGTCAGCCACTCTATTTTCTTTACCCTTTATATAACTGATGTCAAAATCATATTGAGACAAAAACTCTAACCACCTTCATTGTCTTGCATTTAGATTTGGCTGAGTGAAAATATACTTCAGCCCAAGATGATCAGTTTTCAATTCAAAAGGTTTACCAAGTAGGTAATGCCTCCAAACTTGTAGTGCATGAACAATGGCAGCAAGCTCTAAATCATGTGGATCATAATTCACCTCATGTAACTTTAGTTTTCTACTTTCGTAAGCTATGACATGATCATTTTGTAACAAAATACCTCCTAGACCTTCACCAGATGCATCAGTTACCACCATAAAATTTCCATTAGGATCTGGTACTACTAGAATAGGTGTTGAAGTTAACTGTTCCTTCAAGGTTTTGAATTCAATTTCACATTTCTCACTCCAAACAAACTTTTTATCCTTTTTCTATAAGGAATTTATTGGTGCAGCCACCTTAGAAACATCTTTTACAAATTTCCTATAGTAACCAGCAAGCCCCATGAAGCTTCTAACTTCATGCACATTCTTTGGTGCAAGCCACTCAGTTATAGCTATAATTTTAGAAGGATCCACAGAAATTCCATTTTTACTTATTACATATCCCAAATAGTGTACTTCTATGTGATAGAAAGAACATTGAGATAGCTTACCATATAGCCGTCTCTTTCTTAATATTTCCAAAACTATCTTCAAATGCTCATGGTGTTCCTCAATACTTTTAGAATATATGAGAATGTCATCCAAGAATACGAGCACAAATTTTTCCAAGTATTCTTGAAAGATATTGTTCATTAAATTCATAAATTTTGTAGGTGCATTTTTTAATCCAAAAGGTAAAACCGTGAACTCATAATGTCCATACCTTGTTCTGAAAGTTGTTTTATGAATGTCCTCATCCTTAATCCACAATTGATGATATCCAGATTGAAGATCTATCTTAGAATATACCAATGCTCCATGCATCTGATCAAATAGATCATCAATCCTAGGGAGTGGGTATCTATTCTTGATTGTTGCTTTGTTTAACATTCTGTAATCAATGCACAATCTAAGTGTTCCATCCTTCTTTTTCACAAAAATTACAGGTGCTCCCCAGGGTGAAACACTTGGTCTAATCAAACCTTTAGACAAAAGTTCCTACAACTGAGCCTTAAGCTCTACTAATTCTATAGTAGTCATTTGATATGGTGCTTTAGAAATAGGTTCGGTTCCAGGATTGATCTCAATCATGAAATCAAACTCCCTTTTGGGTGGAAGACCTAGAAATTCTTCTAGAAATACATCACTGAAGTCTCGTAACAGCAGATATCATTCCATAACATCATTGTTCTCTTCAGTTGTTTCTACAATTTTCACTGCATATAAGGTACAACCTTTATTTTTGGCCTTTTTAAGTTGCATAGCAGACAATTTTCTGACTGAAATCTCACATTTCACACCCTGAATCTCTGTTGTTTTCTACAGGTCATCTAAACAACTAATGTGTTTTTCAAAACAATCCACTTTAGCCTTATGTTCTGCTAACCAATTAACACCTATGATTACATCATAAGACCCCAAATGTGCAACATAAAGATCAACTTCAGTGGAAAAGCTAGGTAAGTCAAGGACTGCTCTAAAAAGACACATACTAACTGTATGGACAACATTGTTTCCATACCACACAGTCCATGTTTTATCCATATTCATATCTTTTCTTTTTAGTTTTGATGCTAATTTACTAGAAATAAAACATTCAGTAGCTCCGGTATCAAAAATAATAGTTATAGGTAAACCAAATAACTTACCTAGAACTTCTATGGGCGTGGCCTGTTTCTCAGCCTGCTTGTCAGCTACTGCAACATGTATCTTGTGTTGTTGATTACGATCATCCTTTTTCAAAGGGCATTGATTTGTGTAATGATATTTTCCATAGTTATAATAGCCTCCTACAGGTCCCTTCCTAGGCTCGGGTTTATTTCTAGCCTTAGAGTTATCCTTCTGGCCCCCATAGGACTTCTGTCCATTATTATTGTTCTTAGCAAAGTTGTTTCGTGAATTACCAGCAAACTTGTTTGTTGCTTGTTTCTTATTAGTATCAGATGAAATCTTACTTTTCATTCCAAATTTCTTCCATGGTCCTTTCTTAGGTGCAAGAGATGATGAAGAGGAGTTGGAGATTTTTCTTCCTTACTTCCTCCTTATGAGCAGAAATTGCCTTTAATTTTTGTTCCTGCCTTATGGCCTTTTCAACAACCCCTTCCATCATGGTTGGGCTGTGAACATCCACCTCTCCTCCTATAACGGATTCAATCCCATGATGAATTTTTGTATCCTAAACTTCTCATCAGTTTGGTACTGAGGTACATACTTAAGGAGTTTTGTAAACCACTCCCAATACTCAGTTACAGTTAGCTTTCCTTGAGCTAAGTTCTAGAATTCAGTCATTTTCTGATCATAGTAAAGTTAAGGAAGCCATCATTACCTAAATTATCCTTTAAATTGATCCCATGTGATACTAGTTTCATCAATGTTTAACTCAGCCTTATGGCTGTCCCACCATGAAGATGCCTCATGAGAAAGCTGATATGCTCCCCATATCGCCTTTGTTTCTTCTGAGAAATTCCTTATTGTAAAGTATTTCTCCATTTCACTGAGCCAATTCTCAGCTCCATCTCCTAATGTGGTGCCATCAAACTTGGGTGGACTTATCCTTTTTATATCATTAGTGAGTTCAGCTGCCAACCTAGCCTTTTTGTTCTCAGGCTGAATAGCTATGTTCACATTGTTATTATCAACACCCACATTGGTGTTGTCCCCTGGAGGTGGCTGATTATTGTTATCAGCATCATCTTCCTCCTCATTTCCCATTACTTGTTGTTCAAGTACAACCAATCTCTTGTGTCCAACAAGGCAGCAAGGATCTCATCAAGTTTCTGGGTAGTTGCTGCTCCTTCCTCAGGTGGAGGGTTATTTGCAACATTTCCTCTTGTTCTAACCATTTTTTGTTACAAGAAAATTTAAGTTTCATCAGATTATGGACACAGTAGGTCCAAGAGCTGCAACCTTCAGCTCTGATACCAAGATGTAACATTCCCATTTTAAGACTTTAGAAACAAGGGAATTTTTTTTTCACACAATGTTCTCTGATCTAAATAAAACATTATTTAGAACATACATTCTATGCCAATCAATCTCATAACAGATAACCATATGCAGCTGTAAATGACTCGGTGATACACCGATCTATTCATTCCATGACTCGGTTACCTACCGATCTATTCATGTTTAACTTTAAGTACTGAATACTTATCGTATACTACGTATACTTGGTTCTCTTACCCTAAACTGGGTACTGAGTGATCTGTTTAAAGAACCTATCTGAATATTTGTTACCAATATTCATCTGATATCACGTTGCTTTAAACTAGGTGACATAGGACAAGGCAACCAGAACCTTGCGATATTTTGGCCAAATATTTTAAACATACTATTCATGTCACTATTCCTAGATGACATACTCGTCATTCTGGAATACGTCCTTCACCTCACTCATCTGTTATCTAGAATGGTCTTTACTGACTAACGTTAGTCCACTTGTCCAAGGTTTAACCCTAGCCTAGGTTAGAAACATATTTTATTATAGGAAGATGCTCACAATGACTTAGGGTATATGGGCATACTCAGTTGACCTAAGTCAACCAGATGTGCCAAGGTACCCTGAGCCATTGAAAGCTACTACCTATCCTAAACATGCCACTAACTTGACCTAGAGAGAAACTAAGTTCAAGTCCTTATTTGTGTGTAGATCTAGATGATCAATGCAGAAGGGTGTTGCCACATGTCAACTGCAACATTGTACCCTCGAGAAGACCCTAGTCTTCTTGAAGGTACAGTCCTACAGTTGGCGTGTGCCAGCATCCTACAGAAACTACCTCATCAAGATGTACATACCCCAAGGAGGTTATTAATACATTATTAATTTGGATTATTTAACAGATTACAACAACCTTGCTTGACCCTAATCCAACACTCCATAAGTTCTTTTCTATATTTGATTCAATTAATCATTAAAGAACTTTCTTATCTTATTATTACTTTTAATGTTCATTTACTAGTTTAACAAGCAGTTAACCAAAAACATGACATCAATATCATAAGTTCCATTATAATGTAACTTAACCATTCAAAGAAGGTGTAGCAACCAAATAGGTTCAACTATAGTAGACTTCATAGGAAATGAATTCTAATTATTAACGATCATATCATCAGTCATTACATTACATTCCTTTGAGTGAGGAAGAGTCTTCCTCTTCATGATTAAGTGTTAGGGTTGTCATACCCTTCTTATCCTTCACAATTTCTATAGTTTTACTGTGTATTCATTACACATTCCATTACTATATTAAATTGTTTAGATAATAAACATCATCTTATGCAACTTAACAAGCTGCATCATTATAAGGGAAATTGAACTAATTCCCTTTATCCATCTTATCAAAGGATATCCAGATAAGCATAAAATAATATGAAGAATATCAACAAGATAGAACTTCTATCTTCCTCATAAAAGTACGAGGTAATTTACACAACCAATGCAAGTAAATCTCCAACTTTCAATTCATCATTAAAAACTTATTCATTTACAAGACTATACATTTCAGGCATACTGTATAACAAACAACCTTCATTCCAAAAAGAATACAACTTTTCTTTTTCAATACAACTCAAGAATGAATCAGAATTCTTTACAAAGAATCAGACTTATATCAGCCAATGCATCATATAAGTTTTTGCCTTCTTTTATCACTTACAATGTCCATCTGTAAAAATTGCTAGCACGGGTCAGTTCAATGAACTGAGCATGATAAGCACTAAGAATTAAAACAAAGTGCATTCCACTAATTGTTTCATTAAAACAACTCTACTTTAATGAAGCAATTAATGCAATCATACAAAATAAGCCTAAGTAATAACATCCCAAAAAGAAGCACAAATATAAATCTGCAATCACTTTATGAGAGACCATTATATAATCAGCAACTACTGCATTATATTCTATAAGTATTGTCCCAACCGATACTTATTTACATTAATTAGCAGCCCTTGGCATTTAACTATCCCATAATTCTTACAGAATTTGAAATACATAATTGATCTTTCTATCATCAAGAGTTTCTTTTGAAATCAAATACTTCCTTAATATTCCTTCCAAGTTCAAGAAAATATGTAAATCCAAGTTAATTACAACAATGTAATCCTTTTAAGATGAATCATCCTACATCTTAAATAACCAAAAGATTCACAAATCATAAAAAGGCAGCCTAATTCTAGGTTAAGTAAAATAACCTAGGTTCTATATTAGACCTATTAACAATTCAAGAATGTATACCAAGTCATCAATGTTTCATTTACCAAATTGAGACATTCCCAAATGTCCATAGGTATACATCAAGTATAAACATAAACAATATCAAATACTAGACAATTACTTACAATAAGTAAAGTATTTGATTCAATCAAACCTATACAAGTTCATAAAAAGATAAAGGAGAACAAATTGAAAGTACATTATTTCCATTACCTTTTAATCCTCAAAAAGGAAAGATCAACATCCTCAATTTAAACAACTTAAATGATTTAAAAGAAGATTCAATACAACTATTCTCGAATTCAACATTCATTATGAAAAAGCAGTCAGGTTCAGAGTGAACCGAATTCATACATATATTATTTATACATATGAAATAAAGAAACAGATTCATCATTAATTTAAGAGATAATCATTCCTTAACAAGAATTCCAATCTAATCCAAGAAGGAAGAGGAACAAATAGTTATAAACTCACTTTCAACCATTATGAGTTTCCAACATTGATTCAGATATTAGTAAATGATCAAACTCCTACATTCCATTATGCAAGATATGACTCATACAGGGTTATCTTTTACCCTTATCCAATCGAGAAAGGATCATACTATCTGTTAAGTACATAGAGAGTAATAACAAATACAACTTTCAAAAGATGTATGCCACAACCATATGCAATAGTCAAAGCAGAGTAATTACCATCCACTTTCAACAGGTCAGACCTAACTGAAAACCACCTGGAGTCGACAAGGTAATAAGAACAACACCTCAATTACGAAACCAAGCAGGCTCAAACAGAGTTGATTAGGTTTCCTAATAAAACCAGAAAAAAACTTAAAAAGAAGTAAGTCTATCATCAAAAAGTATCCGAGAATAACTCGAATAAACCAAACAGACCTGAGAAGGTAATTCCCTCATGACATGCAGATAGAGAAAAGTTGATTTCCAGTTTTAGAGAGTAATTTAACAATACTATCCTCAAATATCAGAATGGACAGAAAAATGATTCCAAGAAACTCTATCAAACTAACAAGATAGTTTCCATATCGATGAAAGAAAGTTGATCTACAAGAAACACGATCAGCCGAGTTCCACCAAAACAATCTAAACTCTCTACATCTGAAAAGAAAGATCGAAAAGGGAAAGAACCCCAAACCAAGTTCAGTGTATTGAATAGTTCCATTCCCATTCAGTAAGAAAACAAGACTCAATACAAAGCTACAGTCAAACAAAGCTCGTATCCATAACAACTTGAACACAAAAACTCAAACCGAGCTACAATCAAACAAGATTCTATTATCAAACCATAATAACTCGTATTTGTCTCTCAAGACCAAACAATACGACTATACAACTCTTAATAAAATCAAAGTTTCATGGTAGAGAAAACTCAAATAAGAAAAGGGTATTCATCCCCCTCCTTCACTTTTTAAAAGATTTGAAGTAACAACTCAAACCACACTTCTATTTTATCCACAAAACATGATTCCCAGTCTAAACTAAACAAAAAGATAAATACAGATTGAAAGAAGATTAAAATGGTCCTTTCTCAACACAACTCATGATGTTTTCGACTATCAAATAAACAATCAAGACAACAAAAGGAGTAATGCAAGATACCCAAAGATGGGAACAATTTATCACAGTATTTTTCCGCAACTCCTGTTCAAAATCCATTAAGTGCATTCCTTTACAAAATGTAAAATAGAGTAACCAATGCAACAAAACCAACTCAGAAAGTGTAAAGAAACATAACAATACACTTCCCATTCTCAGCAGAGACTTCCTGTTAAAATTTCCAACAAAGCTTATACACCCAAATCCATTTTCAAGTATAGAGTCCAAAAATTAGAACTAAAACCAAACAGAAGGGTCTCGAAACTCAAAATGTATCATCACATTTAAATAATTTAGAGAGAACACACACATAAGTACAAACTTCTCATGCAAGGAATATGAATCCATAAATCATAGATTTATTCCATCAAACAAGCAAATAACCAGAGAAAATAGAAACCTATTTACCCACAAAGAGCAAAGTTGTTTTAATGAAACATTTAGAGAAAAGCAAGAAATATTAATGGCTAGAGCTTATCATGCCTGGTAGTTCCTCTACCAATTTGAAGAATACTTCCAGCCAAGTTTCCAACACCTCTTCTTCTCCAAGCAAAATCAAACAACAATAATCTTTTTCCACAGTGCCTCTTATACATTCCTCGAACCGAAAATAGATAAAAGAATTCAAATATAGCCACTAAGTGAAAATCAGACTGCTGGTTCGAAAAACCAAATAGCTCCATGCAGAGAAAAAATCATGAAGCATGCAAAGAAAAACAAACTCCCAACAAATCCTGCCAGCATGCCTTCCAAGATGGCTTGCTCTCCAAACCTGAGGCATATTAATGACATTAATTCCAAATTTCCCACTTATCTTTCCTTTCCACCACCATTCATAGTTGGCGAGACCTAATTGCACTTCAAAATGCATTTCCAAACTTAGCAATGCCTCCACGTAGGTTCCACTAAATTCCCATGCAATCACCAAATCTGGCAGTACTCTACCTTATTAAATAAAAAATCACATCTCATTAATAGCTTAGGAACCACCGCTTAGCTCCCACTTGCCAACCGACCCCTAGGTTCCCTTTCATACCCAATAGTTTAGGATAGATGAAATTAGCTTAGGTTAGATCTTAGGTTAATTTAAAAATATAACCTTAGGATATAACCTCCTATCAATAGATTGTCACCTTAGGTTAGGTCTTAGTTTAACCAAATACAATAGGTTAAAAATAACTTAGCATCCCTTAGGTTATTTCCCACCATACTAACTTAGCATTTACAACTTAGGTTAGAATGTCATCCCATGTAAAGTGGCTTAGAAGGAGTTAGGAAATTTTACCTGAGCCTCCAATCTTATTAGGATAGACCGTATAGATAAAGGGCACATTTTAATTTATTTATCCAAAATCCTGAAGCAGGTTTCCCTTAACATCATTAAGCACCCTGCACAGGTCAGTCAAGAAGAGCCGGGCACAACACAAAACCAAATGTTGGCACTGTCTTCAAGATGATAAAGAATTGCAACAACACAAATTCAGTCCGTTAAGTCTCCTAATCAATGAATGTCAGTTTTTCATTCAGTTTAGATAAGAAGATTTAAAACATTCCTTGGATCAATGGAATTGATCCAAGGGATGAGTCCAATTGCAAAAGATAATTTTGCAACTCTTAAAACTAGATTACAGCTTACTCATAAGAAGTGAAATAGATTTTTGTAAGCAACAACATATCATCCCTACAATCAAAGAGCATAATGATTTATCCACGACAAGCATGATTTATCAACAACCATGAAACATACATTTGTCCTAAAAATCACATGTCAATGCTTGCAATGAAAAATAGGAATATAACAGTTGTTGAGGGTGTTACAAGTTAGGACAAGATCAAGTCCTATTTGAGTGCTATCCATCTCTCCACAAATCTGGGTGCCAGTTAGATCACATCCCCAGCTACAAAATGACATACATCATGATCTATCTGTCTTCAAGCTTTATGCCAATTATTTGATACTGCTCAGATTGAAAAGGAGAACAAATTTGGTTACCAACATATACCACATCATAAACCTATAAAATTTGATTGTAAAATGTTTTCCATACCTGGTTTTTGGTAACACCTTGTCTTATTCCTTTTGGTTGTTACATAACAGGTTTCCCCTTTTTGACAGTATGATTTTCTAACTTTAGTTTTTCTCCCCCTTTGAAAACAATGACAAAGGACCAACTATGCCACATAAAATTGAATATTATGGTAAGCTAGATACAACATGTTCTTACCTTAAGAAGTTCCCCATAGGATTATGCTTATCATACATTTGTCTTAGTATGTCCATGGAAATGCTCCCCTTGAGTTGATGCATGCTTTGATAAATTTGAGCTAATAGATTAGCTTCCCCTTACTTTGGCACTTTTTAGGTGTTGATTATTCCTAAGAATCCTCCTTTTCCTTTTTTACACATCTTCTATTTTTTGGAAGGGTCAATAATTTCTTCTAATTCATTCCTGAAGAGCTCAAATGTTGCTTTTGGTAGCAGCTTGGTCATTATATCAGAAATTTATCCTTTAGTTCTCACATATTCTAGACTAATCTTCTTGTTATTCACTTGTTCCCTCAAGAAATGATATCTTATAGGTATATGCTTAGTTTTTGAGTGGAACACTAGGTTCTTGGAGACACTTATTGCACTTGCATTATCACACAACAAAGGAATTGGATTATCAAATTTTACCTTGTAGTATTCCAATGTCTGCTTCATCCATAAAATTTGAGTGCAACACATCATGACATATATATATTTTGCTTCACATGTTGAGAGTGCCACTGATGATTGTTTCTTACTCAGCCATGATACTAAAAAATTTCCAACAAAGAATGCTTCACCACTTATACTCTTCCTATCATCAACACTACCTTCCCAATCTACATTTGTATATGCTTTTATGCTGAAATTATTAATTTTAGGGTACTAGAGTCCATAATTAATTGTTCCCATGAGATATCTCAAAATTCTCTTTACTACCTTTAAGTGTGTTTCTCTTGGTTCTTCTTGAAATATCCTAACTAAGCCAACTACTTGCATGATGTCTAGTCTTGATGCGATAGAGTATAAAAGACTTCATATCATAGATCTATACAAAGTTTTATCTATTTTTGATGATTTTTCATCCTTTATTAGCTTGTAACCCACTTCCATTGGTGTGTCTATAGGCTTGTAATCTTCCATCCTAAACCTTTTCAACATTTATTTTATATATTTGGTTTGGGATATAAAAATACCTTGGTTTGTTTGACTGATTTGCTGTCCCAGGAAGAATAAGAGGTCTCCAAGCATGGACATTTCAAAATATTTTCTCATTACATCAACAAACTCATGGGTCATTTTATCATGATCTCCTATAAATATGATATCATCCACATAGACAATGACAATAAGTAGATGATTACCTTCCTCTTTGATATAGATATTTCTATTAGCTACACCTTTTCTGAAACCTTGCTCAATGAGATATTTGTCCAACCTACTATACCATGCTCTAGGTGCTTTCTTTAACCCATACATAGCCTTTTTCAACCAGGACACATAATATTTATCATTTGTTAAGGAAAAACCATCAAGCTATCCAATGTATACCTCTTCATTTAAGTATTCATTGAGGAATTTTGGCTTAACATCCATTTGCTATACTCTGATTTTCTTGTGATCCACGTAAGCATGAAACAATATTATTAATTCCATTCTTACCATTGGTGTAAATATTTCTTCAAATTCAATTCATTCCATCTATGCATATCCCTTGCATACTAGTATTGCCTTGTTTCTTGTTACTTATCCTTTCTCACTCAGTTTGTTTCTTAATACCCATTTAGTTCCTATCACATTATTATCCTTGAGTCTTAGAACAAGTTCCCAGGTTTCATTATTTTCTATTTGATGAAGTTCTTCATTCATGAAATCTACCCACTGTTGATCCTTGCATGCTTCTGCAACACTTTTATGTTATATTATTGATATAAGTGCTATGTCTTCATGGTTTTATTTTTCTCTTAGCCTTCTTCTTGTTAGAATACCACCTTCCATGTTTCTAATGATTTTATTTGATGGATGATCTTTCTTAACTTGTCTTAAGGGTGCCTTAGTGTCTGTTATTTCTTCTTCTTCTTCTACTTTTGCATGTGGTCTCTCCATTTCTTCATAATCTTATTTTTATTTATGAATGCCACAATGCTGAGTGTTGGACTTGGGAGATTCATCCACCTTTATGTTTGTGATTTCAAATTTTTTTGTAACCTTTTATTATAGCACCTGTAAGCTGCACCGAATGCTGAGTAACCAAAAAATATTCCTTCATCACTTCTAGAGTCAAACTTATCCATATTTCCTTCCTCTCTTTTAATATAACAACTGCTTCCAAATACTCTTATGTTTTTCACATTTGCAAGCCTATTCTTCCATAGTTCATAAGGTGTCTTGTCATATTTTACCCTTAATTGTGCTTTGTTTAAGATGTAGACCATTGTGAATATTGTTTCACTCCAATATATATCTAAAAGATTTGATTCATTCAGCATAGTTATTGCCATTTCTTGTATAGTCATGTTATTTCTTTTAACCCCTCCATTTTATTGACATGTCCTTACAACTGAGAATTTTCTTTTGACTCCATATTATTCACAAAATTCATTGAACTCATTAGAACAAAACTCTCCACCTTTGTCTAATCTTAAGCATTTGATTTTCTTATTCTTATCATTCTCCAAAATTTCCTTGAACTTCTTGAATCTGTCTAGAGCTTCTAACTTTTTTTTAAACAAGCCACCCATGTAATTCTAGTGTAATCATCTATTAGCAACATGAAATATACCTCACCTTGCATGCTTTTGATTCTGGTACAACCACAAAGATTTGTATGAATTAACTCCAATGGTCTAGTTGTTGAGTAATCCTTTGATTTGAATGGTCTCCTTCTTTGTTTTCCATGCATGAATGGTTTATAGAGTGTGTCTGCGATTTTTACAATATTTGGCATATACCGCACACAACATTTAGCACTTAGTTTTATTAGATTCTCAAAGCTCATGTGTCCAAGCATTCTGTGTCATAACCAGTTGTCATCAACCTTACTTGTGAAGCATTTATACTTTTTTATTTCATTCAGAACATACATATTATTCTTGTTCCTCTTGGCCTTTGCAAATTTCTTCCTTGTTTTGTAGTTAATAATGTCACAAACTTTATCATGGAATATTACATTATATCCTCTCTTGCACATTTGACTCACACTTAATAGATTATGTTTGAGTCCTTAAACATATAAAAAATTCTCTATGATTATCTTGCCATTGTCTAAACTTGGAGTTCCCTTTCCAACTATGTTTGTTGAGTTGTTGTCACCAAATCTAACAACTCTTAATGCATTATTTGTTAGAGTGATGAATTTACTTTTATCACCTGTCATGTGACTGGAACATCCACTATCTAGGTACCATATTTGTTCTTCATTTTACACATGAAATGTAGTTTGTACTACTGAACAAGACTCTTTCCTCTCATTCAAATATTTCTTAGCAACATACATCCATTTTTGTTTAGGATGTTGTTTCTTAATTACTAATGTCTCATTCATTTTCTTGTAATATTTATAGTGGACATCCTTATAGTTCAATTTGGTGTAAGATGGACCACAACTTCTTCTGTATCCTCTAGATAACTTTCTATAGTTAACAACCTTATGTCCAAACTAATTACATGAATAACAATAACCATAGAAGGAGTGTGTGTACCTCATGGCATATGTAATTCTAGGAGAAGTAGTCCTTTGTCTGGCAGTTTTCATGAATTTTTTGTTTGCAGCAGAGGAATTGCTTGGTGTTGATGTAGTTTTGATTTCCTTATTATTCTCTAATTTAGCTCATTTTCTTTCTTCCTTGAAACAAATTCCAAATCTATCATGTGAATCATGTTGAATTCAAAGTATTTCAGTCAAGAAATTAGAGATCTTTCCTAACTTATCATACATTATCATCTTGTTGCTCATTTGTTCCATCTTAGTCTTCAGTTTCTCCAATTCAGAATTTAGTCTTATCTACACATTCTCCTTTGATTTGTAAGTCTGAGAAATATTGTCTTGCTAGATCTCAAGCTCTTTGAGATCATTGGCCTCTTCTTCTTCTCTTAGAGTTTGTCTTTGTTGAAATACGTAGATTTTTTCTTCATAGTATTTTAATGTGCATCTTAGATTTTGATTTTTATTTCTACATAGTCTCAATTCTTCAAGAGCACTTATCAATTTAACTTCTAGATTCACTTCTGCTTCTTCTTCATTAGAGTATTCACATGCAACTACATTCTTTCCTCTTGAAATACCCTCTTTAGGGGCATCCATTGCCATAAATAGACATTCAGACTAGTATTCATGATTCTCTCCTTGAGACATGTCAGAGTTGCCTGAATATGAGTCACTAGACTTTTATTTTGTGTATAAATTCTTCTTTTCTTTGAATTAATTCTTCTTACCTTCTTTATTTTTGTGACTCTTATTTTTTCGGATGTGTCTGTGACTTTATTCTTCATGTTCAAACTGGTTTTATCTATCCTTATTTGGGCATTTATTTTTAAAATGACCTGATTTTCCACATTCAAAAAAATTTAAAGGAAGTTTTCCTTTGTACTAACATGATCCTCTTTTCAGTCTTCTAACGAACATGGCTTCGATCTTTTCATCATCTATTTATTTCTCTGAATCTAATTATTATTCTTTTTGCTTAGATTGGGTCTCTTTCTTGGTTATCTTTGATCCAATAGTCCTCATTTGATATGATGAAAGGATACTCTATAGTTCATTCATTGTCAGAGTTTTCATATCTTTGGCTTCTTCCAGAGCTGAAAGCTTCACATCATATTTGGTGGTCAGAGATCTCATAATTTTATGAAAAATAACATATTATTCTAGTTTTTCACCTAAGCCTCTAATCATATTGATCACTTCATTTACCCTCTGCATATAAGTTGAACTAGTCTCATCTTATTTCATCTTTAAGATTTTGAACTGGGCCCTGTAGGTCTATAGTTTTGCCAGTTTTACATTGTCATCTCCTTCATAAATATTCAGAAAATTGGTCCAGATTTATTTATCGGTGGTGTAGTGCATTACCTTTACAAACTTTATTTTAGTCAATCCACATAATATAACATTAATATCTCTTGAGTTTCATTCATATTTTATTTTGTCTATAGCTGTGGTGATGGACGTGGATGGAGGATTAAAGCCTTTCTCAACAAATTCCAAAATATCAAATCTAAGTGATATAATATACGTCTTCATTCTTAATTTCCAGAGTGCATAATGTTTTCCACTGAAGAATGGTGACCTTAACATAGATAATCCACCTTGTGCTTAATTTGTTTCCATGTTTGTGAAGAGAGGATCTCCTTGAAGATGTTAAGTTATGATAGAAGAATGTCACTCTGATACTGATTGTTTGAATTCACAAGCTAATTGAGAGGGGGGGTGAATTAGTTATTCAAAATTATATCTCAAATTTAGTTATTAACATATACACATTCAATGATTCATTAATCCATTCACCATTCAAAAAAAATAGTATGCATCAGATATGTAACATTAAGCATAAGAATATATTACACAACATGTGAACACTCTATATAAGTGGGAAAACCTCATGGGGAAGAACACCCATTGAAACATTGCTTATATTATTAAAATAAAAGAAGTTATATTGAAGCACCAACTTCACAAGGAGCACTAATCCCACAAGGAGCAATAACCCTTGATTTAGTAAGACACCAATCCCATAAGGAGTACCAACCTATGATTTAGCAAGATGAAACTTGTAGAGAGCCCCAACCCCCTATTATCTTAGTACCCACTTAGAATAAGGTATTACAATTGGATCATACATAGTCAATATTGCTTATTCAAAAGATTATGATCACTTTTCTATATCTTTCTACACTCACTCTTTTATTTATCTCTTTGACCTGGATCTCTTATCACCGCTCTTTGCCTCTTATTTAGCTCAAATATTTTTTAGTCATTTTATGTACTCTGAATATAACTTTCTAATCCCATGCACATTGGGATATCACTCAGAGGGTACTAGGAACTCACCTGAGGCACGCACAGGAACTAAGCCCCTCCTTTATGTGAGCAATTAGAGAAGATCTTTCCATTGATAGAAAATTAGATGCTGAAAAATAAATGTTCATGCACTCATTTTGAAAGCATCGGATGAGCTATTACATCTATATACCCATACAAATAACAAGAGAAACATCATATAAATAAAAAAATTGATTCATAACATGAAGCGAAGACACTAGGGTTTACACCCATGAAACAGATATTCATAATAGAGCCATATATTCATATTAATCACAATATCAGTAACCACATACATTCAGAAGCGGTCATTACAGACCATACATATCAAGATACTTCAAACTTATCTCTTATAGATCTTTCATGGTGTGACATTCTAACTATGCACTCCTAGTACATAGGCCTTTTACATTCCTTCTTACATATTCTAATGCCATATAGAGGCCTAGTACATCCATAAGAACCCTTAGCACTGAGTGCTCTAAAATATTAATATTATTATAGCATCATCCTCTTGATGCATTCCCTCATGATCTTACACTTGTTGTTTGTCGGCTTTCTTTCTTTGATTCTGGTCTATTTCTTTCTCTTAGAGAATCTCTATAAATAGGTTTAGAACCCACCGCAATGCCTTCCTCTAGGAGCAGATCACATGCCAAGTGTCCATGTGGTCCTCCAATGGAGCATGATTATTTTGTTCTAAGCTCTCCAATTTCTACAATGATGTCTTTCGCGAACCTTCCATGCGTGGGATATTATTTCCTTGACCACCAAGCCTCTAGGCTATCATCTTATCCATTCAGCATGTCTAGTTGGGTCATGTTTTTCCTCAAGTGCCTTTAGTACTCTGAATATGGCTAAGTCTTTAAACCTTGTGTATTTCCTTACATGCGTGCCTTGGTTTCTCCCAAACCCTTCTTAAATTCTTATCTTGCACACTTCTCCCCGCATTCCCTTATTCCTATTAGTCCCACGTGCTCACACAATCTTTGGCACTTTGCCAATATTTTGAGGTCCAACATCACCCCATACTAATCTTGTTCTTTTTCCTTGGAAACATACTTCTCCTTTTAAATAATAACGGATGGTGGAACCCAGACAAATTGAACGAAGAAGCAAAGAATGAAATAATGAAGAATAAAAGAGTTAAAAGGATCAAAGATCTTTCTACCGCTATAAGAGGAGTGGGAAATCCTTCCTTATTATTGCCTTGACCTTTTCCTAGGTGTCCACTTCATCATGCACCTTCTGAATTAGGTCACCCACTAGAGTGCTTACCTCCTCAAAACGTAGTTCACAATCCTTAGCGTTCATCGTATCTATAATACCTGGATAAGACCAAGAAAATCTTGCTAATTGGTAAACTTGTGCTAAAATAAAATAAAAATAATACAACAAAAGATCTAGGGATGCAATTCCTTAAGGAAAAGCTTGATTGAACATCATAAGGTTTTGATTAGCCTCCATCTATATTATCAACCTATAGAATACAGATCTGGCATATACAAGTTTGCCCTGTTCCCCTGAAGATTCTATAAGTATTCTTAAAGAACCGCATGAATACGTGTTGAAACTGAAGTGATTCTATTTTTAAATCAATGACACCAACACCTTGTAGTTGGGGGATCATACACGACCTCAACCATCCATGTGATAGTATGTATAGTGGAAAGGGGCTTAGAATATTATGTCATCATCTCCCGATATTCTACTTCTCTTCCTCCTTTTGACATTCCGATGCATCTTCTGGTGATTCTATAGTGAGCGGCCACCTTTCCATGGTAAGGAAGCAGGTTAAGTCTTCCAAGAATTGTAAGGTTGACTCATATTTTCTCTTAGGTGGTGCTAGGTCTAGGTGTTTTAAAGTGATGGTTTCTATGATCATTTTAATCTTCTTGTGCACCATGTGTACCTTCACCTTCTCCTCCCTTAGTTCATGCCTTAACTATTCACTGATCAACTCTTCTTGCTTTAGGTCCTTTCCCTTATAACCGAGTTCCTCCTTCTTCTCTAGTTCTTCCTCTAGGAACCTTACCCTGTCATTCCTTCCAAAGAGTCTCACCTCAATCTCTATTGACACATTTTTTAGCATGTTGCAGACCTGCTCATCAGATGACTATTGAGCATTGATTAGAGGGTTCATTCCCTTATACTCAGGTACCTTCATTAGTGCCCCCTTACCAACTTCAAACTTGGGCTCATGAACATGAGACTAAAATGACCAAGATAGCATCTTCCTTGTTTATGGGTACATGCCTTCTTCTTTGAATGAAGACCATACAAGGATTTGGTCTGTAGACATGCTAATTTGGAAGCATGCACATAGTACCTTACTTGGATCATTGATGTAACTCATTATTTTCTCACGTGCTACTACCAAACTCTTCCCTCCTATGTGTGCTACCTTTGGAAAGCTTTTTGATAAACTGGGATCTCTGCTCATGCTCCCATACTCTTTTCCTACGCTTTCCTCTATTTCTTTGAGTATCTCATCAGTGATGCACTCCACTTCCTGCTCCACCAAATCCTTTATTATTCCCACTACTTCTCTTTCTGTAGCCTCTTCTATTTTCTCCTTGGTGAGACTTGGGGTCCTTTGATCCTTTGTATTCACTTCCTCACTCTCCCATTTCCTTGAGCTCCTTCCACTTCTCCATCCTTTTCTTCATTTCCCTCATCCTTGGAGTCATACACATTGTACACAAGATGGTCCTGAGCATCTTCATGCTCTTCATTGTCTCTCTCACCTTTGTAGGCCTTTAGGATCTCCATTTCTTCTGAGTCTTCCTTCTCTGCTACCTTATTCCTCATCCTAATTGGTGATTTCAGTATAAGAGACTCTTTCTTCTCTTCTTCTTTAGCAGGAAACTCCTTACTTGGTTATTCTTCTTGTGTAGGAGGATCTTATTTCTCTAACACCTCTTCCTCAGGTGATTTTTCCTTTTCCTTAATTTGAGAATTCTTCCTCCGTGCATATGTGCTTGGATTCTCACCTGACTCCTGCACGCCCATAGATTGTGTTATGTGTACACTTGGTACCTTATTCTTTGGTGCCTCTTCTATTTCCCTCTTCCTTGATGTGGCCTTATTTATTCTAGCAAGGTCTTTTGGGATGGAGACATCACTCTCCAAATAGGCTCCCTTCTCATACTTGGGCTTGATCCATAGGTATACCCTTGCTACAATCCTTCTAGTAATTGGGAGTGTCAAAGGTTTTGTCATGTGCAACTCATGGGAGACCTACTTCTCCACATAAACATGTTTCTTAGGGTATACCAGCTTCCTTCGTAGGTCGTAGTGGTCCTGATCTACCTCGATGAGGTCGAACATTACTATTTTTTGCCTCTTTTAAGTAATTGACCCTTACTTGGAAATATTGCGTGATGAATGAGAAAGGTAGTTTACACCATCGGCCCTTGGTTTTATCTGTCAACATGAATCTCCCAATGCAGAAATGTTGGTATACAACAAATTTGGCTTCTCCCTGCACTAAAACTGGTGATTGTTTAGGTATCCTCCATTTATCCTTGAATGTGTCACACATCCTATTATATGATTTCTTTAGGTGCACCTTGTGGGTGGCTATTATGGTGTCACAAGTGTATTTTTCAAATATATTCATGGGGGAAGGATCTTCATCTGGATATTCCCTTACAAACTTCTATGGCCCATCGGAAACTCAAATTTTTGAGAAGACAATGGTGAGGAGGACATTACCAAACATGATCTTTTCTCCTTCGTGCACTGTTATACTCGATGATTTATAGCTACATGTGGAATGATGATACTTAAAGGTATAATACCTGCATACCATTCTACAATATTTCGGCACTACATACAACCAAGATCCATAATTATCTGTGTCCACCTTTCATGTCCATTCAACTTGAGGTAAAACCCCTCAAAAATGTGGCCCTTGCTCATCATTAGATCATATACACATGAGCTATCAAAATAGCACGAATCCTCTTTGCAACTACTTGGCATGTACCACTGCTACCCCCTTAATGGATGTCCTAAATCACCCCTAGTTATCATCTATGACCCTCCTCTATGTGAGCTATACCTCTAAAAAGATATATGACCAATTCCTAATAGATAATTAGATGCTCAGATATCCATAGTCCCCAACTGTTGCATGCACTTTTATCCCATATGCATCATTTGATGAGTTATTACTTCTATATGTTCATGTGCAACTAATAAGATCATCCATGATATAGTCTATAAAATATCTGATACATCACCTCGAAAAAGCGACCTACTAGTGTCCACTGCTCACTATCTCCCACCCACATGTATGATAGAGCTCCTATAGCCTTTTTGTCTCATAAGAAAACCCATTAGCCAACCTACATGCGAAAGTGGTCATTATAGACCAAACATATACAATAAAGTTCAGACTTAGAACTTACAGATCTTCCCTAGTCTGACATCATATATACTATATACTATTAGGTGTCATATCTTCTGTATATGTGTATCTAGTGCCATAGGGACCCCTATGTAAAAATTGTGGTTGTATCCTCATCACTAAGTTCTGCTACCATCACTAATCATTACCGAAGCATAATCCTCTTGATTCCCAGTCCCTTATTAGGTAGCACATAGTCGCTAATAAGAGCCAGTAAAATATATCAAAATCCAGTCTAGTTCTGTCATCCTCCATGCATATCTATAAATAGGTTTAGCACCCACCACCATACCCTCCTCCAAGATGAATATCTTCTACTTTGAAAAGTAGTTGTATATGAGTCTTCCAATGGATCATGCTTACACTCCTTTTGAGCTCTCAACTAAATGCAATGACTGTACATTGGGAACCTTCCATGTGTGGAATGATATACTGTTCATCCAAGGTCACTCACATCCTCCAGTAGCTAGTCTAAAATTATCCATTCGACTCACCTAGTGCAGATCATGTATTTCCCCAAGTGCAGTCAACAAACATTGAATAAAGTCTAAGTATCTAGACCCTATGTGCAATATCCTTTCGCATCTCATTTCCTCTAGTATCACCACCAAACCCCTCCATTCTAACCTCGTCATCCATGCGCTCGAATGACCATACGTACCCTCCATGTCCTATTGGTCTGCACATGCTCAGGGCATCCTAATGGATCTATTGCAAATATTTTAAGGTCCAACATAATGTTAGTCCCATTATAAATCTCTTTTTCCTTCTAATTTCATCTTCTAACATGCATGCATCTATTTCCTCTACATTCATGTTAATACACCTATAGTGATGATAGCACATGATCAACTCAACATTGGTGCATTTATCTGATATGTACAACGTATTTTCTACACTAGCTGCACTTAACAGTACACTAGTGCATTCAACACACTAACATGTCCATCTTAACATCAAACTGATATGTAATTTTTAACATTATATGCATCGTAATTTAATGCTAGGCGAACACAAGTATATGCTAGCGTACTTTATCTAGGATACAGCCATCGAAATCCTTTTATTTCATTCAAGATGCTAGCATTCACTTTTAACCTCAGTAGGTCAACCTATTACATCTATGACACATTAAATTCACTAAAAAACTTATTTTTTTGGTACTTACGACACCATCGTCGACAGGAGCCCGTATGAACTCTCAAATGTGATCTGTGTGATGAACACAAGGGTAATAAGGACCCATCTGTCTCAAAATTTAGAGCTCAAAAAGCTGTCAAAGGTATCAAAATATCTAATAATATAAATGACTAATAAGATTTTTAGCCCTCCCACCCTTTTATTTAACCCCTTCTTCTAACCCTAATTTATCTTTCTACACCTTCTTATTAGCATTTGCACCCTTGTCACTCATTTTCTATGTTATTTCTAACCATGGTCTCTATGGATATTTCTCTCTCTATATATATCTCTCTCTTATTAAGTGGTTGTCCACCACTTTATCACGTCACCCACCCGCTTGAGGGGGAACTTGCTAGGGAATCCAAATTTCTTTGAATGTTGACAAAACAGATAAGGGTAAAGGGCTAGGAGGAATACCTGTTAAGATGTTGGTTGTAGGTTGTTACACACGTATGAATTCTTGATCCACAACTGATCGTGAGAGCTTCCTTTTTTCTTGGAGGAACTACCTGAAATAGAAAACAAGACCACCAAATAAAAGTTAAACAGTATATGCAGTGGACTGCCTAGCGTATGCTAGATCTGGGAAGTGTGATACTCCCTCGACGGCTGTCAATCCACTGTTTAAAACAACTTAATGTTAACAATAAAGGAAATCCTACTGTAGTTAAAATGATTTAGGTATCTCATTCATCTACAATAAGAAAATTCATTCACAACAGGCTAAGCTATGACTGAATCTGAAGGTCAAGGTCTCTGTCAGAGTACTGGTACTGGTCAGGGTTAGGTTCTGGGCTGTTTTGGGTATTGGGTGGAGGTTTTAAGCTCTGTTCTTGGTCTGAGGGTAAAAACATAGAGACCGATGTCAGTCTGGTATGACCGATGTCGGTTTAGGTTAACCGGCGATGGTTGTGGGTAACCGGCGTCGGTATGGTCGGGGTACAGGAAACTCAATAAAAACTTGAGGTGAGGGCAGATCTAAGGCTAAATGGAAATGTAAAGGGAAATGGCAAGGTCTGTGTAGGTCTTAGGTATACTCAGGGTCTTAAAATCTGGGTATGGGCAGTTCAATGGTGTGGGTGAAGGAATGGTCAAGTTTGCATGGAGGTAAATGGTGGGGAATGGGAATGGGAGTAGAAACTAATAACAGAAGTAAAAGAGTCTACTAAAATGACAATGGACAAGTGTTGGTTAACAAAACACTTACTGTTGTATGAGCTTGATGTCTGGTTGGCAATGGCAGGTGATCAAATGGAAGGAACTTGGTGTGGTGCTGGCACTTCCCCAGATGCTCCCGTGAAGGAAAATGGCTCTGTGATTGCTTCTGGTGTTGGCTGTGGATGCTCTGATGTGTGTACGAATGTTGGTTCTACTTGCATGCAGCTCTGGTTTCATCTCTTGCTCTCAGAAGATGTGCCAACCTCAAAATAAGGTTGTTTTGGGGATTAAATGGTAACCAACGATGGTTCCGGGTTGACCGGTGGTAGTTTAGGGTAACCAACATCGGTTAGGGTGGGATTTCCTAGGTTTACTAAACTGGGCAGATCCTCTTGATTTTCTAGGATCTCATTCATTTTTTCAGCGCGATTAGAATGGAAGCTTCCTTTCTAATGGGCGGGAATGTGGTTAGAGTGAATGTAGGCATTGATTTTTAGCATTTGGGTAGGTCTTAGTTAGTTATGGCAACATACTAAGAATAGGTCTTAGGGTGAGGTGGCTAGATGAGGTGTATAGGTGAGGTGGATGGTGTGGGAATTATCCAATTAGGATATTTAAATAATAGGTATTATGAGATCATGAATTAATTCAATTAAATTAATATTAGAGTGGGGTGAAAGGGGCCATGGTTAGGTGAGTGTGTTCGAGTTGGTTATTTGTCGAGGGACCAAGGGGAGTGTGACCCAATTTTGGTGTCTACATTTTTCCCCTTTTTGTTGCGTAGCTTGTATTGGTAAGCGACGCTGACAAAAATAAGATGTGGTTGCCCCATGTGTGGGTGAAGGTGATCCCCCTCAAACTAGGAACTGATGAGGCAAAAGGTAGAATCGGTGAGTGGTTTGATAAAAGGTGAATGTGATGAAGAGGAAGGTGGGAAACGGGGGTAAAAAGGGAAAAAGCCTACTCGGGTAATCTAGGTATGGGTCAGGGTCAAAGGTAGTAATCGTCAAATGCACACACACGTATAAACTGTAGCATGGTACCGGGTTGAAGAGTAAGAAAACTCTACATTGTCTAAGGTCGATAGGTTTATCCAAACAAGGTTGAGGTGATTCTGGTATCCAAGGTATAGGATATGGTCAGGAAACATGATGCAGGTCAGGTGCAGGAACGTTTAGGTATGTTCTGGTACACCAAGGGTTGGGTCAGGATAAACGGTCACAACAAGAGGCAAGGTAAGGTCAGTATGTCCATCAACACAGGTAACAGTGCCGCAAGGTATAGCGAGCACATGAGGTCACAGGTCACTAGCAATGTTCCAGGTCCAAGTATCTAGGTCACGACATGGGTAGGGCCAAGGTATGGGTAAAATAATGAGTCCCTGAATGAGGACGAGGTGAGGGGGTAAATGATAAGGTCAAGAAGATAAAGTGAAGTGTCCAAGTGAGGTGTGGGTGAGGTAAAAAAGGATTCAGGTCAAAAATTGGGGGTAGGGGGTAGGAGAAAGACTAAGTAGGGTAACCGATGATGGTTTAAAGGAACCAATGCCATTCACGATGGACCGACCATGGTAAGCTAGGGCACAGACCGATGTCAGTCAAGGTAAAACCGTCACCGGTCAAGTCAGGGTAGGTTATAAAAAGAAAAATTTCCGTATTTTTCCAATCATTTGTCTTTTACAAATTGAGGAGAAAATGACAGGAGAGAGAGAGAAAAGGTGGAAAGTGATAGAGTGAGATGGAGGACTGAGTTGGCAAGCCATGTGGCTGGTGATAGTTGGTCGAAAGGTGGATCCATGAGATTGGTTGGATCGATTTGATTGGTTAGAGAGTGAGAGGTCATTTGGTGATGGCAGAGGTAGGAGAGGGATCGGGGGGACCACCAGTGCAGTGGCCAGAGGTGCCACCATGTATACAATAGTGCAATGAGGTAAGATTCAATGTCCCTCCTTTGTTTGTTAAGTAGATTGATAGAAATTTGGGTAGGAGGAGATGGGTTTTGGGGGGGAATGAAATTTGAATTTTGGGGAAGATAGTGGGTAAAAGAGGAATGGGGGAGAGGTAGAATTAGGTAAATGAGGGGTGGGAAGGGGTTTTAGGTAGGGATTGGGTGGGGAAGGGAGAAATGTGAAATTTGGGTAGAAATAGGGCATGGTGTCATGGGTTGTTTGTGGTGACAGTGACCGACGTCGTCGAAGGTTGGCTAGCATCGGTGGGGTATAACTAGAATCAGTCACAGAAATAGGTGACCAATGCCAGTTATGGGGAGACCATGGTCGGTTAGTGAGGAACCAGTACTAGTCAGAAGGTAGAAAAAGGGGCCCTAAAAAGGGAAATAGGCAAGGGTTGAGCTGTTAGGGAAAAATGTATAGATGTGTGGGAAAATAGGTAAGGTCAGGGAGTGGGTCAAAATGGAAGTAGGTGAGGGGTAAGGGTGTGTGTAAATAGGTAAGGTGATATTGATTGGGTAGGTTTAGGGTAGGTAGGTAGATTGGTTAGGGTTGGGTTGGGTAGGTAGGTAGGTTAGGGTTGGGTTGGGGTGGAGGGTAGGTATGGGATAAATGGGTAAGTAGCGAAGTAAAATAGGTAGGGTAATGGGTATGGGTACGGGTGAATGTAGATATGGTCATGTTTTAATAATGTGATTGTTTTGTTGGATGCAGGTGAGAGATCAGTTGAGGATGCGAGACAGGGTGCCACCCCTGCTCGTGATAGTTCATGGGGGCAACGAAAGTCTAGGAGTGGAGGCATGTCACCGATGTTAGCCTTAGTGGGGTCAAGCGCTACCATCATGTAGTCCAATAGCCGAGTTTGATGGTCACTCTCATCGATAGATGGGATTCCATGACCAACACATTCCACCTACCGATGGGGGAGATGACAGTCACCCTGGAGGATGTGTACAGGATCCTACGGTTACCTATATTGGGGATGTAGGTATATTCAATCTCCTTAGAGGCATCTGAGGAGTTGATGCTGATGGTATTTGGTGAGGGACTGGTGGAGCTGACATTCCACAGTGCCAGCCTGAGCTATGGAGAGATGTACCTAGCCCATCCAGAGGAGACGAGGCTAGTAGTATTATTGATGGAGGCAGTCTGTTGTTTTGCACTGCCAGATGCAGAGGGTGGGAGATTCCCATGATCACTGATGGGGGTACTACATGATATGATTATGGACAGGACCTGCTTTGCATGGGTGCTAACATTCCTAGTGTAGCTATATATGGAGCTATGGGCATATGGGTGGCTCCGCAGGTTCAGTCTTATGTTGCACATTTATTCTTCACTGTTGGGCCTACGAGCACATTATTTGTGTTCATCTGATTGGTATGCCCCGGGAAGATGCATTTGAGCCTGGTTTTGTTCGGGTGGGGTATAGGTGATGGGTGCCTGTGATAGGAGAGCATCGAGTAGGTAGGGTTACACATGATGTGGCCTATTACAGGTAGTTACTAGAGGGATTGTCTGGCATGGACATTATTTGGAGACCGTATGTGGGCTATCCCTCATACAGACAGATGGCTGATGAGTTAGATGGCCTGCAGATACTCAGATGGATTGAGGGGCATCATGTAGGGGAGCATGAGATGATCCCAGTAGACAGGGTTAGATGATAGTTTGGGTTACTGCAGGATATACCACCACCCTTCCCATAGTACCAGAAGAGATGATGTGGAGAGACCACTACCACTACCACAGCCGACAGTACCTACAGGGTAGGAGGAGTAGGTGATAGACTGGTGGATTGATGATGCCAGGGTGACTAATAGATATAGACAGTGGTGGGCTGGCTCATTTACGAGTAGTACCTCCTAGGCCAGGGGCAGCCAGATTTAGCCACCATCACTGTGCAGAGAGACACCCTACAGGGGTAGGTGGCGACCCTGATTACATAGTTGGGGATGGTACAGGGGTAGTTAGCAGGGTTCAGAGGTGGAGGTGGCCACATTGCATGTACAGGTGGCCAGTCTACAGGCCTAGATGGCCCAGGGTGGAGATGGAGATGGAGATGATGAGCAGGTGGCCGCCCTACAGGCACATGTTACAGGTTTACAGGGCTAGTTGGCCACTACACAGGCACAGATTGAGGCATTACAGGCTCAGGTACAGGCATAGGGTGTGAGGCCGATGGCACCACCACAGGCACCGGGATAGGGTCCCAGTTCACAGGAAGGGTAGGACAGGGTCCCACAGGATAGGTACAGGGTTAGAGGTCGATGGGGCCACCACATACAATATCCATATCTAGGTTACAGGATGCCTTAGGTGAGGCTAGGTGTTACTAGGATCAGTTGATGGTGGCAGGGATAAATTTTCTATCCTATGGAGAGTACAAGGCACAATAGGCCTCGAGTGAGAGGACCAGATCCCATACCCACAGCGTGGAGAGCATAGGGGGCCATCGAGCTCTGAGACAGGATCAGGGTGAGGCCACCAGTTCATAGAGGCAAGCTCCAGGTGATGTACCAGCAGGGACCCACCATGACCCATGATGGGTGGTGAGATGTTATCAGGCCACGTCAGAGGAGCCAAGGAGGGAGGAGGAGATGGGAGAGACTGATATGGAGGATGTCTGACAAGATGATGCCTGATGCATGTCCCTCCATTTTGATGTATTTATTCATTTTTGATATATACCGGCCTACGTGCCGAAGAGAGTGAGGATGTATATGAGAGTCTGTGCATTTTTGATCATATACCGGCCTGCGTGCCGAAGATGGTGAGGCTGTATATGAGAGTTTGTGTATTTTTGATCATGATACTATATGACATGCCGAAGATGTGAGGCTGTATACATCTGTTTGGAGGATTTTTATTGAGAGATGCCATGATGTATGCCAAGATATTTGAGAGTGTATATGATGACACATGTAGGGATGTGATTTATTCATAGATGATGATGGATGGTTTTAGGTCATGATGCATTTAGTGTTGATAGAATTTTATTGTTATGCATGGATGGATGGATAGTAGGTGTGTTAGGCATGGATGGAGTCAGGTCATAGGCATGGATCGAGTTAAGTTTTAGGCATGGATGGAGTCAGGTTGGCATGGTTTAGGCATGGCATGGATTGAGTCAGGTCATAGGCATGGTGGAGTCAGGTTGATGGTTTAGGCATGGATGAGTCAAAATTAGTTGAGTTTGTAATTCATTAATTTGTGCATTAATGATGATATGGTTCATGTTTAAGATTTTTTATAGTAACATGCATGATAATGGTAAAGAAATGGTAGACATAATGAATGTATGTTTGATGATGAGAAAGTTGTGAAGTAATTTGTTGTTTGTTTGGTTTAATTTCCAATTATTGATATAAAAAGGAAATCTAACTAGGGTAGATTGTGATTTAGGAAAATGAAAGGTGAACTGGTTAGGGTAGAGAGTGACCGAGCTAACCTCCAAGGGCCCCATGCCCTCAGAGTGCCACCTACATAGTCCCAGTGAAAAGGGACCTCAGGCCAATGTAGTTCTCCCATAATCTAGGGAAGAATGCAGGAGGTATGAGTATGGGTTGGTAGGTTATAGGCATGATTGAGTCTAGGTATTTTAGGTATGGGTGAATTGTGGGCACATTGGTATAGGTGATTTTGAGTTGATTGTGGTGAAAGAGGAAAATTACCCAAAGATAAGCATGTCGAGGATCTAGTCCTGTATAAGGTAATCAATACGTAATGAAGAAGGTTAAAAGATAAGAGGAGGCAAGAAAGCCACCTAATTGGTAAGGATTAGAACGAGTGGGTCATACCTTAAATAGGCTGATGAACGTAAAACCATAAAGACATTGCATGATTGATCATTCTAAAGGTGAAGAGTAGTCACATGATCACCAAATGTCACAATTCCAGTAGGTCCCTTGAGGTGGTAGGAAATGAAAGTGTGAATGGTGAGAGGTGAAAAGTGGTTAGTTTAGATGGTATTTGGTAGCATGCCTTTTGGAAAGAGATCCAAGATCACAATGGGCAAGTCCATGATGAAAAAAGTTTTTTGTTTTGACTTGTATTTGAGATAGACTGATCGATGCGGGAAGTCTATATGGGATGAGGAAATTAATCCTTGAGGTCTTCGCGAAGCTGATCGATGTGGGAAGCTTCAAATATTTTTTTTTTTTTTTGGAGATTACATAGCTATCCTTCAGGGAGCAGTCTATTTATAACAGTATGTAGAGAGAAAGATGTCCTTTTGAGGGAGTCATCTGGGATGGAATTGATTTCTCTGACTCCAAACCCCATTAAGAGAAGGGCCAAAGGTCACAGGTGTGTAAGGCATGATTGGTCATGTATGATGAAGGTTGGAATGTTGTTGGAATGTTTACACAATGCTTGAGGTAATCACAATAATCATGGTTAAGGGTTGGTATCCATGAGTAATAGCCTAGGTGAAGAATACACTTAAGAACCAGATAAGGCCACTAGAGTGACCTCCACATATGCCATCATGAACTTCCTTAATGGTACAAGGAATTTCAGAACTCGTAAGGCACCGTAAGAATACCATTGAAGCCATGTTATAGAGGAGGCCACCCATGATGATGTACATGAGATACCTTTTTAAGAAATGAGTCACGTTGTCCATTACAAGTGAGGTCAGGAGGAAAGATGGAGAGGGAAAGGTACATTTGAAGTATTGTTTATACCAAAGGTCACTTGGGTTCAGGGGCACATGGTTCCGATAGGAGTAAACATTTTTGAGGTAAACTAAGAGGGTGATTGAGTCTTTATACGATGACAAATATTTTAGAATCGGTGGGTGAAGCGGGTATTTGAGAAGCCAAGCAGCCATGGTATCTACAAATTTGTTGGTGAACGGGGGATGGTTTAAGGTCATAGTAACGGTCGAAGGTGGTCAAAAGTATGTCCACATGATGTTTATACTTTTGAAGTGTCTCATTATGACACTTGGTATATACCATTGACTTGGTTTATGACCAATTGAGAATCACCAAAGATGTTGATTGACTTAACATCTAAGGCATAGGTAGCCTGGAGACCCAATACGAAGGCTTCATATTTAGAAATATTGTTTGTACAATAAAAATCATGTTTGAAAGACAAAGGCATGGGTTCACCATCAAGTGAATGAGGATAACACCAGCCCCACCCCCATTGCTGACACTTATGAACCATCAAAGAAGAGTTTCATTTGGTAAGCAGGTTCGTCTAGGGAAAGGGTAGCAATTGACTCATCTGGAAAGTCAAAGTTAGAGGGTTGATCCCCAGAAATAGGTGTGTTGGCCAATTGGTCAGCGATAGCTTGGCCCTTGATGGAATTTTGATGGATGAATTTGAGGTCAAGGTCAGCCAAAAGCATAAGACAATATAAGGCACATTGATTTTGGTAAGGTTTGGCATACATGAAGTGTAAGGGGTCGGTGTTGGTCATGACATAGGTTTTGTGGTTGAGTAGGTAATGGAGGAGTTTTGTGGCAACAAAAACTAAGGCTAAGAAAAAAATTTCAGCATGGGTGTATCAGGTTTCGTAGTCTAAAAGAGTATGGATTATGTAATAAACCACCTGCTCCCTATGTTGTTCATCACAATGAGTGAGCATGGCCCATAAGGAGTGATCAGTAGCTGAGATGTATAGGTAGAAGGGTTGATCGTCTTTAGGTGGAATGAGTTTAATGGTTAAGAAGGTATTGTTTTAAGGCCTTAAAAGCTTTGTGAAGTCATCATCCCATTTAAAGGAGACATCCTTCTTGAGAAGGTGATGAAATGGTTGACACCAATCAGACAATTGCGAAATGAAACTGGTGAATAGACTCTAACTTACCTTGCAGGCTATGGAGCTGCCTAAGGTTAGTGGGTGGAGGAATTTCAAGAATGGCCTTGACTTTAGCAGGTTCAACCTCTATGCCACGTAAGGAGACAATAAATCCCAGGAGTTTTCCCGAGAGAACCGCAAGACACACTTCTTGGGCTGAAGGTGAACACAATACTTAATGAGGTAGTCAAAGATGGTTTTTAGGATGGTGAGGTGCTCAGAGTGGTGTTTGGATTTGGTAAGGAGATTTTCCACATAATCTTCCAATATACGATGCATGATGTCATGGAAGATGTAAGTCATAGCCCACTGATATGTGGCACCAGTGTTTTTAAGGCCAAAAGGCATGACTCGATAGCAGAAGGTCCCCCAAGGGGTGATGAATGCAGTTTTGTGTTGATCCTCTGGGGCAAGCAAGATTTGGTTATAACCCAAGAAACCATCCATGAGTGATAGCATCTCATGACCAGCATGGTAAGGTCAACCAGTTGGTCAATACCAGGTAGAGGAAAGTCATCTTTTGGGTAAGCTAGGTTGAGGTCATGAAAATCTGTGCAAATGTGGAGTCCCCCTGTCACCTTAGTGATAGGGAAAATGTTAGAAATCCATCAAGGATAATCAATGGGTAAGATGAAGGAAACAAAAAGAAGGCATTGAAGTTCTTCTTTGACCAGAAGAGCAATGCGAGGGTGCATTTTCCTCAGCTTTTGTTTTATGGGTTTGGCATCAGGAATGGTTACGATATTGTGGACCACTATGGTGGGGTCAATACTAGGCATGTCTACATAAGACCAAGTGAAAGCGTGGTTATGGTTTTTGAGAAAAGAAGTGATGGCTTCCTGTTCAGCAGTATCTAAAGATTGACCAATCTTTAGAATGTGCGGGTCATCCTGAGTATGAATGTTGATCTTGATAGTCGATTCATTCAACATGGTTTGCATCTCAGATGGTAATGACTGATGAATATATGAGTCTTCTGCACCAAGGTAGGTGAGTATAGATTCATCATCCTGACATTGAACGATGTTAATCAAAGGTGTATCATCATCGATCATTTCAGGATACAGGAAGGGAAGAGAAGAGGGAGCCTTGCCCTCACGTTGATAAGTCAGAGGCCCCAAGGAAATGGTGTTTATGAAAAAAAAAAGTTAGGAGGAATGGATTCTGGATCCATCGACTCTGTCGGTGAAGGTGGTGAAGAAGGTGGAGCAGGTGAAGAAGGTGGAGAAGGGCTGATGTCCTCAATGAGTTCAATGTGGGCCTTCTTGGTAGGTGGTTCAGCAAAGCTGATACCACTACAGTCATTATGTTTGTGGGTAGTACATGGAATAATAGTATGGTTGGCCTTGCTTGTAAAATCCAAAACCAAAACCCTTCCATGCACATCGGTGTAGGAAGGTGTGGGTGAAACAGTGATTGGTGAGTGACTGGAGGTCAGCAGAAAATGGGTGGGTTTGTGATGGTGGTTCAGGTGTATAAGTGGTAGTATCAAGTCCCCCATAGGTGAGATTGGTACAAAGGTGGGGAGGACCATAAAGGAGGTGCTCTCCTATGTGGTGATCATAGCGAGGGTGTTGGTGAAGACTTCCATACTCTTGTGGAGTAAGGAATGTGTTGACACTATATAGGCGATACTCCCCCAGAGTGAGGTGGTGAAAAATGCCTTCTAAGGGATCGATGGTTGATATGTGGGTAGTTGGGATAGATGATGTGTTAGAGGTTGAATCGGAGGTGGAGCCAACTGATTGGGAGGCTAACGGTTCGGCCGTGGAGGTTGTGGTAGCAGGTAGGAATGGAGGATGTAGGTGAGGTTAAAGTAGCGGCGGCAATGGTGATTGGAGGTATAGGTGAAGTGGAAACGGTTGTGGAGGTAGACGCTTTAATGGGTATAAGCACATCATTGGGTTGGTAAAGCATGTTGTAAATTTTTGAAGGTGATGGGTCAGCTGGAATGGTATAGGTGTGTCCTTCATGCTCAAACTTTACACAATGATGCAAAGTGGAAGGAACACAACCCATGACATGAATCCAGGGTCTACCAAGCAACAGGTTATATTGAAATTCCCCCTCCAAGATGTAAAATAACTCTAGAATAGTGTGGGGCCCACACGAACATGGAGGATGATGGTGCCAAGTGTAGAGGTGATAGCATCATTAAATGAACACAACATGACAGGATGTTTATGCATGTAATTGTCAGGTATGCACATTTGGTCGAATGCATGGGAGGAGATGATATTAATGCTAGCACCCCCATCAATCATAACACATCGTACACATATATCATCGATGTGGACAGAGATGAAGAGAGCTGGATCTGGGTCATCAGTTTGGTGTGGTGTGATCTCTTCATCTAAGAAGCTGAGGGTGGCTACTTGGTGAGTAGGTGGAGGTGTAGGAGAAGGTGGTAATTTGGTGAGAGAGGCTACATGATGAGGTGTAATAATGGAGGCTACGGGTGTAGGATCATTGGGTAAGACCTCAATAGATTGAAGGACCTCCATGAGAGCTTGACGATGGGATTCTGAGGTTTGGATGAGGTCATATAGGGACATTTTGAGGGGGGATTGGTGTAATTGTTTGAGCATCGCGCGATGTGTAACCCCATTAGAAATAGGATATGTGGGGCCACAGATAGTGATTTTAGGTGTGGGTGCAGATGGTATGTTGGGTATAGGGTTGGTTGGTGGGTTGGTTGCCTTTTCCTTGCCTTTATCCTTCTGGGCATGGGTAGCAATGTGGATCATGTTGATTTGAGGTGGGGAGGTAGGTGAAGTAGGTGAGCCATGAAAGGTATAGTGACAGGAAGGGAAAAAGCCAAGTGGTGGGAAGGAACCTTGTGAGATGAGTTGGGCACACTGACATTTGGGTGGAGGTTTGGTGAGTTCTCTGATGTGAACCATGTTAATTTCAAATCTTGGGGGTGGCTCTAAGAGTTGTGGGGGTGGAGGTCTTGGTCACTGAGTAGGCAATGAGGGAAGAACTGTGGAAATGGGTGCTGGTGAAATGGGGTCCTCATCGAGAAGGTCATCATCATCAAAGTTTTCTTCAGGAGGACATAAGTGGATAAGAACGTTTTTCAAAGCCTTACAGTTCTCTACATCGTGTCCTAGCACATGATGGTAGGCAAAAATTTTGGTGTCGTCAAACCCCTTTGGTTTGGGTTTGAGTGGGTCATAAGGTCTGAGAGGTGGTAATGTGATGACAGAAGTTTCAAGGAGGTTGGTTAAGATTTTGGCATAGGATCCTGCTAGTGGATCACAATGGGAAGTGAAAGTGGGTTTGGGTGTAGGTGCAACTGATTGTATAGGAAGGGTCTTTGCATGAGGGGGAGTGGGTCGAGCTATGGTTTTAGGTGCTGGTGTGGTCTTAGGTGTTGGTCGTGTTTACTTGCGTAGGGGTATGGTAGATGAACTGGAAAGAGAGTGTGTGGTTGGTTTGACTACCCTATTGGAGGGTAGCAGATTTTTGTCTTTAGGTTGCACCTTCTTGGGTAAAGGTGATATGGGTGCATGAGATCTAGAGGGAAAAGCAGGATGGTGGAAGAGGGCAAGTTACCCATGGGGATAACTGAGGTGCTGTGAAGGTAGATGGTGTAGGTCATGCAGGAGGTGTGAGGGAAAGAGACTGAAGTGTCATGGGTAGTGAAGAAGTTATCGATGGTATTGGAGGTATGGGTGGTAAAAATGTTGCAGGTGTGGGTGGAAGTCATGTCAGGCACTTGGGTATGTTAGAGGTTTGCGAGGGAGGAATGGGCTGCTATGTTTTTAGTTTACCGGTGGGTGGAGGTTTCTTAACCATGCTAGAAGGGTGAGGTCCTAAGATGGATGGAAGGGGTGAAGGTGATGAAGGTGTGATCGGCGAGGTTGGAGTATGAGATCTATGGGATTGGTTCTTCTGTTTGGGTGCCAGATTAAGTTTGGTGTTGGCTTTGGAGGATGTAGCTAAATCTAATTTGATGGGTGGATGAGTAAGGCTGGCAGTTGGGATGACCCCTAAGGTAGTAATAGGTTTAGGCAAGGAAGATGATGTAGGTGTGGGTTTGGATGTAGATGCATGTTGGGTTATGGGTAGGGGTGTGAGTTGAGCCATGAGTGGTATCGTGGAAGAATTTGTTGATAGTTGTGGTTGTGTTTGGTTTGATTGGCTGAAATATTTTTGGATAGATAGTGGAAGTGTCAGCAAGTGACATCTACATTTGTGTTGAGACAGGAAGTAGAAGACGCCCCCAAAGTAAGGCTCTATCCACATAATCTAGGTGATCAGCTAAGCATGAGAATGGCACTGCAGTGGGTGAGGTTGATGAGGATCCAATGGTGATTCCCATAAAATGTGTCTTAGAAATGGGGAATTTTCTAGCTTCAGCTTCTGTGGGTAAGAGAGCCAAAGTAAGTCCGCATGATCTTGGGTAACTGATGGAGAATGGTCACCTAGAGGTAAAGGACATTTCTACTGGATCTTTGATAGGTGGAGGAGATGATGGGTGCTCCTCTATGGGTGGAGGAGATAAAAAAGTGTCTTTTGTGGGTCGGAGAGGTACTGCGGGTGATGGATCTCTAGGTGGAGAAGCCAAAGGTGAAATGGTCTCGATGTTAATAGGAGGCTCCTTCATAGGTGAGGGGGGAGATAAAGGGTGTTCCTCTGTGGGTGGAGGAATAGGTGAAGTGGGTTCAAGTGTAGGTGGAGGACTTCGGGCTAGGATTTCCTCTATGGAAGGAATATGAGGTAATTGGGAAGCAACTGGTGCGTCACTGAAAATAGCATGGACCTCGCGGGTATGGCTATCATGAGTTGAGGTCTCTCCGGTTTGATCAGAAGAAGGGGCATGATTAGGAAATGGTTTCTTGAAGATGTGTAGGTTTTGATTGGCAGGTGCATTAGGATTATCCAAGGTTAACTCACCTTTCTCGAGCATTTCTTGGACAATGTTTTTGAAAGTGATGCAATTTCCATCACTATGACCTTTTACTCGATGATAGTTGCAGAAGTCATGCTCTTTGTACCACGCGGGTGTGGGGTGAGCAGGATCAAAACCAGTGTGTGGTTTTATGGAGGAAGGGTGATGGCCCCAACTTTAATGAGATTTTCTAAGACAGAATAATAAGGCTCCCTAATTGGGGTGTATTTCCGTTGTTCTCATCTGAATTGAAAAGTCTGGACATGGGAAAGATTAGATGAGGGGTTAGCCTAATTTGATGGATGAGCTGGGCCGGCCTTGAGTACCACTGCGTTAGTGGTTCCCTTGGCTTTTGAATAATTGTTCTGTGGTTTCAAAGAAGAAGAGGTATCATTTGACTTAAATGCCAAGTTCTTATTGCATAGTTGGATTTTCTTTTCTTCGATGGCCCGAATCTCTAGCTTTCGTGCCATGGTGAATGCCTCATCGAAGGTTCAGAAAGTTTGCACCTGCAGGGTTGGCAAGATATGTCTAGCACAAGCCCATGTGAAGAGCTCTATGAGTTTGGTTTGTGGTAGTTGGAATGTGAGTTGATTGATCAGGCTACGCCAACGAGTGACAAAATCTGTGATAGATTCGTCGTCATATTGACGCGTAGAGTAGAGGTCAGTCATGGTAACCTTCTTAACAACATTGATGGAGAAGTGATCCAAGAAGGCTTGGGCTACCTGATTAAAGGAGAAGATAGAATGTCTAGGTAACCCACTATACCAGTTTAATGCGGGCCCAGTCAGAGACATGGGAAAGGTCCTCAGGACTAAAGAATCATCATCAGTGATCAGATAACAACCATGTTTGAAAGACCACAAGTGTTGTTGCGGGTCCTCTTTGCTATTGAAGTGGTTAAATTTAGGCATTTCCCAATGCATGGGATATGGACGGATAGGAATGGATGGGTGGATGGGATCATTACAAATCTCATCGTAGGTGAGAGAGTTGCATGTGCCAGAAACTGATGCCTCCAATGTCTGCATCTTGTCCATCATTAACTTGATTAGGTCATTGGTAGGTTGTGATGGCTGGGTACCTCCTGTAGTGTAAGAGGGTTGGTGTTGGGCATATGATGGGGGTGGCATTCCAGTATATGGCGCTGCCGTATAGGTAGATTGAGAAGGAGGGAGTGAGATAGGGGGTACATACCTAGAATGAATGATAGATGAAACGGGAGGCTACTGATAGTATGTATATGGAGGTGGAAGGGTCGTGGTGACCCTAGTGGCAATGGGGGCTAAGGATTGTGGAATAGAAAGGACAATGTTTTGAAAAGGGGTAGGGGTCACCGACACCGGGGGTGGTTGTGTAGCTATGGGTATATGTGAGACAATAGGTGTGGATGAGGTTATGTTTTGGGTGGTTGGTGAAGGTATAGTGGATGTGGTGGGTGCAATGGATGTGGCAGATGTGGTGGTCATAGTAGGTATAGGGCCTAGCTGTGAAATGACTGGGGGAAAGGTAGGTGTGGGAAGTGTAAAGCTAGAAAGGGATGACACAGAAGTAGGAATGAGTGTCAGGGGGATAGATACGGGCATGCCATATATCAACTTGACCCAAGGCATATTGAGTGGATGAGTGGGAAAGATAAAACTATAAGGCGAAAGGGTTTTGGTCAAGGAGTCGTGTGAAATCCTCATCTCCGGTAGTGATAGTGATAGGTTGGATAGGATCCATGGCTAGTGATAAAATGGAAGGTGGTGAAGGACTAGGTGGGAGTGGTTGAAAACTGGTGTGGAATATGAGGGCATTTTCTTAGCTATGCGTCAGCACCATGTGAACAAGTACTGACGTGGTAGGACTATTTTCTGTAAATGACACATAAATACAACAGAGATAAGAGAAATAGGTGGTGGTAGGTGGATTAGGTAAAATGTCAGCTAGAAATTTGAACAGGCTAACCGATGCCTGGTTAGGGTAAACTGACACTGGTCACAGGTAACCGTGGTCGGTCACTATGGAAAAATAACAGTCTGTCAAAACAAGGCAAAAGGGTGACAATCTGCTAAGTAGATAAGATGATGATGAATTTACCAGGTCAGTGAATATGATGAGAGTGACAGAGACTCTGAACAACAAAGAAGGTGAAGCAGGTGTCCTTTTGGGTAGGTTAACCAAAAGAATAGTAAACTGATGCCGGTTGGGTAAAACTGATGATGGTCAGAGGGTAACCAATGATGGTCACTGGACCGACACCGGTTACTATGAAATTGAAACAGAGATGAAGAAAAGGTGGTTGTGAGTTAAAATTAGATGTGGAATCAAACCCAGAATTCTGAGAATGATGAAAATAGGGTCCAGGCACACTCAGATGAAGCTGGAATACACCAACTATGATGAGGAGCATGCAAGGGGAAATAAGAAAATGAAGAACATGTCCTCTCACCTCAAAATGCAAGCCAAGCAGAAACACTAAGAAAAATACGATCCTAAGAGTGCTTTTTCTATTATGTTTGTTCAGCTTATGCTATTAAGGACTGACTCATGAACTTTAGAATAGAATTTTTGGTGAGGATGGCTTCCTATGAAGAAGGAGATCTACAAGGAGAGGTTTCAGGTATGTTATGGTGGGGGTGGGCTTTCCTCTGAAGTATGACTCGACAGAAGTAGCGAGCTGGGTGTACCTACTGTGTCCTGATCATGTGATCACCTACAGGTTCTTCCTAGGAGAGATGTTGTTTAAGAATGTGTATATTTTTGAATTTTTGATGTTTGGTAAGACTCATAGATAGAAAGAGAAAGGAGGTGCTTTTCTACGATTCATTTGTCAACCATCAGCTGGGAATGACTTCCAGTGTATAGGTTTCCCTCAATTAATGTGAGCTAATGCAGAAAAGTAGAATGAAATGAAATGATTTTTAAAACCCAAATCGAAACGTTGAATTCGATGACACAAAAATATGAACAGGAGAAGGGATGCTCTTTCACTAATGTGATACTAATGAAAGGAAAGAAATGTTCATTTTAAAGCACCAAAATATGATTGCTTTTAGACAATAGAAGAAGAGAAGATTCCAGGGGAGAAATTTTAATGTGAGAACCTTTTAGAAAGGAAACAAACATGCAACTTTTCACCTAGAAATGAAATAATGCAAAGAACCCCCGAATGGGTCCCACCGGGCGTGCCAAATGTTTCACCTGATTCTAGAGCATTTCTTTGAATGTTGACGAAACAGATAAGGGTAAAGGGCTAGGAGGAATACCTGTCAAAATGTTGGTTGTAGGTTGTTGCACACGTATGACTTCTTGATCCACAGCTGATCGTGAGAGCTTCCTTTTTGCTTGGAGGAACTACCTAAAATGAAAACAAGACCACCAAATAAAAGTTAAACAGTATATGCAGTGGACTGCCTAGCGTATGCTAGATCCGGGAAGTGTGATACTCCCTAGATGGTTGTCAATCCACTGTTTAAAACAATTAAATGTTAACAATAAAGGAAATCCTACTGTAGTTAAAATGATTTAGGTATCTCATTCGACTACAATAAGAAAATTCATTCACAACAGGCTAAGCTATGATTGAATCTGAAGGTCAAGGTCTCTGTCAGAGTACTGGTATTGGTCAGGGTCTAGTTCTGGGCTATTTTGGGTATTTGGTGGAGGTTTTAAGCTCTGTTCTTGGTCTGAGGGTAAAAACATAGAGACCGACATCATTCTGGTATGACCGATGTCAGTTTAGGTTAACCGATGATGGTTGTGGGTAACCGGCGTCGGTATGGTCGAGGTACAGGAAACTCAATAAAAACTTGATATGAGGGCAGATCTAAGGCCAAATGGAAATGGAAAGGGTAATGGTGAGGTTTATGTGGGTCTTAGGTATACTTAGGGGTAATTAAAATCTAGGTATGGGAAGTTCAATGGTGTGGGTAAAGGATGGTCAAGTTTGCATGGAGGTAAATGGTGGGGGAATGGGAATGGGAGTAGAAACTAATAATAGAAGTAAAAGAGTCTACTAAAATGACAATGGACAATGTGCTGGTTAACAAAACACTTACTGTTGTATGAGCTTGATGTCTGGTTTGGAAATGGTGGGTGATCAAATGGAAGGAACTTGGTGTGGTGATGGTGCTTCCCTGGATGCTTCCTGTGAAGGAAAATGGCTCTATGATTGCTTCTAGGTGCTGGTTGTGGATGCTCTGATGCATGTACGAATGTTGGTTCTGCTTGCATGCAGCTCTGGTTTCATCTCTTTTCTCTCAGAAGATGTGCCAACCTCGAAATAAGGTTGTTTTGGGGATTAAATGGTAACCAACGATGGTTCTGGGTTGACCGGCGGTGGTTTAGGGTAACCGGCATCGGTTAGGGTGGGATTTCCTAGGTTTACTAAACTGGGTAGATCCCCTTGATTTTCTTGGATCTCGTTCATTTTCTTCTGCGGATTAGAATGGAAGCTTCCTTTCTAATGGGTGAAATGTGGTTAGAGGGAATGTAGGCTTTGATTTTTAGGGTTTAGGTAGGTCTTAGTTAGTTATGGAAACATACTAAGAATAGGTCTTAGGGTGAGGTGGCTAGATGAGGTGTATAGGTGAGGTGGATATGTGGGCATTATCTCAATTAGGATATTTAAATAATAAATATTATGAGATAATGAATTAATTTAATTAAATTAATTAAATTAATATTAGAGTGGGGTGAAAGGGGCCATGGTTAGGTGAGTGTGTTCGAGGTGGTTATTTGTCGAGGGACCAAGGGGAGTGTGACCCAATTTTGGTGTCTACCTTTCCCCACATTTTTTAGGTTGACCCCTTGTTGCACTAGTATAACGAAATCCCCTACCACTCCCTCTTCTCATTCACACATCTTGCTAAACTCTTTCTAGAGCATGTCTCCATCAACATTTCTCATAAAATCAATATCACTGACCTCCACGCCATTAAACAGTTTGAATACGAGTCCACATATTTTCCCCAAATTTAATTAGTTTCATCATGTTTCTAAAATTTTGAATCCCTATACCAAGATCTATCATCTCTTTTCTCGATCATTGCATTTTAAATTTTATTAAATTCCATGCTTTATTTATAATCATAGAGATAGCTTTAAGTGCAAGCTATCATGAATTGATCATGAAAAAACTTTCAACCCATTAACAAGGTGGATATTTGTTAGGTGTCGATGTGATATTGACAATGTGATTAGGGGGTGGAGTCGATGGAGTTACCAAATCTTGGATTCCCTTTTTACACATGAAATATAAAAATATGGAAAGTTTCATTTTCATCAAGTTCCTTATGTAATCCACATCCTGATGATGAGTCTCCACAGGGATATCCCAGGGCACAAGTTTCCTAACTATGCTTCGTATAATTGGAGCCTATGTCTTTCATGGTTCTATATTCATACATAGCTCACACTTTAGGTTGCATTGGTCGGATCCAACTTCCTCAGCATCGCATCTCCATCAGATATTCAGTCCTCAAACATCGTATAGCCATTTTTAGGACACCGATTGCAAATATAGACCAGGTCCTATTCATGACATTGAAAATCTTTACCAATTTAGCCAAGACCCCATTGGCTGGTGGATTCATTACTATAGGGATGCATAAGGTGGACAATCCTAATGTGTCCCCAGGTAACCCTTTGATGTACATGACTTTAGAGACGATAAATTTCCTAACCATGGTGTAGTTGAAAATCAATATACCATCCAGGGTAACTCAACGACACAATATTTATGAATCCAATACTTTGGGTCAGGATTCGGTGTCTGCTAATCTTATTATCCTTGTCGAATGTACCTACATTAATTGAGCCCACAAGTTCAACCACACGTCCCCAGTAAATGCTTACATCCACACCTATTCTACCACTTTATCCAAAACACTATAAAGGAGTGTTCATGTAATACATACTTCACATATCCACCATTTGGCATTCACATTTGTCTTACTTCCACCTATTTCTGATAATTTTGAACTAGAGTATATGTCTAACCATCTCTACCAATGGTCTTGAGAGACCACACAATCTTCGTCATTGGATACATTCCAACATTGTGCATGCTATTAACTCCTACCGCTATTGTATAGATGATGTTCATCTTGGGATATCTTATGGTGACATTCCAATTTCACTGAAGACCACAGACAACAAAGACAGACTTCATACTTTAACATTCAAGTCTCATTGTTATTGATCTCCAGTTTCCATGCCTAAAAAGTTTCTTCATCCTTATCCAAATCTACAATTGAAAATATCAACATTTAATCACTTCCATAGCATACTATCAAATATACAATACCAATCCCTTGGTACAAGATGAGGGACATCAATCAATTCAATATAGTGGTACTCATATATAGTCCTGACTAACGGCAAGTATCCAACCATTGCAATACAATCAAACCCACACAATCTGTAACCTCGAGATTGACCTCATCAATCATATTAGGTAAAGAATGTTCCATACTCCATCCTGGCATGGGAAATTTCTTTCATGTTTAAACCCTAAAAATATATGCCCCATGGGTTATCCTACCAATTCATTATTTATAGTGGATGTTTCCACCTATATGGATCCATTTTATGCCCCATTGGTTCCAAAGAAAGTCCATTGCTTTCTTACAATGCACCAAGGATCTAAAAAGTGGATTGTATCCAAATTTTGCCGATCAGGATCCTTCCTTGGTGCATATCTTCTTGGATCCTAACTTAAAATCCAATTACTTCCAAGGTTTTTGATTTGTCCATTTTCCACTTGGTCTCACCCTCATAAAATTGAGTTGTAACCTATTGAGATCGTCTTGGGAATATCCTAGAGTTCACCACTACTCCAAAGGAGGTGACATTAATTTTGGATCCTTCCCATGCGGCATGACATTTGTATCCAAGTTGATGACACTAATGAAAAGACAAGATCATCTCCTTGATACTGGAGGATTTTCAAATAGCTCAAATGTGGTTCTCCCCTGCAGATTTTATTATTAGGTAATGATGAGATATTGTAAGTCACTCTATCCCCTGTACATCAATGGTAACCCCACGGGATCATAGGTGACAAGTGTGTCCCTTGGAATTACTCATTCTTAATGGCAGATGGGGACTACTCTAGAAATTTGATCCAATGAGGAATTTCTATGGCTCCCAATTCACATGAATTCCAGATACACGTTATACACATAAGGCATGGTATCTGAAGCTTATCTTCTAGGCCTTTTCTTTAAATGGTCTACAACTTGGTATGTATCAAAACCTAATGGAGGACTTGTTTCATGTTAGTTGTTAGGCATTTGCTGACCAACGGTGACCTTACTCACCTTAGATGACCCCCTTTGATCACTACCCTCTAGAATCTTGTCACTGTGATGATTTACAATTATCCTGGTCTAGAGGGATTACTATATCTATGACCTTAATATTGGCACCATGGCTCTTGATGCATGAGCATATTCCTTATTTATCTTTCATTGCATTGGTAAGAATTGTGATCGTTACATATCTCCTTCTTATCTAGCTTCCTTCTGTTACCATTGAAGGTTCCTTCACTGTAGCTGTGTACTTAGAATCATAAAAGTTGTGCTAGTTTTTTGATGTTGAACTTTTTTTAAAAACAAATCAAGAGGGATCATGGATTCTTGGTTTAATTCAAAGATATCATCCTAACAAAAAATTGCTCCTTTGCAATCTAAATTAGTTGCATAGAGCTATGCAAATCATATTGTAACTTGAATGACATTGTTTGGAAAGGAAAAATATTGATGTATACTTCCATCAAAAGTTCAAGACATCTTAACAAAGGCCAAATTTAGGATCTGAAAATGTAGACCAATCCAAGACTTGAAATATGGCTACTATCTTAAACATATTAGTAAATGGCTTCACTGCATTGAAAGCATACCTCATAAGAATTTATGTAAAATCAAAATTTCTTGTGTCGTTAGGAAAGTTGAATCACTTTCAGTTTTCCCACTAACATCAAAATTCCCACATTGATCAGTTTAGACAGTATTGCTCCAGTGCTGAGTCATTTTACTACATCACCCAAGGAGAGTCTACTTCTCACTTAGGTGAGGTCATAAATCTTAATCTCCTTGTTGTGATGATAGTAGATTTTTAGGAACACCTTTCCATATTTCCTTGCATGATCTTAAGTGTGAATAACTATAATTAGTTATGTGTTAACACTTGCCTTTGGTTGTAATCACATTACATTGTCTATTCCCCTTTCTTTTTTTACCTCCAATCCAGTTAGGATCATCCCTTATGTGCATGCTTTGAGATATGGTGTAGTGTCCCTCATATATTAAGGGTAACCCCCCTTTGGATTCATGTCATATCTATATATATCTAGCTATCTTTATTCATCTAACCTACCACATCATATCCTATTTCTATCACTTTATCATGATTAATCCAGATTCATTATCATTTTATATCCCTAACATCCATATCCATCACATATAATCTAAAATTAGGTCATCTTATTTCTATCTTTTTATCTAATCTAAAATTGAGCATCAACCATGAAATGTGCATGCAAAGAAAGGAAAGGGTCACAACAATCTCATGTCCTCTCATATATCTGAAAAGAATGGGTACAAATAGGGGTGTTGTGTAACCCCCAGTGCAAGTAATCATACCTCCTCAAGTGGAGAAGGGGATTTACATTCCTATAATGGAAGTAACTCCCATGACGCATGACGCACTAACACATATGATGTGTATGAATCTATCATAACCCCTACAACACCTAAGACCTATGACCTCACCTAAGTGAGATGACTCACCACATGATGTGGAAAATGCACACACCAACACCCCCCTTCATCGTAACTTAGGATGAGGTGGAAATTCAGAAATGAGAAATGGGTCCCAACAACAAAGCCTGATGAGGCACCCATGAACAACAAGGATCTCAAGTAAATGGAGGAAAACCCAGGGAAAAACATCCACCACAAGCGATGAAAAACACTCTCTAACAATCTAAGAAAGATGCCAAAAATGGGTCCCAAAACTGAGGAGCCTGATAAGGTACCCATGTACAAAAGGGAAATATCTCTAGAAGAAGAAGAAGAGAGGAGAAGAAGGAGACAAGAGGAATGTAGAAGAATCCATAGATGGATCTGAACTCTGGAACTCTAGGAAGTCTCCAAGAAGAGTGTCGATGACATGGTCCTTGGCCGGTGGATTGAAGAAGAACCACCCACATCAAAATTTGTTCCTTCCCTAAGGAAGGATAGAAATGGATTACTAAAATTCCACCCACTCCGTGAAGGAAGCCAAAGGTAGTAGTACGAAGAACTCTGAATCTGGTCCATGGAAATGTGACATAGGTCTAGAAAATGAGTGCAAAGGAACCAAAGGTAATGCCACAAGCATAGAACTGTCAGAGTGTGAGAGAGGAACATCCACCAAAAGGATGCCCAAGTGAAGTGAAGGAAATGCAACAAACCCCACAACAACAGAAAGAGGATCCATAAGAAAGGGTGGATCAATGATGATCTCCTGAAAAATGGAAGTGATAAGAGTCCCAGAAGGGGAACTCCCAACAAAGGAGATGAAGGACTCCTCCAAAACACATGTAGAAGGATGAGAAACTTCCTGTAGTACGTCACAAGTAGGCATTACAAAGAGATGATGAAGGTCTGGAAATACTCATCCCTAGAAGGGGGCTTGACAAATAGGAGTGATGTCTGATAGGTATGAATCATCAACTGAAGTGGGAGAAATGGAAATGGCCTCATACATTGGAACTGGAAAGGAGGAAGATGTAATGATGGTATGAGGCTGGGAATGAGAATTTCTGATGTCTGATGAGAAGGGAGGAGTGTCAACATACTCTGGAATAGGACTGAGAGAAGGAGGAGAGGAGTCCTCAGTAGTACTCTCATCATCAGAACTAGAAGCACAATCCTCATCATCAGGGATAGAAACAAGTGAGTCTGTGTCAGCAAAACTATCATCACATGAAGAGAAGAGGAGACAACTGAATCAATAGTAGTAGCAATGACAGTATGTGAAGGGTCTCCAAACAAGGACTGAAATATGCTCCAAATGGTGTGGGGAGGATCTGAGTCTACCACATGAAGGTGGAGAGGTCTAGAGACATGCAACATCAAGTGACCAACAACATGGTCGCACATGTCAAGATAGTCCTCAAGATGACAAGAATCAGTGGGTGTAGGAACTGGCCCATGTAGAAAGGGAGTAAGGCCCTCATGAGTGAAGTAACATTCCATAGAAGCACACCATGATGTATAGTTATCTCTCCCAAGAAGAAGTGGTGGAGGCTGTAAAGTGATCCTATGACATGCTCAAGTCTGGAAAGATCATCCTCCATGATGCATCTAGAAAGAAGTGCAAGGTGCATGAGAAGAGGGTGTGTGGATACAAGAAAGGTTGCAAGACGTCAGACTCAGCCGAGAATGCATCTGCATGTAATACAACACCCAAGAAAAATGATAACCCCCTGTTTGTGGCACTTTATAAGTAGTGCATGATTACAATAAGGTGTGTTCATGTGACATGGGACATTTGACCACTCACCTTGCAATAGGTGATGAATCATGCAAGAGTGGAGGCCACAATAAGTCCTAGTCAGAAGAAGAGGAATGACACACAATCAAGCACAAAAGGGTGTAAGAAAAACAAGGGTACAAACACTACTTAGTGTGAGAGAAGGCATCTCACATCACAAAAAGGGGCTCTCTTTCCATAAGGTTGTGGCAGACACACTCACTAGCCACAAGGCAAAGAGGAGCACTACAATGATGATAGCCAAAAAAATGGCCTGGAAAATCCCAATAACCCTATAATGAGCCCAAAAAAAGATACCCCCTTTAAATGATGAATTTTATTAATTTCCCCTTAATTAGAAAATAATTTTGAAAAAAAGGGAAAAAAAATCAAAAAAATTCAAAAAGGGTCCTTAGGCTCAGAGGAAGAAGCTGGCTTGGAGGGTGAGCTAGGGAAGCTCGGTGAGCTGCATGAGTGAGCTCAGGCGACATGATCTGATGGAGCATGAGCTTGGGGAGTTGAGCTGAGTTGCTCGAGTTGGAAGAGTAAGGGAGTTGAGATTGAGTCGTGAAGTTGAGTTGGCATGATGTTAAAGAGTTGACCAATGGGTTGTCAAGGGAAGGAAATGGTTGAGTTGGAGGCCGAAGTAGATGGACCGATTGGGAGTGCAAGAGTTGGAAATGGATGAGCGAGGACGTGTCAACTGAGGAGGTTGGAAAGTCATGAGAGTGAGCAGAGTTAAAGTCAACCAAGATGATGTGTGAGTTGTAAGTGACAGTGAGTAAGAGCTGGTAGGACTAATGACAGAGAGATGGTTGGATTGAGTCAGTGAGTGAGTGTGGAATGTCATGTGAGAAATTGTTGACAGTTGGAAATGAAAACAAATATTCAAAATGAGGTGTCAAGCATGAGGGTAACAGAATGTTAAGCCAACAGGACAACACCAAGGTATGGGAGAGGAGTATTCAAACATGGGACAATGAATGGCAAAAATGACTTGAACAAAACATGAGGGAAGAAAGTGACACAATGACCAATGACAACTACATGAGGCATGAGCAGAGAAGAAAAATGAGGAATGGGAAGGATGAGAAAAGGCAAATGGGATAGCAGTGATCCAAGAAAAGGAGCATCAAGATAACCAAAGTGAACACAATGATGATGGGGCAAAAAGGAAAATGTCAAGGCCAAAGGAAGCATGATCAACATGGTGAAGGGTGCAATGCAAAGAGGAGGTCAAATGCACCAATGGATCAATAGTTGAAACTAAAAAGAATTGATCAAGGAGAACCCAAATAGGAGCAAGATGAAATGAAAAAAGGTGAGTGAGTGCAAACGATGGGAGGTAGGAAAATGGGTGAGCTAGGGGAAACCAACTTGGTTCCCAGCTCAGTGAGCTGGGGCCGAGTTGGGCCCAAAAAAACAACTTTTACAAAACCTCAAAAAATGCACAAAACCAACACTAAAAAACCTTGATCTGAACCTGAACCCGAAACCTCTGTAAAACATGTAAATCCAGAAAATGCATGTAAACCCTAGAAAACCAATGAAAAAAAACCTTGAACAAGATTTAAAACCCATAATAACACCAAATCAATGCATAGAGAAGCACAAATGGAATATCCATTATGACACTTGCACACAAACCTAAAAATGTGAAACTGAAGAGCAGTAGGGAAATGGTAGATGGTGAGTAACACATATCCCAACAAAGTGTGCTCTGATACCATGACAAAGAAATTGAAAATGTGACAACACAAGGATCTACGGGATAACACAAACATCAACCGAGTTTCACTCTGACAACATGAGGAGGTTCCATGAGGGAGCAAGCATCAACCATAAAAATGTGCATGCAAAGAAGGAAAAGGGAAAAATATGATTTACCATCTCATAGATCTAAAAAGGGAAGGGGTACAAATAGGGGTGTTGTGTAACCCCCAGTGCATGTAATCATACCTCCTCAAGTGGAGAAGGGGAGTTACATTCCTGGAATGGAAGTAACTCCCATATGTACAATGGCCAAAAATTGTTATGATACTGATTAGTTTACTTAAAAAAACATAATACTTACTAGTTAATTAGTCATCTACATGGATATCACCTCTATGACCCTCTTGAATCTCATCATGACCACCTCTTGTGAAAGTGACATCATCATAATCTAGAGCTCAAAACACACTGATTCAATTTACAAGTGAAATCCCTATTAAATTTTCCAACCTTACTATTTATAGTAAAATCTTATAGCCACTATAATTACTATAGTTACTATACTTATTTGTATGAAAACCAATTCACCAACACTATTTATGCCATATATTGAGCTTTGTTTTTCCATTTTCAATTATTTCCATGGCCTTAGAACTATATATTTGATGTCTACTTCATTGAACAATTGAATACCACACTTTTTATGATTTATTACATTTTGTGCTTCTATTTTCTCTTATCCCTATCTATTTTATTATATACACCTCTCATTCCTCTACAAACAATTTCTTTACTTTTCTTCTAGGTCACATTTTTCTGTCTCACTTCTCACCCTCCACCACAAGGGGGAAAAATATATAGGGTTACCATATTAACTCTCATATAATGATTGAAGTAGAATTCCAATGTGGAACATACAACCATAATAGACACTATCACTCTATTTTAAATTGATTATAAAGTAATATTCAAATCCTACAATAAATATTACTCGAAATCACAAATTTTAATATATTCCAAGTGTAAAACAATTTTAGACTCTCACATTTTCATCCCAAGTGGCCTAAGCTGGGGGACAGTAAAATTTCTAAATCCTGTTTGAATCAATCAAGTTCAATCAAATAATACATTCTCATCGACTCACAATCACAATGATTAATCTATTTAAAGTGTAAAGTATCTCAAATTCTCTCAATTTATCAGCTTCTCATAAATTTCCCTTAAATGACCTAATTTGGGGGTAATTTAACTCTCCAAATCTAGTTTGAATTAATAAGGTTCAATCAAATACTATGCTTCAATCAATATAGGTTGTTTCCAAAATCTAATTCCACCAATATCGATATCCCTCCTAGATGACCTAACTTGGTATCCAATCAAGTTCAAGCACTTTTCTAGTTGGCCTAGTTTAACCCTTATATGATAAAGTGGGGGCAATGAGATGTCATTTCCTATCCTTTTCTAGTTTATGGGGTAATTTCTATGACTAGTAGGAAAGTAATTGTTGGTTCACTTTTGTTTACATTGGTGGAATCTATTTTGAGGAAGTGTCATAAAGGATAACAAAGATGATCACTCTCCCAACACTCTTTCTATAGCAATAAGATGCTCAAATAAAGTTTTCACATTAGTTTCAGAATTGATCACTCCTGACCCCTCCTTCAACCTCAAGTTTCAAAGTCACTTATATCTACATAACATGTTTCTATCCAATGAATCATTTTGTGATAATACATTCACCCCACATGGATCAAAACGGTAATCCACGGTTCACCATAGTGTGATTATTACTATTAACATGCCTTAGTTACAATTCCTTCAGCTCTATACAAGTTTGTTCTTCTTATACCTTGTGTACTATTGAATATCATCCAAATAACATAAAGGGGGAAAATGTATACACAAAAGTATGAACTTATTACTATTACATCATGCGTCTAATATATTATTGTATACATAATGTTTTATCAAGGATAAAGGTTTTTTGGCTAGTGTAGTAACTATTTCTTTATCATTATACTAGGTGCACTGACACCTCATCCATCTAGAAGCTGAAAAATCACCAGAAGCACACGAAGGTACTAGGTCCCTCTTTTAATGCTAGCTTTATCAAGGAGTTAGCATGCATGAGGATATATCTCATAATAACAACAGATAATCCAGATGAACCAGATCTAAGCATATAAGTAAGAAATCATAACCATGTGCAAAACAAACTAAACAATAATCAATAACATGTTTACCATGTAAGATCCAGTAACAAAGACATCAATAACAAGAATCCATCCACAAATCTCTAGTTTATTAATCACCATGAAACATAATAGCTGAATACATCAATAGTAACTTCATAAGATTATGCGCATAAGAAAAACATTAGCATAACCTCACAATAATTCATGGTATGATACATCCTCTTTAAGCTGTGAAAATCAATACATATATATAGGGGGTGGGGACTTTCCCTTCACTACCCATGCACTCTCCAAAAATAGCCCACATGCTAGAAACAACCATGCATGTGTTATAAGCCAAATCCAAGAGCATGCAAACTCGCTAATAATAGTTTATCTTCTAATATAATTGTAGATCTAATCCTATTAATAGCCTAAGCTCTGCATGATGCTTTAACTTCCTTCACATGAGATCTATCTCAAAATAGACTTTTCTTGAAATGCAAGTCTTCATGTTCTATTATTATCTCAAAAAACTTACTTTTCTTGGACACTACTCCAACCCTCTATCTTTCCAATTTTTCTCATGGCTCATAATGCGGCCTAAGTATGGAATATAATCTCTTAGGGTGTGAGCCTTCATGCACTATCTATCTTACTCTCACATGTGCCTTCACGCCTAACTCCCATGCATTCAAAATCCCTCACACAAATTATACTTAATATCTTTTCTAGGGGTACAACATTACCCCACACTAGTTGGCTTTCTGCCATCAAAAATTCTTCGATCACCAAGTACAAAAAGCTTCATTAAGACAAAAATTTTAGAAGCCAAAAATGAACTGTATATCAAAAACCTTCAAGGCACCTGGAGGAGCTTGGGGAACTCTGCATCTACTTCATCCTTCAACTTCTTCCACTCCTCCAACTCTTTCAAATCCTTCCCTAGTGTGTCCTTCACAATATCAGATACTTGATCTAGTGTTATCCCCTCAACTCTGCTCTTCAGTTCTTGTATGACCACCACTAGCTCTACGCAAGCTCCATCAAAAACATCCATATGTTCTAGTATGGAATTCTGGAACTTTCCAACCCTAAACTCAAGCTTTTTGTGCTTTTCCTTGATTTTTTCCTTCTATGTGGTGGTCTCAATAATCAGTTGAGTGTACTCAAGTTTGTTAGTGGGGAAATTTTCTTGTATAGTCTTCAGGACTGCTTCCTCATCCACCATTCTAGCATCAATATATGGCTCGTACTTTTTGCATCAGTTGAAACCCACATCTACTATTGTACTTGCTTCCTTGAGTTGGGTGAGAAATATTCCAACTCAGTGATCCGGAGCCTCAACTACTATCTTGTTATTCTCTTTTTTCCTTGGCGAGATCTTCAGTAGATGGTCCCACATCATTTTTAATGTTAACCAATAACATTCCCACCAAGTCCTCAATATATTCCATTTCATCACAATAATCTATCCATTCTTGACTAACCAAGGATGGAAAATTGAGCCAAAATATTCTTAACTAGTGCGCCAACCCTATTATATGCTTCTTTTGTCCTGGCATGTTCACCCTTTAGCCCCTTACAAAATCTATCTATTTCTCTTTCCTTCTCCTTATCTGCCACAAGTGTGCAAAAAATGGCACTTGAATCTAAATTTCTTTGTACTACTTCAGAGGAAAACTTGTGCAATGCATTACACAATTGCTCATCAGTCAGGTGGTTTGGGTCCACCACTTTGTATGTCGCTCCTATTTATTCTTCAAGTAAATAGTATTAATTACATGTTCATTTACCTCAAACTCCGGCTCCTTGGAGTGATTGTGCAGGTTCTAGCTCAACATCTTCTTGGTTCTGGATACCCCCATCTTGGTCTAGTAGCTCCCACACATGTATTTTTTCAGTGGCTACCATGCTTTAGAAGTGCACATGAAGAACCTTCAAAGGATCATCAATGTAGTCCATATGTGGGGACCTTGGGGTCCACCACTTCCTTTGTGCCTTCCTCTTTGTTCTCTATTTCCTTAGGGTAGAGGTGCTGGTACATGTTCTAAGCCCCTTTCCCTCCTTGATGAAAAAATTATTATCCTTTTCTTTCTCCCCATGCTCCTTAAGCTACATTAGAGAATCCTCCCTCACTGGGCTATTATTTATCTCTTATTATGTCATAGGCTCTTTCTTCTTTTCACGAGCCTGCTCTGCTACCTTGTCTCACACCCACTTATCATTTCCTCCATTTCCTGTTCTAACTCATCCCTTAGCATGGAGAATTTTGTCTCTTAAGACCCTATTTCCATCTAAGAACTAGATACTTCTTCAACTTTCATGCACTTATTATTTTCTTGCTCCACGCTACCTTGTTAAGAGGTCCCAGTGCCTGCACTTTTACTCCTATGAGTATAGAACATTATTTTATGATAAGTGTCAAGCTTCCCTTCTTCCTCATTTATCTCTTCTTCCTCTTGCTCCTCTTCCTCATGGACTACCTTGATGGGAAGCACTAGTTTTACCCTCAATTATGAAAAAGTGAAGTCTATGACCTCCCCTTTGACCCATCCTTGAGTATTCAGGCACAGTTACACAAATATTTTGTTAATCAACCCTTTAATCATCACATTTATCTATGGATGTAGATCCAAAAATTATGGCTCCAAGACCTCCAAGTACGTGGGCTTGGAGTCATATTTGTATGTGGCACAAAAAGTATGTAGGAAAGAATCAACCTTATCCGCGTCATATGTCAATTTTTGTACATCGTTTAATCTATTGATGGAGCACTTCAAATAATTAGTTGTGAATGTAAATGGGAGTTTGCACCATGGCCCCATCTCTCCATTCACCATCATAAATATCACAAGATTGAAGTGTTGCATCACTGCAAAATTCACTTGGTCTCCAACAACAATGGGAAACTCATGCAAAACATGTTATTAATTCTCAAAGGCCCTGCACAGTCTATCTTATAATTTGTTAATTATTTCCTTATAAGTACTTGTGATGGTGCCATCACAAGTGAACCTTGCGAACTAAATTTTGGGTGATGGATCTACTAGTGGGTAAACCCACATATTCATGTTAGGCCCATCTAGAATGCCTATCTCCCAAAATACGATCAAGAGAAGGATGGAACCCCATGTAATCTTATCTCCTTCCTCATTCTAAAGATTCACCTCCTCTATGATACTATCTGCAACATACTGGGCCAAATTGTAGTGTACCCTCTTCAATATTTTATAGGCCACATACATGAACCTCTTGTTTATATCATTCTAGTGCTTTGAAGCACCCAATTTGTAGCTCATCAAGTTCAGAAGCGACCCTAACTATTGGGTCATCTAAGTCTGCAATGGGTTGTACCATATATACGTTATCATATCATAATTTATTCACAAGCTCCTCAATCTTGGCTGTGGCACTTAGATGTAGAGACAGATCCTCCCTCATGCATTTTAATCTTGTAACTCATCTAATCAGCTGGACTGTGAGATGCATCCTTCTTCCCATGAAGTATAAGAAGTCTTCTTGCACATGTGACATCAGCCACTGAAACAAATGTGTGGGTTTTGTGAAGAATGGAAGCTCCCATAATTATAGAATGCCAATTTTTGCTAGCTCTCTCTGCATAGAGTCATCAATTCGAGGGTTTCAAGCCTCGTCTGCTCATGGGAGTTCCTTTACTAAGTATTCCCTCATCTTTTTTTTTGCTTTCCTCTATGCGGTGGTTAAACTCAGTAATTTTGTAATGAGTGAGCTTTGATTTCCACAATTCCACCTAAAAAACACTAGGAGGGTACTACATTTTAAAATATATCTCTTCTAATGGATCCTCCACCTCCACTCGAGGTTTCTTTGTTTACAACTTCCTGGGTTCCATTTTACTTCTCATGGCATGCCTTAGGTGTTTTTTCCTTCAATTTTTCTCTACCCAAGCACCGTGACCTCCAAATGATTTAATTTCATGCAACCCATAATTGATCCACTGCCAAATCCAACTCTCCTCTCCGCAAGGATCTCTGTACAACTCCCAAGCACTTCTGGTTTGCAAACACTCTCTGTCACTTCTAATCTCTTTGTCATTCTTCAATCCACTTGGTAGCACTTTGATTTCTTTGAAAGAAAGGTAGCCAAATGACTACCCTAACCCCTTATTTATACTTTTCCATGACCTTCTTATCCTTTTGACCCATGCATTTTAAGTCACTTTTCAACAAAGTAATTTTTCTGATTAATGTTAACTTCCACAAATTCACCTTGTGCGTTGTATTCATAACCTTATAGCATGTTAATTCTACTTCTCTACCTCAGATCTCTTTTGGGTGCCTCTTTGTGCCAAAATACAAAACCTTTGCACCATATCCCAAGTAGTTTCCCATACCACAGCCTACCTCACATTACACTACGTGATAAATTTCCCTATGGGGTCTTCAATCATCTCAACCTTCCTCAGTACACCTTTTTCATAGAACATATAACATCTTTTCCTTTTCTGTGCAAATATCCCAGAAGAATCCTTCAACTAAACTAAACTATAACAAGAGGGTGCCAACCATTTTCATCTCGATACTTCAATGCACCCCACACTGAAAGTATGTGTGGTCCTCTATGAATGAAATCGCTTAGATAGTAATTAGATACTCGCACACAAGTAAAATTATTACAACGAAACATAGAACTAAATTGGAAAAGCATAGCGACATGAAAAGAAACACATTAAAAAGGAATGCGTTAAATGAAATCTAAGATAAATGGAAATACTACCTTATTAGAAATACCCAGAAGACTTATTTATAGTAGGGATTTAACTTGTTCTCGTTAAAGTAATCAGGAAACCATGTGCCATCCAATGTATACAACTAGAAAGATCCTAAATTAAGTATGTAAGTTATAATATATGGTCCCAACTAATGCACTTGGAACTTCCTAGGGTGATGCAAAAAAATTGCATCATAAAGAATAACCATCTGTCCAACCTAAAACTGTTTATTCTTTATGTTCCTATAATGTCATTCCTTTTCTCTGTATTCTGAATCCAACGTGCTATGACACACCACTCATCCAACTACATCAATTTATCAATGCTCTCTTTAAGTTATTTCTCATCATCTAGTCCTCTTGTGCGTGTAATACGCAAAGAGGGTACCATGAATTCCATCGGTAAAACAACTTGTACGCCAAAAACCAACCAAAAGGGTGTGGTCTTATTCAACCTCTTGTAGGTTGTCCTATATGCCAAAAGTACAACAGAGACTTTATCATCCCAATCCTTCCTTCCAACATCACAATTGATTGTCAATGTATGTCTCAATATCTTATTGAAAGCCTTAGCAATCCCATTGGCCTGTGGGTGATAGGGTGTTGTAGTATGGTATGCCACCATAAATTTGGTCATTAATATTCTAATAGTCTCATTCAAGAAATGATTACCCTTATCATTGATTAAGCTCAATGGACATCCATACCTACTGATGATTCTCTCCCATAAGAACCTTACTATAATAGTTGTCGTGCAATCCTTTATAGATGCTACTTCTTCCCACCTTGTAAGATAATTTGTAAACATTATTATATAGCGTAATACAATCTTGTGTGCAGGTGTGAAAATAGGACCCAAAAATTTAATTGTCCATTTCTCAAAAGGTTCTACACTAGCCATAGGCCTCAAAGTTATTTCATCTCTATGCCTAGGCTTTCCAAGGTGTTGACAATGATCATAACCTTTGGCACACTCTTTACAGTCCTGTTGGTTTTCAAATAGGACTTTTTAGAAGAGCAACAGTCAGGGGACAAGAAGTCCCTCCTCTTTAATGGGAGAGGTTCCCTTATTCTGAAACGAACTTATTTACAAATACACAGAACATTATTTTATGGTTGAACTTGGATATTACGAAAGTGTTTTCCACAAGGATCATCAGTTACGCCAGGACTGAGGAAGGGGAATGAGAAGGTGAGTAGAATAGCAACATTCAGAATTATAGATAGCAGAATAATTCTTCGTGTATGCGAAGCTTCCAAGGATTTAAGACAAGATCATTTGCATTAGCTGAATGGGATTAAATTTAAAGACACAAAGTTCCGTAAATAATCTTCTTCAGATTTGTTAATCAAGGACACAAAGTTCCTTCTTGGTTGTACAAGATCACTGTACTTACAAAACTGAACAGTATGCAATCAGAGAGACTAAACGAGTTGGGAACAAAATGATCTTCACAATATTAAAGGAAAACACAGAGACAACAAGAATTAGATAGACAAAGAATGGAAAGCCCTTTTGTATTGATTTCTTCAAGATCTATTTACACTTTCAGCAAATATCCAAGTTCTTCCTCCTTGCGAATGGCGGAAAGAATGCCATTATATAGATTACAATTCAGTTACGTCTTATAACCGTTTCTTTTAAATAAAGAATAGTTAAGTATCACCGGTTGCAATACCTTAACTAATTACAAGGAATACGAAAGAAATAGGAAGAAGAGAAAAGAATGAAGAAGGAGACAGGTGGACAGTCATTGAGAAGGACCCACCGTCTTCAGAAACCGCTTCTTGAATTTGATCCACGTCTGAGCCATGTCTTTACCACGAGGGACACACCAGAATCTCCATCTAGAAGATGACAATGGATATCTCTGAAAAATGGTGTAACTGGCGTCTTGAAATTCGTCCTTCGTAACTGCTTCTTGAATTTGATCTTCGCAATTTAAATTCAAATTTAGCACATCCGGGTCGAGCGGGAAAAACTAAGTATGAATTGCATTAGGTTCACTTGGGACATGTGAGACGCGAATGCGCGAAACACGCGGCTCGGCCGATTCGGGTGAAACGGGGAGAGGACGCACAAATGCATTTTGGGACATTTGGGATGAAAAAGAGCGAAGTGCGCGACTCGGGAGTTTCGGCCGAAAATGGGACAGATTGCACTTTTTAACTTGGGACATTCGGGACAAAAAGTTCCGAAGTACGCGACTCGGCCGGTTCGGGCGAAATTGGAACAGAGTGCACTTTTTGATTTGGGACACTTGGGACAAAAATATCCGACGTGCCCGAAATGGGACAATTTCGGAGGTTTCGGCCGAAAATGGGACAGATTGCACTTTTTGATTTGGGACATTTGGGACAGAAAAGTGCGAAGTACGCGGTTCGGATGGTTCGGCTGGAATTGGAACGACTTGCACAAAAGCTTTCGGGACACATGGAACAAAAACTTCCGACGGGCCCGAAGATAGGACAATTTCGGGGATTTCGGCCGGTCGGAGAACAACTCGCACTTTTGTACTTGGGACAACCGGGACAAAAATATCCGACAGGCCCGAAATACTTACAAAATGACCCAAAACTTAGATTTTTTTAGACTTCCAAGACTTTTTTCACGCTACCAGCTTGACAGAAAAGACACTTAGACTCAAAATTTTGAAAATTTACCTTTGACAGAGCAGGGAATTTTGAGTGGACAACAGCTGGCTCCTTCTGGGGATGACTTGGTGTAAATTCATGGGATGAGACAAGGCAAGAACTTAGACAACTCGGTGAAGCAGACCAGTGCCTTATCCATTGGGAAAACGGAGTCAAGGACAAACCAATACAAGGGCAACACACACAACAACAGAAGGGAAACACACCAAAAGCAAAAGCAGAAACATTGTACATAATATACAAGGGACTCCCTAGTCACCTAGGACTTGAACAACTTGAGATACTGCCCACTGTAAGGAAGTGGGAGGGGGGAACCATCCATGTAATCAAGATAGAAAGAGTTCTTACCAGCAAAGTGCCTTATCTTGAAAGGTCCAAGCCATAGAGAATCAAATTTTCCATGGCTACCACGAGGTTCGTGTCTTTTGTCCCACAACAGCACGGTATCACCAACTTGGAACTCTCTGCTCCTAGCTTTCTTATCAAAGAGAATCTTCACCTTCTGCTGGTGGGCAGCTATTCTGTCAGCAACCTCCAATCTGTCCTCGTTCAGTTTGTGTAGGTACATGATCCTTTTGTTCAGAGCATCACTGAAACTAGTGTCTTCAATGGCCTTCATCAGGTGCAAGGCTGGTAGTTCCACTGTCACTGGCAATTGAGCCTCTACTCCATACACTATTTGAAAGGGGGACATTCCAATGGCTCTTTTAGGTGTGATCCTGTCTGCCCAAAGAGCATCGTAAAGTTTCTTATGCCAGTTTCTCTGAGATTCATTGACCAACTTTCTTATGATAGTCACCAGATTCTTGTTGGTAGATTCTGCTTGTCCATTTCCCTGGGGATAATAATCTGAAGAATGAGCCAGAGAGATGCCATACCCGTAGCAGAAATCCATTATCTCAGTTGAGGAGAAGTTTGAGGCATTATCCGTTACAATCTTGTTAGGTACACCATACCTAACCAAGATGTTCTCTTTAATGAAGTTGCATACTACTTCAGAAGTGGTGCTCTTGACTGGAATAGCTTCCACCCACTTGGTGAAGTAGTCAGTAGCAGTTAGCACATGAGTGTGTCCAGCGCTAGAAACAGGGTTGAGTGCACCAATGAAGTCCAGACCCCACTGTTGGAAAGGTTCCTCAATCACAACTGGTTTGAGAGGCAAAGAAGCCAATTTAGGTCTTCCCACGAAAGTCTGACAGGCCTCACATTTATCCACCCACTTGGATGCATCTTTGAACAAAGAAGGCCAGTAATACCCTCCACGGAGTATCTTATGAGCTGTGACTGTTGATGAATAGTGCCCTCCACATGCCTGATCATGAAAAGCTAAGAGCAATTTTCTCTGTTGTTCCTTGTCCACACACTTCAGAAATCTCCCATCCAAACCACGCTTGAACAAGGCATTTTCCCACAATACATATTGTGCTGATCTCAACTTAACAGTCCTCTTTTCTTTAGCAGTTAAGTGAGAGGGGCATTCCCCGTAGGTGAGAAAATGAGCAATGTCAGCGTACCATTCATCAACTGAACTCAGGAACAGAACAGTAGGAAGGTCAGCTTTCTTCTCCAATAACTCATGTTGGGCTCCTTCCGCAATGAGCTCGCAAAGACCTTTTCCCCGAACCAGCTTGGTTGGTTTGATATCAAGATCATACTCCTGGACCTTAGCCACCCAGTTTCCCCTCTTGGATCCAAATTCTTGTTGTGTGAGAATTGACTTTACAGTCGTATCTGGGACCAGCACCGTAGAGTGAGAGTTGAGGATATAGAAACGGAACTGCTTGACAGCTTTGACTACTGCAAAGGCATGCTTCTCCATCATGGTGTACTTTAGCTCATGGTTCTTTAGGATATAGCTCATGAAGGCAATTGGTAGCTCATGTTTATCAGAATCTTCCTGGGTTAAGACAGCAGCCAGAGTACTATCTGTGGCGTAGCAGTAGATAATGAAATCCTTGCTGAAATCAGGGCAGGCCAAAACTGGAGTTTTAGCAATAGCTTTCTTGATACCCTCAAAGGATTCCTTTCCTTCAGAAGACCAACCAAATGCTTGCTTTCCTTTCATCATCTGAGAAATATTCAAAGTTAATTCAGCAAAATCAGGGATGAATCTTCTTAGAAAATTGATCTTACCGAAAAAGGAATGCACGCCCTTTTTACTAGTAGGGAGAGGAATCTGTTGGATGGCTTGAACTCGTTCAGGATCAATCTTGATGCCATCTTTTGAGACAATGTGTCCTAATAGCTTTCCCTCTGTAACACAGAAGACAGATTTTTTAGGATTTAAGGAAATCCCATGCTCTCGGCATCTTTGCAGAATTGCTTCCAAGTGGTCGAAGTGATCCGCTCTCGTCTTTGAGAACACTGTCAGGTCATCAAGGTATATGACTATACATTTTCCTTTCAAACTTCCAAAAGCCAGATCCATAGCTCTCTGGAAGGTGGCACCGGCATTAATCAGCCCAAAAGGCATTCTCTTGTAGGCAAAGGTACCCCAAGGAGTTGTGAAGGCTATCTTATGTTGATCAGCAGTATCAACCTCTACCTGATTGTATCCAGAAAAGTCATCAAGCATGGATAACATCTCAGAGCCTGTTACCGCTTGCAAAATCTGATCCATCATAGGCAGAGGGTAGTTATCTTTCAGAGAGGCCTGATTCAGGTTCCTGAAATCAACACAGATGCGGATCTCACCATTCTTCTTCCTAACAGGTACAATGTTTGCAATCCAAGTCGAATGGTGAATGGGAAAGATGATTTTAGCCTTTAGCAGTTTCTGAATCTCCTGAAATATGGTGTCAGCTATCTTTGGGTTGTACTGCCTCTGCTTCTGCTTGAAAGGCTTGATTCCTGGCTTGAGAGGGATAGAGTGCTGCATTTCTTTTGGTTTGAAGGCTTTTAGGTCTTCATAAGAATAAGCAAGTACATCCTTATATTTCCTTAGAAGGTCAATTGCTCTTCTCCTTTCATCTGATGTGCAACACTTCCCAATATTTACCAGCTTCGGGTCATCAGAACTCCCAATATCAATTTTATCATACTCAGCTGATTGCTGAGGTCCAGTGGAAGCTTTAGATTTCACGTACCTGTCATGTTTATCAAACAACTCCTCCAAACTCACCAAACCCTTGGGGATCTTGTTTCCTTTGAGCTTAATGCACCCTTCCTGATCAGTTTCTTCTCCTTGGGTGACGGCTTGGTCCGAAGACACGCTCTCACGAGGCAGATTGTCACTTCCTTCGAAATGTAGTTGTTCAAAATTGCCCTTGAGCTCCAGGAAGGAAAGCAAATGCTGGTCGTCGTTGAAGACTTGCCAGTTATTAGTATTGTCAGGGACACTAGGTCGGTGGACCATCTCAATAGTGAACTTATCCTGAGAGAATTCAGGATGAGGAATCAATAGTGACCCTGAGACAGCCAGTGAATCAGCTCTGCTGTTCTTTTCTCTGGGAATTCCTTCAATGGAGAAGGCATCAAGGAATTCAATTGAATCCCAAACCTGGTTCTGATAGTGCTTCAGCCTCCCATTTTTTACTTGAAACAGGCTTCTGACTTGCTTCACAATCAGTTCTGCATCACCACGAGCCAAAAGATTTTTTACACCTCGTTCTTTGGCCACTTGCAGTCCAAGGATGAGAGCCTCATACTCTGCTGTATTGTTAGTGTTCTTGAACTGCAATTTGAATGAAAAGGGGTACAGGCAGCCCTCAGGTGATATTAACAGAACACCAGCTCCAGAACCAGCCGAAGAACAACTGCCATCAAATTCTAAGGTCCAGACACCATTGGGATCCTTAGGTGATATTTTGCAGGGTCGGATTTCATCGGGGGGGGGGGGGGGGGGGGGGGGGACAAAATCATGTAATTACCATGGCCCCTGTCCTCATAGAGTATTTGTGCTCTAGGATCATCTGTCTTCTGCACAATGTACTCAGACTGCTTCTCAGGTAGTAGCTTCTTCATTTGTCCATTGACAGGTATGAGAGCGTGTGACCAATCCATTTGAATCTCTCCACCCACATCTTTACAGAAGTTTCTGCTTAGCAACATTCCATAGGAAGGAGGAATGTCTGCTACTAGTATGGTAGCCAAGACCTTCTTTTCAGGGTAAAGCAGCAAAAGCCACTTGTGCATCTTTAATCCTTCCCACCAGAGGTACTTCCTTACTTTCCATGGAGTAGTAAGATCCATAAGTACGAGTAAGGGTCAAGCCTAAAGCATGAGCTACTTTGGCGGGCATTACATTATCTGAGGCTCCGGAATCTATGACACAGTTACTGAGCCTGTGGCCAGCTATAAGGAGTGTTACATAGAAAGGCTTGATCTTGTCCCCAGGTGAGGTGACAGCAACTACTAGACTGGGCTGCGGTGCAGAAGGAGGTGTGGGCAAAAGGCCTTTGGAAGTGATCTTGGAATGGGAATTTACAAATTGGATCATCTTGGCAAAAGCTTTTGGATGGGTTTGGTAATATTCAGCCTCTGAAATTTGAACTTTGGTCCTTTTTAGATGATCTACAATGTCAAAGGATCCAGAGGTGGATGGACCATCATCATTTGGAATCTTAGGCTTATCAACCCTAGGAGAAAAAGAAGAAGAAGCAACTTTAGGGGCAGGATTGGCAGTACTTACCTTTGGTGCAGATGAGGTAGGAATAGGAGATCCTCTTCTGGCAATTACAGGAATAGTTGCAGGCTGCTCTTTGGACTTCTTCAGGGGTTGTGTCACCTTTTCCCTCTGATGTGTCTGTTCCCGAGTCATGACAGCGAAGGATTCGCTGTTCATATCTGCTACCACTTCATCATAGTCATCTGCATCATCAATGCCTTCGGTGGTAAAGAAATTGACTCGAGATCCCTCGGGTTCTTCTGCCTCATCATCGAATTCCTCCAGGAACTCCTCACAAGCTTCATTATCATCTTCTGGTTCTTCGACCTCACAAGTTTCATTCACAGGAACTTTGACGAGAGGTCCTTCAAGTGCCAATCTTGTGTGGGGAGCTGGCAAACGGTTTCTGGGTTGAAAATTTCTTCTCGGGACATCTGCATACGGTGCATGCTGAGCTAATTGTTTCTTTATGGCTACTAGATCATTTGCAAGTTTCTAGACTAATGGATCAGTACTGAGTCCAGAGGTGGAAGAGGAAGAAGCAACAGATTTGGATTTGGGAGGATCTCTCTTCAACTTCCCTGACATGATTAGGTCATCCTCGACACTAACAGCCAGTTCTTGATCCAGTATTAACGTTCCAAGATTAGCCCTTCTTAGAGCATAACTGACTTTAGGCGTTTGGGCATTCAAAAAGAAACATTTTTGGATTTGATCAACCGGCCGAGTATTCATAGGAATTTTGTTGATCAGTCTATTGAACCGAGCCACAAATTCTCTCATGGGTTCCGATGGATCTTTCTTTATTTGAGAAATCTGGGCAAGCAGTGCATGCACATCTTCTGCCAGCTTGAAACGGCTTTCGAACTGAGTTCTCATGGTATTCCAGTCGATGATGGCACCAGCCGGAAGGTGATAGAACCAGTCAGCAGCATTGTCCTGTAACGTCTCGATGAACAGTCTTACTGAGACGTCATCATGTTCAACCCCCAAGACTCCACACGCAACTATGAAGGCTGCAATATGTTCATCAGGGTGCACTTTGCCATCGCCTTTGAATTTGGGGAAGTTCTTTCGGTTACCTCTAGGTAACTCATGCAAAGGCTGAGTGAGGGCCAGGGGCCCGACACGTTGACCCCATGGTACTTGTGCCATTCTTCTTGGAAATACGGTTCGGAGGGGAACTGTAACACCAGCAAGGATTAAAGCTTGTAGATTAGGACTAGCATGCTCTGAAGGACTTCTTTCTCGAACAGGTGGAGTGCTCGTTGAACGAGTTCTTCTATTTGAAGGGAAAGGAAAACCCTGTTGCTCCAAAAGCTGAAACTGAGAATCTTCGATACCAAGGGCCCTTCTCCCTCGAGTGAAACGCGGAGTCACCAGATCAAAGGATGATCAAAAAATTATAGTACTGGAATGCGATTTTCCCCAGCGGAGTCGCCAAAAACTGTTGGTTTTCAAATAGGACTTTTTAGAAGAGCAACAGTCAGGGGACAAGAAGTCCCTCCTCTTTAATGGGAGAGGTTCCCTTATTCTGAAACGAACTTATTTACAAATGTACATAGAACATGATTTGTATGGTTAAACTTGGATATCACGAAAGTGTTTTCTATGAAGGATCATCAATTACAAAAGGACTGAGGAAATGAGAGTACGGGAAAGTGAGTAGAATAGGCAACATGCAGAATTATAGATATCAGAGTAATTCTTTATGTATGCGAAGCTTCCACAGTGAATTGAAGACAAGATCATTTGTATTAGAATAAATAAGATGGAATTTAAAGACACAAAGTTCTGTAAATAACATCTGCTTAGAACACAAAGTTTCTTAACATAACACAGATTCATTAATCAAGGAAACAAAGTTCCTTCTTGGTTATACAAGATCACCGTGCTTACAAAGTTGAAGAGTATGCAATCGGTAGAGACTAAACGAACTTGAGAACAAAATGATCTTCACAAAGAAAATAAATGAAAGCTTAGAGAATAACAAGAGATCAGATAGACAAAGAATGGGAAAGTCCTTCTTGTATTGATTTATTTATAGATCTATTTACACTTTTTAGAAAATAAGCCAAGTTCTTCCTCCCTTGCGAATGGCGTAAGGAAGGCCATTATATAGCGTACAAATCAGTTACGTCTTCGTAACCACTTCTTTTAACCAAAGAACAGTTAAGGACCGCCAATCGCAATACCTTAACTTCTTACAAAGAAAACAGAAAAAGAATAGGGAAGAAGAGAAAAGAACAAGGAGAAGAAGACAGGTGGCCAGTCACTGAGAGGGACCCACCGACTTCAGAATCCGCTTGCTTGAATTTCCTTAACGTCTCAGCCATGTCTCAGAAGTCTCATCCTGAAGATGACAGTGTATGTCTTTGAAAGCAGAGATGACTAGTGTCTTGAAAACTTCGTCCTTCTGCTAGCTATTCTTCAGTTCTCCCAAGCCTCCTCCAAGACTCTGATCTTCCCAGGATTTTGATAGATTATCCTTGACGTCATCGAAAACCTTATTCGCCAGCAAGATGTTCGAGCAAAAGATAGCAAGGAAGCAGTGTGAGAAATGCAAAAAGGGGGTCCTGCCCATTATACTAGCCATCTTAGGAGAGAGAAAGGTGATCTAATGCGCAATTTAAATTCATATCTATTAGTTTGAAAAACAATCTATTCGGGTAGAGTGGGAAAAACTAAGTATGAATGGCATTTGGTTCGCTTGGGACATGTGAGACGCGAATGCGCGAAACATGCGGCTCGGTTGATTCGGGCGAAACAGGGAGAAGACGCACAAATGCATTTTGGGACATTTGGGACGAAAACGCGCGAAGTACGCGGTTCGGGAGTTTCGGCCGAAAATGGAACAAAAGGCCCATTTGAACTTGGGACATTTGGGACAAAAAGTTCCAAAGTACGCGACTCGGCCGGTTCGGGCGAAATTGGAACAGAGCGCACTTTTTGATTTGGGACACTTGGGACAAAAATATCCGACGGGCCCGAAATGGGACAATTTCGGAGGTTTCGGCCGAAAATGGGACAGATTGCACTTTTTGATTTGGGACATTTGGGACAGAAAAGTGCGAAGTACGCGGTTCGGATGGTTCGGCCGGAATTGGAATGACTTGCACAAAAGCTTTCGGGACACATGGAACAAAAACTTCCGACGGGCCCAAAGATAGGACAATTTCGGGGATTTCGGCCGGTCGAAGAACAACTCGCACTTTTGTACTTGGGACAGTTGGGACAAAAAGTATCCGACAGGCCCAAAACCACAAACCAACCACCATAATATTGCGCACAGTGGTAGTTCCTTTGTGATAATGTTCTTCCCACCTTGTCAATTCCGTGCCATGAGATGTATTGTGCACTCCTCTATAATAGCTTCATGCTCATGTTCAAGTACACACCAACGTAAAACCTCATCCTGACCTATATTTTATAAATATCCACTGATCAACATGTAAGGCACGACACGAATGGAACATTGCTTCTTCTCTATACTCTTCATTCCTTCAGGTGCCACACCAGTACGTAAAAATACAACAATATCCTCTAAATCAGAGGGTGCGTAGTTCAATTTGAATAGATGTGCATTTGGAATTGTGCCTCAATGCTTTGTGTGTCCTCGAATTAATCCTTGATAGATGATCTGGTCCACAAAATTACTCTTCCCTGGTTTTACCACCACTGTAAAGTCAAATTCCTGAAAGAAAAGAATCCAACAGCATATGTGCCCCTTCAAAATGGGCTTATTAACCAAGTACTTAAGTGCCATGTGATCTGTATAAAAATATAAAGGGAGTTTCCAGTAAGTATTGTCTAAACTTATGCAACACGTAAATCATAGATAATGCTTCACACTCTGTATTTGTATATTTTTTCTCATTTGGTGTCAGCTTCCTGCTTGCAAAACAAATAGGATGATCAACAATCCCATCTCTAGGTTGTGCTAATGAGGTGCTAATGGCCATGCCAGAGGCATCAACATGCACAAGAAATGGCTTATCCCAAGAGGAAAGCATGTAAAATGGGTGCAAAAAAAAATAGAAGTAAGTCTTTCCTTCAATGTCTCAAATGTTATCTGTGCTCCTCATTCCAATAGGAACTTTCCTTTACTCTTCAATAATTCTTCCAAGGGTGTGAAATCTTAGCATACCCCTTGATGAAATTCCTTGTAATAACATGTATGCCCTAAGAACCCATGCACCTCACTCTGATTGGTAGGCTCCTCTAAGCCCAAAATAACAACAACCTTAGCAGGATCTACCAACATGTATTCTTTACAAATAATGTGTCCCAACAAAGTTCCAAAGGGTGTAGCAAAAATACACTTCTTAATGTTTAAAGAGATGCTTAGCTTCCTACATCTCTCAAACATGAGTCTCAAGTTGTCACAATGATCTTTTACTAGCCCATACACAGTCCAATCATCCAAATAAACCTGTAAAAACTTATGTATAAAGTCTTCAAATGCTTGTACAACAATATGAAAATACTGCAGGTGCATTCTTCAATCCAAAAGGCATAACTGTGTATGCAAAACTTCCCCACTCAGTGGTGAAAGTTTTCTTTTCTTGATCTTCTTTAGCAATCCGTACCTGATGATAACCAAGAGAATCCATCAGTGAAAGAGTAAATCTTATGCCCTGCAACACCCTTCCAAGATCTCCTCATTAAAAGGTGTGGGAAAAGGATCTATGACACAAGCATAATTCAACTCCCTATAGTCCACACATATCCTTATCCTACCATCCTTTTTTATGCTTATTACCATGGGGTTAACCCATTCTGATTCCTCAATGGGCTCAATGATCCCATATTTCAACATCTTATCAATCTCTTCCTTAACCTTGACACACAAATTAGGATTCATCCTATAAGGCCTCTTCCTAACCAGGTGCACCTTCCTTTAACTTGATCCTCATCTCACCCAAAGAGGATGCACTCCCTTTCAACTCATGATAACCTCGTAGGAAATAAATCCTAGAAGTCACACATAGTAGCTCAATTATCTTATAAACCTCTTGTTCAGACCAATAGTCACCAATAATGGCCTCCTTAGGTTCTACATCTATCCCAATGTTGACCTTATTTCATTTTCATAGGCTCATGATAAGCGTGTGCCTTTTCATCAGCACTATCTAAGACCTCATGTGTACCTACAGTGTGGTCAACATCCAAATTCTTAACTTCTTCATCATCAATCATGTAAACCATCTTTCCTTTTTCTTTTTCTAGGCAGGCATGCACAATTTGTTCCTCATCTGTCTCTTCTTCTTCAAAGCGTGCCTCCAAATCTAACTCCCCAAACATATCTAACAAGATTTCCTCAGCCTTTGCACTATCCCCCATTGTAAGGCACTTCATAATCTGTAATGCTTCATTCACTGGAGGTTTAGTGGAAAAATAATCAAAGGTTTGAATCATACCTGAGGTCATCTCCTACCAATTCATCATTGCTCTTGTTAGTTATACATGAACATACCATGCGCATGTGCAACCACTAAGAGTGGTATAGAACTTATGTACCCAAAGTGATGGTGGTAAGGCCTCTTGCCCCTCCATGTAGAGTCTCTCACACTTCTGAATGTGGTGAAGCATAATCATTCCCATGGTATTCACAAATCTGTGAAGGTACATTGTTCCTAAAAAACCTAGTAGAGAAGGTGATTCTCACTTCTCGCCACTCCAAAAGGTTATCTCTATGTGTAGTCCACCAATGTGTAGCTATCCCACATAGGGTATAAACCAACATATTTATTCTCTCTACTTGATCTGTCCACTGAGCTTCCATGGCACACAGAAATACATCAGGGTTTCCTTTACTAGTATACCGGGGTACCTGGTTATGACCCAAATGAAAAATAGTGCACAACCTAATCATGCATGTAACTATGTTCTTGATCTCCCTCCCGACCATTTCATACATTCCATGCACCCAGTTATCATAGGAAACACTAGTTGTATCACTCATAGACTGAGCATCATCCCATTGAATAACACCTTCCTTAGATGGCTCAAGTGCTTCAAGATCTCTAACTGTACGTGCACCTATATCCTGTTCAAATCCTCTTCACTCAAAGGTTCTACATAGGGTAAACCTTCCCATCTGTCAAAGGAATAATCAAGCACTCTTCTTTGTTCTCAAAACTAATGTAACATTTATTAAAACACAGATCAACACTATTCACGTAACACCAAGGGTGCCCAAGAAATGCTAGAAAACTATCTTCTTCAGAAAGCACCAAGACCTCAAAGTCCCCAGTAAACTTGGCCCCTTGTATAGTAATAGTGGCATCCTTCAATACTCCAATGGGTGTGGCTTTAGTCCTATTTGCCATATACAACACATTTGAAGATGGTTGTAATGGTGGCCTCCCCATCTGATTCCATGCATCCAAAGTGAGTACATTCACTTCTACACCTGTATCAATCAGTATGTTACTCAACAACCATCCATCAACAACTACATTCAAAGTGATCTCTTTATCATACTCAAGACTATGAGGTGGTAAGTTTGCATGTAATATATGTCTCTCATGCTCAACTCCAGCATGTGGTACCTTCTCCCTTAACCATTCCCCTAATAAAGGAATGATGTTTTCTTGGCGCAACATCTTACAAACCTCCTTTAAGTCATCAACATCTTTTTGAGGAAGCTCAAATTCCTTTTCCTACTCCAAATTCCACGACTTCTCCTTCAAGCATTGTATCTCACCCTACAAGTTTCTAATAACCTCCATAGTTTCTTGATAAACTTCCTTCTGATGGGCAGGATCTAGATACTTTGTGTAATACCTCCTATTTTGTAATAACATGTTTCTACTTCAGAGTCTCATGAGCGCGCACAGCCTCAGCGCATGTAGTCACCAACACATGTATAATCTCAGGGTCAGGTGCTAACTTTGGCATCCACTGATCTTCAACAACGTGTTGTACTCTAACCATTCCCATGCCCTTATCCTGCTTGTGTTGCTTGCTCATATGCTCATACAAATCCGAGCATTCCTCAAACTTGTGATTCTTTCCACACCATGAGAAAATAATGTTCTAAGGGAATTCACACCTATAATGATCAGGGGATCCACATGTAAAATAGGTTCCTCATGGGAATTCACCTCTTCCACCACCATGACCTCAACATCTGAATCCTCCATGGTAACCTCTACCTCTACCACCTCCATCAAAGCATCCTTCATTGTGATTATGATTATGATGTTCACCTTGTTCCTTAGAATTGTTTGCAACACTGGTCTGACATACACCAGTTTCAATGGCATCATGAATCTGATCAATCAATCTATAATTCTCTGTATCATGAGTGGTAGACTTACAAATCTTACAATAACAAGATATGTTCTTCCTTATTGCACGTTGCAATAGGGGGCACCTACTTGAATCATGATCCAAATGACAGATCTCACAATCCAGCAACATGGCATGCACCAATTTATGAGGGAAACTATCCTTAGTATGTCCTTCCACCTCACAATCCATACACCAAATACCACTGCGCATCTCATGGGCTGAATTAGCTGATAATTTTTCCAACTATTTTTCCATAGATGTAATCTGAGATTCCAAAAATGGGCTAACTCCAGTGTCTACACTTCCAACTACCTCAGCGTAGAGCTACCTCCTCCAAATCCTCACGTGGATCTGTAAATGTCTTATGAGAAAGCACCCTTCTGAAAGGTGTGATCAAACCACCAACAAACCACTGTGCATGCTGGCTAGGGTGAATATCATAAGATAATTTTGATAGAAAAGTTTTAAAATGTGCATCATACTCCGTTATGCTCTTAGCCATGCCCTATTTAATGTCCTTCAGTGCACTGATGCTTTTATGTTCAAACTCAGGTATATGGAACTCAGCTAAGAAAGCATCATGCACCATGTTATAGTCTACACAAGTCTGGTTCGGATCATACTTCCTATACCAACTATGTGCACACCCTTGCAAAGTAGTAGCAAACTGACTTTCCTTACACTCAGGAGTTGTGATCCCCTTAGCATGCCATAGTATCTCACACATATGTACATGCTCAACTGCATCTTCAATTCCTCTGTATTCTAGTAGGTGAAGAGACATCTCATAATAAACTTGTTGGGGTTGGTGTGGACCATGCCCACCAGATCCAGAACCTGTATTACCTCCAGTATTCCCTCCACCTCCAGAACCACCAGATCCACTAGATCCTGAACCACCTGATCCTCCTGATCCTCCCCCTGTAGCGGGCACCGGACCAGAGGATGTGTTGCCTTGTGCTCCAATAGTTGTACTAAATTGAACCCCCACGGTCTGAAGTTGTGCTACTTCCAGATGTGATTACCAACATTCTGTGCCCACATTCTACCTTGATGATGCACCAGAAAATATACCATCATCCAGACCCCCAAATAACAAAGACAAGGTCTGTGTCACCATAGATGAATGTGTTATCTAATTAACTCTTATACTCAATAGAAAATGAAATCTACCTGTCACTACTCTGTCACCAACACTATGTTTCTTATCAATAACTGTTTCAGGAACTGGAACACCAAGTGCAAGGGCTAGGTCACCAAGTGGGATCAGATGCACACCCGTAGTCCTTATACTTTCTTCCGACATGCTCTCATCTAAATCCAAGAGGGGTTCCCTACCATGCTTACCCAAATGGGGGAGAACTAGATGCTCTGGCTCCACATCTTCCACGTGAGCTATAAATCCTTCACGAGCCATCTCTCTCCGCAACACCATTCACTCCTCAATATCACATTGCTTCACTAATTCCCTCTCTCACGCTTCATTATACTTAAGCCACCTTTCTTCTCTCTACCTTTATACCACTAGGTCCACTCATCTTTCACCACACCTACTCCTTCCCCCACGCATGTGTGGGTTTAGCTAGCCATAGGGACTCTTCCAAATCCAGAGTTACAATCAAGATCTTAATTGCTAAAGGGATAACACACAAATAAGATCCTCTGGGTTCATGTAAGAACTAAAACTCAACAACCTTTAGACAGGAATAAGTAGAAACAATGTAATCCAATGTGTAACTATTCAAGAAACCACTCCACCAATGATCTACAATGTGTGTCCAAGTCAAATCAGCATCATGCAAATTCTGGTAGTCTTCCTGTGTCCAAACAATTGTTCTATACCTCCAATTTCTCTTCGATGCATATGCTACCAGCCACTCATACAACTCTATAGGAAAATAACAAAATAATGTCTCATAGAGCTCATGATACAAATTCTCTTCAACCCACACACGTGTATCAAATTCAGGTCTAGTGTTATATCTGTGAGAAAACTCTTCTTCTAAATTATCACCCCAACTTTAATGTTACCTAAGGTCAACTAATATGTCATTATCATGTAACATCCTCATAACAACTTGAAAAGAGGTCCAAAAAATAAAACCAAAATGTAGTCACTATTTCTTTATCAATATCTAGCACCTCATTCAACTGGAAGCTAAGCACTCACCCAAAGCACACAAAGGTACTAGGTCCCTCTTTTAATGTCAAATTTGTCAAGGAGTTAGCATGCATGAAGATATATCTCATAATAACAACAGATAAACTAGATGAACCAGATCTAAGCATACAAGTAATAGATCATAACCATGTGTAAAACAAACTAAAAAAGAATCAATAATAGGTTTACCATGTAAGATCCAGTAACAGAGACATCAATAACAAGAATCCATCCACAAAATTCCATTCTATTAATCACCATGAAACATAATAACTGAATACATCAATAGTAACTTCATAATATTATGTGCATAATCGAAATGACATCATAACCTCACAATCATTCATAGTCTCTCCATACAGTGTGAATCATACATATATATAGGGGTGGGGACTTTCCCTTCACCACCCATGCACTCTCCAAAAATAGCCTGCATGCTAGAAATAGCCATGTGTGTGTTACAAGCCAACTACAAGAGCATGCAAGCTCACTAATAATAGATTATCTTCTAATATAAAATATAGATCTAATCCTATTAATAGCCTAAACTCTGCATGATGCTTTAATTTCCTTCAAATGAGATCTATCTCAAAATAGACTTTTCTTGAACTGTAAGTCTTCATGCTCTATTCTTATCTCCAAAACCTTGTTTGGCCGCTACTCCAACCCTCTATCTTTCCAATTTTTCTTGTGGCTCATAATGCGGATAAGTATGGAATATAATCTGTTAGGGTGCGAGCCTTCATGTGTTGTCTTATTACTCTTGTGTGTACCTTCATGCATAACTCCTGTATGTCAAATCCCCTCATGCTACTTATACTTAGTATCTTTTCTAGGGGTCCAAAAGCTAGGACCCTACCCAGTTACAAAAAGGCCAAATCCTAGATATTACATACAAAGTATAAGAAGTTAAAACAAGACCGAAATAGACATCCAGTAAAAAAGAAACCCAAAAACAATACCTAGTTAGCAGAGCATCAACACAATAACAAAAATTTCACAGCCAACAGAAAAAATCAATCTTACAAAACACCAAGAGAAAGAAGTCACACAAGATTATGTCATGAGCTTCTAGAAGCTATTCCTTACATTATCAAGCCCCCTTTTGAGGTCTCTGAGGATGGTTTCTTTTTTTTTTTCATTTCCTTTTTGATCTTCAAACTAAGAAGTAATGAGAAAATGAAACTCTATAGTGATCTTGTGAATTCTAAGGATATCACATTGTTTGGCCCTAAAATTTTCCATATCCTTTTCAATTTTTATGACACACTTACAAATATCCATCATTGTCATCTTATCAACCTTTATTTTTTTGTTCTCAATATTTTAAGCTTCAATCTTTCCCTCGAGTTATTTGATCTTGTCCATTTGGATATCAAGTTGAGCTATAGCCTTCAGGTCCTTAAAAGTGAGGGGTTCTAGGAAATTATTTCCCATGGAGAGAAGACCAAGTATGGAATCAAATTCCCCAATGATAGGGGAAGGAAGGAACTCATCCTCAGGAACATTTTGTTCCTATGTGATTTTTCTAAAGATAGATCATGAGAATACTTTAAAGTGGAGGGGGAAGAGGCAGGAGGTGTAACACCCTCGACAACTGCTATCTCCCTCTATTTCATTTCAAGTGCTGACATGTGATTTTCTAGATAAAGATGTATTATTTTGACTATTGAAGATCATGTTTGATAAAGGATAAATCATTTATGTTCTTAAAAATCATTAGACTAAAATAGTATGGTTAACAAGAATTCATTTCCACTTTGGAAAGGTGAGTTTACAATTTGGATTTAAGAGTTCCAGACTTATTTCTTCTTCTGACTCATCCTTGGATCAATTTCAGTGATCCAAGGAATGTTTCAAATCCTCTTCAAAGACTGAATGATAAATTGACATTCAGTAGTTTAAGGTACATAGAAGACTTAACTTTTTATTATACAAATTCGATGGTCTTATGTGAACATGTTTTTGTTCAGCTGTATGTTTGTGCTCGGGTCTTTGGTGATTGATCTTGATAAGACATTAAGGATGTAAGAAAAAATTAAATTCACAATAGATGAGGATTTTGGAGTCCTAAAAATATAAGGATTATCCTCACAGTATCCTAAGCTAGGTAATAACACCTATGTTCTAGCTACGTTTACTTATTTGGATTTTTATTCTAACCTAAGCCTCTTATTCTAATTTGTTGGGTTGGCATCCTAACCTAAGCATTGTACTAAATGAATAAGGGAAGGATTACTCAAGTAATATTAGGCTATTTTAACTAATACCTAATACTAAATGGTTATGAAATGAATCTAACCTAAGGTGGGAATTACTATTGGTAAATGTTTTTAATACCTAATTTGGTTACTGCTAGACTAACCTAAGTTTTAGGGGATCCATCCTAAACTATTAAAAAGGGAGCCTAAGGGGTCACATGTCTCTAAGGAGACAATTCCAATGACATTTAAATGAGTTGATAGGGTTTAAAGGATGGAAGTACTGCCAGATTTGGCAGGGGCTAGTTGACTTGGTGGAGGCATGTGGAAGATCCACTAAAAGATGGAATTGTATTTTTGGATGAAATTGGCATTCACCAAATCTAGGAGGCAGTGGAAAGGAAAGATAAGTAGGAAATTTGGAAGTAATGAAATTTATGGCATTAATGGGCCTCGATCTTGGTGTGCAAACCATTTTGGAAACTTGGAAGGTGGGTTTGTAGGAGGTTATTTGGTTTTTCATGCATTACGGATTTTACTCTACATAGAGCTAACTGGTTCTTCGATCAAGTAGTTTGACCTTCACTTCAAAGCTATTTTTGGTTTCTATGGTCTATTTTTGATCAAAGGAAAGTATATGAGGCATACGAAGAAAATATGTTTGATTGTTGATTTTTTGTGGAGGAGAAAAAGATTTGGAAGCTTGGTTGGAAGTCTCCTTCAATTTGGAAGAAGCATTATCAGACATGATAGGATCTAACTATTAAGACTCTTTGCTTTCTTCTAAATGATTCATTAGAACAACTCTGCTCTTATGAGATTCATGTTTTCATGTTTTATTGGTTATTTTCTTGCTGGGTTTAGTGAATCTTTGTGTTGTTTGGATTTGAATCCATGGCAAAAATTGTGTTGTTTTGGAAACTTTCTCTCTATGTAAGTTTTATGACAACATGCATGTGAAGTTTGTATGTGAAACTTGTTTCTGTATCTCTATTTTTGAACTCTAGAACTTGTATTTGAATTTTTTGTGCTTTGAACTGACCTTCGTGGCAATATAAGGATATGAACAATTTTGCTTTTGGGTTGTGTTTTTGGATGTAAATATTTTTTGGGGTTTTGTGTTGTTCGAAACCAGTGTTTGGAAATGTAAGAAACACTGAGTTGTTGCTTGAAGTGCGTATTTGGCACTGTACTCATATTTTATTACTTGTGAAGTTCTGAACTTTGGTGTGAAGCTCAGGTTCGACACTGTACTCTTATTGGACACTGGAGTGTTATGAGCTTTCATTTGGATTGATGTATTCGATTCTGTCCTGGTATTTCTGTGTTGGGTTTCTATTGTAATAAAAGTACTAAGCTAACAATTATTTTATTGAGCAACTTACTCACCAGAAAAATGGGTGAAATCTTGTTTAAGTCGTTTGAAATCTCTGCAAGATTTAGAACTGGAAATGTCTTGTTTAAAAGATTGTGGAACTTTTGTTTTATGATTGTATCATCTTATTTGAGATGGTAATGGCATGAGATTTGGAGGGGGTATTATTTCCCCTTTATTTTGAGGAAACCCACATTCTGGGTTGAATGTTTCGTTTGAAACTAAGTCACCTCTATCAAATTTGGTGGTTGTGAAGTTCCGTTTTGGATTTCTATTCTGTTGCATAGGAAATAGAATGGGACATCTTCTAACTTTAACATTTTGGGTTCTTGCTCTCTCTTTTGATTCTTTATTATAATTTTGGGTCTCAGTGGAAGATTGGGTTAGTACCCTTGGACACTGAAATTATTCAGAAAGGATACTTTCTCCTTTAAGTTGTGTTGTGGTTATTTATTTTGAATCACGAACTACATACCTTTCATATTAGGTGGTGAAGCATTTGTGAGTCTTCAATATTGGGTTCGTGGATAATTCTAAACTTGATAGTTTGATATTTCAGGATTTTATTCCCATTTGTTACAGTGAATGAGTCCTTGGATTCTTTTAGAGAAAGAAAGTAGATATGTATCCTCTTGGGATCTGTATGCTATTTTGGGATTGCAATATGTTTTCATCCTGATTTGTTTGAACTGGAAATTATTTTGTTTAGCTGAATTAAATGATTTATTATTGGACCTATCCTTATAGAGTTTCCTGTTCTCGATCTTTTGAATAATCTCATTGATTGAACTTCTTTGAACTCGATGCTCTTATGAGATGGTGATTCCTTTATAGCTTGTTGGTCTACTTGGTTTGAATCATTGGTTAAATGATAGTAGCTAAGTCAGTTTATTGTTAAATGAATTCATACTTGTTTTATCGACTGTTGTTGACTAAGCCTTCCTTATATGGATGGTTAGGATTAGGTTTTGTCTCTTGTACTCTATATTTTTGGATGAAATTGAGTAGAGATTAAGTCCTTTATGGGGCTACTTTGATTGTGAATGTTGGTTTTAGATCTTTGATTGGTAACTTCTAACATGCAAAATTAGAAGTGGAATTGTAGTTAGATTGTTTTGTGTTCTTCACCTTCTTGGATTGTTATGAAAAACTATTTAGGTGTATACTCTAAATGTTTAATTTATAAGATTTTCATCCTAGAAAGGAAACAGATAATTCATGTTATGAACCTGAATTTCTTTTTGGATAATATGAGTTTGGGTATGGTACGTATTGGTTCTTTTTATTCCTTGCTTATGATTTAGTTGAGTCATCCTAGAATGAACCATGTTATAAAGACTTCTTTTGTATTAGATAAAAGATAAATGTTGTATTCTATTAGGATATAATTATGAAATAATGGAATGGCAAGATCTATAGTTTGTTTAAAAGTTATTGATAGGATCAATTGTACTTTAAGTTTACAAGCAGATATTATGGATAGTATTATGCTCTTCTTTTAAACGTGGATCTAGATTATTGTTGTACTTATTTTCTGTTTGGTATCACATATGGTTATTATATGATTTATTATTTATCTCATTAAAGCATTGTTGTTTTAATGAAACAATTAGTGGAATGCACTTCGTTTTAATGCTTAGTGCTTATCATGCTCAGTTCATTGAACTGACCCATGCTAGTAATTTTTACAGATGGAAAATGTAAGTCATAAAAGAAGGAAAAAACATATATGATGCATTGGATGTATAAGTCTAATTCTTAGTAAAGAATTCTCATTCATTCTTTTGTTGTATTGAAAAGGAAAAGCTATATACTTTATAGAATGAAGGTTATTGTTATGTAGTATGCCTAAAGTGCATAGTCTTGTAAATTTTATAAGTTGTAATGGTGAATTGCAAGTTGTGATTTATTTGCATTGGTTATGTAATTTATCTTGTACTTTAATTAATAAGATGGAAGTCCTATCTTGTTGATATTCTTCATATTATTTTATGCTTATCTTGTTATCTTTGATAAGATGGATAAAGGGAACTAGTTCACTTTTTCCCTTATAATGATGTAACTTTTTAAGTTGCAATAGATGATGTTTATTATTTAAACAGTATGAACTATGGATATTGAGAATGATAATCCTAACACTAAAACATTTAGAGGAAGAATCTTCCTCTTTAAATAAATGTAAACCAAAAAGGGATTGGTGAAAGATTGTAATTCATAAGACTTCATTTAGTATGAAGTCTACTTGGTTGGACCCATAGGGTTACTAAACTTCCCTGAATGTGATATTACAATATTTTGGAGCTTATGTTATTGCTGTTCTTTTTTGGTTAACTATTTGTTATACTATGTAAACAAACATTAAAAACAATCATTAGTTTAAGTTTGTTCTTGAAAATTTAATTGATAAAAGTATAGAATAAGAACTTGAGGAGAGTTGGATTAGGGTTTAGTAGGGTTACTTAAACTAGTAAATTAATCCAAATTAATAATTCATTAATAACCTAATTAGGGTATGTACATCATGATGAGGCAGTTTTTGTAGGATGTTGGCACAAACCAACTGTAGGGCTGTACTTTTGAGAAGACTTGGGTCTTATCGAGGATAAAACATTGTAGTTGAAATGTGGCAACACCCTTCTGCATTGATCATCTAGATCTGCACACAATAAGGACTTGAAATTAGTTTCTCTCTAGGTCAAGTTAGTGGCATGTTTGGGATAGGTAGTAGCTCTCATTGGCTCGGGGTACCTGTACGATGGAAAAGTGACAAGCGAGCATGGGAATCTACAAGTAACTCTTCCTTATACCCGACCTCCTGAGGTCATGCCGAGACAACCGATGGGGATGGACTATACGTGGGGTATGGGTAAACTAGTTAGGTAGTCTTATCTCTTTGACACGCACTAATGGAATCTGTGAATCTAAGGCAGAGAAGACCCTCCTAACCTGAACTAGCATGATAGATCGGTTGGTGAGGATGAATGCTCGAAGGCTCTAATCAATATCAAGCTCTGGCATGATTCAATCTATAGGTTATAGGATACGAGGAAAATGACTTGGGATTATTTCGTGTATATCTCTAGATGGGGTCATAGGATGGATGATGGATATGGTGGATTCTACGGGTGATTCTCCAGCCCAGTCCATAAATCCTTAGCTTCACTAGTTACTATATCTAATAGGGATAATTGTGTTATGATAATAGGTAGAAGGGGAGTGTATCTGAATACTAATGTGCGTAAACCAGCGTCAACGTTGGATTGACCTATGGTCTTGTTGGTTTGTGGGATTTGTGAATCATAACTGTATATTCATGGTTGTTATGGGCCTGCTATGGTCATGTGCGGAATCAATTTCTAATCCCTGGTATCCAATAGTCATATGCCTTTTTGGCCTCTATGTTCATAATTAACACTTATGCAATCTTTTCAGAGTATCTTACAGGCGTTCTTGCAACCTGAATTCTTAAGTTAGTGTCTATATTAGTGAGAATATCTCCTACGTCTGGATGTACAACTAAAGGATCACAACCGAATGTTTTCTCTCTTTCAAGCCCTTCTACAGTCATGCGGATGTTTATCTAGGGTAACTTGTAGTTTGGCTGGTTTGACCAAAATATGTGTGCTTCGTCATCTTCTATGTTTAACCCTCTTAACTGTGAGCTGATCTGTTGTAAGTCTGTTGTTGTTTGGAAGACTTGGATTCTAAGATTCTGGTCTATATCACTTATTACTGCTACAAGATTGGGTTGAGGCACGATAGGCTCGAATACGTATTCTCTGGGATCCCTAGATCCTGTGATTGTCATGTAAAAGGAAATGATATAAATATAATTAATGACAGAATAAATCGACTATGCAAGATATATCTCTGTATATTCCTAAATTTGATGTTTTGATAAACTACTGAACAAAATTTAAAAGAGAAATTATCTAATATATCTAGAAATTGACAACTAAACTAATAATGAAATTAAAACAAAAAAAGCAGCCGAGTATAGCTACTTGTCTGTGTAGTTGTGAATCTATTATAAGTAACTAGATAACCGATCTAATCTATTTGAAAGACTCTCGATCCTACCTTAGAAGTGAGGAATGAATCATAGTTTCTTAAAAACTATCAATCCCCACAGCTTCCCTGACAATATCGAAAGTAAAATTAACTGAAATGAAATTATTGGCTACTCTACTTGATATGCTTTAACTAGAACTTTGAAAGCTTGAACCTAGATTTTGAAGAACAATGGCGAATCCGATGGTGTGTGGCCTTGTCCCCTCAGTGTGATTTCCTCGTTCTTTTGTGCTCACGTGGATCTAGAAAAGCATGTAATGCTAGGATCAGTAGAAGTGGATATGAGACAATGGCAGCTTAGGATGCAGAGTGAATACAACACGAGTAGGAGAGGGATAGTGCAAGAGAACAGAGCTTGGATTATGCAATTACTAGTGGGATTTATTGTGAGTCATGTAACATAAAACATCCAGAACCTAAATCTATCCTATTTGATGAGTAGAACCTACAACTTTAATGGCTTCCTACTGAAAATCAAACTATCCTACTCCAATATATTGGATGAAATAATAACAGTACTTGCACAAGGAGAATATGTGGCTTTCTAAAATCTAAACAATACTAACCATGCATATAACAAATGAAACTATGAATCCTAAGCAAAATTGAAAGGCTAAGCTATTGAAATGAGAAATTCAAAGGCAAATTTGAGGGACCATTTGCTTGAGCACAAGCCAACTATTTATAGAATCCCATTTACCCAAAGGCGAAAACCAAATTGATCTCTTAAACCATAAACAATGCCAAAACACTATTCTAGGGAACCAAAATCATAAATACAAGCAAAGGAAGTGAAAAAAGCTGGTAAATGTTGAAAAATTGCATGAGTCATGTTAAAAAGAGCATTCTGGAAAATGTGTGAAGGACCACTGCCCAGGCAGGGCAGCGGTTTCATCACTGAAGACTGAAAATCAAAGAAAAAAGGGGGGAAGGAAAAAGCAAAGCACGTAGGGGCTAAGTGGGGCATACGGGATGTTAACGCATACTTGGAGAGTTTTTTTGGATCCCAAACACTTTATGAGGAGACCTGTATCATCATTGGGGCACGTGTAATGTTGTTCTGGTGGTGCAGTACCCTATAATTTTTGGTATGTACATATTACCCCCTCAGAGAAGCATTTTAGCCATGAAGAGGCGTAAAATGGTGGGTTCGAGTATGGTGGTCCTGAAATGGGAAATTAGAAGTTATACCTGATACATCTGTGTGTCGAAATGACACCATCCAAAATTCCTACCACCTGCAAAATAAAAAGAGAATTCAAGTGCAGATAGACAAAATAGATCGAAAAATAAACACTAAAATATTATGAAATGAGGACGTACCATTTTTACGGGGATAAGAACTTACCTTCGTCGGCGCTTCAAACCTGTGAAAAGGGGCATTCAAAACAAGTCAGGTTGCTATATATGTAAAAGTGGGTCCATTTTCCTATTCATTTGTGCATGTTAATTTGGTTGATTTTGAGCTCTGGGACCCACGGTGACGGTTTCTCACGAGAGTGTAGTCAAAATGTTCGGGAAGAGATCATGATCATGCCTCCACGAGTGGAACACCGACTCACGAGATCATAGGTTAGTTTTTCTCGATTTACCGTTTTTGCTCCCAAAATGTTAAAATGGTGAAATATTTGTCATGGGGGGATTATTTTCAAAAATGTTAGTTTTAATAGGGTCAAATAGGGGGGGTGCCTACTGGGTAGGATTTGTTTGAGTCAAAATGGTCTTTATTTTGTGTTTTTAGCCACTTTAAGGGCACATGACCTACATGGGTTTTTGGGACACAAACGCTGCCTTGAGTAGGGTAGCGGTTACGAGACTGACACCCTGATCAGGGTGGCGGTTATAAGACCACTGCCCTACTTAGGGCGGCAGTCCTGCACAGAATGTACAAATAATAGTTATTTGAATTTGTTTTTGCATTTTTAGCATCCTTTCCTGCTTTCATGATTTTTTTAATGTCACTTGGATACTAACTTACTCTGTTTTGTGTATTTTTGGGTGTATGTAGGCGAAGGAGGAGTATATTTGATGGATTCAGGAGAGGGAGTGTGATTGGCTTCTGGTAGTATTGGATGCCCTTTCTTAGGATGAGTAGGACACTCTTCAGAGGGCCGGTATACTGTGCATATCACAGGTCCCGCATGTTGCACCATCTAGTCACATACTTTGTGACTTATTTTCATATTGGGATGCAGATCGGAACACTTTTTGATTACTAGGGATCTGGGGTGAGTGGACCATTACTTTGGAGGACATTTACCATATCTTGGGGGGTCCTGATTATGGGGATCCTTGCCTTAAGATTGATCGGGTACAAGGGAGGAGACACCTTATTGTATTACTGGTCCCCCATAATTACACAGATTGAGGGGCATGGTTAGATTTATGCCTAAGGAGCCGACAATCTTGGGACCACATATCATGATTTGTACCGGGTGGTCCATTTACAGGGTAGTCATTGAGCCACCCAACTCTGGTTATGAGCTGGGTCTACGAGCATATCATCCCTTATGGGAGAGGTGTAGAGGTGGTAGATCTTGAAGCTGTGAGGGCAGCTAGATGGAAAGACATGTCGGTGCTCAGAGCACCTCACTAGCCAGTCACCTCCTTAACCACTGATGACATGGAGGCCACACTTTATCAGGCCATGGCAGGTTTATGGGGCGAGGAAGCTCTTACTTTGATTTCTTGCTCCACCACAGGGCAGCTTGTTGACAGGATGGGGAGGGTGGAGATACATATGTTTGGTTGAGTGCCCCAGTAGTTTTGCCTTCCGTAAGTGGGTATGCTTCCCCTAGTGGTACTGGTATATAGATCATTCTAGGAGGCTAGAGGAGGTCCTAGAGGCCGGGGTTGGAAAATTATTACTCCTGGTGTCCCCATTGCAGCTAGGAGGGTAGTACGAGCTCGAGGGAGAGCCGGTGCTCCTCAAGAACCCTTGCTTTAGATTGCCACCAGTCCCACCCACAGCAGTGAAGACCCCATTGACATAGAATCTGAGTCCAAGCAGTTCATAGGAGGGAGACGGAGGAGGAGACCAAGGCTGAGGTTAGTGAGTCAGGCAGAGAGGAGAACAACGATCTTGAATGGCATGACACTTAGGATATCTTACAAGTAGAGAGGGAGGAGTAGAGTGTGGAGAGGGTGACTCTGGTTTCAGAGGAGCCACTCTCTTAGGGCTTGGGTAGAGAGGATGAGTCCATAGTAGGAAATTATGTGGCCTCAGGCATAGGAGGAGCGCACCAGTCATCATCGGCATCTGTGGCAGGTGCTGACCCTAGAGATCCATCTTGGAGGCCCGAAGATCCGAGTGAGTTATCATCCTTCCTTTTAATGTTTGTTTTTATAATTGTCTTAGTTGCCATCTCTCCTTTGTTTACATTTATTTCTATCTCTTGATTATTTCTAATTGGGTTTTTCTCCTTTACTTGCAGAGCTTGATGATGAGTGGCGAGACTTGATTCACTAGGTACGCACTGATACCCTGATGATCCCTATGGAGAAGAATCACGCGGAGCTATCCATGGATGCAGGGGAGCATTCAGCAGCTGGCAGGCATACTGACATTTTTTTGATAAATGCTTCCTAGTTCTAAATACATAATTTAGAACTCACAAATCAAACAACCATTCTTATAACAGATAACCATATGCAGCTGTAATGACTCGGTGCACCACCGATCTATTCATTCCATGACTCGGTGATCTACCGATCTATTCATGAGTTTCACAGAGTTGGCGTTTTTACTTTAACTCTTCACTCTTGCGGTTCTCTTCCCTAATCTGGGATTTCAGAATGCTCTGTCCAAGGAACCTATCTAAATAATTGTTACCATTATTCATCGGCATCACGTCCCTCAGACTAGGTGTCATAGGACAACGCAATCAGCAGCTTGCGATACTTTGGCCAAAGTTTTGAAACATACTGTTCATGTCTCATATTCCTTGACGGCATACTCGTCAATCTGGAATACGTCCTCCACCCCACTCCGATGTTATATAGAATGTCTTATACTGACTTCTGTCAGCCATCCCTCTCCCAAGTCATTCACTCAGGAACGGATTAATAACATGACAACGTTATAAGGATGCTCTCGAGGACTAGGGATAAGCTGACATACTGGGTCAACCCTAGTTAACCCTGTGTGTCAAGGTACCCCAAATCTCCAAGGGCAGCCTCATAACATGACCATGTTCCTAACCAGATCCCGAGTAAAAACTTGTTCGAGTTTAAGGTGTAAATCTTAACGATCAATGCAAAGGGTGTCGCCATAAGTCACCTGCATTGTTGTATCCTCGAGAAGATCCTAATCTTCTCGAAGGTACAACCCTGCAGTTGTCATGTGCCGACATCCTACAAAACCACCTCGGAAAGATCTATTAAACTTAAGGTGTTACTTACGTTGAGTTGCAATTACACTTTAAGACTCTCCTTTCTAGGTAGTCTTTTCCCAACTCCTGGGTTCCTCATCATTGAGTTGTCTTACTTATTTAAGATCCATTCCTCAGAGAGAAATTTAATAAGATTTGAGATCTCGTCATAGAGTTCAATGATTAACAATAATCTTATTCAACGAAAATGGGCAGTAGCCTAAGTCTCCTCATAAGGATGCTAAATATACCCTTTTAGGATTAAATCGGTTTTCAAACTGAATTATATCTTACTTATTTGTATTAAGATATAGTGATTTAGATTTGTTATGTACGTTGTCTTGGCTTAGATCGAAGTTAGGGAGTAATAGATTACTCTTCCCGTTCAGCTACCTATTAAGATTTATTTAAACCTTAGCTTCTTGGAAGACAGTGGACTAATTTCCAAATTAGCCTTATATAGAACATAGCAGAACTACTAATCATTCACAAGTGTTCAGTCACATAATCTTTACAAGGCCTACTTAGAGAATCCAAATATCTCCAAGGTATTCAATACTAAAAAAAAGCACTTAAAAACAATCGAACCAAAGAGGATCAATCCATCACAATACAAATACAGCCACATAGTAACAATTCCCTCATTTCATTTATTTCTAAGCCAAATAATTACAATTTATGCATTCAGCATATTCGATACAATACTCAACAGCAAAAGAACAACTTCCTTCATATAATACAATTAGAGAAGTCAAGTTGGAATTCATCATAAAACCAAATTAAATAATCTGAGCATCATATCAGATCTGCGTGCCTTTACCACTTACGACAACCATCTGCAAAAATTGCCAACACGGGTCAGTTCTGTGAACTGAGCATGATAAGCACTAATTCTTAAAACAATTGCATTCTACCAATTGCTCTCATTAAACAACCTGTTTAAATGAAATCATTTCTTCAAATTCTTAACATAAATCAGACTAATCATCATTCTGTAATTCTAACATGACTTTTGACGCATGACCCACATTATAGTTACCAATTAATCCTTAATACCTTTCAGATAATTCATCTTATATGTAAGAGACTAAAGACAAATGATTACAACCATCCTAAAGACAGCAATACTCCAACAAGAATGTTTTTAACAAATACACAAAGGCAGTTTATAACATTCAGCAAGCTCAACTGACGTAATTCCTTTTCAATCATACATTATTTCAATGGTATTGACAAGTATACCTACTTATACTGCAACACAATTTTTACCAGTCTCTCCATACAATTTAATAGTCTATTTTTGTTATGCTCTTACCGCAGAGTTCACGTAAGGATTCAAAGAAGAAAGCACTCAAGGTTTTTAGACAAGGAGAGAATATTTTCTTTTCCTACAGTTATATATATATCAACATGTACTTTTCAACTTAGGAGAAGGAACAGAGACAATCAGATTCCCATATCAATCATGTTCTGGACTGTACCGACTCCTCTAGAATAACGCAATTACATTTACGCATGCGACTAAATCAGTCGAGATTACAAGAAGAAGCTACAGTTTCATCAAAATCCAATATAAAATCACCGGTAGCTATTTAAGCCTTACAAGAGTTCTTGCGACAAAGCAGTAGTAAATAATCCAACCATAATAGACTCAACAAATCTTTCCATATCATTCATCAAACATGAAAATACCCAATGCCATCGCCTGACACGGCACAGCTAGGAACTCTTTATCTCAGTCAAACACGAGACTAGATAACACTATAAACAGAAGACGTAACCATATGCAAACACAACGACATTCCCACTGAGTCGAAACACTCAGCTACATTCAACTGAGTCGAAACACATACATACACAGCAACATTCAACTGAGTCTAATCCCTACGAATATACAGCAAGGACTTATATCAGAAGCCGAATTCAAGAAGGAATAACCACAGCAAGGACTTATATCAGAAGTCGACTCCATATCATAATTTCATCAAAGTTTCATCCGAAGTCGAGCTAATACGAAAATACAGTAGGGACTCAAACAGAGTCGAGTTTGTAATGTAACCCAGCACACATTTCCACAGAATCGAACTGAATATAAACACAACAACATTAAGAAAGAGTCGAATCAATATGCATGCACAGCGAGGACTTAAATCAGAAATCGAGTCACACGCAACACATCAAGGACTTCATCAGGAGTCGAGTTCAAATGGGAATACTGCAAGGACTCCAACAAAGTCATATCCAACCAGTACTCACGACCAGGGTTTCGATTGAAGTCGAATTCAATATGCCCACAAGTCAATACCAAAATGTACACAACAAAGCTTCTACAGAAGTCAAGATACATTTCAAGGACTCCAACAGAGTCATACCATTATGTAATCACAACAAAGCTTCTACAGAAGTTATGAAAAACATAAAACATAGATACGTTTCAAGGACTCCAACAGAGTCATACCATTATGTAATCACAACAAAGCTTCTACAGAAGTCGAAAACATAAGATACGTTTCAAGGACTCCAACAGAGTCATACCATAACTAATCCTTGCAAACCTTCATCGGTGTCTAACCAAAATTGAAAACACAGAAAGGACTTTACAGAAGCCACGTTCAAGTAAATTACCCACAGCAGGCATTCCAATCAGAAGAAATTTTAAGTATACCCAGCAACATTTAACAGGATTCCACAACATAATATCACAGCTGGGTCTTCAAACGAAATGAATCCAAAAAGAAAAATTAAGTACAGTAACATTTCAACAGAATCTTCGCATGACCTGAGGTTCCTAAACCACAGCAAAGAAGAACCAATACATTGTTTCAAACCAACTGTACTAAAATCACCTGAACAGAGTTGTTTTAATGAAATCATTTGAAGGAAAGCAAGATTTTTAAAAGTTAGGGCCTATCATGCCTGATAGTGTCGCGTAAAAATCCGAAGAAGACCTCTGAATGTGCTCGCGCCTTCCCTTCTTCTTCCACAATAGCTTAAACAACAATAAATTGTTACCTTCATGCCTTATAAACTTTCCCCGACAGAGAAAAGAGCTAGATATTCTCAAAGTTGCCATGCAACACAGAGTAGACTGGTTCGAAGAACCAGTGATCAAGCAGAGAGAAAAACGGAACGCATGGAAAACCAAAATACCAACCAATTTTCCATTTGCATGCCTTCCCAAGCAATCCGGACTCGGGAACCGAAGTTCATCAATGGCATTAACTCCAAGATTCCCACCTATTCTCCATTGCCACCGACCACCTAAGTTGGTGATTGCCAAATGAAAACAAACAACCATTTCCAAATTTGGCGACTCTGCCACGTCAGGTCACAATAGCCGTTTGCAACCTCCACCAAATCCCTTGTCCTTCATGCTTATCCACCTCATTTAATGCCATGGAAACCACCGCCCATGACTCGCGCCCCTTCATAGGTCCCCCTCCATCCATTATCATTAGTTAAGATAGGTTAGAACATAGGTTAGATCATAAGGTAAGACATTAGTCTTACTTCCATAGTGCTAGGTGTAGCTAACCTTAGGAGCATTAAGATTATAGTTAGGGCTAGGTTAGATTAGCAATAATTCAACCAATAGGTTATAGTTTAGGTTAAGGTTATTAACCTTAACGAATCCAGTCCAGGTCTCACAAGTAGGACCGATCAGTATTAGAACCAAGCAGGGTATAACATTCCCGTAATGGATTCTATCCGGTATAGCTAATAAGCTTGCAGTATACACCAGAATTTCTTACCTGGCTTAAGGTCTAGGCCTTCCTGATATTATGATATCGGGAACCAAATTCATTTTACACGATCATCCTGAGTTAAACTCCGGAATTGCTCATTCAACTCATTCAGACCTTGCAACTTTCGTAAGGTCAATAATTTTTTTGTTCATCCTGAATAAACTTAAAACATCTCTTGGATCAATGCAACTGATCCAAGGCTGAGTCATAAAGACGGATAAATCCACAATTCCTCCCGAAATCAAATTGAACTCAGGTGCTATAAATGAAAGAAATAAAAGAGTCCAAGCATATCCTGACTCAGTCAAAGATCTTCAAGAGCAAAGAAGATACAATCCATATCAAGCATGACTTCACAATCAAAGGAACACATCCTTATACAGAAGAAATCATATATCAACACTTGAATGCTCAGGAGGAAGTAACAATAGTTCAGGGTGTTACATGCTTCCCTCCTAAAAGATTCATCGTCCCGATGATTACATATTTTGATTTACCTTCAGGTCAACCAATTTATTAGTTCACAATACAATAAGACTATTTCCAACTTGAATAGTTCCAGAAATCAATGTCACAATACATTTTATTCAACCTGAATAATGTTTGCCTCAATCTGGCTTTCATAAAGACATGAAAAAGATAAGTTCATAAAAAAAATGTTTTGTCAATAGATTTCATTCTGTTCAAAAGAAAGGGAAAAGCAATTTTCATCTCTTCTAGATTTTCCCAAGTTACACTTTCTTCATTAAACTGGTCCCACTGGACCTTACATTGTTGTATTTCACGATTTCTCAAATGCAATTGGCGAGTTTCCAGCACTCGTGTGGGTTTAACCACGATTATTCCTGGGTCTTGGACCTGCAAGGAATTCCAATTTAAAACATGTGACAAATCTGAAACGTATTTCTTAAGCAAAGAAATATGGAAAACATCATGCATGCGAGACAAAGCAGGTGGTAATGCTAATCGATAAGCTACAGGATTGATTATTTCGACAATTTCGAAAGGTCCCACGTAACGAGGTGACAACTTGGCAGCCTTGCCAAAAGTTATAGAACTCTTTCTGGGTTTAACACGAAGAAAAACCTTCTCACCAAGTTCAAACCTTCGATCAACCCGCTTAAGGTCAGCATAGCTCTTCTGCCTATCTGCTGCTTCCTTTAATCGTTCACGAATCAACTTTACTTGCTGTTCCATTTCAGTGAGGATTTCTGGCCCAATTACCACTCTATCCTCAATACTATCCCAGCTAACAGGGGTTCTGCACTTTCTTCCATAAAGTGCTTCAAAAGGTGCCATTTTAAGAGATGAGTGATAAGTGTTGTTGTATGCGAACTCAACTAATGGAAGATACTCTTCCCATTTATACTGCTGATCCATGCAATACATTCGCAACATATCTTCCAACACTTGATTTACTCTCTCGGTTTGTCCATCCGTTTCTGGATGATATGCAGAACTGAAGTTTAGTTTCGTTCCAAGAGCTGTATTAAGCGTTTGCCAAAATCTTGATGTCATTCTAGGATCCCTGTCAGATATAATCAATTCTGGTACACCATGTAACCTGAAAATTTCGTGCACGAATCTTTTGGCCAACACTGGTGAATCATCCTTTAGATTTCCAGCGATGAAATGAGCTACCTTAGTTAGTTTATCTACAACTACCAGGATAACATCATGTTTATTCCTGGACATAGGTAACCCTTGTACAAAGTCCATGCTTATTACTTGCCATTTGTACTGCGGTATGCTATGGGGATATAATAGTCCAGCAGGGTGCATGTGTTCTGCCTTAACCCGCTGACATTCCAGACAATGAGTCACAAAATCAATAACATCCTTTTTCATACCTTTCCAAAAGTATTGTTGTTTTAGATCAGCAAGCATTTTTGTGATACCCGGGTGTCCAGAGAAGGGTGAATTATGAAATTCAACTAACAACTTCTTTCTCAAATCATTTAGCAAAGGTACGTATACCCTGTTTTCATAACGTAAGATTCCTTCATTATCAAAATGAAAACCTTTATACCTTTCATCATTAGGTTCTGCAGCAAGCGCTGCTTTTACTTGCTGAAAGTATATATCAGATTCTGAGGCACTTTTTACCTCATCCTTAAACTGAGTTCTTAATGTTATAAGAGCAGAAATGTGCTTCCTACGACTTAGAGCATCTGCTACTCTATTCTCTTTCCCTTTGATGTAGCTAATATCAAAATCATATTGAGATAAAAACTCTAACCACCTTCTCTGTCTGGCATTTAGATTAGGCTGAGTGAAAATATATTTCAGTCCTAAGTGATCAGTTTTCAACTCAAAAGGTTTCCCAAGTAAATAGTGTCTCCAGACTTGAAGCGCATGAACAATGGCAGCAAGCTCCAAATCATGAGGGGCATAATTCAGCTCATGTAACTTAAGTTTTCTACTTTCATATGCTATGACTTGATCATTTTGTAACAAAACACCATCAAGGCCTTCCCCAGAAGCATCCGTTACAACAGTAAAGCTCCCATTAGGGTCTGGTACAGCTAATATAGGTGCTGAAGTCAACTGGCTTTTCAAACTTTTGAAAGCAGTTTCACACTTATCATTCCAAATAAATTTCTTATCCTTCTTCTGCAATGAAGTTATTGGTGCAGCCACTTTAGAAAAATCCTTAACAAATTTTCTATAATAACCCGCAAGACCCATGAAGCTTCTTACTTCGTGCACATTCTTTGGTGCAGGCCACTCAGTTATTGCCACTATTTTTGAAGGATCCACAGCAATTCCTTCTTTACTAATGACATGACCCAAATAGTGAACTTCTGTATCAAAGAAAGAACATTTGGATAACTTACCGTATAACTTTCTTTTTCTCAAAATTTCCAAAACTATCTTCAAATGCTCATTGTGCTCTTCGACACTTTTAGAATAAATGAGAATATCATCCAAGAATACAAGTACAAACTTGTCCAAATATTCTTGAAAGATATTATTCATTAAGTTCATAAAAGTTGCGGGTGCATTAGTTAATCCAAAGGGTAGAACCGTGAATTCATAATGTCCGTACCTGGTTCGGAAAGCTGTTTTATGAATATCTTCTTCTCTAATCCTTAATTGATGATAACCAGATCGAAGATCTATCTTGGAATAAACCGCTGCCCCACGCATCTGATCAAATAGATCGTCAATCCTTGGAAGTGGGTATCTGTTCTTGATTGTTGCTTTGTTTAGCATCCGATAGTCAATACACAGCCTAAGTGTTCCATCCTTCTTTTTTACAAATATTACTGGCGCTCCCCAAGGTGAAACACTTGGTCTAATCAAACCCTTAGATAAAAGTTCTTGCAATTGTGCCTTAAGCTCGACTAACTCTGTAGTAGTCATCCGATAAGGTGCCTTGGAAATAGGTTCCGTTCCTGGTTTGATTTCAATAGTGAAATCAAATTCCCTTTTGGGTGGTAAACCTGGTAATTCCTCCAGAAAAACATCCTTGAAACTTTGCAACAGAGGGAATCGTTTCATGGAATCACCATCTTCTTCTGAAAATTCAGATATCTTTACTGCATATAAGGTACATCCTTTGTTTTTAGCCTTTTTAAGTTGCATAGCTGACAGCTTCCTAACTGAAATTTCCCGTTTCACTCCTTGTATCTCTGTTGTTTTCAGACGATCATCTAAACATCTTATTTTCTTTTCAAAGCAGTCTACTTTTGCTTTATGGTCAGCTAACCAATTAACACCGATGACAATGTCATAGGATCCCAAAGGTGCAACATAGAGGTCAACTTCAGTGGAAAAGTTAGGTAAGTCAAGGACTGCCCCAAAAAGACACATACTCACTGTATGAACAGAGTTATTACCATACTGTACAGTCCAAGATTTATCCATTTTTCCAGCTTTTCTCTTAAGTTTAGAAGCAAGTTTACTAGAAATAAAACATTCAGTAGCTCCGGTATCAAAAAGAATAGTGACAGGTATGCCAAATAACTTACCCGGAACTTCTATTGGTGTCACTTGCTTTTCAGCTTGCTTGTCTGCTACTGCAGCATGTATCTTATGCTGCTGATTACGATCGTCCTTCTTCAAAGGGCACTGATTGGCATAGTGGTCCTTGCCACAATTGTAGCAGCCTCCTACAGGTCCCTTTTTAGGCTCAAAATTACTTCCAGCCTTAAAATTATCACGTTGTCCTCCATAGGGTTTCTGCCCATTGTTATAATTTTTGGCAAAACCATCCCTTACATTTCCAGCAGGTTTATTCGCTATCGTTTTCTTACCATTATCCCCTGGAAACTTACTTCTGTTTCCAAACTTTTTCCATGGCCCCTTCTTGGGTGCAAGTGAAGTTGAAGAAGGGTTTACAATCTTCTTCCGCACCTCCTCTTTATGAGCAGAAATAGCCTTTAATTTCTGTTATTGCCTTCTGGCCTTTTCAACAACTCCTTCCATAGTGGTTGGGCTGTGAACATCAACCTCTCCTCCTATCACGGGATTTAGTCCCATGATAAATTTTTGTATTCTGAACTTCTCGTCAGTTTGATATTGCGGTACGTACTTGAGGAGTTTCGTAAACCGTTCCCAGTATTCAGTTACCGTTAGCTTCCCTTGAGCTATGTTCTGGAATTCTGTCATTTTCTTATCATAGAAAAGTTGTGGCAGCCAACGTTTCCTAAAATAGCCCTTAAATTGATCCCAAGTGATATTGGTCTCATCAATATTTAGCTCAGCTTTACGGCTGTCCCACCACGAAGATGCTTCGTGGGAAAGTTGATAGGCTCCCCAAATAGCTTTGGTTTCCTCCGAGAAGTTTCTTATTGCAAAGTACTTCTCCATTTCGCTGAGCCAATTCTCAGCTCCATCTCCTAATGTGGTGCCATCATATTTAGGTGGGCTTATCCTTTTTATATCATTAGTGAGTTCCGCTGCCAACCTGGCCTTTTTGTTTTCTGGTTGGACAGGTGCATTTCCAGCGTTATTATCAACACCCATATCGGGGTTGTCCTCAGGAGGTTGCTGATTGTCGTTACCAGCTTCATCATCCTCCTCATTTCCCATTACTTGCTGTTCAAGTACAGCCAAACGATCTCTTGTGTCCAATAGGGCAGCAAGGATCTCATCAAGTTTTTGGGTTGTTGCCACCCCTCCTTCAGGTGGAGCATTATTCGCAACGTTCCCCCTTGTTCTTACCATTTTCTGTTACAAGAAAATTCAGGTTTTTATCAGATTATGGACACAATAGGTCCAAGAGCTGCAACCTTCAGCTCTGATACCAAGATGTAACATTCCCATTTTAGTACATTAGAACAAGTAAATTTTTTTTTTTTTTTTTTTTTTGATAAATGCTTCCTAGTTCTAAATACATAATTTAGAACTCACAAATCAAACAACCATTCTTATAACAGATAACCATATGCAGCTGTAATGACTCGGTGCACCACCGATCTATTCATTCCATGACTCGGTGATCTACCGATCTATTCATGAGTTTCACAGAGTTGGCATTTTTACTTTAACTCTTCACTCTTGCGGTTCTCTTCCCTAATCTGGGATTTCAGAATGCTCTGTCCAAGGAACCTATCTAAATAATTGTTACCATTATTCATCGGCATCACGTCCCTCAGACTAGGTGTCATAGGACAACGCAATCAGCAGCTTGCGATACTTTGGCCAAAGTTTTGAAACATACTGTTCATGTCTCATATTCCTTGACGGCATACTCGTCAATCTGGAATACGTCCTCCACCCCACTCCGATGTTATATAGAATGTCTTATACTGACTTCTGTCAGCCATCCCTCTCCCAAGTCATTCACTCAGGAATGGATTAATAACATGACAACGTTATAAGGATGCTCTCGAGGACTAGGGATAAGCTGACATACTGGGTCAACCCTAGTTAACCCTGTGTGTCAAGGTACCCCAAATCTCCAAGGGCAGCCTCATAACATGACCATGTTCCTAACCAGATCCCGAGTAAAAACTTGTTCGAGTTTAAGGTGTAAATCTTAACGATCAATGCAAAGGGTGTCGCCATAAGTCACCTGCATTGTTGTATCCTCGAGAAGATCCTAATCTTCTCGAAGGTACAACCCTGCAGTTGTCATGTGCCGACATCCTACAAAACCACCTCGGAAAGATCTATTAAACTTAAGGTGTTACTTACGTTGAGTTGCAATTACACTTTAAGACTCTCCTTTCTAGGTAGTCTTTTCCCAACTCCTGGGTTCCTCATCATTGAGTTGTCTTACTTATTTAAGATCCATTCCTCAGAGAGAAATTTAATAAGATTTGAGATCTCGTCATAGAGTTCAATGATTAACAATAATCTTATTCAACGAAAATGGGCAGTAGCCTAAGTCTCCTCATAAGGATGCTAAATATACCCTTTTAGGATTAAATCGGTTTTCAAACTGAATTATATCTTACTTATTTGTATTAAGATATAGTGATTTAGATTTGTTATGTACGTTGTCTTGGCTTAGATCAAGTTAGGGAGTAATAGATTACTCTTCCCGTTCAGCTACCTATTAAGATTTATTTAAACCTTAGCTTCTTGGAAGACAGTGGACTAATTTCCAAATTAGCCTTATATAGAACATAGCAGAACTACTAATCATTCACAAGTGTTCAGTCACATAATCTTTACAAGGCCTACTTAGAGAATCCAAATATCTCCAAGGTATTCAATACTAAAAAAAATGCACTTAAAAACAATCGAACCAAAGAGGATCAATCCATCACAATACAAATACAGCCACATAGTAACAATTCCCTCATTTCATTTATTTCTAAGCCAAATAATTACAATTTATGCATTCAGCATATTCGATACAATACTCAACAGCAAAAGAACAACTTCCTTCATATAATACAATTAGAGAAGTCAAGTTGGAATTCATCATAAAACCAAATTAAATAATCTGAGCATCATATCAGATCTGCGTGCCTTTACCACTTACGACAACCATCTGCAAAAATTGCCAACACGGGTCAGTTCTGTGAACTGAGCATGATAAGCACTAATTCTTAAAACAATTGCATTCTACCAATTGCTCTCATTAAACAACCTGTTTAAATGAAATCATTTCTTCAAATTCTTAACATAAATCAGACTAATCATCATTCTGTAATTCTAACATGACTTTTGACGCATGACCCACATTATAGTTACCAATTAATCCTTAATACCTTTCAGATGATTCATCTTATATGTAAGAGACTAAAGAACAAATGATTACAACCATCCTAAAGACAACAATACTCCAACAAGAATGTTTTTAACAAATACACAAAGGCAGTTTATAACATTCAGCAAGCTCAACTGACGTAATTCCTTTTCAATCATACATTATTTCAATGGTATTGACAAGTATACCTACTTATACTGCAACACAATTTTTACCAGTCTCTCCATACAATTTAATAGTCTATTTTTGTTATGCTCTTACCATAGAGTTCACATAAGGATACAAGAAGAAAGCACTCAAGGTTTTTAGACAAGGAGAGAATATTTTCTTTTCCTACAGTTATATATATCAACATGTACTTTTCAACTTAGGAGAAGGAACAGAGACAATCAGATTCCCATATCAATCATGTTCTGGACTGTACCGACTCCTCTAGAATAATGCAATTACATTTACGCATGTGACTAAATCAGTCGAGATTACAAGAAGAAGCTACAGTTTCATCAAAATCCAATATAAAATCACCGGTAGCTATTTAAGCCTTACAAGAGTTCTTGCGACAAAGCAGTAGTAAATAATCCAACCATAATAGACTCAACAAATCTTTCCATATCATTCATCAAACATGAAAATACCCAACGCCATCGCCTGACATGGCACAGCTAGGAACTCTTTATCTCAGTCAAACACGAGACTAGATAACACTATAAACAGAAGACGTAACCATATGCAAACACAACGACATTCCCACTGAGTCGAAACACTCAGCTACATTCAACTGAGTCGAAACACATACATACACAGCAACATTCAACTGAGTCTAATCCCTATGAATATACAGCAAGGACTTATATCAGAAGCCGAATTCAAGAAGGAATAACCACAGCAAGGACTTATATCAGAAGTCGACTCCATATCATAATTTCATCAAAGTTTCATCCGAAGTCGAGCTAATACGAAAATACAGTAGGGACTCAAACAGAGTCGAGTTTGTAATGTAACCCAGCACACATTTCCACAGAATCAAACTGAATATAAACACAACAACATTAAGAAAGAGTCGAATCAATATGCATGCACAGCGAGGACTTAAATCAGAAATCGAGTCACACGCAACACATCAAGGACTTCATCAGGAGTCGAGTTCAAATGGGAATACTGCAAGGACTCCAACAAAGTCATATCCAACCAGTACTCACAACCAGGGTTTTGATTGAAGTTGAATTCAATATGCCCACTATTCAAGTACTTTAACAGAGTCTCCAACAGAATCACAACAAAGCTTCAAGAAGTCGAAAACATAAGTATTCAACAGAGTCAACAATTAGTAATCTTCTACAGAAGTCAAAAACATAAGATACGTTTGAAGGACTCCAACAGAGTCATACCATTATGTAATCACAACAAAGCTTCTACAAAGTCGAAAACATAAGATACGTTTCAAGGACTCCAACAGAGTCATACCATTATGTAATCACAACAAAGCTTCTACAGAAGTCGAAAACATAAGATACATTTCAAGGACTCCAACAGAGTCATACCATAACTAATCCTTGCAAACCTTCATCGGTGTCTAACCAAAATTGAAAACACAGAAAGGACTTTACAGAAGCCAAAGTAAATTACCCACAACAAGCATTCCAATCAAAAGAAATTTTAAGTATACCCAGCAACATTTAACAGGATTCCACAACATAATATCACAGCTGGGTCTTCAAACGAAATGAATCCAAAAAGAAAAATTAAGTATAGTAACATTTCAACAGAATCTTCGCATGACCTGAGGTTCCTAAACCACAGCAAAGAAGAACCAATACATTGTTTCAAACCAACTGTACTAAAATCACCTGAACAGAGTTGTTTTAATGAAATCATTTGAAGGAAAGCAAGATTTTTAAAAGTTAGGGCCTATCATGCCTGATAGTGTCGCGTAAAAATCTGAAGAAGACCTCTGAATGTGCTCGCACCTTCCCTTCTTCTTCCACAATAGATTAAACAACAATAAATTGTTACCTTCATGCCTTATAAACTTTCCCCGACAGAGAAAAGAGCTAGATATTCTCAAAGTTGCCATGCAACACAGAGTAGACTGGTTCGAAGAACCAGTGATCAAGCAGAGAGAAAAATGGAACGCATGGAAAACCAAAATACCAACCAATTTTCCATTTGCATGCCTTCCCAAGCAATCCGCGCTCGGGAACCGAAGTTCATCAATGGCATTAACTCCAAGATTCCCACCTATTCTCCATTGCCACCGACCGCCTAAGTTGGTGATTGCCAAATGAAAACAAACAACCATTTCCAAATTTGGCGACTCTGCCACGTCAGGTCACAATAGCCGTTTGCAACCTCCACCAAATCCCTTGTCCTTCATGCTTATCCACCTCATTTAATGCCATGGAAACCACCGCCCATGACTCGCGCCCCTTCATAGGTCCCCCTCCATCCATTATCATTAGTTAAGATAGGTTAGAACATAGGTTAGATCATAAGGTAAGACATTAGTCTTACTTCTATAGTGCTAGGTGTAGCTAACCTTAGGAGCATTAAGATTATAGTTAGGGCTAGGTTAGATTAGCAATAATTCAACCAATAGGTTATAGTTTAGGTTAAGGTTATTAACCTTAACGAATCCAGTCTAGGTCTCACAAGTAGGACCGATCAGTATTAGAACCAAGCAGGGTATAACATTCCCGTAATGGATTCTATCCGGTATAGCTAATAAGCTTGCAGTATACACCAGAATTTCTTACCTGGCTTAAGGTCTAGGCCTTCCTGATATTATGATATCGGGAACCAAATTCATTTAACACGATCATCCTGAGTTAAACTCCAGAATTGCTCATTCAACTCATTCAGACCTTGCAACTTTCGTAAGGTCAATAATTTTTTTGTTCATCCTGAATAAACTTAAAACATCTCTTGGATCAATGCAACTGATCCAAGGCTGAGTCATAAAGACGGATAAATCCACAATTCCTCCCGAAATCAAATTGAACTCAGGTGCTATAAATGAAAGAAATAAAAGAGTCCAAGCATATCCTGACTCAGTCAAAGATCTTCAAGAGCAAAGAAGATACAATCCATATCAAGCATGACTTCACAATCAAAGGAACACATCCTTATACAGAAGAAATCATATATCAACACTTGAATGCTCAGGAGGAAGTAACAATAGTTCAGGCCTTTCAGAATGTATGCAATGGAGAACAAATGATACAAATGTTTTCTTTCTTTTTGTACTTCGTGATGCTGATGTATGATAATGTAGACACAATGCGATTTTGAACTTTAGCTTCTACAAGTAATTTTTGGCACTTCATTTTTTGCTTTTGAAAAAAATGTGATGATAAACTGGTATGATGAGTAGATGAACTTGCCCCACTCCTATCTCCATGTAACTAGTAAGATGCGAGGGCTCATCAATGAGAGCTAGAAAGGGCACAAGTTGTGAAATTTGTTGAATGGTAGTGATGAGAGATAGACAAAGATTTGGTGGAACCAAATTAGGATGCTACAAACCTACTCTACTCAAGTGACTCCATAGTTTAGTATGCTACTTGCTTTACAGTTTATCTAGACTTAGATCCGTAGATGGCCACATGGTTGAAAAAATCTATTTTTTAGGGTTTTGAACTCTCTTGGAATTTTGGACATCTGATTCATTCGTTTTTGACTCAAGATTTCAAAGGTTCATTTGAATTGTTTGCTGACTACCTTCAACATTTATTGTTAAGAGGACCCCCCATACCCTGCCCCATGCTACTAGTAAGAAGCGTGGGCTTATCACCATGGACAAGGTAAAGGTGAGTAAGGGAATTCCCATCCTTTCCCAACCCTACATCACTAGTAAGAGATGCAATCTCATCACCGAAGGTTGGTAGGGTAAGGAAATTTGTAAAAATAAAATTTTCTATTTGATCTATATTTGACTTGTTTATTTGAGAAAAATGTCAGTATGTTTTTACTTCCAAAGAGATATGCACATGGGATAGATGTGACATGATGAAGCTTCTAGAACAGACCATAGGTAAGACACCTATCCTAGGGAGAAACCAAAAGAGAGAACAAGCATGCAGACCTTGGTATGGTTACCGTTAAGACTTTGTCATATCTAGCTTTGTATGGATGAAAGGATTCTGAAATGGTAATGATGTTATAAACATGAAGAAGTATGATTTGAAAGCTAATGTCAATATCATCATAAGTTTCTAATGAATTGCTTTGGGAATAAGTTCCTTGATCACAAGATTTGTACAAAACAAGCAGATGAAATGAACCTAACTACATGAAGATGCAATGTAGATATAATTATATAGATAGTGCTGGTCACTTATGGATAAAATCACTTAAGGTATAGGGAATTGATAGTTTCACCAAATTCATATCCCTCTAGTGTGCATAAGAGATATGCACCATTTCCATAGTCCTTCATGACTCGGTATGGGCCTAACCATTTGGGCCGTAATTTCCTCCCTTCGCCGGTCTTTTTATCGATCCGACTATCTAGTATTAGAACTAGATCACCTTCATATATGTCTCATTCATATACCTTCTTGTTATACTGCCGGCATATCCAGTCAGCATAAACTCTGTGCCACTATTCAGCGTCTAGCCTCGCCTCATCTAGGATTTATAGTTGAGAGAGACATGCTTCTGTATAAGCTTCTTCAGCCAGAATCCCTTGTAATGAGATGTGGAGACTGGGTATTTCAACCTCAAGTGGGAGAACTACTTCCGCTCGGAATACCAACGAGAAAGGAGTTGCTCCTGTTGGTGTTCTTATTGAGGTTCAATGGGCCCACAAGGCTAGGTATAACTTTAAATGCCAATACTTTTTGTTTTCTTTCACCGTTTTAAGGATAATGGCTTTTAATGTTTTGTTTGTTGCTTTAGCATGTCCGTTGGCTTGAGGGTAATACAGGGAGGTTATATGATGGTTTATTTTAAATTTATTGCATAGTTCACGAACCTCGTCATTATTAAAAGAAGTACCATTATCTTTGATAATAGTTTATGGGACACCATACCTGTAAATGATCTGGTTCAAAATGAACTTAGCGATCACAGAACCTGGTACAGTGGTGAGAAGCATAACCTCTACCCATTTGGTAAAATACACGGTGGCCGTGATTATGAAGTTATGGCTGTCTATAGATGAGGGAGAGAATTTCCCTATCAAATCTAGCCCCCATGTAGAAAAGGGCCATGGAGTAGTGATTGGTTGTAGAGCTTGTGCCGGCATGTGAATTTCCTGGGAGAATTCTTGACATTTATGACACCTGTGTACAAACTCTACTACATCGTGTTTTAGAGTGGGCTAGAAATAGCCCATCTGATGTATTTTGCGAGTGGTGGAATGACCACTAAAGTGGCCTCCACATATTCCACTATGAGATTTTTGGAGAATCTTCTTGAATTCTTCTGTGTCAACACACCTTAGAAGCATTCCATCAAAATCCTTATGATAGAGCACTTGTTCTATAATAACGTATTTAGCTACGATAATGTGTAATTGCATTCTTTGTTGCGGCATAACACTTTTTGGGTATGTATGGTTCATGATATAATTAATAATATCAGTATACCAAGGACATTCAGAGATGGGAGGTCTAGTTTTGACGTAATATATGCATTCATCAGGAAAGTCCAAATCGACTAGATCGCCTCCGTCTAATGGGTTGTTAGCTAACCAATCTACTATGATTTGTCCCTTAACAGACTTTTTATTTACAAAAGTTAATTCAAATTCACTCATTAAGGTCATAAAGTTTCCAACCTTCTTAGACAAGGACCCTTACGTGAGAAAGGTTCGTAAATGGTCTGTTTTTACAATGACCCTTGTTTCTTGATTTAGCATGTAATGTCTTAAGTGTTTGGTTACGAAGACTATGGCAAGGAACTCTCATTCTACTTGTGTATAGCATGTTTCATAATCGAGTAACGTGTGACATATAAAATAAATCATGCGTTCTCTCTTGTCATCATCTTCTTGAGCCAGCATACAGGCTAGTGAGACATTGGTAGCTCATGAATATAAGATTAAAGGGCGATCTGGTTTAGGTGGCATTAGCATGGGTGGTGACAATAGGAAACGCTTAACTGCTTCAAAAGCCTCCTTGCAGTCTTCGGTCCAATTGATACTGTACTCTTTCTTGAGTAGATTATTGATTGGATGAATGGAAAAGCTTAAGTCTGGGATGAATCTTCAGATTGCACCGAGTTTCCCAAGAAACGACCTGATTCCAGATTCATCCGACGATGGGATCATTTCAAGAACAACGCAGATTTTAGCTGGGTCTACATCGATCCCTCGTGACGATATAATGTAACCTAGGAGCTTCCCTCCTGTCACACCAAATATGCATTTTTTTGGGTTTAGTGTGACTTCATATTCTATCAAACGTGAAAGAATGATACGGAGCACTTCCGGGTGATCACAGCGCTTCCTGGCCTTGGCCAACAAGTCATCTACATAGGATTCCATGATCTTGTGAATAAGATCATGAAATATGTATGTCATTTCCCGCTGGTATGTGGAAATAGTGTTCTTGAGACTGAATGGCATAACAACGTAGTAATAGGTTCCCCAAGGAGTTATAAACATGGTTTTGGCTTGGTCTTGTTTGGATATTCTGATTTGATTGTATCATGAGAATCCATACATGAGAGACAAAAGCTCAAAGCCAGCTGTTACGTCAACGATGAAGTCAATGGATGGTAATGGGAAGTCATCCTTGGGGCACACTTTGTTAATGTCTCAGAAATCTATGTAAATGCGTACCTTCCCATTCTTTTTGAGAATGGGAATGATATTAGATATCCATTGAGAATAATCGACTGGCTTGATGAATCCTACTTGGAGGAGTTTCATTACTTCTTCCTTTACCATGAGAGCCACCTTGGGTTTCATTGGTCTTGATTTTTGTTTAACTAGCTTTGCATCTGATTTGGTGACGATGTTATGTACCACGATGTGTGGTACAACCCCTATCATTTCTTTATAATTAAATGTGAAAGCCTTCTGATGTTCTTTGAGGATTCGAGTGTGTATTTCTATTTCTTCTGGAGTTAACAAAGATCCTAGTTTCAAGATCCCTGGGTCTTCCTCTGTTCCAATGTTAATATCAATTTTTTCTTAGATTAAATAAGTGTTACCTTCTTCAAACTCAGGCGGGGCTGGAGGTAATTCCAAATATTCTTCATTCTCTACTGTGTACATGCTGAGTTCTTTTTGTGGGGGAAGCTCTATCATGGGATTTCCGAAGTAGGAAGATGAATGTGGGATTAAGGATGAATCTACCTCATGATGGGTGAGATGTAACGTTGCATAGGCATTTAAGTAATCCAGAGTGGCTCTATCACTATCAACATGGTCTAGGATAATAGAGTTGTTCTCATCTATGTTCGTTAAAAGAGGGTTTGACATTGTTTTCACTAATGGTTCAGTACGAAGGGATACCATGAAATGGGTATCTTCTAACTCACTGTTTGGGGTGAAGTGTGACGATGAGGTTGCTATAGAATCTGTAAGAAGATTTTTTTCTCGCGGGATTGCTTCAATGGATATGAAGTCGAATTCTTTGCTCAAAGTTAATACCGCTGTTTTGTAGAGCTGTAAGTGTTTAGCTCTGGTTTCATACACCTCAGAGACTTGGTTCGCTACTAATTAAGAGTCTCCTAACACCCTGATTTCGTTAACACCAAGCCTTTTAGATATGATGAGGCCAAGGAGGAGGGCTTCATACTCTGTTCCATTATTTGTACATTCAAAATTTACTTTAACAGTGAACAGTAGGATCTTTCCCTCGGGAGAAGTAAATATCACACCTGCCCCAGCCCCATAATGACATCTTGCTCCATCGAAATGGAGAGTCCAATATTTAGTTGGGAAGATGGACATTGGGACATTTTCTACGTCAATTTCTTCTACTTTAGTTACTTCTACCATGCAGAGATCCTCTGCAGGAAGAGCACCAACACCTAGGGTATATCCCATACCTATAGAATCAAATGGTAGGAAAATTGGTAGATCCTGTTCTAGTAAGTCGACAATATTCACAGTAGGTCCTAATGATACTATTTCTATAATGTTAGTCTCATCCTTGAGGGCTGGGATAGTCTTGACTAGGCTCATAGTCTCAAGATCTGTTATAGGTACCAACTTTTCTTCTGGTTTCACGTCGGTTGGTTTATAAGTTGGTTTGTTGGGAGTTCAAACTCAGAGTGAATGCCCAGTCTTTTCTTTAAGTCAGCTAGGTGTATATTGAATGGTTTTGGATCGCCTTTGGCTACGAATACCTTTCCTAACTACAAGAACCTTACTTCTTGAAATAACATAGAAGGGATTGCCTTCATACAGTGTATCCATGGTTGGCCGAGGATCATATTATAATTTGTTTCCTGATCTATAATATAAAACTCAGTTAAGATTGTTTTGGGTCCTAAGGTAACTGGTAGTATTATAGTTCCAATCGAAGTGGCCTTAAGGCTATCATAGCCTCTTAGCGTATTCCGAGTCATGGAACAATTTGTTTCTCCATACCCTAGCTTTTGAAGGAAAGAGAAGGGGACTATGTTAACTGCTGCCCCATCGTCAACCATTGCACGTTTAATGTAATTGTTATAAACCCACACTTGTGAATGTAAGGCCGGATCACCTATGCATGTAATCTCAACATCTTTTGGTATTTTGTTTATTTCAAATATAAACTCGGTATCCCTATCCGTCTTACCTAGAGGGTAGATATCAAAGTCTATATGGTTTACCTGTGTTTCGGGAGGTGGAGTGATATTAATTAAATGACCTAACCCTAATGCCTCTAAAAGAACAGCCCTATGGGCAGGAGAGTTCCTCAAAAAATCCAAAAAGGAGATGTGAGAGAAGGTTTTTGTTAGGTCATTAATCAGATCATAGGAACCTATGGGTTTCACTAATATTTGTTGGATGTTATCTGTCTCTAACGCGTAACTTGGATTTGGTTGAAGGAATACTCTCATTTCCTTGTTACAGCTTCCACGGGTAGTTCAATATCTAATTCTACTAAACTGACTATCTTGGGTCGTGGTTGACTTCCTAATTGTGGTGCAACAGGTGGATTTAGTGAAGTCGAGGCTTCATAATCATTATTTCCTACCATTACACCTTTGTTCATCCCATTTGGATTTAATTTGTTGTTATTGTGACTTGGGAGCGGATCATTGAAGATCTTGAGGGGAGCATTTTAAGGGGAAACTACCCCTATAAAAGCATTTGGTGCTGGTGACGCAGGATCTGCCAAGAACATATCTATGAAAAGTTGTCTTTGCTCCTCTGGAAAATGTTGCATGAATTTATTGTAGTCACGGAATGTTCCAGTGTCGTGGCCTCGAATCTTGTGAAAACCACAATACGAGTTAGGATTGTAATTTCTAGGTTGTTGGTTTGGCGTATATTGTGGTCCAAAACTCTGATCAAACCACTGTCTATTAGGATTAAGGTTTTGTATTTGTTGTTTTTGGTTTTGGTTCTGATTTTGATATCCAGTTGAGTTTTGGCTTGGACCCTATGTCTAGATCCACCATTGTTGTTGTTGTTTTTGTGGATGATTAAAATCCACCGAATTGATTCTTGGGGTAAAGTTGTTGTTTCGTTGATTGTTAACCATCGGTGGAGTATTTAGAACATTGACCTTTTTAGCTTGGTCAGTTACCCCATCGGTTATTGCGCCATGATTTTTGTTAAGGATTTTAGGTCCTTGATTGACGTTTGTGGTAGTAGGGTAAGTCATAGTATTCTGGTTGGGGGTGATTAACCTCCCGTTTGCTCCATACGTCTTGCGACCGCTATCTATTGTCGCTTGATCTATTCAGAGAGCACTCTCAAGTACTTCATCGTAAGTCCTTAGTGGGAACTTCTGGACTTCTTCCTTCACCTCTCTACTGAGAGAATGAAGGAATAAATCGCATAGCTCCATTTGGTCCATGTTTGGAGCACTGGCTGAAGAATAAAGGACTGTACGCCATCTCTGGATGAAATGAGTGACAGATTCATTGTGCTCTTGTTTAATGTGCAAGAATTCCCTGATTCCTGTTCTTAACAGTTTGTTCATGTCAAATGCCTTAATGAACTCTGAAACTAATTGTTTGAATGAATGGATGGAAGCTTCAGGTATTCTGTAATACCAATCGAGGGTGATGCCCTCCAAGGTTTTGGGGAATATTTTGGCAACAACCCCATCCCAAGGAAGCAGTTCTCGAATGGCTGTAGCATAGGCCTTAATGTGTGTATTTGGGTCTCCCTCCCCTTTGTATTTGGGAAAATTGGGAAGAGGTCTCGGAAGCATGACGCTTCGTATGGTGAAGTCTAAGGGCTCTTTCAAATACTCTGAGTAAGTCCCTATCGCATAGGTTTCGACCATTGATGGTGCCTGTTGAGGGGGAGGAGGTGGAATGGGTTGCTGATACGGCGTAGTGTATGCATTTGCAGGGGCATAAGGAAGCCCCTGTGGTTGAGAAAGCATGCCAGGAGAGGAGAACATATCTTCTTGTGGTGACTTGGAGTATATGTTTAAGTATGAAGGAGTATTCCCCAAGAGTGGATTGTGTTGTACAAGACCGGGAGGTATCATATTCTCCACCCGAACGGTGTTGGAGGTGGCAGTTCTAGTTGGTGTTTGTTGCGAATACTGAGGAGGCATGCCCAACGTGCCTATTCCTATGAGGAGGTCTACTTGGCTAGGATGATGTGGAGGATTGGAATTTCCTGCCTGCATGAATTGAGATGTTTGACTTGCTTGAGCAAGTTCTAACCCTCTAACTCTTTCTACTAAAGTCGAAATGACTTCATTTGGTGAAGTCATAGTATTTTGCCTTGGTGGCATTTGTTGTATATTTTGAGGTTGTATAGTCATGTGATACCCCACTATGAATTGATCGTTTCCCTGCCAAGTTTCACCGAGGGCATTTCCTATAGGTAGTGGCATGGAGGTGTTTTCTTGAAAAGAGACCTCGGGTCGTGTTTGTAAACTTCCTATAGGTGGGTACATACTCCCAGAGCGTTGTTCATTCCTGGCGTAACGCACTGAATGTTCATCATCTAAAACCAGGTATGGATCTGATTGTCTGCTAATTTGTGGTCTAAGAAGCACCTGAGGAGACGAACCAGATTCTCCTGTGAATGTCATATTGTTTGAGCTTGAAGGCTCTGTTTGTTACGTTTGTGTGAGTTGATCCAACTCCTCTATTTGGAAAGATGAACTATATCTAGTCCTTGGAGGTGGAGCTTGTGTTGATAATTGGTTATTTGAATAGTTTTCACCCCATACTGAGAGCGAGGGCGATGACTGTCTATTTAGTTGAGCGTAGTATGCCTCAAGACCTAGGAGAGGTCTGCCATATGCATCGAATCCTGACATATTCGGGGGGTATATGAATACCCACAGAATAATGGGAATGAGCGAAGGTGGAAGAAAGAGGTAATAAAGAAAAGGGGGAAACTGTGTGCTTCACGTCAAGATTCACCAATTTTGTTACGTGAAGCTAATGTGAAGGAAAATGAGGTAATAAAGAAAAGTATACGAATTTGGAAGAACATGTAGCAATCTGACTCCAGAATCAGAAGGTGTGTTTCGATTCACGTTGGGTTCACCAATTTTGTATGATGGAAAAGTGACAAGTGAGCATGGGAATCTACAAGTAACTCTTCCTCGCACCCGACCTCCCAAGGTCATGCCGAGACAGCCGGTGGGGATGGATTATATGTGGGGTATGGGTAAACTAGTTAGGCAATCTTATATCTTCGACACACACTAATGGAATATGTGAATCTAAGGCAAAGAAGGCCCTCCTAACCTGAACTGGTATGATAGATCGGTTGGCGAGGATGACTAGCTCGAAGGCTCCAATCAATATCGAGCTCTGGCGTGATTCGATCTATAGGTTGTGGGATACAGGGAAAATGACCTGGGATTGTTTCGTGTATATCTCCAGATAGGGTCATAGGATGGATGATGGATATGGTGGATTCTATGGGTGATTCTCCAGCCTAGTCCAGAAATCCTTAGCTTCATTAGCTACTATATCCAACATAGGGATAATTGTGTGATGATAATAGGTAGAAAGTGGAGTGGATTTGAATACTAATGTGCGTAAACCAGCGTCAACATCGGATTGACCTGTGGACTCATTGGGTTGTGGGATTTGTGAATCACAACCATAGATTCATGGTTGTTGTGGACCTACTATGGTCATGTGCGGAATCAGTCTCTAATCCCCTAGTATCTAATAGTCATATGCCTCTTCGGCCTCTATGTTCATAATTAATAGTTTTGCAATCTTTTTAGAGTATCTTACAGGTGTTCTTGTAACTTGAATTCTTAAGCTAGTGTATATATCAGTGAGAGTATCTCCTGCATCTGGCTGTGGGACCAAAGGATCACAACCAAATGTTTTCTCTCTTTCAATCCCTTCTACAGTCATGTGGATGTTTATCTAGGGTAACATGTAATTTGGCTAGTTTGACCAGAATATGTGTGCTTGGTCATCCTCTATGTTTAACCCTCTTAATTGTGAGATGATCTGTTGTAAGTCTGTTATTGTTCGGAAGACTTGGATTCTAAGATTCTGGTCTACATTAGTTATTGCTGCTACAAGATTGGGTTGAGGCATGATAGGCTCGAATACGTATTCTGTGGGCTCCCTAGATCCCATGATTTTCATGCAAAAGGAAATGATATAAAGATAATTAATGATAGAATAAATCGACTACGCAAGATATATCTATGTATATTCCTAAATCTGATATTTTTATAAACTACTGAATAGAATTTAAAAGATCAATTATCTAATATATCTAGAAATTGACAACTAAACTAATTATGAAATTAAAACAAACAAAGCAACCGAGTATAGCTAATTTTCTGTGTAGTTGTGAATCTATTATAAGTAACCAGATAACCGATCTAATCTATTTGAAAGACTCTCGATCCTACCTCAAAAGTGAGGAATGAATCATAGTTTCTTAGAAACTATCAATCCCCATAGCTTCCCTGACAATATCGAAAGTAAAATTAACTGAAATGAAATGATTGGCTACTCTACTTGATATGCTTTAGCTAGAACTTTGAAAGCTTGAACCTAGATTTTGAAGAACAGTGACGAATCCGATGGTGTGTGGCCTTTTCCCCTCAGTGTGATTTCCTCATTCTTTCATGCTCATGTGGATCCAGAAAATCGTGTAATGCTAGCATCAGTAGAAGTAGATATGAGACAATGGCAGCTTATGATGCAGACTGACTAAAATACGAGTAGGAGAGGGATAGCGTAAGAGAACAAAGATTGGATTATGTAATTCCTAGAAGGATTTATTGCGAGTCATGCAACATAAAACATCCAGAACCTGAATCTATCCTATTTGATGAGAAGAACATGTAACTTTAATGGCTTCCTACTGAAAATCAAACTATCCTACTCCAATTGATTGGATGAAATAATAACAGTACTTGTACAAGGAGAATATTTGGCTTTCTAAAAGCTAAACAATACTAACCATGCATATAACAAATGAAACTATGAATCCTATGCAAAATTGAAAGGCTAAGCTATTAAAATGAGAAATTCAGAGACAAATTTGAGGGGCCATTTTCTTGAGCATAAGCCAGCTATTTATAGCATTTACATTTACCCAAAGGTAAAAACTGAATTGATCTCTTAAACTATAAACAATGGCAAAACACTATTCCAGGGAACCAGAATCATTAATGCAAGCTCATGGCAGTGAAAAAAAGCTCATAAACGTTGAAAATTTTCATGAGTCGCGTTAAAAAGAGCATTCTGGAAAACGCGTGAAGGACCGCAGCCCTGAGCAGGGCAGTGGTTATAGGACCGCCGCCCTACTTGCACGGTGGTTTCATCACTAAAGACCAAAAAGTAAAGAAAAGAGGGGGGAAGGAAAAATCAAAGAACGTAGGGGCTAAGCGGGGCATGCGGGATGTTAACGCATACTTGGAGAGCTTTTTCAAATCCTGAACACCTTACAAGGAGACCTGTATCATCATTGGGGCACGTGTAACATTGTTCTGGTGGTGTAGTACCCTACAATTTTGGGTACGTACAATACCTTGGCACAACCTTTTGACTTAGGTTAACCAATTATGCCCATATACCCTAAGTCATTGTGAGTGTCTTCCTATAATGAATTATGTTTCTAACTAGGGCTAGGGTTAAAATTTGGGCAAGTGGATTGACGGTAATCAGTAAAGGCCATTCATGATAATAGAGGAGTGAGGTGAAGGACGTATTCCAAATGACGAGTATGCCATCTAAGAATAGTGACATACACCGTATGTTGTAAATCTTTGGCCAAAGTATTACAAGCTGCTGGTTTCATTATCCTACGCAACCTAGTTTAAAGCAACGTGATATTAGATGAATATTAGTAAAAAATATTCTAATATATTTTTTAAATAGATCACTCAGTACCCGATTTAGGGTAGGAAAAACCAAGTATACGAAGTATATGATAAGTATTCAATACTTAAGGTTAACATAAATAGATCAGTAGATTACCGAGTTATGAAATGAATAGATCAGTGGATCACTGAGTCATTTACAACTACATATGGTTATCTGTTTGAGATTGATTGACATGAAATTTTTGTTCTAAATAATGCTTTACTCAGAATAGAGAACATTAAAAAAAAAAAAAATCTTGTTTCTACAGTCTTAAAGTGGGAATGTTACAGGAGGGTTGGAGGAAGGAATAGAGGGGGGAAATAGATCATAGGTAGGGGGTGGAGGTAGAAAGAGAGGAATATTAAGGTAGAGAAGAGGTGGGGAGGGTAGATGTGGGAAGAGTGGAAGATAAAGGGAATGCAGGTGGAATTTTGGGGGGAAGGACTAAGGGTTGGGGATGAAGGATCAAATAATCAAAAAACTTATACAGAATAAAAATCACAATATGGTGTAAAGGGTATACTCTTTTCACCAATTTCACAATATTCCCTTATAATGATGCAACTTTTTAAGTTGCAATAGATGATGTTTATTATTTAAACAATATGAACTATGAATATTGAGAATGATAATCCTAACACTAAAACATTAAGACGAAGAATTTTCCTCTTTTAAATAAATGTAAACCAAAAATGGATTGGTGAAAGATTTTAATTCATATGACTTCATTTAGTATGAAGTCTACTTGGTTGGAACTATAGGGTTGTTAAACTTCCCTGAATGTGAAATTACAATATTTTGGAACTTATGATATTGCTGTCCTTTTTTGGTTTAACTGCTTGTTATACTATGTAAATGAACATTAAAAGAAATCATGAGTTTAAGGAAGTTCTTAAATACTTAATTGATAAAAGTATAGAATAAGAAATTAAGGAGAGTTGGATTAGGGTTTAGCAGGGTTACTTAAACCAATAAATTAATCCAAATTAATAATTCATTAATAACCTCCTTGGGTTATGTACATCATGATGAGCTAGTTTCTGTAGGATGCTAGCACACGCCAACTGCAGGGCTGTACTTTCGAGAAGACTTGGGTCTTCTTGAGGATACAACATTGCAGTTGACATGTGGGAACACCCTTCTACATTGATCATCTAGATATACACACAATAAGGACTTGAACTTAGTTTCTCTCTAGGTCAAGTTAGTGGCATGTTTAGGATAGGTAGTAGCTCTTAATGGCTCAGAGTACCTTGGCACACCTAGTTGACTTAGGTAAACTGAGTATGCCCATATACCCTAAGTCATTGTGAGTGTCTTCCTATAATGATTTATGTTTCTAACCAGGGCTAGGGTTAAAATTTGGGTAAGTGGGCTGACGGTAGCCAGTAAAGACCATTCATGATAACAGAGGAGTGAGGTGAAGGATGTATTCCAAATGACGAGTATGTCATCTAGGAATAGTGACATACACAGTATGTTGTAAATCTTTGACCAAAGTATATCAAGCTACTGGTTGCGTTGTCCTATGTCACCTAGTTTAAAGCAACGTGATATCAGATGAATATTGGTAACAAATATTCTTATATGTTCTTTAAACAGATCACTCAGTACCCGGTTTAGGGTAGGAAAAACCAAGTATACCAAGTATATGATAAGTATTCAATACTTAAGGTTAACATAAATAGATCAGTAGATTACCGAGTTATGAAATGAATAGATCGGTGGATCACCGAGTCATTTACAGCTGCATATGGTTATCTGTTTGAGATTGATTGGCATGAAATGTTTGTTCTAAATAATGCTTTATTTAGAACAGAGAACATTATATAAAAAATTTCCCTTGTTTCTAAAGTCTTAAAATGGGAATGTTACATCTTGGTATCAGAGCTGAAGGTTGCAGCTCTTGGACCTACTGTGTCCATAATCTGATGAAACTTAAAATTTTCTTGTAACAAAAAATGGTTAGAACAAGAGGAAATGTTGCAAATAATCCTCCACTAAGGAAGGAGCAGACAACTACCCAGAAACTTGATGAGATCCTTGCTGCCCTATTGGACACAAGAGATCATTTGGCTTGTACTTGAACAACAAGTAATGGGAAATGAGGAGGAAGATGATGCTGATAACAATAATCAGCCACCTCTGGGGGACAACACTAATGTGGGTGTTGATAATAACAATGTTAACATACCTGTTCAGCCTGAGAACAAAAAGGCTAGGCTGGCAGCTGAACTCACTAATGACATAAAAAGGATAAGTCCACCCAAGTTTGATGGCACCACATTAGGAGATGGGGATGAGAATTGGCTCAGTGAAATGGAGAAATACTTTGCAATAAGGAATTTCTCATAAGAAACAAAGGCAATATGGGTAGCATACCAGCTTTCTCTCAAAGCATCCTCATGGTGGGATAGCCGTAAGGCTGAGTTGAATATTGATGAAGCTAATATCACTTGGGATCAATTTAAAGGATACTTCAGGAAATGATGGCTGCCAAACTTTACTATGATCAGAAAATGACTGAATTCCAAAACTTAGCTCAAGGAAAGCTAACTGTAACTGAGTACTGGGAATGGTTTACAAAACTCCTTAAGTATGTACCTCAGTACCAAACTGATGAGAAGTTCAGGATACAAAAATTCATCATGGGATTGAATCCCATTATAGGAGGAGAGGTGGATGTTCACATCCCAACCATGATGGAAGGGGTTGTTGAAAAGGCCATAAGGTAGGAACAAAAATTGAAAGCAATTTCTGCTCATAAGGAGGAAGTAAGGAAGAAAAATCCCAACTCCTCTTCATCATCTCTTGCACCTAAGAAAGGACCATGGAAGAAATTTGGAATGAAAAGTAAGATTTCATCTGATACTAATAAGAAAGTAGCAATAAACAAGTTTGTTGGTAATGCATGGAACAACTTTGCTAAGAACAATAATAACAGACAGAAGTCCTATGGGGGTCAGAACGATAACTCTAAGGCTGGAAATAAACCCGAGCCTAGGAAGGGACCTGTAGGAGGCTGTTATAACTATGGAAAAGATCATTACATGAATCAATGTCCTTTGAAGAAGGATGATCACAATCAACAGCACAAGATACACGCTACAATAGCTGACAAGCAGGTTGAGAAACATGCCACACCCATAGAAATTCTGGGTAAGTTATTTGGCTTACCTATAACTATTATTTTTGATACTGGAGCTACTGAATGTTTTATTTCTAGTAAATTAGCATCAAAACTAAAAAGAAAAGCTGGAAACATGGATAAAACATGGACTGTATAGTATGGAAACAATGTTGTTCATATGGTTAGTATGTGTCTTTTTGGAGCAGTCCTTGATTTACCTAACTTTTCCACTGAAGTTGATCTTTATGTTGTACCTTTGGGGTCTTATGACGTAATCATAGGTGTTAATTGGTTAGCAGAACATAAGGCTAAAGTGGACTATTTTGAAAAACACATTAGTTGTTTAGACGACCTGTAGAAAACAACAGAGATTCAGGGTGTGAAACGTGAGATTTCTGTTAGAAAACTGTCAGCTATGCAACTTAAAAAGGCCAAAAATAAAGGTTGTACCTTATATGCAGTAAAAATTACTGAATCAACTGAAGAGAACAATGATGTTATGGAACGATATCCACTGTTACGAGACTTCAGTGACATATTTCTAGAAGAATTTCTAGGTCTTCCACCCAAAAGGGAGTTTGATTTCACGATTGAGATCAAGCCTGGAACTGAACCTATTTCTAAAGCACCGTATCAAATGACTACTACAGAATTAGTAGAGCTTAAGGCTCAGTTGCAAGAAATTTTTTCTAAAGGTTTGATTAGACCAAGTGTTTCACCTTGGGGAGCACCTGTAATTTTTGTGAAAAAGAAGGATGGAACCCTTAGATTGTGCATTGATTACAGAATGTTAAACAAAGCAACAATCAAGAATAGATACCCACTCCCTTGGATTGATGATTTATTTGATCAGATGCATGGAGCATCGGTATATTCTAAGATAGATCTTCGATCTGGATATCATCAATTGTGAATTAAGGATGAGGATATACATAAAACAACTTTCAGAACAAGGTATGGACATTATGAGTTCATGGTTTTACCTTTTGGATTAACTAATGCACCTGCAACATTTATGAATTTAATGAATAATATCTTTCAAGAATACTTGGAAAAATTTGTGCTCGTATTCTTGGATGACATTCTCATATATTCTAAAAGTATTGAGGAACATCATGAGCATTTGAAGATAGTTTTGGAAATATTAAGAAAGAGACGGTTATTTGGTAAGTTGTCTAAATGTTCTTTCTATGACACAAAAGTACACTATTTGGGACATGTAATAAGTAAGAATGGAATTGCTGTAGATCCTTCAAAAATTGTAGCTATAACAGAGTGGCCTGCACCCAAGAATGTACATGAAGTTAGAAGCTTCATGGGACTTGCTGGCTACTATAGGAAATTTGTAAAAGATTTTTCTAAGGTAGCTGCACCAATAACTTCCTTACAGAAGAAAGATAAAAAGTTTGTTTGGAGTGAGAAATGTGAAATTGCATTCAAAACCTTGAAGGAACAAATAACTTCAGCACCTATTCTTGCAGTACCAGATCCTAATGGAGATTTTATGGTGGTAACTGATGCTTCTGGTGAAGGTTTAGGAGGCATTTTGTTACAAAATGGTCATGTCATAGCTTACGAAAGTAGAAAACTTAAGTTACATGAGTTGAATTATGCTCCACATGATTTAGAGCTTGCTGCCATTGTTCATGCACTACAAGTTTGGAGGCATTACCTACTTGGTAAACCTTTTGAATTGAAAACTGATCACCTTGGACTGAAGTATATCTTCACTCAGCCAAATCTTAATGCCAGACAATGAAGGTGGTTAGAATTTTTGTCTCAATATGATTTTGACATCATTTATATAAAGGGTAAAGAAAATAGAGTGGCTGATGCTCTAAGTCATAGGAAGCACATTTCTACTCTTATAACATTAAGAACTCAGTTTAAGGATGAAGTAAAAAGTGTTATGGAATCTGACTCTTACTTTCAGCAAGTAAAAGCAGTGCTTGCTATAGATTCAAATGATTTGAGGTATAAAGGTTTTCACTTTGATAACGAAGGAATCTTACGATTTGAAAACAAAGTATATGTACCTTCGCTAAATGATTTGAGAAAGAAATTGTTAGCAGAATTTCACAATTCACCTTTTTCTAGACACCCTGGCATTACAAAAATGCTTGCTGATATAAAACAACAATATTTCTGGAAAGGAATGAAAAAGGATGTTATAGACTTTGTGACACATTGCCTTGAATGTCAACGTGTTAAAGCGGAACATATGCACCCAGCCGGTTTGTTGTATCCTCATAGCATACCACAGTACAAGTGGCAAGTAATAAGCATGGATTTTGTACAAGGGTTACCTATGTCAAGAAATAAACATGATGTTATTTTGGTAGTTGTTGATAAACTAACAAAGGTAGCACATTTTATTGTTGGGAATCTGAAGGATGATTCTCCTATTTTGGCTAAAATATTTGTACATGATATTTTCAGATTACATGGAGTACCTGAACTAATCATATCTGATAGAGATCCTAGAATGATGTCAAGGTTTTGGAAAATGCTTAATGCAGCTCTAGGAACTAAGCTGAATTTCAGTTCTGCGTATCATCTAGAAACGGATGGACAGACTGAAAGAGTAAATCAAGTATTAGAAGATATGTTACGGATGTATTGTATGGATCAACAGTATAAGTGGGAAGAGTATCTTCCATTAGTTGAATTTGCATACAATAATACATATCATGCTTCTCTTAAGATGGCACCTTTCAAAGCATTATACGGAAGAAAATGCAGAACCCCTATTAGTTGGGACAACATGGAGGATAGAGAGGTAATTGGACCTGAAATTCTTACTGAAATGGAACAACAAGTTAAATTGATTCGTGAACGCTTGAAAGAAGCAGCAGATAGGCAAAAGAGTTATGCTGACTTAAAGAGGGTTGATAGGAAATTTGAACTTGGTGAGAAAGTCTTTCTTCGGTTAAACCGAAAAAGAGTTCTATAACTTTTGGCAAGGCTGCCAAGTTATCACCTCGTTATGTGGGACCTTTTGAGATAGTTGAAGTAATCAACCCTGTAGCTTATCGTTTAGCATTACCTCCTGCTTTGTCACGAATGCATGATGTTTTCCATATTTCTTTGCTTAAGAAATACGTGTCAGATTTATCACATGTGTTAAATTGGAATTCATTGCAGGTCCAGGACCCAGGAATAATCATGGTTAAACCCACACGAGTGTTGGAAACTCACCAGTTGCATTTAAGAAATCATGAAATAAGACAATGTAAGGTCCAGTGGGACCAGTTTAATGAAGAGAGTGCAACTTGGGAAAACCTTGAGGATATGAAAACTACTTTTCCATATCTATTTGAATAGAATTGATTCTGTTGACTGATAAAAATTTGTGATTTTATCTTTATATTACAATAAGTATGCCAGTTTTGGGTAGATATTTATTTGTTTTGAATAAACAACTATGTAATGTTGATTTCTGGAACTTAAAAATGCTGATATGTTTTTGACATATGGTAAGAAAAGTGAATAAGTTGATTTTCCTTGATGCAAACTATTAAAAAAAAAAATGAGATAATCATCGGGAGGATGATTCTTTTTAGGAGGGAAGCATGTAACACCCTTCGACAACTGTTATATCCCTCTTTTGCATTTCAAGTGTTGACATGTGATTTTCTGGATAAAGATGTGTTCTTTTGACTGTTGAAGATCATGCTTGATAAGGATAAATCATTTCTGTTCTTAAAAATCATTAGACTAAAATAGTATGGTTAACAAGAATTCATTTTCACTTTGGAAAGGTGAGTTGCAATCTGGCTTTAAGAGTTGCAGACTTATTTCTTCTTCTGACTCATCCTTGGATCAATTTCAGTGATCCAAGGAATGTTTCAAATCTTCTTCATAGACTGAATGATAAATTGACATTCAGCAGTTTGAGGGACATAGAAGACTGAACTTTGTATGTTACAAATTCTGTGGTCTTATGTGAACATGTTTTCGTTCAGCTGTATGTTTGTGCTTGGGTCTTTGGTGATTGATCTTGGCAGGACATTAAGGACGTAAGAAAAAATTCAATTCACAACAGAGGAGGAGTTCGGAGTCCTAAAACCTAAGGATTATCCTAACAGTATCCTAAGCTAGGTAAGAACACCTATGTTCTAGCTACGTTTACTTATTTGGATTTTTATTCTAACCTAAGCCTCTTATTCTAATTTGTTGGGTTGGCATCCTAACCTAAGCATTGTGCTAAATGAATAAGGGAAGGATTACTAAAGTAATACTAGGCTATTTTAACTAATACCTAATACTAAATGGTTATGAATTGAATCTAACCTAAGGTGGGAATTACTATTGGTAAATGTTTTTAATACCTAAGTTGGTTATTGCTAGACTAACCTAAGTTTTAGGGGATCCATCCTAAACTATTAAAAGGGAACCTAAGGGGTCACATGTCTCTAAGGTGATGGTCCAATGGATTTAAATGAGTTGATAGGGTTTAATGGATGGAAGTACTGCCAGATTTGGCAGGGGCTAGTTGACTTGGTGGAGGCATACATGGAAGCTCCACTAAAAGATGGAATTGTATTTTTGGATGGAATTGGCATTCGCCAGATTTAGGAGGTGGTGGCAAGGAAAGATAAGTGGGAAATTTGGAAGTAATGGCATTTATGGCATTAATGGGCCTCGATCTTTGTGTGCAAACCATCTTGGAAACTTGGAAGGTGGGTTTGTAGGAGGTTATTTGGTTTTTCATGCATTGCAGAATTTTTCTCTACATTGAGCTATCTTGTTCTTCGAACCAGCAGTTCGACCTTCACTTCAAAGCTATTTTTGGTTTCTACGGTCTATTTTTGATCGAAGGAAAGTATATGAGGCATAGGAAGAAAATATGTTTGATTGTTGATCTTTCGTGGAGGAGAAAAAGAGTTGGAAGCTCGGCTGGAAGTCTCCTTCGATTTGGTAGAAGCACTATCAGGCATGATAGGCTCTAACTATTAAGATTCTTTTCTTTCTTCTAAATGATTCATTAGAACAACTCTGCTCTCATGAGATTCATGTTTTCATGTTTGACTGGTTATTTTCTTGCTGGGTTTAGTGAATCTTTGTGATGTTTGGATTTGAATCCATGGCAAAAATAATGTTGTTTTGGAAATTTTCTCTTTGTACGAGTTCTATAACAACATGCATGTGAAGCTTGTATGTGAAACTTGTTTCTGTAGCTCTATTTTTGCACTCTAGAACTTGTATTCAAAGTTGTTGTGCTTTGAACTGACCTTCGTGGCAATATAATGATTTGAACTTAGGGGAAATTTGAGTTCCATTTGATTTTGCTTTCCAGTTGCGTTTTTGGATGTAAAATTTTGTTGGGGCTTCATGTTGTTGGAACCAGTGTTTGGAAACTTATGCAATGTCAAGTTGTTGCTTAAGTGTGTATTGGGCACTGTACTCATATTTTAATTACTTGTGAAGTTCTAAACTTTGTGTGAAGCTCAGGTTCAACACTGTACTCTTATTTAACACAGGTGTTATGAGCTTTTATTTGGGTCGATGTATTCAAATCTGTTCTGGTATTTTTATGTTGGGTTATTCTTTTATTAAAATATTAAGCTTATAATTCTTTTATTGAGCAACTTACTCACCAAAAAACTGGGTGAAATATTGTTTGAGTCGTTTGAAATCTCTTCGAGATTTGGAACTGGAAACGTCTTGTTTAAAAGAATGTGGAACTTCTGTTTTATGACTGTATCATCTTCTCTGAGATGGTAATGGCATGAGATTTGGAGGGGGTGTTCTTTCCCCTCTGTTTTGAGGAAACCCACATTCTGGGTTGACTGTTTTGTTTGAAACTAAGTCACCTCTGTCACAATTTTGTGGATGTGAAAGTTTTTTTTGGATTTTTGTTCCTGTTGCATTGGAGTAGAATTGAGACATCTTCTGACTTAAACATTTTTGGGTTTTTGCTCTCTCTTTTGATTGTTTAAAATAATTTTGGGTCTTAGTGGAAGGTTGAGTTATTACCCTTGGACACTGAAATTATTCAGGAAGGATACTTTCTCCATTCAGTTGTTTTGTGTTTAGTTCTTTTGAATCATGAACTACTTACTCTTTGTATTAAGTGGTGAAGCATTTGTGAGTCTTCAGTCTTGGGTTCGCGGATAATTCTGAACTTGATAGTTTGTTGTTTCGGGATTTTATTCTTGTCTGATACAGTGAATGAGTCCTTGGCTTCTTTTAGAGAAAGAAAATATATATGTATTCTCTTGGGATCTGTATGTTGTTTTGGGACTGCAATATGTTTTCATCCTGATTGGTTTGAAACTGGAAATTCTTTTGTTCAGTTGAATGAAATGATTTATTATTGGACCTGTCCTTATAGAGTTTCCTTTTCTCTGTCTTTTGGATAAGCTCATTGATTGAACTTCTCTGAACTCAATTCTCTTATGAGATGTTGATTCCTTTATTTCTTGTTGGTCTACTTGGTTCGAATCATTGGTTGTAATGATAGTAGCTAAGTCAGTTCTGTTGATAAGTGAATGCATACTTGTTTTATCGACTGTTGTTGACTAAGCCTTCCTTATATGGATGGATAGGAGTAGGTTTTGTCTCTTGTACTCTATCTTTTTGGATGAACTTGAGTAGAGATTAACTCCTTTATGGGGCTACTTTGATTGTGAACGTTGGTTTTAGATCTTTGATTGATAACTTCTAACATGCAGAATTAGAATTGGAATTGCAGTTAGATTGTTTTGAGTTCTTTACCTTCTTGGATTGTTATGAAAATCTATTTAGATGTATACTCTAAATGTTGAATTTATAAGATTGTTATCCCAGAAAGGAAACAAATAACTCATGTTATGAATCTGATCCGCTTTTTAGATGCTATGAGTTTTGGTATGGTACGTATTGGTTCTTTTTATTCCTTACTTATGATTTAGATGAATCATCCTAGAATGAACCATGCTGTAAACACTTCTTTTGTCTTATAGAAAAGATAAATGTTGTATTCTATTAGGATAGAATTATGAAATAATGGGATGGCAAGATCTATTGTTTGTTTAAAAGTTATTGATAGGATCAATTGAACTTTAAGTTTTTAGGCAGATATTGTGGATTATATTCTACTCTTCTTTTAAACATGGATCTAGATTTATTGTTGTACTTCTTTTCTGTTTGGTAACTCTTATGCTTATTGTATGATTTATTAATTATCTCATTAAAGCAGTGTTGCTTTAGTGAAATAATTAGTGGAATGCACTTCATTTTAATGCTTAGTTTTTATCATGCTCAGTTCATTGAACTGACCTGTGCTAGCAATTTTTGCAAATGGACACGTAAGTGATAAAAGAAGGAAAAAACTTATATGATGCATTGGATGACATAAGTCTGATTCTTAGTAAAGAATTCTGATTCATTCTTTAGTTGTATTGAAAAAGAAAAGTTGTATACTTTATAGAATGAAGGTTGTTGTTATGCAGTATGCCTAAAGTGCATAGTCTTGTAAATTTTATAAGTTGTAATGATGAATTGTGAGTTGTGATTTATTTGCATTGGTTGTGTAATTTATCTCGTACTTTAATGAAGAAGATGGAAGTCCTATCTTGTTGATATTCTTCATATTATTTTATGCTTATCTTGTTATCTTTGATAAGATGGATAAAGGGAACTAGTTCAATTTTCCCTTATAATGATGCAACTTTTTAAGTTGCAATAGATGATGTTTATTATTTAAATAGTAATGAACTATGGATATTGTGAATGATAATCCTAACACTAAAACATTTAGAGGAAGACTCTTCCTCTCTTAAATAAATGTAAACCAAAAAGGGATTGGTGAAAGATTGTAATTCATAGGACTTCATTTAGTATGAAGTCTACTTGGTTGGACCTATATGGTTGCTAAACTTCCCTGAATGTGAAATTACAATATTTTGGAACTTATGTTATTGTTGTCCTGTTTTGGTTAACTGCTTGTTATACTATGTAAGTGAACATTAAAAGCAATCATGAGTTTAAGGAAGTTCTTTAATACTTAATTGATACAAGTATAGAATAAGAACTTAAGGAGAGTTGGATTAGGGTTTAGTAGGGTTACTAAAACCAGTGTATTAATCCAAATTAATAATTCATTAATAACCTCCTTGGGGTATGTACATCGTGATGAGGCAGTTTCTGTAGGATGTTGGCACATGCCAACTGTAGGGCTGTACTTTCGAGAAGACTTGGGTCTTCTCGAGGATACAACATTGCAGTTGACATGTGGCAACACCCTTCTGCATTGATCATCTAGATCTACACACAATAAGGACTTGAACTTAGTTTCTCTCTAGGTCAAGTTAGTGGCATGTTTGGGATAGGTAGTAGCTCTCAATGGCTCAGGGTACCTTGGCACACCCAGTTGACTTAGGTCAACCAAGTATGCCCATATACCCTAAGTCATTGTGAGCATCTTCCTATAATGATTTATGTTTCTAACCAGGGCTAGGGTTAAACTTTGGGCAAGTGGACTGATGGTAGTCAGTAAAGACCATTCATGATAACAGAGGAGTGAGGTGAAGGACATATTCCAAAATGATGAGTATGTCATCTAGGAATAGTGACATACACAGTATGTTGTAAATATTTGGCCAAAGTATCGCAAGCTGCTGGTTGCATTGTCCTATGTCACCTAGTTTAAAGCAACGTGATATCAGATGAATATTGGTAACAAATATTCAGATATGTTCTTTAAATAGATCACTCAGTACCCGGTTTAGGGTAGGAAAAACCAAGTATACAAAGTATACGATAAGTATTCAATACTTAAGGTTAACATAAAATGAATAGATCGGTAGACTACTGGGTTATGAAATGAATAGATCAGTGAAACACTGAGTCATTTACAGCTGCATATGGTTATCTATTTGAGATTGATTGGCATGAAATGTTCATTCTAAATAATGCTTTATTTAGAATAGAGAACATTATTTATAAAAAAAATTTCCTTGTTTCTAAAGTCTTAAAATGGGAATGTTACATGATATGATAATTCTCATTAAAACAATTATTACTTCTGAGGAAGTTCCTATAGTGGCACATGATTAGATGAATACTATGAATCTCCTCAAGAAGTGCATGAATTTCATGTTTGAATACACCATTAATATACCTATAACTTAAGATTGGATAGGTATTTATGCAGTGCAAGTTGATAACAACTCTACTTAATCATTTGTGGAATGAATCTCACTGGATTAGCATCTGTATGTTTATTCAGTTTATGCCTTTTCATAAGGGTATGTTAGTGCAGGAGGATCCTAGCTTGCAGAGTTTGCCATTGTTAGGATTGGTAAATGAAAATGTGAAGTGTTAAAATGTATTTTAGGGTGTCTATGACAAATCTATTTAAGAAGTCTTAACTGATAGTAAACATGAGGTTCCCACCTTTCTTAAGGTAGAGCACTCAGTGGAGAAGTGATGTGACCAACTATCATTAAGGGTTTGAGTCAAGCATTTATGGAGTGCAATCTTGGGTTCTTTGGAGAAGTTAAGCATTTTTAAGAGGATCTCTTTTACCAAATTTCACTACATGTGGATAATGATCATACATCACTCTAAGTGACAGGACTTATGGGTGATATCTCAAAAAGGTGGTTAGTGAAGTTTTTCAAAGTTACCTCTTTTATTCCTCATGGATTATGGCCATAAAATGCAGTCAAGGAACAGTATGTTGACCCTATGGATTTGACCTCCCAAGATTTCAATGTCTATTTTAAGTCTTTTGCAAGTACATTTAAATAGACATTATGAGATCCACAGGATGTTCTCATATTGTGGCTACTTAAAATCTTGGTATTTTTCATGAAGTGCACTCAGGACTAGGGTATAATTTTGAAGAAAGCTTTTTCGGCAAAATAGCTAGGGATTTTGAATGATGGAGTACAGACTTCCTATTTGGCTGTAATTTACGATGTTGGTCTAAAGTAAAGGTTTTATATTACATCCTTCGAAGAATGAGTTAAGAAATGACATTTGAATAGGACATCCAGAGGTTACCAAGGGTTTGAATTCATTATGCTCAGACTCCATTATAGATCCTGAAGACTATGGATTTATCCATCTTGGTTTGTATGAGTGTTAGTCACAATCTGGTTGTACCTAGGGTAATACTCGTGAATCTAAGGGTGACATGCAAATAAAAGTGGATATTCTATTAATCCTTAAATATGCAAAACAAGAGAATAAATCAACACCAGATTTAACATGGTTCACCCAGTGTGGGCTACGTCCACCAAGAAACAAAGCCCAATCTATTCATCCAAAGCTTTCCTAGCAAGATATACAATGAAGATTTAAATCTTCCACACCTCTCAGATGTAAAGTAATTTCTTTCAACTTAAAATTTTGCTTCTTCACCAAGAATTATCTCTCTCACAATTATTTCACAATAGTCATCAAATTTTTTAAGTTCTTCTTAATTGGATTACTTCTAAACCCTAGATTTCATGCTTATATAGGCAGTATACTAAACTTAGGGAACTTAAATGTGATTACAATCAATAGATATACTTTAGTACTAAAAATAGATTTAATTCTTGTGAGTTAATTAAAACATCCTCACACAGGTAACTGATGGCATCACAGGTTATAACCGATGTCATTTCCTAGGTCCTTAGGGGACCGATTCCAGTCATAGGTGACCGATGCCAGTCCTTCCATAACCCATATCGGTTACTATATTTTCCAGAAATTTTCATATTTCATGCTAATTTGAAGTAATTGAGCTCCATAACTCAACAATATCCCACTTGGAGATTAATTACTGCATCATACCATTACAATGTCATTCTTGGATCCTTCCTTAGCTTTGTTTCTTCCTCTTCAAGTCTCAAAATTGAATCACCAACAGAAGTGGAGTGTAGCTCCAACTTCTCCTTTCTTAATGGCTTCGTTAGCATATCCGTATGGTTTTCACTTGTATGAATCTTTTCCAAATTCAATTGCCCATCCTCCAATACCTTCCAGATATGAAGTGATGTACCTCAACTAAATGTGTTTCATTCTCAAATGAAATGCAATGAGTTATTTACCAAATGAATTGCACTCTGACTGTCACTGAATAGTTTGCAATCATCTTTCTCCTTTCCCAACTCTTGAACATACTCATCCATATCATCTCCTTGCTAGCCTTTGTAGCTGAAACATACTCTGCCTCTATAGTAGAAATATAAAAAACCTTCTACAATATTGAAATCCAATTAACTATTGTCCCACCTACTGTGAAAATATATCCATTAGTGCTCCTCCTACCATCCAAATCTCTAGCCATATCTGTATCAACATATCCACATAATGAAATATTTGAACCTCCATAGCATAAATGCATACCAAATGTCCCTTTCAAATACTTGAGTATCCATTGGACTGCTTTCTAATGCTCTTTACCTAGATTGGCCATATATCTACTCACAACTTTCACTGCTTGTGCAATGTATGTTCTAATACAAACCATAACATACATGAGACTCCCAACTACTGAAGCATATGATACTAAGGTCATGAATTTGACCTCCTTATGTGATGAAGGATACTGATTTTTTCTCAATTTGAAGTGTCCAGCCATAGGTGTACTAACAGGTTTTGCATTTTATGTCTTGAACCTTTCTAACACCATGTAGATATAATCCTCCTTATATAAATACAATGTCTTATTCTTCCTGTCTCTGTATATTTGCATGCCAAGGATTCTTTTTATAGCTCCTAAATCCTTCATAGAAAATTTGTGAGCTAGTTTTCCCTTAAGATCACCAATGTCCTACATACTAGATCCTGCAATAAGCATATCATCCACATACAGTAAAAAAATAATATAGCTCTTATTTTCAAGCTTCTTGAAATATACACAATGGTCAGATTCACATCCGAAGTAACCATGCTCATGCATAAAACTATCAAACATCATGTACCATTACCTTGAAGATTGGTTGAGCCCATATAGGCTCTTTTTCAATGTGCACACTAATTTTTCCTTACCCTTGACTTCATACCCAAGTGACTGTTGTATATAAATATATTCATCTAAATCACCATGAAGGAAAGTTGTCTTCACATCTAGTTTTTCTAAATATAGATAATGTACTCAACTAAACTCAATACAATAAAAATATAAGTCATCTTAATAATAGGAGAAAATATTTCACCAAATTCAATACCTACTTTATGTGAAAATCCCTTTATTTTAAGCCTCACATTGTACCTTTTCTATCCACCCTCTTCTTCCTTGATCCTGTAAACCCACTTGTTATGCAATGTCCTCTTACTTGCTGGTAATTTAACCAAATACCACATTTTTACACCCACCAAAGAACAAGGGAACCCCATGCACACTGTCCTATCACCTAGCAGGCGCTGGGTGCTCACCTGAGGCACGCACGGGTGCCGAGTCTCTCCTTTATGTGAGTTTAGTGGGAAACATCATCTATGATAGGAAATGTAAGGATAGTGAGTGGAAATGAGACATGCAAACATCATAGAGCTCAGAATGGCTTCTAGACCAATGCAGTCATTCCAGATAGAAAGATACTTTAACAGAATATAAGACTGAACCAAAATAGAAAGGGAAATGCACAAGGATTCATACTTATTTCATAAACATACATGAAACAGAACTATGAAGATATGAGGATGGACCAGAATCATTAATGATCATATTCAAATAAGTTGGTAACCTCATTACATTCATTAGATCCATTACAGAACATCACAGTATGGCAGACCAAAGTCATACATCATAACTGGATCTACATTCCTTAGCTCTCAAAAATAAATTTTACAATCCCAAGTCCCTTGATGCATCCTTCTCCTATATTTTATCTACCCAACCCAATATAACTCCTCACGGCATTTCTGCAGAGCTCCACTCTCTCTATTGATCTCTCTCTTTTTCTTCTGTGGGCGCTTGTATTTATAGGCCCCTTGAACTGCCAACTCACCTTTCTGAGGCTTCAGATCCATCACCAAGTGTCTAAATGTGGTCCTCCATGGGAGCATGCTCCTCCAAGCCTGAGCTCTCCACTCCTTGCCATGATGGTATTCTAGAAGCTTCCATCGCAGGGTATATTCCTTCCTAGGCCAACCTGTCACCAGGCTGGCACCTTATCCATTCATCATGCGCAGTGGGTCATGCTTTTCTCGTGTCCTACTCGATACGCCAAATATGGCTAAGTCCTGAGACCTTGTTCTACCGACGCGTAACATGGTCCTTCTAAAACCCTCCTAGAACCCTACTTGCATGCATTCTTCTTGTGCACCCACATCTCAACTTAGGCCTTGTGTGTCCATGCGCCTTTTTTGTACTTAGTCAATATTTTAGGGGCCCAACATCACCCCACACTTTACCTATTCTCCACCCGTAGTAACACTTCTTCAAAGAAAGAATTACATTAGGCTTAACGTCTTGGGAAAAGAATAAGGGAATGAAGAATTGGGAAAGAAAATGAAATAATGGGGAAGTGTTGTCATTACTGCAACAAGATAGGAAAATCTCTTTGTAAGTTGGCCTCCAACTTGTTCCAGGCATCGACTTCATTTTGTGCACTCTCTGGCAGAGGTCACCGACTAGGGCACTTACCTCCTCAAAACCCAGTCCATTTCCTCAAGTGTTCAATGTTTCAACCATTCCTTCCAATTCCTTTCCCACATCCTCAAGTGCATCCATCCTTCTTGTAATCTGGGGGTACAACTCCTTCAGCCAGGTTTTTAATTGAACCTCGTAAGGTTTCAATAGCTTCTGACTTCTTCTCAACCTCGGCCAGGATCCTCTCCCACTCCACTCTATTTCCTTTGTTCTTCTCTTGGAATTCCTTGAGATCTACCTCATGAGTGGTGACCAGAATACTCACCACTTTATCTCTGTCTTGCGCAACTATCATACATGGCCTCAACAGTATGGGTAGCAATTTTCACATCAGAAAGTACCTTGCTGTACTCGGAAATGATTGCTACAACCTTTAATTTGTCCTCCTTCTTTAGGTGCACTTCTACTTCTTCCATAGATTCTAAAGCCAGAGGTTTCCTTTCCATGGTGAGGATGTGCGTTAATTCTTCAAGGCACTAAAGGGAAGATCCATACTTTTGCATGGATGGTGCTAGGTATATATGCTTCAAAAAACGGCATCTGTGATGGATTCTACCTTCTTGTATACCCTACACACCCTTTCCTTTTCTTCCCTTAGGTCATGCTTTAGTTGTGGGTTGATTAGTTCCTCCTGCTTCAAGTTCTTGGTCCTCTCTTCTAGCTCTTCTTCCCTCTTTTCTAGCTCTGCCTCTAGAAATTTTACCCTGTCATTCCTTCCAAATAACCTAGCTTCTAGTTCAACCGAGACCTTATTCAACGCATTACAGACTTGTTCATCTAAAAATTTTTGAGCGCTCACCAAGGGGTTGTCTCCTTTTGATTCAGGCACTTTCATTATTGCTCCTTGGCTTATTTTGAATTTTGGCTCATCGATGTGGGACTCAATTTCCCAAGAGAGCATCTTCCTTGTCTGAGGGTATGCACCTTCTTCATCAAATGACTTCATTGCCAAGAGTTGATCTGTTGGGACTGTGCTTTGGAAGCACGTGCAACACCTTGTTTGGATCATCAATGTAGTCCATTCTTGGTCTTTTGATCTCCATGCGCTTTCTGCCTACGTGCGTGCCCTTAGGAATAGTTACTGTTAGACTGGGGCCTCCCGCACTGCCATGGTCTTTTCCTACGCTTCCTTCCTTATCTTCATTCATCACTATTTCAGCACTGCACTCCAACTCTTGTTCTACCAAGGCTTCAATGGTTTGTGTTTCTTCTCTTTCTACCGCCTCATTTATCTTCTCCTATGTGAGGTTTGGATTCCTCTAACCCTTTGTGCTAACCTCTTCACCTCCTCCCATGTCCTGGGCACCTTCCTCATGGCTACCCTTCCTTCGCACAAAGTGATAGTCATTCTTCTCCTCTGTACCTTCCTCTCCCCAATCATACATGCTGAAAACAAGTGGCTCCTAGTCCCCTTCAGGTTCATCTTCTTCATCATCATCCCTCTCACCCATGTATTTCTCCAAACTCTCTATTTCCTCTGAATCATCTTCCTCCATCACCTTCTGTTTCTTCCTAACTGGGGATTCTAGTATAGGAGATGTTGCTTTCTCTTCCTCCTCTAATGATTTATCCTCTGCAATAAGATTTTCTTGTTCTGGTGCCTCCTCTTTGACTGGAGACCTTTTCCTGCATGTGTAAGTACTTGTTCTAGCACTTGTTCCTGGGGCACCCACCGCTTGAGTATCTTGGACACTTGGTGCCTTTTTCTTTATCTCTTCCTTCTCATTTTTATTGGGTGCGGTCTTCTTTCTACCTGTTAGGTCCTCAGGTATAGCTATCTCATTTTCAAGATAAGTGCCCTTCTCAAACTTGGGCCTTATGTGAAGGTATACACATGCCATAGACCTCCCTGCAATAGGTAGAGTCAGGGTTTCATCATCTGAACTTCATGTGATACATACTTTTCCATGTACACATGCTTGTTGGGGTAGACCAACGTCCTACGCATCTCCCTGTGGTCCCGATCCATACTTCTAAGGTCAAACTTTAGTTTCTTGGATTCCTTGAATCTATTTACCCCCACCTGGAAGTACTGAGCGGTGAAGGAAAATGGAAGTTTACACCAAGGGCTCATGTTTTCATCAACCAACCTAAATCTACCAATGCAGAAGTGTTGGTATACTATGAATTCATCTTCTCCCTCTGTGAGCTTTGGCAGTTGTTCTGGGATCCTCCACTCTACCCCAAACACATTCCTCAAGTGCGTATACCATTTCTCAAGATGCACCTTATGAACGGCCATCATGCTATCATAAGTGTATTTTTCAAATCTCTTTGTGGGTGAGGGGTCTTCCTCTGGGTACTCCCATATGAACTTATCTACCACATCTGGCACTCTGATCTCTAAAAATACAATAGTTAAGAGGACATTACCAAAAAGTATCTTGTCACCCTCCTATGCATTGTTGATGATCTCATCCGTGATGTACGTGGACAAGTTGTAGATGGCACCCTCTGATATCCTTCTACAAACATTGAGCCATGATTTGTTCACTTGTGTCCACCTCTCTTGGTCATTAAGTTTGGTTACCAGGCACGCGGCCATTCTCATCACCGGGTCTTGGATATCTACAATATCAAAGTACCTTGACCCCTTCTTGTATGCATATGTGGCGATGGTTTCTTTGATGGCTTCTTTGTTGCATAGGTCATCCTCTATACTTTCTCCTTCATAGATGAGACCTGTGAATTTTGAAATCAGCTGAGGTGTTATGCACATCTTGCATCCTGTGAAGTGAAAGTTATCTTCATGTACACATGACATCAGCCACTGATAGAGGTGTTTAGGCTTCCCAAAGTAGGGAACTCATAGAGTTGCAATAATCCCACCTTCTCCAACTTCACTTTTACTTCATCACTATAAATGGGTAACCCTTCTGGTGTCCTCTTGTTTTTCAGGTGCACTAACTCCAGTGCCATTTCTTTTTCAGTCACGTTTGTGTGATGGTTATAATCACTTACTATCATGTTTCTTAAATGGGACTCCCACTCCTTTCCAAGTAAAACCCCATCTGGGTACTACATTTCTGCATACCATTCTTCATTGGTACTTGCGGTAGTTTCTTGTTGTTTTCCCTTTCCCTTGCCTTTTCCCTTCTTAGGTGTTACAACTGGTTTCTTGGGTGCCATTGTGTAGGTTATCTTTGCACTTCAACTTCTCTTGCTCTGCTTCTCTACCCTTTCCAAGCTTAGATCTCAAACTTGTGAAGAAAATCCTTTTCAACCCGTGCCCTAGCTTCCAAACCCTTGCTGGAATATCCCCTTCACAAGATGGTGCTTCTCCACAACTCTCTCTATGCCCGTGAACTATTCCCTCCTGGTTGTAAGATCCAAACTAGTCACTCACGAGTTAAATTTCTCCAATTTTTCTTCACACGGATCAACTCTGGAAACCCTAGTTCACAAAATCTCTTCCTTCTTTGTATTCGTAATGTAAATAATGAAGTGTCCAACCTTCTATTTATAGTTTTTCCCACTTTTTAACATTAAATGCTACCTTACCTACCACCATACTTCAACACTTAATGTGGATTTTTCAAACAAACCCAAACTTTAGCACCTTAACTCATGCGCCCATCCTTGCGCAGACAATTCCCCAACCTTCTGGCGCATAACCAATCCATCTTGACATGAGACTCTTGCGCACATGTCACCAGCATGAAGGTACTTCCATCATGATTTTTTCTCTCACCTACCTCGTGTTGCTTTTGTGCTTCTTCCTCTCTTGTACGTGGATCCACAATGTAGCCTTACCCTGACACCAACCATCCTTTTTCACCTTTCCTTCCATGCACTTCCTTTCCCAGGGCCATCCAACTGGGGCTTTCCAATGCAATCCTTCTTGGTGCTTCACACTTTGCAATTTCTTCCACCTTACTCCACCCCACACTAAAATGATGTGCGGTCCTCTACATTTACAACCTTCAAAAAGTAATGAGATTACTAGCGCCCAAGGTGCAACACAAAACAACAACGAGAAAGGGAAACATAAAAAAAGAAAAATGCATTAAAGGAAATCCTAATCTAACTGGCAATACTGCCTTATTACAAACACCAAGAAGACTTATTTATAGTAGGGCTTCAGCCTACTCCCATTGAAGTGTCCTGGAAATCTCGTCCCATCCAGCGCTTGTAACTGGCATGCACCTGAATCAAGGATGTACGAGATGATGTAGGGACCCAACCAATGGACTTTTAACTTCCCAGGATGGCACAGAAACTTGGAATCATATAGTAGCACCATCTGCCCAACCTCAAACTTCTTATTCTTAATGTGACGATCATGCCATGCCTTTTGTTTTGCTTTTTCAGTTGTCTGGCTCCACCTGGCGAGTGATCATCTTTCATCCAATTGCATTAACTTGTCAATTCTTTCCTCCAGTGCTTGTTCATCAGTCAATCCTCCTGCGCATGCTATACACAGAGAAGGTAACATGAATTCAACTGGTAGGATAGCCTCCATGCCAAACACCAATTGAAATGGTGTGGCCTTATTCAACCTCTTGTAGGTTGTCCTATATGCCCAAAGAACAACTGATACTTTGTCATCCCAATCCTGTCTACCAACATCACAGATCTTAGTCAATGTGTGACTAAGTATTTTGTTAAATGCCTCAGCAGTTCCATTTGCTTGAGGGTGATAGGGAGTAGTTTTGTGATGGGCCACCATGAATTATGATAACAGAATCCTAACCATTTCATTGAGGAAGTGCGTACCTCTATCACTTGTCAAACTCAATGGGCATCCATACCTGCTGATTATGTTTTCCCATAAAAATCTAGTAGTGGTAGCCATTGTACAATCCTTTGTAGGCACTGCCTCTGCCCACCTTGTCAAATAATTAGTGCAAGTGAGGATATACCATGAACCAGTCCTTCATGCCGCTGGTGAGATTGGTCTGAAAAGTTGATAGCCCACTTCTCAAATGGTTCTGCACATGGCTATTGGTTGCAAGGGAATTTCATCCCTTTTTCCAGGTTTTCCAAGGCACTGGCAATGGTCACAGGCCTTGCAAAACTCAATGCAATCTTGATAAATGGTCTCCCACCAAAGCCCTGCAAGTAGAATCTTCCACGCAGTTGCATTTCCCACATAGTGTCCTCCTGCAATCCCACCATGTGCCTCTTCCATAATTGTAATGCACTCATGTTCTAGTACGCATCAATGCAGAACCTCATCACGACCCATTTTGTATAGATCTCCACTAATTAGCATGTAGGGCAGTCACGTATGGCCAAATTCTTCTTCTCCAAGGCCTTCATTCCGTCTGGCACCACACCTATTTTAAGGAATACCACAATGTCCTCTAAATCTGAGGGTGCGTGCCATAACCTAAACAATTGTGCATCTGGCATAGTCTCTTCAATGCTCTCTGCATCCTCTCCTGAATCAATCCTAGAAAAATGATCAGTTCGGAATTACTTTTTCCTGGTTTGACAACTACCATGAACTCAAATTCTTGGAACAATAGTACCCACCGACATATGTGCCCTTGTAGAATGGGCTTGTTCACCAAGTATTTCAATGCCATATGGTCAGTGTAAAATATAAAAGGGGTTGCCAGCAGATACTTTCTAAACTTGTGAAGCATGTAGATCATTGACAATGCCTTGCACTCAGTCGTAGTGTAATTCTACTCTGTTGGTGTCAATTTCCTACTTGCAAAGCACAAAGGATGATCAACAATCCCTTCACTAGGCTGTGCAAGTACTACTCCAATGGTGGTTCCTGAGGCATCCACATGAACATGGAAAGGCTTATCCCAAGAAGGGAAATGTAGGATGGGCACGGTGACAAGCCTATCCTTTAAAGTGTTGAATGCCTTCTACTGCGCCTCACCCCAATGAAAGGCAATTTTATGTCTAAGCAACTCTTCTAAAGGTGCAGTGATCTTGGCATATCCCTTGATGAACTTTCTGTAGTACCCCATATGCCCAAGAAATCCATGCACTGCGCTTTGACTAGTAGGCTCCCTCAATCCCACAATTACTGCAACTTTTGTGGGATCTACTAGTAGGCCCTCCTTACATATGATGTGCCCCAATAATGTTCCAAATGGGGTAGCAAAGACACATTTCTTAATGTTGAGGGATATCCTCAACTGTTGACACCTTTCAAACATCAGCCTTAAGTTGTCACAATGGTCCTTCACTAACCCATATACTGTCCAATCATCCAGGTAGACTTGAAGGAATTTATGGATGAAGTCCTGGAAAGCTTGTACCACAATGTGCGAGAACACAGCAGGCACATTCTTCAACCCAAAAGGCATGACTGTATAGGAAAAACTTCCCCACTCAGTGGTGAAATTCATCTTCCTCTGGTCCTCCTTCACGATCCTTACCTGGTGATAGCCCAAGAATCCATCTGTGAAAGAATAGACCTCATGCACCTGCCACTCCCTCTAAGATTTCTTTAGTAAATGGGGTTGGGAAAGGATCAATGATACACACTGCATTCAGGTCCCTGTAATCAACACAGATCCTTATCCTTCCATCCTTCTTGATGCTAATTACCATTGGACTTATCCACTCTGACTCTTCAACAACTTCAATAATGCCCGACACTATCATCTTATCTATTTCTTCCTTGACCTTCACATGCAGGTTAGGATTCATTCGGTATGGTCTCTTCCGGATCGGGCATGCACCCTCCTTCAACTTAATTCTCATTTCCCCCAAGGAATGGTGAATGCCTTTGAGTTCATGATACCCACGCATGGGAATAAATCCTCAAACTCACGTAAAAGATCAATGATCTTGGAGACTTCCTTCTCTGACCAATAGTCTCCGATGATAGCCTCTTTAGGCTCTTCTTCTGAGCCAATGTTAACCTTATTTGTCTTTAAAGGTTCATGATAGGTGCGCACCATTCATCAGCACTGTCTAACACCTCACATGCATCCCTACAGAATGGTCAACATCCAAGTTTTCCACTTCTTCCCCATCAATAACATACACCATCTTCCCTTTTTCTTTTTCCATACATGCACTCAAACTGTATTTCTTCTGGTTTCTTCTTCCTCAAAGTGCGCCTCCAGGCCAGGTTCACCTAGCAAGTCCAGTAGCCTATCTTACCATGGCACTATCCCCAATGGTAAGGTGCTTGATATCCTACAATGCCTTATCCACCAAGGGTTTTGTACTCCAATACTCGAATGTTTGAATGAGATCAGCCACTAACTCTTGCCAATTCCCTATCTGGCGGCGTGTCTCAGCATGAATGTACCATGTGCACACACAACCTTGTAATGTAGAATATAGTTTTTGTACCCATAGGGATGGTGGTAAATCCTCTGCACCTTCTCTCCAGACCCTCTCACAATCCTGGATATGGAAAGAGGTGGGTTCCTTACCATGATAATATTTGATGGTGGTGGGCACGTTGCTTCTAGAGAACCAGACAGAGAGGGAAATTCTCACCTCACACCATTCCAAGAGGTTCTCCTGATGTGTAGCCCACCACCATGCCACTGTGCTGAGTAGGACATAACTTAACATCCCTCTTCATTCATTCTCCTCCTTCCACTGAGCTTCCATCTCCTTCAAGAAGATCTCAGGGAAGAATCCTCCTGAATACTTAGGTATCTTCTTTCCTCCTAGGCACCAGACTGTACGCACCTTTTTCACCTTTATCACCAATCCTCTCAAATGTCATCTGATCAACTCATAGGTCCCATGCACTCAATTATCACATGCTATACTGGTGGTGTCACTTAGGGATTGAGCATCCTCAAACTGGATAACTCCCTCTATCGGATGAATTATCTTTAGATCCCTGATTGAGCACACATATTCTATCTAAGACCTCTTCTCCTAGGGGTTCAGTATAGGGTGTTGATTTTCCATCAGCCAGGGGTATGATGACCCATTCCTCCTCATTTTCAAAGCTTATGTATCCCTTGTTGAACCAAAGATCCACATTGTTCTTATAGCACCATGGGCACCCAAGTAATGCTGGGAAATTGTCTACCTTGGTGAGTGCCAAGACTTTGAAGTCCCCAGTAAACTTAGCTCCCTGAATGGTGATAGTTGCATCCTTTAAGACACCGATGGGCATTTCCTTCATTTTTTTTCCATATACAACACATTTGAAGATGGCTATAATGCAGGTCTTCCCATCTGATGCCATGCATCCAAGGTGAGAACATTGACCTCCACGCCTATGTCAATGAGGATATTACTAAGGAGCCATCCATCCATGACTGCATCTAATGTGATCTCCTTATCATAGTCAAGGCTGTGAGGGGGAAGGTTTGCATGCAAGACCTACCTCTCATGCTCTTCTCTGGCATGTGGTACCTTCTCTCTCAACCATGCTCCTATCAAGGGAATAATATTCTCTTGCCTTAGCATTTTACATACTTCCTTGACCTCATCTAGGTCATCCTTTGGCACCTCAACCTTCCTTCTTTGCTCCTCCCTCCTGGACTGCTCCTTTAGACACTGGATTTCTCCTTGTAAACTCTGAATGACATCCATGGTTTCTTGATATACCTCCTTTTGATGCATAGGGTCTGGGTACTTCCCATGTACCACTTCTTCCCTTGAAACCAGGTTCTTCTACCTTGGCATTTCCTTTGTGCACGTGGCCTCTGCTCTTGTTGTTACCATAACAGGTTCCAAGCCTACATCACATGTCACCCATGGCATCCATTGTGTGTCATCCTTCTTAATGCTTACCATTGTTAGTGCCCTTGTCTTTCTGGTGCTGTTGATTCATGTGCTCATAGAGTTCAGGACACTCTTCATACTTGTGCTTCTTCCCGCACCATGAGCACTGCAATAAGTCTGGACACTCACGCTTGTAGTGGTATGTAGATCCACAATTAAAATATGTTCCACGTGGGAACTCACTTCTTCCTCCATGGTTACCATGACCATGAAATCCTCTGTGAAATCCCCTTCCACATGCACCTCCATCTGCGCGCTCCTCATAATGGTGATCATCACCCTTAGAACCACTTGCAAGGCTAGTTTGGTGCACACCAAGATCAATGGCCTCATGGATCTGGTCAATAAGCCTACAATCCTTAGTATCATGGGTTGTAGAGGTATAGATATTACAGTAGCAAGACACATTCTTCTACATCGTACACTGTAACAAGGGACATCTACTCGCATCATGGTCCCCATGAAAAATCTCACAATCTACTGCTATAGCATTTACTATCCTCTGGGGGAAACTATCCTTGACATGCCCCTCAACTTCACAATTTGTACACCATATACCACTACGAGTCTCATGGGATGAGTTCGTAGAAAAATTTTCTAGCTACTTAGCCATAACAGTGATTTGAGCTTCCAGGAATGGGCTAACACCAGTATCAACACTTCCAACAGCTTCAGTGTAGAGCAGCTTCTAACGCCTCGCGTGGGTCTGTGAAAGTCTTATGAGATAAATCTCTTCTAAAAGGTGTTATCAACCCTCCAACAAACCATTGAGCATGTTGTGAAGGGTGAATGTCATATGAAAATTTTGACAGGAGGGTTTTGAACCATGCATCATACTCCCACACACTCTCTGCCATTCCCTGTTGAATCTCCTTCAGGGCACTGATGCTCTTCTGTTCAAACTCAGGGATGTGGAATTCTACCAAGAAGGCATTTTTTAAAGTAGTATAATCCACCACCATCTGATGAGGGTCATATTTCCTATACCAGTTATGCACATGCCCTTGCAACGTCATTGCAAACTGGCTTGCCTTCCACTCTAGGCTAGTGATCCCTTTCACGTGCCATAGTAGCTCACACTTGTGAACATGCTCTGTAGCATCTTCAATACCTCTGTAATCTAGAAAATGTAAAGACATCTCAAAGAAGACTTGAGGAGGTGGTTGGGCCCTTGTCCTCCTGAGCCAGAGCCTTGGTTTCCCTGAGTGTTTCCTCCCACCGGATCCACTGATCCACCAGGTCATGTGCCTCCTGACCCACCAGACCCAGATCCACTAGGTCCTATTCCTCCTAACCCACCAGATCCACTGGATCCTATTCCTCTTGATCCACGAGATCCACCAGATCCACCAGGTCCTATAGTGGTCATGCCAAGGGTCCCCAAAGTTCCACTGAACTACATGCCAACAGTCTATGATAATGTCCCACTACCAATAGTGTACCCCGTGCCACTCCCATATGTGAGATCGAAGGCTTATGTATCTACACTCTGCCCAAAAATTCCTCCTAACAATGGAATAGTATTTACAGCCATAGAAGTTCGAAATGAGAAATTATATCTCCTAGGTGTATATTGGTAACTTCCCCCAATACCAGTTGGGTTAACAATATTCTTCCCTTGATCTGGAAAACCAAGTTTTAGGGTTTGGTCAGTAGGTGGGTTTAGATGTGCGCCAACGAATCCTCTCTCTCCACGTGATAAAATCTCATTAGAAGCTGAAGGGGTCTCTCTTACACACTTTACAAGATGGGGTAGCACAAACTGCTCAGGTTCCACGTCCTCTATGTGAACCTCAAATCCTTCCCACAACGTCTTCATCCATATATCCATCACACTTGCAACCTCGAGTTGTCTAGTAATCTCCCTTTCACACACTTCACTATACTTGAGTCATCTCTCCTCCCTTTCTTTCTCAGTCACAATATCTTCCATCTTCCTCCACCCTAGCTTCCTCGCCCAATGCTCAGAATGGTTTAGCCAGCCATTGGAAATGCCTCTAAACTCAAGGTAACAATCAAGATCTTCATTTCCAGAGGGATAACACATAGAAATGATCCTCTGGGATCCCACATAAACTCAAACTCAGCAACTTCCAGACAAGAATATGTAGAAATAGCATACTCCAGAGTGTAGCTAGCCAATACTCCTTTCCACCAATGATCCACAACACGAGTCCACATATGATCTACATCTTGCAACCTATAGTACTCTTCTTGGGTCCATACGCGTGATCTATAATACTAGCTTGATCTAGACGCATATGTTGAGAGCCATTCATACAACTATACTGAGAAGTAATAGAATTTTTTTTCATAAAAATCATGGTAGAGGTTCTCTTCTACCCATCTACATGCATCAAACTCAGGTCCAGTGCTAAATCTCTGAGAAAATTCATCCTGTGTGCTTTTAATCATGTTTCAACACTTTCCAAGGTTAAACACTCTGTCATCACTCATTGCATAGATCATGATGTATGCCATTTCCCACTACAACTTTGAAAAGAGGTCCCGGAAATAGAACCAAGATGTAGTCATTTTTACACCCACCAAAGAGCAAGGGAATCCCATGCACGTCAGCTTATCACCCAGCAGGCGTTGGGCTCTCACTTAAGGCACGCACAGGCACCGAGTCTCTCTTTATGTGAGATTAGTGGGAAAATCATCTATGATGGGAACGTAAGGATAGTGAGCGGAAATGAGACATGTAAACATCATAGATCTCAGAACGTCTTCTAAATCAGTGCAGGCATTCTAGACAGAAAGATACTTTAACAGAAACAGAAAGGGAAATGCACAAGGATTCATACTTATTTCATAAACATACATGAAATAGAACTATGAAGATATGAGGATGGACCAGAATCATTAATGATCATATTCAAATAAGTTGGTAACCTCATTACATTCATTAGATCCATTACAGAACATCACAGTATGGCAGACCGAAGTCATACATCATAACTGAATCTACATTCCTTAGCTCTTCAAAAATAAAATTTTCAATCTAAAGCCCCTTGATGCATCCTTCTCCTATATTTCATCTACCCAACCCAATATAACTCTTCACATAATTTCTGCAAAGCTCCACTCTCTATTCATTTGCTCTTTTCTTCTGCAGGCGCTTGTATTTATAGCCCCCTTGAACTGCCAACTCAACTTTCTAAGGCTTCAGATCCATCACCAAGTGTCCAATGTGGTCCTCCATGGGAGCATGCTCATCCAGGCCTGATCTCTCCACTCCTTTCCATGATGGTCTTCTAGAAGCTTCCATCGCAGGGCATATTCCTTCCTAGGCCAACCTATCGCTAGGCTATCACCTTATCCATTCATCATACACAGGCGGGTCACATTTTTCTCATGTTCTACCTAATACACCAAATACAGCTAAGTCATGAGACCTTGTTCTACTGGTGTGTAACACAGTCCTTCTAAAACCCTCTTAGAACCCTGCATTATACGCCTTATTCTTGCGCGCCCATGCACCTTTTTATACTTCGTCAATATTTTAGGGGTTCAACACTCCTGGATGTTTTTATCCAAATATATCAGTGACCAATGAAGGTCTCCTGTAACTAATGTAGGTTCTACCAACTGATTTTGGTTTGTCTCTTCTATAACTGATACACATTCTACTGATTGATGTCTATTAGGGGTCAAGTGACACTAGTTACTATGTAACCCTATCAGTATTATTTTAAATCCAAGAGTTCATTTTCATTCACAAAATTCTCAACTGGTTCATCCTTGGGTACCAAAATTTGATTCCTGTACATTCTCTAAATCCCAAAAATGGAATCTGAAATCACCAGATCCATAACTAGTGAAAGTGCATCTCTTGGATTTTGCATCCAATTTTTTCTTATTTTCCTTATCAATATGCACAAAAGCTTCTGAACCAAAAAATTTAAGAAAATAAAGATCTGCCTCTTTTCTGGTCCAATCTTCCTTTGGTATTCCTCCATCTAGTGAACTTGAAGGCCCACAATTAATAAAATAAACCATTATATCAACTGCTTCTTCCCAAAATTGAAAAGGTAATCCAGAATGTATTCTCATACTTCTAGCATGTTACACGATTGTCTTGTTCATTCTTTTTACAACACCATTCTCATATGGTGTTCTTGGAACCATTCTTTCTCTACATATCCCATTCACTAAACAATAATCATTAAAATCCTTGCTACATTATACACCACCATTGTGATATCTAAGGAACTTTAACTTTGAATTTGATTCATTCTCAACAAGGACTTTCCATATTTTAAAATTATTGGAAATATAAGATTTATGTTTAATACAATAAACCCATACCTTTCTTATAGCACCACTAATTAAAGTAACATAATACTAGGATCCTCCATGAGAAGCTACCGGAGCTAGTCCCCACACATCTGAGTGTACAAGATCCAATTTCTACTCGTTATTTTCCCCAACTTTGAGAAATCTCACTCTCATTTGCTTTCCAAAAACAAAATTCTCACATAAATGAGGATCTAAATCTTTCAAATCTGATAACTTACCCTTATCCTTTAAGATTTGCATTCCTTTTTGACTCATATGGCCCAAACAATTATGCCACATGCATGCATTTGAATTTGAAGTGGATAATGTAGAAAAGGAATCATTAACACAGGTAGATAAATATAATGTTACTACCTTCTTACCTCTTTCCACAACAAAATAACCCTTGGTGAATTTCCAAGAGTCTAATGTGAATGTAACCATGCAATAAGATTCACCTAGTTTCCCTGTAGAAATAAGATTCCTCTTGAGGCTTGGCACATGCCTGACATCTTTCAATATCCATGTATTTCCATTCTACAATTTTAGATGAACTTACCCTTTACCAGTAATACTGCAAGGTTCATCATCACCCAGATAAACATGTCCAAAATTTTCCTGGACATAATTTATGAAATAACTCTTATTAGGGGTTGTATGGAAAGAAGATCATGAATCTAAAACCCATGATTCAATTATATTATCTAAAGAAAGAATAAGAGCATCTTACATTACCTCTACTGCAACAAGATTTATTATTTACCTTTGTTTAGTTGCTGGTTCTCTTTATCCTTTGACCAAAAATATTTCTTTGTATGTCCTTTATTTCCACATTTCCAAAAATTAATTCCCTTACCTCTGGATTTAGATCTGCTATCCCTTGAATTTCATTTCTCATTACTCTTACTCTTAGATCTCTCCTTCTGCCTGCCCCTATTTTCTACATTCAAAGCATTCCCAGATGATGATTCCTATGTACTCTTCTTGTGAATTTATTCATTCAATATTATACTAACCACATCAACAAACTTCAAAATATTATTAGCAGATGATGTATTACTAACAGCCATTACCAAGTTATTCCAACTATTAGGAAAAGAATATAAAAATAAAATTTCTTTCAATTCATCATCAAATGGTATATTAACCAATTTTAACTGATTTACAATAGATTTGAAATCATTCAAATGACTAGATGTAGATCCACCTTCATGCATCTTAGAACTAAATAGTTTCTTCATCAAATAAAATTTATTTGAAGCACTAGGTTTTTCATATAAATTAGCAAGAGATTTCATTAACTCTACCGTAGAATTCACTTCTGTAATATTAGAAGCCACAGATGCTGTCAGGCTCAATCTTATAAATCCCAAAGGATTTCTGTCAAGAATCTTCCATTCTTCATCAGTCATCTTCGTAGGTATAGACTTCTCATCCAACGGTAAGTACAAATATCTTTGATATAGATAATCCTCAATCTGCATCTTCCATAATTGATAATTTCGGCCGTCAAACTTCTCTACCTTGTATTTGTTTTCTTCTGCCATTGTTGTAGCTCCCACTCAATTAGAAAACCCTCTGTGAGTAAATCTGTCAACACAAAAAACCCTCAAACAAAGCTCTGATACCAGTTGTTGGGGTTAGCACACCGGTTGTACAGATAATATATTAGATCTAACCATATATGAAAATAAAAGCGAGGATATTCTACAAGAAGAAATATACAAAATAAGAGATATAAATCAACACCAGATTTAATGTGGTTCACCCAGTGTGGGCTACATCCACCAAGAAACAAGCCAATCTATTATCCAAAGCTTTCTAGAAGATATAAAATGAAGATTTACAATCGTCCACACCTCTCACAACGTACATTACTTTCTTTCTCTCAAGCTTTTACTTCTTCACCAAGAATTCTCTCTCTCACAATTATTCTTACAATAATCGTAAAAAATTTCAAGTTATTCTTAATTATTACTTCTAAAACCTAGCTTTCATGCTTATATAGGCCTATAATATAACTTAGGGCACTTATCCATGTAATTACAATCAATAGATCTGATATAATACTAAAAATAGATCTAATTCCCAAGAGTTAAATAAAACACTCCACACACAGGTAACTGATGTCGGTTCCTCCTTTCCTGACCGATGCCGGTTCCTCCTTTCCTGACCGATGCCGGTCAAAGGTGACCAATGTCGTTCCCTTCATAACCAATGTCGGTTGCTGTGTTTTCCAGCAAGTTTGATATATGCATCCTAATTTGAAGTAATTGAGCTCCACAACTCAACACTTATGGATCATGACTATTCTTGAGACAAAGAATTTAATCTTAGTTGATCACTAAAAATTTGAACTCACATTCTCTCATTTCAATTATGATCCCCATTTATTTCCAATTTTGTGGGGTATGAAATCCCCAAAACATGCCTAAAAAACTACTTCTTTTCCATGTTTAAATGTGTAGATCAATGTCTTATTGATCACTTTCAAGATATAGCCAACCATTATGCCATTCGCAATATAAGATAAGTTTACTTGGGCTTCTTATTTCATCATTGAAAGGTAAAAGAAGAGATTTGTATGCTAATAGATTTTAGATCTCCACAATGGTCATTTCCACATGGGATCAGTAGATGTGAGGAACAACTAAAACAATTGGTTCAAGGAGAATGCAGATGTCATTCTCTCATGGAATACCTCAATAAAATACAACGATTTCAATGATATAATCTTATGATTTCAACATTATATTTCAAGGAAATGGCTTTAAAATCCCTAAATAATTCTAGTTACCCTCACAAGGTATGACATTATTGTGTTATTTGAGGTCCTTAGATACTATTTTAGATGTATTGATCCAAACCCTAGGAGGTAGTGCTCTTCCTTAGGCTTTTTCCATTGCATTATAAAATGAGAAAATTCTTATTTAGGTTAGTCAAAGAAAACTCATCCCTATTTCCTCCATTATTCCCTCACCATATCAAATCCTCCATACCCCAGTACAACTCAAGAAAATCCACCACCCCATTCTAAAAACAAGAAGAAAGTTTACTTCCTAGTTTCCCTTTTGGTACTCTATAAGTTTATAATGCCCAAAACAAACCTTATGATATGTAAAATTTATCCCCATCTCTACCCAAGGAGTTACATGGCTCTATAAGATGTCATCATAGTGTTTTGAGAATCCTTAGTGTTCTAAAATTTTCCCTAATGCTCCACCCAACCTACACTGAACCAAGTTATCAAATAAGGTGAGAAGATCATGATGTTTTCTATTTCCATGGAAAGGGTGAACTATGAAGACCATAATATGTTTTTTGGGATCATTTGGCTTCCCTTATCAATCAAATCAGAAGTCTGGAACCCAATCCATTTTTTCTTGCATGTGAATTTAAAGAGTGACCTCTCCTCAATGCCTCATATCCAACTAATTCTATAAAGGATGAAAAATATACATTTGTTGAACATTGGTATGAATCTGACTGGGAGGATGAGGAATATAAAAATATACAAAGAGATGCGACTAGAAAAAAATAATATAATAAAATTTGATGGTGGAAAATTAGAATGGGATGGAAATTAAGGAGAAAGTGTTTTTCAACACTTGTGAAATCTATGGGTGTGGGGAAGAGGATTTTATAAGTGAGAAAGGTGAAAAAACTAAGTGTAAGGACCTGGATTTCTTCTCATTCCTTAAACTTACTTCACTTTTGGTGGAAAATCAAGCCAGGAAAGAGAATGAAGAGGAAGGAAACCCACACACCAAAGTGGAAAAAAACATGTCTACACAAGGGAAATATAAACAAAGTACAAATAAAATCTCAGATATCTCTAATGAAGAGTAATTTGTCTCTACTAGCTCTAGTTTTGGAGCTAAGTGTGAAGAATATGGGGAAACCATGCAAATACTCCAAACTGTTCAAAAGAACATCTTCCCAATCAGATATTTGGCTAGATTGGATTCAAATTATGAGATACCACTAGTCATGTTCATTTTAGAGCATAAGGAATAAAATCAAGACATCAAATGTTTACTTAAACACCTCTAACGAAATTTAAATCAACTTGAGGAGGTATACTTCACTGAATTTTTATCTGATACTTCTAGAAACAGCAAAGTGCAGGTTATGATTTCAATTCCACCATGTGATATTGTTTCTAAACTGATCTAATGGCCATATTTTGTAAGAAAGGGAAGCTCTTTATCTTATCCTATATTAAGTTTTGTTTATCTCCCTTTGATTTTGTTTAGAGTAGGGTACATTAGGTTTGTTTATTGCAAAACAAGTGTTTTTGCACACTCTACATGTTTAGACTTAGATCACATATGATTTTCATCTTTGTATATAGTTATTGTCCTTGTTTCTATTACACCGTTTATCTTTTAGAGAATGTTTCATGGTGAAATAAGATAGTTGGAGTAGTTTCCAAGTTTTATTAAGAGCTCAATAGATCAACTTTAGTACAGTGTTAGGTTCATGCAGATCCAAGAGACAATATATTTAAAGGAAGAGATCAATTTTATTCAAGGTTATGCTTGACTCCATGCTTAATGGATACTTCAAGGCCATTGGTAATCACCATATAGTAGGAATAAGTCCCATGAAGGTCACCAAACTACTATTTAAAATTACACCCCCGGGTAATTTTAAACAACTCATCAAAAATGGAATTAGCCATTTTTGCTCCAAAAACCCTTGTAAGACTAAGTTAACCTTCCATGAAGTGCATCCATGTAGTGTTTTATGGATTCTCCTAACCAATAGAATAAAGGAACATCAAAGTAAAATAGTGAGGTGAATCTTTGGTGGAGTTATTTTTTTAGAGAATATTTTGCTTTCCAACTTTAAATTAATAAAGTGAAATAATAAAAAAAACTGACCTCGAAAGATGACGAGGTTTACCAATACCTGCAAAGATAAATGTTGATGTTGATGTTTGTTTGAAATTGTTGAGTCCAGATGAGGATACAAGTCTTCCTATCTTGAAAATAAATCTATGATCAAAGGAACTAAATAGAAACGATTAGACAAATGGATAAACGAGTTGTTTGGAAAAGGATGATTCTAGGAATCCAAAGTTACTTCCTAGGAGGATGTCAGTTCACTTTGTAACAATTAAGTTAATTGAAAAATATAGCAATAAAAAAGATAACAATATACAAATGATAAAAAAATGTAAAGATATAGAATTTAAGTTTGAAAGGAAGGTCCTACATGGATTCGAGGGTGGCACAAGAAAGTGTAGATGTGATCTAAATGGAATCAAAGTAGTTGTACTAAAATTCCTCAGTATTTTTTTGGATATAATGGAGTAACTCAATTGATCCTTCATTTCTTGTTCATCAATGGAAAATCATATTGAATAGAGTGTGAGTTAGTGGAGGATGTTGTATTTTTCCCATTAAAGGGGTGTTGGACTATGGGGAGGTCATAAATGCTTATAATCGGATGTGAACGGCCAAGAACTTCCATCTAACAGAGATCCATACTTGGAAACAACATGTTAAATGCAAAGGATTTCATAAAAAATGATATAAAGCTAATTATTGATAAAAAGATGATTTTGAAAAGAATCACCGGTAATTTAGGCCAATCACTGGCGATTAGGGTGAATCGCTAGCAATTTATGTGAAAATTGATGGTTTTGTTAAAAACAATAATTGAAGATCTACAATGATGTTTGGATTTCTTTAAAAGTTTATGATGACTTGAAAATAACAAAGAGAGGTAAATAAATACCTTTGAATGGATGTGCAGCTAAAATATGCATCAAATATTCAATGGAAAAGGTCTAAGTTGATAAGTTGGTTGTCACATACCTGAGAAGTTGGGTGATGGAAACGACCACAAAAGTGCTTGAAAATGATTGATGTTGATGCTTGATTATGCTTTAAGATGTCCCAGATGTTGTAATGTTGAAAAATGGAGTGAAAAATAAAAAAGGAGGCCCAAGATTTGAGATTGAAGATCCCTAAGAGAGAGCACAAAGGTGCTATTTACAATCATTTGTGATTCAGTTGAATCACCAACAATCCACTTTTTTCATGGAAATAGCTAGAAAAGTGGTTGAAACCACTCCTAATCAAGGGTTTTTCTTTTGGAATTTGGGTAAATGATAAAGAGAAGATTGGGGATGAGGTGTAGAGGTTAGGAAGGTTATGGAATGGTTAAGAAATTTTTTATTTTCCTTTTTCTTTATTTAATTTAGTCTCCAAATGGTTTTGGATTATTTTAAGAGTAAAGTGAGATTTTATAACTGTAAAATGATTTAATGAGGTGTGAGATAATATTTACATGGAGTAAATATTGTGGGGGATTTTTAGACTTAGGAGAAGAGATGTATGGGTTTAAATAATGTATGAAATAATTTTATTTGATTTAATATAATTGTGAAGATGATGCGTGTTAGGTGAAGGAAATTACTGGTGTAAATTTTGACTATCTAGATTTGCCCCATTTTATCGAGTAGTTTGCTATAAGAAAAGTGCTAGAAATAAATAATTTTTGATTAATTTGTATGGGTGATCCCCCCTCAAAATGGGGTGACTATAGCATAGTGCAAGGAATACCAGTTTGATAGGGTTGATTTGGATAAGTTTGATGTGCGTTTCTTAACAACAATTTCCCTAAACTGGGTATCAAAACAATAGGTGTTGTCATGGAATCAAGAGATAGAGGGAACCAAGGGGTTCATTACCTATAGACATATGATTCGTAAGGGTAGGCTACGAGGATAGGGAATTCAAGTGATGGGGGCCCAAAGGGATTATGCCCCATAGACGTATGACATATCCCGTGGTAAAGTGGATTTTAAATTTTAATTTTTGAGGATTTGGGGTATTTGGAAGGATGCAATTGGTTGTAAAAATGTGATCGAATGGTTGTGATTTTCGAAAAGGATAATCATGGTAAAAATATGATGAATTGCTATCGATTCATAATGATCACTTGTGATTTATGTGAATCACCGATGATTCAGGGAATTGTTGATGATTCCTGTGAAAGTTGGTGGAGGCTATAAAATCCCTAGGTCGGTGGTGAATAGTTCATTTGTGTGGTTTGATTTTGCGAATTGGAGTGCTTGGGGGGTAAAAAATGTGTTTTGAGGGAAATAGTGTGGTCAAAAATTCACAAGAGACCTACACAGGCAGAGGTATGCTCTGGGAATATAAGTCCCTTTACTTAACTGGTGTAGTTGTCGTATATGCATGCACATGAAAATGTGGATTTCTGTGGTGGCCTTTTGATCGGGTATCCAATAGGGGCACTCCACTAACCCTACGACAAAGCTTGTAGATACTTGCTACAAAGGACTTTATCTGAAGTGTGGGAAAGGGGAGTGAGAAAAGAGGTAGGAGAACTAATGTTGTAGGTAGGAAATCAGATTCCTACACACACTACTAGTTAGAAGTATCATCACATGCATTTATGAGAAGAAACAACTTTGTAAGCATCATTAAGACCAAATGAAATTCGATGAACATAAAGTATCAAGAAATCCCTTAGTCAAAGAAAGCTAGAAACTCCTTCTTCTTGTATTAATTTATTAAACAAAAGTTATACATAGTGGAGAAATGGAAAAAATTGAGGAGGGGGGAAAGGAAGAATTTGGCTATCTCCTTTGTTCTCTCAAGGTAGAATGCACTCTTGAGCTTACAAAATTAATGACCAACCCTTTAAAATGGGAATGGCTTTACAATTTATAGAATAGACACGACTCCTCATCTTCCTCATGACCTTCCATATGCCTTATTTCTAACTTTAGACTATTCATATTCCTACAAAATATTTAAGTCCCTTTTATAAAATCAAGGTGACTTAATTTACATTATGTTTCTAAAGTCACTTTTAAGTGACTTAAAGGCATATCAAAAAGTGCAAACCCCAACAAAGAATTAGAACATTTGAAAGTGAGAGAAAGTTGGGGGAAGAGGAGAGAGAGAGAGAGAGAAGGAGAAGAGGATATGTCATTCCCAATGAAGTCCATTGATCCTTGTCGATGGAAAGCTCCAAATGTAGTGAAACTTTGAATCTTTGAACTCCTTGCACACCGTGAAACTCCTTCCAATTAGCTCAGGAATGCTCACCAAGTTGAATGAACTAAGATGGATCTCGAATGCCCTATGAAAAATGACTAGAATGATCCTAAACAATGATGTCCCCTTGAATTATTATCCTTGTACGTCCCATTGTGCCAAAACTACTCTTTGAGTGTAACTTACTATTTTTAGTAAGTGTGAATTGCGAGCCGAGATGACCTTTTTGATGACCTTTCCTGTGATGCTCCCTCTGTGTTTACCACCTTCTTCGTATCCTCTTCAAATGGTGGATTACCTGAAGTAACATACCCCTACATAGGAAGGCATGCTATTTTTAGTAAGTGCGTCATGGATGTCAGGATGTGACAAAACAAGTCTTGAAACTTTTGGGTTTTATTCCAGGGTTCCACGCTCCGCGTTTGAGTAACTCCTTCATCTGAACAAGTGGGAAAATGATATTTTCATGGCATGAGAAGAATACTGACAAAAAACACATCCCTCCATATCCCTAAAAAATAGGGGCTTCATGGCACAAAAACTAGTTCACGCGAAACTAGATTTTTCAACGATCATCCCCTCCAATTTTCACGTGATTTTGCCCATTAGAACCTTGAGAGTTAAAGAGGTAGCTCACTTCCTTTTTTATAGATGTTATTCATGTGACAGGGCAGAAATATGATGAAAAATCAGTCCTCCATATCCCTAAAAAATAGGGGCTTCATGGTGCAAAAACTAGTTCACGTGAAACTAGATTTTTCAATGATCATTCCCTCCAATTTTCGTGCAATTTCGCCCACTGGAACCCTGAGAAGTGGAGAGGTAGCTCACTGATTTTTTCCACTACTATGTCATGGTGGCCATTAATGGAGCTTGAAATTTTTAGGTCTGGTTTTTTTCTCCGTTCGTGATGAAATAAATTCCATTGCGATAGGTTTTTTCTTCTGGTGCTTCACGCAGAATTTTACATGAAATTTTACTTCCATCCGATGACTGGTTTGATAGGAAATTGAACTTTGTTCTTCATGGAGCTGGAAGTGAAATTTATTTGATGTGAGAATTCCTTGCTAAAAATTGGAGGTTTGAATATGATTTTTTAATGGCCTTCAAGAGATAATAACTCAGCAACAGATGGTTTGTCAATCCGTGCACCGGTTTGCAAGATATCTTCAAATCTTTGTTTTATGGCAATGGGGATTTCCATTGTTCTTCTTCTTGGTTCTCCATTTATTTTTCTTATCTCAATGAATTATTCTTTTGATACCTATGTGCCATCATGGAGTGAAGGATAATTTTATGATGGAGCTGGTTTAAGCTTTGGCAATGGTGGAGTGAGGTGTTCTCTGTAACTTTTCTTCTGGCAGTGAGAAGCAACAAGAAGTAGCAAAGAAGCAGCCAACAATTAGAAAAAAATTCAAATTTTTGAGTTGGATTTGGGTGAAATTTTTTTTTCCCTAATGTCCTTGACCTTAGGGATGTGAGGGACATCAATTTCCATGATGAGCAAGACGGCGACATGTGGCGACGATCTGACGACAGGGAATGAGTGCTCCAAAATCAGCTTTAAAGCACCGAGGGGCTGGAAGTGGGTCACATGGGTGACCAAAAGTCTCCTCATAGGGGATGGGTGAATTTTTCCATGTTTTATGTCCCTGACCTCAGGGATGTGAGGGACATAAAATTCCATGGTGGTCCTGGAGCTGACACATGGTGCTTGATCCGACGGCAGGGAATGGATGCTCCAAAAATGCACTTGGGGGCTGAACTGTCAATTTTGGAGGTCACATGAGGGTCCCAGAGGTCACATGGGGGCTGGGAAATTTTTCCAAGGTTGGTGTACCTGACCTCAGGGACATTGGGGACATGAAATCCTACCAGGCTCCTGGTGCTGACACATGTCCTCCCAAAAAATTGACTAACTCCTGAACTACCTTTGAGAGGGCAACTTGGAACGATGATAACTTGAGCTCCCAGTGGAATTTATTGGTGAAATTTTATATGATCCTAACTGGAAATGGAATTTTGAATCCAATGGTTGGGGTCTCATGTCTTGATTCATCCATTTTATCCCTAAAAAATCATAATTGTGATTTGGTACTCCACTTGTGCCTGAGAAAAACTGCCTGAAAACCCTATGCACCAAGGTGTTGTGAAAAATATAATTTCACCATCATGTAGGTCTTGGAATCCTATTTTTGTTGATGTTTTTTTTACTCCTAACTCCATCTAGAGCTCCTGGAATCACCTTCTGAAGCTCAGCGACTATTTTGGCTTGTGCACTGACTAGGCCTGTGAACCCTAATTCAGGTGAAACTGCCCCAACTTCTTCGAGACCTTCCAAAATATTCTTAAACCATATCCATGATGTCCCAAGACCTTTGGATCACCTCCATATCCACCTAGGCTCTTCTTCTCTACTTCATGAGGTTTTTCCAGCTCTAGGAAGGCCAGTGATAGCCCTTCCCACAACTACCTGTAGCTTTGCAAATGAACTCCTAAAATCACCTAGGGGGAATGAATAAAATTTCCTAAATCACCTAGGGGGATGAGATAACATTAATTTGGAGGTCACTTGGACTGACTAGAAAGACTTGGGGTGTCTGGGAATGATAGGACTAGAAAAATTTGGTACAGGGGTATCGTTGTCATGCTTGGAAATTGTCAATTTCCCTGTTGCACATTTGCACAACAACAACTTGCTCTAGCTTGGGGACATGGCATGGAATGAGCATAGCGAAGACATGACATGGGAATCTAGAATCTCAATTTTAGACCATATAGTTCATTGACCAGTGCCTTATCCATTGGGCCCTGTGGAGTCATGTACAACTTACAACAAGAGAGAAGAGAGAGAAGAAGGAAACACACACGCACACGAAAAGGAAACGACACACACAAAAAGAAGGGAAACACACAAAATAGAAAGGGAAAAACACCTAGAAATCACCTATGGTACAAGGCAAGGGGACAACCCACTTTCACTGAAGCTTTTTTCATTTCTCAAAAGTTACCCCTGAAGAGGCAACACTGAATGATGATGTTCTGTGAAGCCATTGATGGGTTCCAGAAAGTAGCCTCCCCTCCTTAGTTGTTTATGAAATCTAGGTGCTTTCACATTGTCCTGTTACTTTGTAGGAGTGATTCCATGTGAGCTTCTTGATGCTCAAGTCCTTTCTTGGAAATTCCATTTCCTTCATCCTCTTTGAAATTGGTTTCATAGTGCCAGTTGCATTCCACATTTATCCACATAGATGATTCTCCATCGAGCATCTCATCGCCACCCCAAAGCTGATTTTTGTTCAAATTACTTGAACATTCTATATTATTTTCTTTCCCAGGTCTATGCTCATTGACCTATTTTCTCCATGAGAAACATTTGAACTTATCCTTTTCCTTTACTCCACTGTGAGGTGCTTGAGTACTGATGGAAGGATTGGGAGTGACCTCATACTTGTCTTGTATGTCCATGGCATGAGTGAAGAGATCAAGAATCAGCTCGGGGTCTTCCGCAACTTCTACTGCATCCAATATTTCTTGCACAGAGTTATGCTTCATCATTTCTTACAGCTCCTCTTTGTATGCCTTCGAAGAATCTTTATTTTATAGTTTAAGGCAACTATCTGGAGGGATTACCTCATCATCTTGGGAATCATCTGCATTTTATCACTCCTTTTTCCAAAGGAGCTTCAGCTTCAAAGGCCTCAAAACTCTTGCTTCTAATTTATTCATCATGGAAAGATTCTTCTTCTTTAAATGGGAAAGAAAATATCTCCATTTCGTCATTGTATCCACCAACCATTGGCTCAAGAGGGACATCATATTTCTCATCTAGATTTATCTCAATATGGCCAACCTTCACATTGGTTAAGGTTTCCAAATCAGCTTCACACTTGTCTTGTAGATTCATGGCTTGCATCAAAAGTTCAAGACTAAGCTCAGGGTCTTTTGTTTCTTCTATGGCTCTAAGAATTTCTTGTACAAACATTTCTTTTAAACCCTTCACAGGCTCATCACAAGCTGATTTTGTCTCTCCATAGATGGTGTGACTGAGATCATATTCATCCCCAAATGGGAATGAGAATAACTCCTCATCTTGAAAAATCATATAAGCTTTTTTTTTTCTTGAAAATCATTGAGAACCATCTCCTCTTCCTCATGGTCTACATCATCTGGAAATTCGGGGCTGCCCTCTTGTAACTTGAATCTCCTCAATGCTTCTTCAAAATCCAAAATCTCTCTAGGAAGGCATGTCTGGACCTATCAAGATGGGAATATCCTCTTCCTCCTCAGTTGTCACAAAGTAATTCATCCATGCCTACTACCTTGATACAAAATGTTAGCTTCTGGGCTTCCAGAATTTCATACCGTGTACCTCATCTTCTTCCTCGGAAGTAATTTTTCCATGTCTCCCTTCACTGGTATGGTTGTAGAAGACCAATTCATTTGAATTTTCCCTCCTAAGTCTCGGCAGAAACATTCTACTCAGCAACATTCCAAATGAGGCTGGGATGTCTACTACCAAAATCATCGCTGAAACTTTCTTGTCTGGAAATATGGTGAGAGCCACCTATGCATCTTTGACCTTCCCTACAAGTGAGACCTCTTTTGACTCCAAAGAGTAACAAGAGCCACTAGGTGGAGTCATGGTAAGTTTGAGAGCCTTGGCGACCTTCAAAGGCATCACGTTGTCTAAGGCACCAAAATCTATTATGCAATTGTTTAGTACATATTCTCCAACAAGAAGGGAGACGTAGAAAGGTTCAACTTTATCAGTCTTTGATGCACTCATAGAAAGCATGTTTTGTGAGGGAGGTGTAGGTGAGTTTGGTAGCATGCCTTTAGAACTAGAATTTACAGCATTGGGTGTTAGACTACCACTCCTGATATATCAGACAAACCTCTCAAATTATTTAGGATGAGTCCACAAATATTCAGTTTCAGTAATCTACACTTTGGCTTTGTTTGCATATTCTATGAAGTTAAAGGGAGCAGATGTGGACAAGGGGGGTGAAGGGAAAGATTTTGGATTTAGGAAAGGTTTGGAAGCAGGAGTATATTTTTGAGGAATGGAGGGTATTTTGAAAGGTACACTAGGAGATTTCAAGGTATTAGATTTTTTAGGAGCAGATTTAGATTTAGACTTAGAAGAGACATCAAAAGACTTACTTGGGATTGTGGGAGTCTTCTTACTTGCTACAGGGTCAGGCTCCAACAATGCATACTTCATGGAAGATGGAAGTGGGGATCCTCAACTGATTATTTTATTTTGTGGAGTCACCATAAGAGGATCATCAACCTTATTTTCTTTTGCAACAGTGGAGGGAGATGCTCTTTTCTCAGGCTAAGAATGAGCGAATACCGTGCATGAGAAACTAGGTGCATCTTCTTTGTCTTCTTCATAACCTAAAAAAATACTCACAAAATCTGATTTGTGTATCATTCTCAAACTCATCACTTTCTAGGTAACCACCACCTTCACTTTCTTGTTCAAAATCCTCTTCATTTTCCTTACTCCTACAACTTACATTGATAGGTGGGGCCTCCAAGGCAAGCCTTTGGGGTGCTCCTGCAATTTGATTTTCATTGCTTCTTTGGGAAGAAACTCGTTCAAATAATTCCATTTTGGAAGATGCTATCTCATTCGCACACTTTTACAATGATGGATTGGTTCTCTCATCTCCAGGATGTTGGGTCTTTCCCTTTGATGGGTTCTTGATCTTTCCAGAGAGGATGAGATCATCATCAAGTTCAATGGCCATCCTTTGTGCTTCTACAATGTTCCTTGGTTGGGATCTTCATAGAAAAAATCCTACTTCTGGTGATTGAGCATTGATGAAGAATCTCTTGACATTGTTTTGAGATGGTGAATCCTCTTCAGGTATCCTACGAAGCAACCATTCAAAATGAGCCACAAAGTCTCTCATGGTTTCATTTTCTCCTTTCTCTATTTGAGCCAACTACACCAAGAGGTCTTAATTGTCTTCAGTTGATTTAAATCTCTCTTTAAAGGCATCCTTGATGTCATTCCAACCCATGATGGATCAGGAAGGTAGGAGATAAAACCATTCTAGTGATTTTTCTTGGAGGGAATCCATGAACAGTCTCACAACAATGTCTTCATGTTGGACACCGATAATTCCACATGATGTCGTGAAAGTAGCAATGTGTTCTTTAGGATGTTGTGCATTGTCACCTTTGAACTTTGGAAAGTTCTTGCGAGAACCCGTTGGTAGATTGTGAAGAGGGGTTCAAGAGAAAGTGGACTTATATTTATTCCCCATGGAACAATGGGTTGAGGTCTTCATCTGCCATCTTGTTTCTTCATTTTATGTCAATCATTTTTACAATAGGAATAGAAAAGACACCATTGTGAAAAGTCACGTCAGAAATCCTATTTCTAACTTTAGACTATTCATCTTTCCTACAAAATATTTAAGTCCCTTTTATAAAATCAAGGTGACTTAATTTACATTTTGTTTCTAAAGTCACTTTTAAGTTGCACTTAAAGGAATAAATCATCAAAATTGCAAACCCCCACAAAGAATTGGCGAGAACATTTGAAAGTGAGATAAAGTTGAGGGGAAGATGAGAGAGAAAGAATCTAGAGAGAGAGAGAGAGAGAGAGAGAGATGTAAGAAGAGGATATTTCATTCCCGATGAAGTGGCCATTGATCCTTGTCAATGGAAAGCTCCAAATGTAGTGAAACTCTTGAATCTTCGAACCCCTTACACATTGTGAAACTCCTTCCAATTAGCTCATGAACGATGTAGGTACTAAGTTGAATGAACTAAAATGGATCATTAAATGCCATATGAGAAAAACAATAGAATGATCTTGAACAATGATTTCCCCCTGAATGATTATCCATGTACATCCCATTGTGCCAAAAAGCTACTCTTTGAGTATAATTTGCTATTTTTCAAAACCGCTCTTTAAGTAAGTTTGAATTACGAGCCGAGATGACCTTGTTGATGACCTTACCTATGATGCTCCCTCTATGTTTACCACCTTATTTGTATCCTCTTAAAATGGTGGATTACCTGAAAGTAACATACCCCTATGAAGGAAGGCATGCTATTTTTAGTAAGTGTGTTGTAGGATGTCAGGATGCAACAAAACAAGTCTTGAAACTTTTGGGTTTTATTCCTGGGGTTCCATGCTCCATGTTTGAGTAACTCCTTCATCTGAACAAATGGGAAAATGATATTTTCATAGCGTGAATAGAATACTGAAAAAAAACACCCTCCATATCCCTAAAAAATAGGGGCTTCATGGTGCAAAAACTAGTTCACGTGAAACTAGATTTTTCAATGATCATCCCCTCCAATTTTCGCACGATTTCACCCATTAGAACCTTGAGAGTTGAAGAGGTAGCTCACTTCATTTTTTCGTAGATGTTCTTCATGTGACAGGGCAAAAATATGATGAAAAATCAGTCCTCCATATCCCTAAAAAATAGGGGATTCATGGTGCAAAAACTAGTTCACGTGAAACTATATTTTTCAACGATCATTCCCTCCAATTTTTTGCCATGCAATTTCACCCACTGGAACCTTGAGAAGTGGAGAGGTAGCTCGCTGATTTTTTCCACTACTGATGTCATGGCAGCCATTAATGGAGCTTGAAATTTTCAGATCTGGTTTTAGTATTCGTTCATGATGAAATCAATTACATTTTGATATGTTTTTTCTTCTAGTGCTTGACACAAAATTTTACTTCCATCCGATGACCGGTTTGATAGGAAATTAAACTTTGTTCTTCGTGGAGCTGGAAGTGAAATTTATTCAATGTGAAAATTCCTTTCTAAAAATTTGAGGTTTGAATATGATTTTTTAATGGCCTTCAATAGATAAGAACTCAACAACAGATGGTTTGTCAATCCATGCACCGGTTTGCAAGACATCTTCAAATCTTCGTTTTATGGCAATGGGGATTGCCATTGTTCTTCTTCTTGGTTTTCCATTTATTTTTCTTATCTTTATGAATTATTCTTTTGAGACCTATGTTCTATCATGGAGTGAAGGATAATGTTCTATGATGGAGTTGGTTCAAGCTTTGGCAATGGTGGAGTGAGGTGTTCTCTGTAACTTTTCTTCTGGCAGTGAGAAGCAGCAAGAAGCAGCGAGAAGCAGCAAGAAGCAACCAACAGTTAGAAAAATTATCAAATTTTTGAGTTGGATTTGGGTGAATTTTTTTTTCCTTGATGTACCTGACCTTAGGGACATGAGGGACATAAATTTCCATGATGAGCAAGACGGCGACACGTGGCGGCGATCCAACGACAGGGAATGAGTGCTCCAAAATCAGCTTTAAAGCACTTAGGGGCTGGAAGCGGGTCACATGGGTGACCAAAAGTCTCCCCATAGGGTCTGGGTGAATTTTTCCATGTTTTATGTCCCTGACCTTAGGGATGTGAGGGACATAAAATTCCACAGTGGTCCTGGAGCTGACACGTGGCGCTTGATCCGATGACAGGGAATGGATGCTCCAAAAATGCACCTGGAGGTTGAAATGTCAAGTGGAGGTTACATGAGGGTCCCAAAGGTCACATGGGGACTGGGATGAATTTTTCAAAGGTTGGTGTTACCTAACCTTAGGGATGTTGGGGACATGAAATCCCACCAGGATCCTAGTGTTGACACATGTCCTCCCAAAAATTGACTAACTTCTGAACTGCCTTTGAGAGGGCAACTTGGAATGATGATAACTTGAGCTCCCGGTGGAATTTATTGGTGAAATTTTATATTATCCTGACTAGAAATATCATTTTGAATCCAATGTTCTAGGTATCATGTCTTTATTCATCCATTTTATCCCTAAATTTTTTTAATTTTGATTTGGTACTCCACTTATGCCTGAGAAAACCTTGCCTGAAAACCCTATGCACCAAGGTGTTGTGAAAAATATGATTTCACCATAATGTAGGTATTGGAATACTATTTCCTGGTATGTTTTTTTTAATCCTAACTCTATCTAGAGCTCCTAGAATCACCTTCCAAAGCTCAATAGTTATTTTGGCCTATGCACTGATTAGGCCTATGAACCCTAATTCTGCCGAAACTGCCCCAACTTCTCTGAGACCTTCCAAAATATTCCTAAACCATATCCATGATGTCCCAATACTTTTTTATAACCTCCATATCCACTTAGGATCTTCTTCTCTAATCCATGAGGTTTTTCTAGCTCTAGGCAGGCCAATGATGGCCCCTCCTACAACTATTTGTAGCTTTGCAAATGAACTCCTAAAATCACCTAGGGGGATGAGATAACATTAATTGGGAGGTCACTTGGACTGACTGGACAGACTTGGGGAACCTGGGAATGATAGGACTAGAAAAATTTAGTACATGGGTATCATTGTCATGCTTGGAAATTGTCAATTTCCCTGTTGCACACTTGCACAACAATTTGTGACTAGATTTATTTTCTAGTGACTGACGTGTTTGATGAAGCTTTGATGAAATAAATGTGGATTCTAATTTGTGTTTTTGTATATTTTTGATTGCAGGTGGATGTGAAATTGACCATCTGAGATAGGATTCTGATAATCTTAGAGGAGGTATGGGAGGATATGTCAGATGATGATTGGAGACATGTAGAGGTATTGGGGTTTGTATGGATACGTGATTATAGATGCATCCATAGATGTAGAGGATTATTGTTTACATTGATGGAGAGATGGGATCTAGCCACCTACACATTTTGGTTACTGATAGGTGAGGTTATGATCACTATGGAGGATGTTCATAGGATTATGATGCTACCTATTCATGGGGAGGGTATCTATTTTATTGATGAGACAGAGAGGGAAGAGGTGATGAGGAGATTTTATGGAGCTTATGCGGATGGTGTGAGGTATACTATAGGGGGTTTTTTATTATCAATATATATTTTGGGGAGAGAGAGGGTTGTACATAGATGACTATGTTGATGATGGGTATTTCATGTTTTTCTTTTCCTAATTCCAGAGGGGTGAGATTTCCATGGATTATGATGGGAGTAGTTCTAGAGATGATGGAGAATTAGAATCATTTTTCTTGGGATCCTGCATTATTAATAAAAATATATAGGGAGTTGTGGGCTTGGAAAGTTTACAAGAGATATGGGATAAATGTTGCATTTTTTTTATAGTGTTGGGAATTTAAGCACATTTTCATAGCTCATCCGCAAGGTTTACCATGGGGAGGTGTGGATATGATTGGCAGATCTACAGGATTTATGAGATGGTGAGGTGATGTGGGTTGATTGAGAGGGAAACAAAAGGTGGCTCATTATAGAGATCTTCTTACAGGGTTACAGGTGGAGATGTGTTGTGGATACCTTATCTTGATTTTCTAGAGTGGCTGGAGTCAGAGCATAAGCTTGATGGGATGCAACAGGAGTTCTAGGTGTAGGGAGATGAGGGGGAGAGTTGGATATTTTCAGATTTAGTCGTGTTAGATGGAAGTTTGGTTTGATCTAGGATGTTCCTGAGGCTCCAATATTATATATATGAGATGAGGGAGATATGGATACTCCCAAGGAAGTTGTGGGACAAAATCCTATTATAGCTGATGAGTAGGGAGCCATGGGTCTAGATGAGCATGGTGACTTAGTGTCAATTGATGATGTTGGAGTGACTGCTGGTTACAGGCAGGTGGTGGACTGGTGCTTATGTCAAGTTTGAGAGAGCTCGATTTATTCAGAGAGGGAGGAGGGTGCATGCTCAAGTAGAGGGAGGCACAAGAGATTGTTGATGTTAGTGATGATGAGGAGGGTGATGGAGATGAGGAGATCTTGAGGTTGTTATTGTTGCACATTTGATGATCGAGAAGGTCATAATGGAGGATGAGAGATATGCTTTGTGGAGGAGATGAATGATTTGATTGGGTTGAGGGTTGATTTTATTGGTGAGAGGGATGGTGTTATTGCTGAGTGGGATGGGCTTAGAGCGCAACTAGCGTAGGAAATGACTGATCAGGATAGTATAGACAACAACGAGAGACCGTGGAAAGGGATCTCGGTATTACGGGGACATCAGTGTCAGGTGAGGAGTTGATAGCCCGATCCCAGGCCAATGGTCAGATGGGTGCACATGGCATGGTTAACTATGCCCACTATCATTCTTTACGAGCAGAGTTGGCATATTATGAGGATATGGTGATACATAACCTTCCCAAAGCAATTTTTTATGCTAATAATATGGCGCAGCAAGGAACAAATCCTAGTGCTAGTGCAAGGAGTGTGGGTCAGCCACCTCGAGGACCAGATGGAGGAGCTGGAGGTGACAGTGGCATGCAGGGAGGTGATGGGAGTGTTGTTCATGCTAGTGAGTTTCTTGGGGGTGTCTAATTTACTAGATAGATGTGACTTGTATATTTATTTATTTTGATTTTTCTATGACTCTTGTACGAATCCTTGATGTATATATTTTGATGTATTAAGTGAGGGACTCCTTAATGATGTATTTACAATTTTGATTATGATTATATATGTGTGTGTGGTGATCTATTTTGACTTATTGATTCATGTGTTGATTATGATGTATGTTTTTATATGCTTTTAATATTTTAATTTGATGTTTATGGGGTTAAAATGATTTGTATAGGATTTATATGATTTGAAATGATGATAAATATTATTGTGAATAAAAATGTGATCTGAATTTTATCAAAATGTATTCTAACTTTTTAAGATAGGAGTAAAAATGGAATGATTGCATTGATATTGGATTTGATACATACATGATGGGCATAAGATGTGAAAGCACTTGCACTTTTTTCCTTAACAAATATTAACATGAGACTATCAGTAGGTATTTACACATGGGCTCTTAGATAAAAGAGGTGGAATGATAAAATGTACCTTCCTAGAATGTGAAAGGGGTTATATATGTAGATTGGGTGGGGGTGTAAGTATCTCCTATCAATAGTTTATTAGATAAATTCCCCATCTATACATATATTTATTTTCTTTTTCACAAATTGATCGATGTGGGAAGTTTTCTTTTGATGGGAAAGTTGATCGATGCGGGAAGATTTCCTAGGATGATTTTGATATTTGAATTTTTTGAAGGTTGATCGATGCGGGAAGCCTTTTTACATGGGTAGCCATCCTTCGAGGGAGTGGTCTACAATTTTTTACTTTTTCATTTTTCTTTTTTACAGATAGTCATCCTTCGAGGGATTGGTCTATGATTTTGACTGGTAGTTATCCTTCAAGGGATCATTTTACTTTTTTTTTATAATAATATGATTTTGATACTTGAATAGATTTCCTTCAAGGGAGCAGTCTATTATTTTTTATAAGAAGAATCCATCAATATTTTTAACTTTATAAGCTGAGGGGAAAACCCTAATAGACTATTTCGAGGAGGGGGAAAGGGATGTGGACATGACCTATACATATGTTCCCATGACATGTCTTTGGTTGGTACATAAGGTAGATGGATGTAATGATTGTGGGGTTCCTACTAAGGAGGAACTTGTCCAATTTGAAATATGTGATGAACAATGTTGTGGTGCTCATATTTAAGGCTATTTAAGGGTAGTGATGGAGAAAGCCACATACTTTCAAATCATTATGATAAGAAGATGACTGGTTGATGGTGGAATGAGATATTTTGATGTAATTAATGTCATGATGGTCAAAGGTTAACAGTAGAAAGGCCACAAGTGCAAGACATTCAAAGGTTCCTTTTTAGGTGTACCATCAAGGGAGGCTAGGTGATATGCTCCTAACCCATACTTGTGAGTAATAACGTATGGACCGATCTAGTTGGGGGAAAACTTTCCACGTTTACTCCTTTCTAAAGTAGTGACATTTTGATTTTATTTGAGAATGAGATCACCTATTTTTAAGTCACATTATTTTACATGTTTATTGTAAGTTTTTTTGATGCATTCTTGATAGACTTGATGATGTTCAAGGGTTGTCAAATGTTTTTCATCTAATAATTCTAACTATGCTAAATGATCTTGTCGATATTCTTCATCAGGGATGAAGTCTTTAAGAGATACACGGAGTGATGGGATTTGAACTTCAAGGGGGAGGACCACCTTGGAGCTGTAGACTAGTGAGAATGGTGTAACACATGTAGGAGTACGAATGCTATTCTGATAAGCCTAAAGAGCAAATGGGATCTAGAGATGACAATTCCTGCCTGCTTCATCTATTATTTTCATAAGGATTTTATTAAGTGTTTTGTTAGAGGCTTCAGCTTGTCCATTTTCTTGGGGATAGTATGGTGATGAAAAGCTAAGTTTGATGTTGAAGGTGTCACAAAGTTTCTTAACATCCTTGTTTTTAAAGGATTTTCCATTATCTGTGACAAGTTTGTGAGGAACACCAAAGCAACATATGATGTATTGATAGATGAAATTGATGATTTTATTTTCTTTAGTTAAAGTTAAGGGAATGGATTCAACCCATTTTGTAAAGTATTCAATGGTTGTGATGATGGAATGATGTTGTTGAGATGAGCGAGGATTGATAGTGCCAATGAGGTCTAACCCCCATTGTGAGAAAGGCCATAGTTCATGAGAGGGTTGTAAAGCTTGACTAGGGACATGAATGAGATCTAAATGTTGTTGAGATTTGACACACTTCTTAACATATATGCAAAACAATCCTGATTAATAGTAGGCCAGTAATAGCCTAGTTCATAAGACACGTTTAGCGACATTACCATTGAAATTTCCACCACATATACCATCATGGACTTCTTGAATTTATTTGATAGATTCATGAGACTTAAGACATATTAATAGGAGGCCATCGAAGCCATGTTTATATAGGATACCACCTATAATGACATAGTGAATGACCTATTGAAGAAATGATTGTTTAGTGTTTCTAGATAAATCAGAATGGTATTTTAGATTCTGAAAGGTAGTCAAATATTTGAGAATACCATAGATCAGTTGGATGATTTTTGATAGTGTTGATAGAAGGGAGTTCATTTTTATGAGATGGTTCATATAATCTGTGAACAACAATGAAAATTTTGGAATTGTCAGTTGATTCTTCAGTTGATAGAGGAATAAGGGATCCTAAAGAAGCCATGGTGTCTGCGAACTTATTAGAGGATCGTGGAACTATTTGAATGGTATAATGATCGAAGGCTTTGAGGATAAATTCAATATTGGATTTATATTTTTGTAAGATTTCATTTTTACATTGATATTCTCCTTTAATTTGATTAATGACGAGTTGTGAGTCTCCATAGATTTCTAAGATTTGAACACCTAACATGATAGCGGTTTGAAGACCCATTATTAAAGCTTCATATTCTACCATGTTATTAGTGCATTTGAAGTTAAGTTTGAATGATAGAGGAATAGGAGTCCCCCAGGGAGGTATGATGACAATACCAGCTCCTCCCCTTGCTGGAATTTAGATCCATCAAAGAAGAGGGTCATTTTGATAGGAGTGAATTCATGTTCGTTGATAGTGTTGATAGATTCATCAGGAAATTGTTCATGAGGAAGTTGAGTGTCAGGAAGGGGTGCTTCAACAAGTTGGTCTGTGATGGCTTGGCCTTAATGGACTTTTGTGATATGAATTCAAGATCAAACTCGGTCATAAGCATAAGCCACCGAGTGATGCGGTCACTATGATATGGTTTAGAGTGCATGGTTTTGAGTGGATTGAAATTGGTGACAACGTAAGTTTTGTGATTGAGGAGATAGTGGCGTAGTTTAGAGGTTGCAAAGTATAAGGCACAACATAGTTTTTTAGCTTCAGTATAATGGGTTTCATATTCATGGAGGGTACAAATTATGTAATAGGTGGCTTGTTCATGACCCTACTCATCTCGATGAGAGCATGGCCCCTAAGGCATGATTCTGTAGTAGATATGTAAAGATAAAATGGATCCCCCTCATGAGGAGGTGTGAGTAGAGGAGGTGATAGGAGGTATTTTTTGAGTTCATCAAATGACTTTGGACAATTAATATCCCATTTAAAGTCAACATCCTTATGAAGAAGGTGATGAAATGGTTGACAATGATCTGAGAGTTGAGATATGAAACGTCAGATAGAATTAAATTTACCTTGAAGGCTACACAATTGTTTGAGATTTGATGGAGGAGGCATTTTGATAATTACTTTGATTTTGAATGGGTCTACTTCAATGCCTCGGATAGATATGATGAACCCTAAAATTTTACTAGTGAGAACACCAAATACACACTTAGCAGGGTTTAGAAAAAGGAAATATTGGATAAGGTGAGTGAAGATCGAATCTAGGACCACGAGGTGATCTCTGCATTGTTTATATTTCCCTAGGAGATCATATACGTAGTCTTCTATGATTTTTTGGATAAGATCGTGGAAGATATATGTCATGGCACGTTGATAAGTGGCCCCAGAGTTTTTAAGTCCAAAGGGCATGACATGGTAGCAGAAGGTCCCCCAAGGGGTAATGAAGGATGTTTTGTGTTGATCGTTAGTGGCGATGAGGATTTGATTATAACTAGAAAATCCATCCATAAGGGAGATCATTTCATGGTTGGATGTTAGGTTAGCAAGATGATCAATGTTTAGAAGAGGAAAGTAATCTTTATGGAAAGTAAGATTGAGATCCCATAAATTAGTACAAATGCATAACTTTCCTGAGGCTTTGGTTATGGGTACAATGTTAGAGACCCATTGTGGATAATCAATGGGTATAATGAAATTAGCAGAAAGCAAGCGTTGTAACTCTTCTTTGATGAGAAGAGCTATGTGTGGGTGTATTCTTCGGAGTTATTATTTGAATGGCTTTGCATTGGGATAGGTGACAATATTGTGTATGATGATGTTGTGGTCGATACCGGACATATCACTATATGACCAGGAAAAGGCTTAACTATACTTAGATAAGAAGGTGTGAAATCATTTAATTCTTGTTGCTCTAAGGATTGATTGACTTTAACTATGGGGGGATCTTAAGGGATGCCTATGTTAATATCAATAGTGGAATAACTGAGGAGGGTTTATGTGTTAGGTGGTAGGGTTTTCTAAAGAAAATGGTCCTCTTCTCCCAAATGGGAGAGAATATCTTGATCATCATGACATTGGAGGATATCAATGATGGATGAATCTTCTTCAATCATTTCTAGCTAGATGAGAGGAACTGTTTTGGTGACGTGATTATACCCCAGACCTATCATAAAAAATTTCTAACCATATAGAAGTGAAGATGAAACCCCTAAGAATGCACAATTTCAAAATTTTGAAAACATGTTAATGAAGATAAAGATCTTTCCAACATAAATTTGATGTCTAAATGGCCTTCTTTCTACCTTATTTTTAGTCCATCATGATGGTCATTTGACCATCAATTTTACAAAAGTTAAAATTTATTAGATATGGCTAGCTTAAATTTGACGTCTAAATGACCATCATTCTGACTTATTTTTGGTTTGTCATGACAGTCATTTGATCGCCAAATTTAACATGGTAAAAATTACCTGTGTATTTCAATAATATGAAATTTTAGAATTTCTTCTTCTGTACAGTTTTAGAAAGATCTTGTTTATAAATTAAAATAAGATATAAACAACTATATATATTTTTTAGAATAGTTTACATAATATAAACAATAATGATATTTATTCTATAATAAATTTTTATTTAAAGAATATAGTTATAAAAACTGTAAACTTATATATTTTTAAAATCAAGCCCTATTAGAGGGGGGTCCAAAGGACACAGACATATTATTTTGAAAAAAATAAGGTCAAAATAGTAAGATCATTTTTACCATGTGTAAGGAGATTTCGAATCACATGAGAATACAAATTAACCTGGAGATTTACAGAGGGGACAAGTAATTTCACCCGACCAATGAAATAATTTTAAATCCTTATTTTCATGAAACTTGTCTCCTCCCTTCATTTACTCTTGAATTTTACCTTTGAAAACATTTACGTTGCATAGATTTAAAACTATAGAGAAATAGAAACATTTCATATATTAATTTACCCTTATATGTATGTGATTTTACACATGCATGCAAACCCCTTTCAACTATGCACACTCACATTAATTCCTCACAAAACATTCAAAATTTTAGATTGCAAAAAAATGGGGGAGAAGGGGGCCCAATGATTTTTAAATACCGTTCCGAGTTGGTTTAAAAAACCCATACAAAATTTAAAAAATTAAATACAACATTTGATCTAATCTATTTAATTTACCTCACTCTGATACCATGATAGAATTTGAGGATTCTATTAACTATGGATTTAATCAATTAAATTATACAACATTAATAAACTTTGCATTATTAAATATATAAACATCACACTATATTGCATAACAAATAAATAAATACTTACAAAAAGTAAATAAAAAATGACACAAAATTTAGTGTAAAATCCGAAGGTAAAAAACCACTGTGAAAAGTAACCTTTACTGTAGAGAACCCTTTTACATCCAGTAAATTACCTCCTCCTTTATAAACCCTAATCACAAGGGTAAAAACACCTTTGATATATTTTTTTCAATATATAAAATGAGGACCTAAAGTCCTTTTTATATGAGGTGATCAGGTATGTCTCCCAACCCACATTTTAAACATAAATGGTTGACACATATACCAAGGATTAAATATTTAATAATAGAAATATAACTGTTTCTTATTATTAAATATTTAACTTCAAATATATCCCTAGGTTTGAATATTTAAAAATAGAAATAGAAATATTTCTTATTATTAAATAGTTATCTTATAGTATAATTTTGGACCCATATTTAATTAGGGGTGGCCAACCTACTTAACCATTATGTTCCAACATTCCCCCTTAATGTTAAGTGGTAGAAAATATACCAATAAATCACATGCCCGTGGTACACTACAAGATTTACAATCCTTAAACCATAAAGGTTTTAGGCTAGCATATAGGTTGAAGGAATTATAACACCTTCATCATACTCAAGTTACCTTTTGGTATAAAAATATTTGGAATGCAAAAATATCATCCTCTGATTAGTGGCTAAGTATGATTTGTGAGTTTTACATGTTCTCACAAGTTCTCATAAAAGGTTACTTGAAACCAAACATATAGGAGCCTTTTATAACCAAGGACATCCTTAACAATATGCTTACACTGGATGTTTACCAGTAAACTCAATAGCACTAAAGAGTTTACCAAATACTGCCTTTAAGGTATTTCTAAACTTCTTTCTAAAAACGAAGCCAAGGAGTTATAAATATGCCCGAAGGTCTTTTTACACTTTATCGAAGGTCTTTTTCACTTACCCGAAGGTCTTTATTACAATACATTTTTCATTTTACCAATACCAAGTTCCATTAGGAGGTGACATTTCCATGCACACTCCCCCTCAATGGAAACTCCAACAATCCAATTTTTTCACGAAAGTGACAAAAATTTGTAGCACTCAAAGGCTTTGTGAAGATGTCAGCAACATCTGCTCTTCAGTCAGCATGAATTTGAGATCTATCTCACCACTTTGCACCTTCTCATGGATGAAGTGTATATGTATTTCAATGTGATTCATCCTCTTATGTTGTACTATATTATGTAATCAAGAGTAATACAACTCTATGGTTGTCACAGAACAAATAAATACAACCTTGAGCCTTCATCTTTATCTTGGTGAACAACCTCTTTATCCATAGTGCTTCTTTTTTAGCTTCCATTGCACTTCTATACTCAACTTCAGTTGAAGAGATAGAAACATGTGGCTACTTTTTACTGCACTAAGTAATGGCACAAGCACCAAACTTAAACACAACCAAAATTAGATTTTCTATCTAATACATCACCATCATGATAAGAATCACAAAATCTATATAAGTTAGCATTTTCATCCTTAGTATAATAAAACCCATAATTGATTGTTCTTTTAATATATTTAATAAATTATTTTTGCAAGATTCCAATGATCTCTATAAGGTTCCTGCATAAACCTAGAAGCAATTCCTATTGCATAGGAAATATCTGGTCTAGTTATAGTTAGATAAATCAAACTACCAACTAACTTCCTATATAAAGTAGGATCAAATTTTTCACATGTAGGTCTAAGATCAATTTTTATTCCAACTTCCATAGGTGTAGAAATTGGTTTACAATCAATCATATGAAACTTTTTCAGTACATTGGTTGCATATTGTGCTTGAGAAACAACAATAGAATTCTTATCTTGAAATACAACCATGCCAAGACAAATGATGTAAGAGACCTAAATCAGTCATTTCAAATTATTGTTTCAATTTTTCTTTAATCCTATGAATTAAAGTAGGACTATCACTAGTCATAAGCAGATCATCCATATATAGACATACAATGATAATGTGAAGAACATTATTTCTTAATGAATATATCATTGTTAGAAGAACAATTAACAAAACCTAATTGTTTAAAGAAAGAATTTATTTTCACATACTAAGCTCTATGAGTTGTTCTTTAAACCATACAAATATTTTTCAACTTACAAACATAGTTTTCTTTACCAGTTTCTTCAAATCTTTTATTGAAACATATAAAGTTCTTCTTTTAAATCACCATTCCAAAAATCATTTTTCACATCCATTTGGTGGATTTCCCACCTAAATTAAGCAGCAATAGCAAACAAGGTCCTAACATTGCTCATTTTAGCTACAGGGGCAAAGTCTCAACATAATCTATCCAGGTTTTTGAGTGAAACCTCTAGCAACAAGTCTAGCTTTATATTTTTCAATACTACCATCAACATTATATTTTACTTTATATAACTATCTAGACCCTATAACGCTTATTTTTTAAGGATGTGGAATCAACTCCCAGGTTCTTTTTTGAATAAGAGCATTATATTCAGCCTGCATTGCATTGATCCACTTCTCATCCCAAGAAGATTCTTAAAAACTTTGCAGCTCAGGTTCATACAAGTTCATTAATGCATGGTATGTATGATGGATTCTAGTCATTTTCCTAAGGTGAATAGTATTAGAACTTTTTAACACAATTTGATCCCATTATGGTTTCTTGGCTAGGGAGATAGCATATTCATAAACATTCATAACATTAATATTAGAAACATCATCATGATATTTTACCATATTTTTATTATCAGAACCAAAACCATCATTAGGAATATTGACAAGATTAAGAATATCATAACTATTTAAAGATGAATAGAAACATTTTTCTAAAATAATAACATTGTGATTTTAATTTACTTCCCTTTTTACAAGGTCATAAATCCTTAAACTTGCATTGTTAATACCATATCTAATGAAAATATGAGAAAAATAAGTCATATCAATTTTTTTTATTTTATTTTTAGGGATATATAAGGAGGAAGGACTACCAAAGAATTTTAAATGTGATACACCATGTTTATTTTTAGGAAAATATGTCCAAATCATCCTAGGGAAATCATCAATAAATGTCATAGCATACAAAGAAACATTTAATGAAGCTACTTGAAGAGGTCCTCTAACATAAATATGAACAAGTTCTAGTGGTAAATAGGAAATATTCTCAGGATGTAAGTGAAAGAGTTTAGTGCTTTGACTTGAGCGTAAAAACCTTTCACAAGCATCATGAGATGAAGACAGAATAGACAAACCTTTAACTAGATTATAGCTAGACAATTCATAATTTTTTTTTATAATTGACATGTCTTAACCTTTCATGCCATAGTTTTGAATTATTCAAAATTTGAGATACAAAACAAGATGCAAAAGAAAAATCATAAAAAATATACAGTTGACTATTTATTTGAATTCCTTCAGCAATTATATTATCATTAGTATCTTTTATGTACCAAGTATCCTTTGAATTTTGAACAAAAAAACCATCATGAGTTATTTTTGAAAACGAAAAAAAGATTATTGTTAAGCTTAGGAACAAATAAAACATTATTAAAAATACCATTTGCAAATTTTACTTTTCATTTCTCTATTGCTTCTAAAGATGAGTTATCACCATGATACACACATTCATTTATTTTTGTAACATCAAATAAAGAATTGGAAATACCAGTCATATCATTTGAAGCACCTGAATCTAGAATCCATTCAGAATTAGAGGAAGAGTATAAAGCAACATATAATGTAATAGTTTTAGGAGCATCATTAGAACTATCCTTTTTCCTTAAATTATATTTAGATGAGACAGTCTATTTCTGATTTTTATGGGTATGTTTCTTATATTTACACTCTTCCTTTTTATGCCAAAATTTTCCACATTTCTGAAAGTTACCATTAAATCTTACACACAAATATTCAGTTCATAAAAATTTTACTTATCAGCATTATTGAAGATATATATAAATCTCTTAATCAGAATGCTCCTTACACGGTTTGATACTTCAAATTCTAATGCTAATAAGTTCCTAAGAGGATTCCCTTAGAGTTTAAGTTCATCATCATGTTGCTCTTCATGTATCATAAGAGAACATTGTACTTAAATCAGGAATTCATCCTCATTCTGATTTTTATAGTTTAAGATAGAAATAAAATTCCTAAATATTTCATGTATATTCAAGCTAAACAATAAAGTAAGATTAATTTTTCATTGCAATTAATGTCACAATTATTTCCATCTAATAGAGCTTTGATATTTTTAATTTTGGCATAATGAAATTAACAAGCTTTTTCATCTTGATTTCATAGGATTGATAAGTAATTCTAAAACAAGTTTAATAATATTAGATAAGTGAGTATCTTAGATGACATAATTCTAATTCCTATAAAATACCTCTTTGTGATGTTAGATTTACCAATGTGTAATGCAAGATATCCAGTCGTTGAAATTGTAAGGAATCCTGGATTAGGGATCTCATATGTATGATTGAGAATGCATTAATATTTTACGCATCTTTCTTAAATAATACAGATGGGCGCAAGCTCTTTCTTGAAAAAGTCATCTAGCTATTTTCCTCACCATAAGTTCCGATTTAACCATGGATCTTGCAAAAATTATAATTTGCTCCAATTATGATCTAGGATTTGTTAGTTGCAAAGTTAGATGCCATTGTATTTTAAATTTCCTGAAACACATATCATTTTTTTTAATATTGGCAAATAGTTTTTTGAAAGGGACTATACCCTTGAATACAAAATAAGGCCTATAAGCCGGAATAAGAAGAGGAGCAGAGTAGCTGTAGCATCAGAATCAAGAGTTACAATGAATTGCTAAATCAACGTAGCCACATTGCAACAGCTACATAGATCAAGACTTAACTAGCAAAACAACGGCAAAAAAACAGCAAGACGACAGCCAAGAAACAATAATATTAACAATAAAGAGCAGCTAGAAGTATCCAATGACTACTTCTTGGCCGCTTGATCAATATTGATCTTGACTTTTTTCCAAGCTTGAAACATGCCTAACGCGGTCATTTGAGCAGCATCCATCTTATCGAGCTGATCAATGGTTCTCTTGCTCTCTTTATCATTGCCCCAAAGCGCTGCCGGGACACCGCTAGATTTGAAACACTCTTGGCATGACCCACGATAAACTCCTCGATGGCCCTAAAGGCTGCAATATTGTAGTCATGTCTGGTCTTATCCTTCCCAAGGCGGGAGTCTAAGGAGTTCAGCTTTTTGTATATGTCATCAATCTGACTATTATCAAGCTCCCTTCCCCCTCCTATGCTTTTTTTGCCTTTTTGCTTAGCAAGGTTTTTGACCTCAACCTTCAGCAATTTAATCTCTGCCTCTAAGGCCTCCAATTTCTTAGAAGGGTTATCCATTTGTGCCTCCTGGGGACTGACACTTCTAATGTTCAACAGATCACGAGCAATTGTCAAGCTCAAGAGGTTCATCCCCCACAGCAGCAGGGTCTCAAGGTTAAGTCTCCTAGAAGCCCTAGTGACTCGTTTAAGGTAGAGGCAAGGTGGGTGGCAGGGGCAGCAGCAGGAGGAATAGAAGGAGAAGCATGAGCAGCCGGCATTGGGGTAGCAGCACCTAAGGTGGGGGCAGCAACACGGGCAGCAGGGGAGACAGGACTGGCGGCAGCAGAGCCCATCAAAGGGGGAGCCGAGCTGGGAGAGGAAGGGAGACCAGGGTACTTAAGAAGGCAGAGTTTGTGGATAAGCAGAATAAGCCCTTGGTGCAAGGGAACCGCCCGGGTATGCTTCTGGAACTCCAAAATGGAGCGCTCAAGAGAGTTAACAAATAGTGCGAGGAAGGAAACAACCTATTCCTACGGAAGTGGTTCAAAAAGACAAGGTGCTTAGCAGGGACAGTAACAAACCTACCTTCCAAGGAGATGAATCGAATCATCATGCGGGTGACTTCATCGTACGGAGATGGAATTGAGCTTACAAGCAGACCCGCAGTGCTGAAAATAAGCTTCTCATCCTCCTCCACAAATCTTCTTTCTTCAACCTCTTTGATAACCCTCTTGTTGAAGAAGCGGTACCCTTCCAGGCTGAGGCCAGTCACTTCAGCTATGAGCTCTTCATTGATAAGAATTTTCTGCCCCCCATAGTCGACTGTCCTCCCATTCCATTCCTTGTCAAAGTGAACACAGATGCTTTGATCATGCCCTTGCATCCTTTCAACAAAGCTTTGTGAAGCTCCTACCAATGCTGAGAATGTTCCAAAGCTCTACGTGTTTTCCTTCTTGTCAGGGTCCGCACACGGCTCAATTTGACAGGGAGGCCCTCCCATCTTCACTGTGATGTAACTGGTTACAGCAATTTCCAGGATACCTTTGAGCGTGAAGAGTATTTCGTTTCTTGCTATTGAAGGTCACATAAAAATAGGAACTATAGCCGTTTCTTCTCACGAACGGCTGTGTGATTGCTGATCTGAGCCTGCGGGAAGTCGAGCGTGAAAACCCTTTCCCTGTCAGCTTTCACCTTGTAGTTATCATCGGTTTTTGTGGAGCTTAGCATCCGGATATCAATGCTATTGTACCTCCCGCATGCGTGATTTTTAAATCCAGATATCTCCACTTGAAGTTCCTTAAAAAAATCTTGATTATTTGAATTAGATATCATTTATACGCCATATACTTTAAAGCAACACATGTGGAAGAATTTATGGATTTGATTTTCCTCCAAAGATTAAGGCATATCTCTAGAAATTGTTTGCATGTGAAGGTCCGCATGGATGCTGTTGTGGAGCTGATTAGGGATACTATTATTATCCCATGTGTGAAATTTATGTTAATGCCATAATTGGCCAGTGCATCCACCAGCTTATTACCCTCCCTGTAAGTATGTACATGATTCTGATACTTGTTGAAGGTATGACTGATATTATGGACTCAGAGATAAAATCTTTCAATATTCCAGCTGTTAGAGATGAGGACTGATTCAAAGTTTAATAATATTCAAGGGAGTCCCCTTCAACAATAGGTTCTGGATATTTTGATTCTAGGCAATACTCTTAAACCCCAGAGAACAGATAAAGCTTTGGAAAAATGATTGGTTTGAATTCCCATTTTTCCAGCATATTAGCAGCAATCAGATTGCCTTTGTGGTCCCGTATTGCCCCTCCTCCTGCAATAAAGCTAGTTCCAGGGTTCACCCTTAGAGGCATCCATCAAAGTTCAGCTTGAACCAATTTTAATTCAGGAGGATGCCATTTAATCTAATTTCTCATCCACACTATTCATATGAGTCGTAAGCTCCAATTAAAAAAGTTTAATAATTTAGATAAGACGTACTCTTCATGCTCATGGATAACAATTGTTTACCTCTGGGAGGTTTAAATCTGGCCATGTCCTCTTTGATGCCTTGGGAAATATTGCCAATCACTCACATTATAATTCATGTTTCCTCTTTCATGTACTATGAGAATGCATTCATATCCTTCTAGATTCTCCAAATTAAATGAGGGATGGCTAATTTCCAGATTCTTTTGATAGCACAATCATCTGAATGGTGGGTTCCATTGATTCCATAAGTTCTGATTTGATCCTCCGGCATCTTCCAAAGAGCTTCGTAATTTGGAATTTAGGATTCTGGGATTTATATTGGCAAAATCAACAATGTCATTGTCTTTCAAATTTCCTGAAACACATACCCCATTATGATATAATGCGCCACTAATTTAGAAAAATATTAATCAACAAAATGACAATACCCATATTTTATGATAAAAAAACTTGTATTATTTCATTAAAAATCAAGTATTGTGTGTGTGTGTGTGTAAAAAATAAATAACTAATTTTTTTTTTTAAATATGATCATAAAAATATTAATAGAACCATATCTAATTTTATAGATCTAAAGAAACTATTTGACCATAACTAATTTTGTCATTAAAATGCATACTAATTAACTTTCCATAATCAAATAATAACCCGTATTATAAAGGGCTCTAACATTATACCCCAGACCTATCATAAATTTTTTCCAACCATATAGAAATGAAGATGAAACCCCTAATAATGCACAACTTCAAATTTCTGAAAAAGTGTTAATGAAGATAAAGATCTGGCCAACGTAAATTTGACATCTAAATAGTCATCATACTGCCTTATTTTTGGTCTTCTGTGACGGTCATTTGACCTTCAATCTTAACACAATTAAAATTTTGTGGATATGGACAACTTAAATTGGACGTCTAAATGGTCATCATTCTACCTTATTTTTGGTTTACCATGACAGTCATTTGCTATCAAATTTAACACAGTAAAAATTACCTGTGTATTTCTAGAATAAGAAATTTCAGAATTTCTTCTTTTGTACAGTTTTAGATAGATCTTGTTTATAAATTATAACAAGATATAAACCGTATATAGTTAAAAGATTAATAGGTTTGTTTGTGGGGTGCTCAAGTATTAAGGCATTATAATATGTGTGGAATGTCTTGGGACCATATTTTAACCTTGGAATTTTAACATTAAAGTTGGTACAAGCTTTAGAGAAGTCTTTTAAAATCATATACAATAACCCATGTATTAACCCAACCTTGATTTATATTTACCAAGAAATCTAACAAAGGAAGACATAAATTTGATTATGATGTTTCCATAATTTGAAGGTGATTATGGTGAAAATTAACCTATCTATAATGAAAATATAACATAAATATTCGATGACCAAGTCATATATAATAATGATATTACTTATTTTCCAAAAGAAATATTCTTTTATAATAAATTTAATTCCTAAAAACTTGGAATATAGTCACCTAAACAAAGGTAAACCTTATATATTTTTAAAATCAAGCCCTATTAGAGGGGGTCCAAAGGACATGGGCATATTATTTTGAAATTAATAAGGTCAAAATAGTAAGATAATTTTTACCATGTGTAAGGAGATTTCGAATCACATGAGAGTACAAATTAACCTGGAGATTTACATAGAGGACAAGTAATTTCACTCGGCCAATGAAATAATTTGAAATCCCTATTTTCATGAAACTTGTCTCTTCCCTTCATTTACTCTTGAATTTTACCTTTGAAAACATTTACCCTACACACATTTAAAACTATAGAGAAATATAAACATTTCATATATTAATTTACCCTTACTTGTATGTGATTTTTCACACGCATGTAAATCCCTTTCACCTGTGCACACTCACCTTAATTCCTCAAAAAACATTCAAAATTTTAGATTGCAAAAAAATGGGGGATAAGGGGGGCCCGATTATTTTTAAATACCCTCTCGGGTTGGTTTAAAAAACCCGTACAAAATTAAATAAATTAAAGACAACAACATTTGATTTAATCTATTTAATTTACCTCACTTTGTTACCATGATAGAATTTGAGGATTCTATTAACTACGGATTTAATCAATTAAATTATACAACATTAATAAACTATGCAATATTAAATATATAAACATCACACTATATTGCATAATAAATAAATAAGTACTTACAAAAAGTAAATAAAAAATGACACAAGATTTATAGTGGAAAACCCGAAGGTAAAAAATCACTGTGAAAAATAACCTTTATTGTAGAGAACTCTTTTACATCTAATAAATTACCTCCTCCTTTATAAACCCTAATCACAAGGGTAAAAACACCTTTGATATATATTTTTCAATATATCAAATGAGGACCCGAAGTCCTTTTTATATGAGATGATCGGGTATGTCTCATGACTGACCTTTTTAACTTAAATAGTTGACACATATACCAATGTTTAAAATATTTAATAATAGAAATATAACTATTTTTTACTATTAAATATTTAACCTATAGTATAATGTTGAACCCATATTTAATTAAGGGTTGGTCAAACCACTTAACCATTATGTTCCAACAAATGATTCAAAAATGGTTATTTGAAGACGTCGTGGTTTTGATTCTGAGGTGCATTAGGGTGTATCTCACCTTCATCAATCATATCCTAAAGGAAATTTCAAAATTAATGACACCTTTCGATGTCGTGACCTTTGACCCTATGATACTTTCTATAGTCATTATCCCTATACTAAGAGGGTTTTGAAATATAGGTGACAATAGGATGGATGGGTAGGAGAGAAATCAAGTTAGTAACGAGGAGTTTATAAAAAACTAGACTATAAGTCTCTCCAATGAGGGTATAGTTTTTTTTGAGGATGGGAGTGTTTGGTGGTCTAGTGTTTTTTAGGAGCAGACTTGATGAATATGACGTTAGCTGAGGATTTGCGTTTATCTTGACTAGAGAATGGATTGGATGGGAATTCAGATTTTTGTTTCTTTGGTATAAGTTTGACTCTTCCTTATTCAAGAGCACAAAGTTCAAGTTTACAGGCCATGGTAAAATCTTCATCAAACATCTGAAAGGATTGGATTTAGAGTGTAGAAGAGATGTGTTTGGCATATAAATGGGAAAATAATTCAATTAATTCTATTTGTGGGAGAGAAAATGATAGTTGATTAATGATACCCCTCCAGTAGGAAAAAAAATTCTGTAGTGGACTCATCTTCAAATCGTTTAGTTGCATAAAGGTTGGTAATGGCGATTTTATGGTCGATGTTGATTGGAAAGTGTTCGAGAAATATCTGGGCAAGTTGTGTGAATGAGAAGAGGGAATATTGTGGAATTCTATTATACCAATCTAAAGTAGAACCTACCAAATACATGGGGAATATTCTTAACATAAGTTCTTGGTCATGAGATATAAGGTAACAAGCATGATGAAAATCGTGGATGTGTTGCTGAGGATCCTCCTTAATCTAGAATTTGATAAATATTGGAATCTCCTAGTGAGGAGGGTAAGATTTATAGGGTACATATGGAGGAATAGGTTCATTACATATTTATTCATATAATAGTGTTCTTTTAAGGCCCATGGAAGTGGCTTCAAGACTAGATATATTGCTCATTAAATCCTGAAGGGGGTCAATTTGTGGTTGTTGTTGTGTGCTAAATGAGGATGAACTAGGTTAATTGAATGAAAACTAACTAGGTTATTGATATGGTTGATATTGTTGTGGGATAATTTTTTGAAAAGGAATATTTTGCTGAGGAATATTCGTAAGAATTTTATAAGTGGTTATGAGGCTAATGGTTGTGATGGTTAGATATAATGATATTGAGGAGGGATAGATGTATTTAAAATAAGTTATGATTATTATATAATGTGTTGAAAAGGAATAGACATGTGGATAAGAGGCTATGAATATTGAGGTGCTTGTTGAAAGGGGATGGAAGTGAAAACAAGGGGTTGTGATTGTTGTGGGATGTTCTGAAGAGGAATAGAGGTATGGATAAAGGGATATGATGGTTGTGGTATATATTGAGAGGAAGTAAGTGATTGAGATGGTTGAGGTATGTGTTGTGAAATAAGTGGGGTTGAATACTATTGTGAAACTGGATGGGGATTAGAAATAACGCTAGTGTTGATTAAGGATATAAATACACGGATAAACATGGGTAATGATTTGTAGAGGTGTATATTGTTGAGAGGGTGGTGGTTAAGACACACTAATAGAAACAACAACAAAACTCACTAGAGATTTTTGGACCGTAGAGGAAGCTCAAGAGGTTTATGTAGATGGTGAAATATTTGTGTTGTTTTGAGGTGGTGTGGAACTAGTTAAAGGGTCAGGTGAAGATATTGGTTGTTGAGTAGTCTACTTTTGCAAAAAAATCACGTTAAGGTCAAAATTAATGATGGGAATGGAAGATACGATGTTAGATGTTTCTAGTTGGCTATTAGTAGGATAAGAACATATTTGTTGGATGATGGGTTTGTGGTTCAAATCAATGAAATGGGGAAAACCAAATGAAGGATTAGGTATTTAAGGTAGAGCTTCAGGAAACAATGATTGAAGGTGAACACCATTAACAATAAAGTATGCATTAAGAGCCACGGGGTTTGATTCTAAGATATCTGAAAAAATAGGATCACCACTATCAATCAAGTGGGGATTGAAAGGATTAGGTTTCTCATATGAAGCGAATTGACTACTGGGTGAATGTAGATGCTCTTGATTTTTTTCAAGGTGTTGATAGGAATGTTTGGCATTGATCAATGATTCATTGAGCATCTTCTATATGGGCTTGAGTATGTTGTAAGGTTTGATGGGCATGTTTTGCCGATAGTTGAAATGGGATAGAAATGTTTTCAGAAGTCTTGATGTGGGATTTTTGTCTTGTAAGAAACATAGAAACAAAAAAAAATTCACCAAATGAAGAATAAACTAGATAGTGGATTAAAAACAACAAGAAAATCACACAAAATAAGTTTTGATTAACTTGATTAATTTATAAGAAAAGTGAAATGTGTAAAATGGCTATGATAAGGTCCTAGGAAATGCATGTCTATGGATCATTTCAAGTAATGTTTAAGGTTGAAGTCCTTGATATAACCAAAGGTAGGTGAGGCCCAAATCTGTGTTGGTGCTGGTACGGGGCCTGGTATTGGGTCCTACCCCCTCACTTCATGGTCCCGCAATGATAGGGGATTCGGGTTCTTAGCTAATATACCGATAACTAAGGTGATTATACTCAGTCAAAACATCAAGTTGACTTCCCTGTTGGGTGATGAAATCCCAATAGTTTCACCTGGGTAGAAATGTTTCAATTTGGTTTATGTTTGATGTGATTTACTCGTGTGTGAGGGGAATTTAAGTAGATGCAATCTATTAACCTCCTAATTAAACTATGTTTTAAAACAATATGCAAGGTTATTTTTTAATCCCAAAATAATGATTGATTTTGATGAGGACAAACAACAAAATGCAATGCTTGAAAATGAAAATAAAAGAAGAGGACTCACCCATAAAACACTTCCTTTTTAAATTTTTAATTTTTTGGTTTTTTTTAGCAATGCAATAACGTAGCAAACAAAAGCCTCGTGAGCAAAAACCCACAAAGGGGTTAGCAGTAGAAAGAAAAAACATAAGAAAATGATGTTAGAGGTTGACTAACTAAGTAATCAGAAGCAATCATAGAGATCGTCAGTGATTGACAGGGATCACTGGTGATTCACCTAAATTTTTGGTGATGTGACTAGATTTATGGAGATTACAGAGCAAAAATCCCAAAATGTATGAAAAATTAAAATAAATGAAAGAAAAAGGGACTAAGGGTCCCACCGGGTGTGCCAGAATGTTCAGAGAAGTTTTTTCTTTCCATATTTAAATTAATGAAGTGAAATAACAAAAACAAAACCAACCTCGGAAGATGATGGTTTACCGATACCCACAAAATGGATGTAATGCTGATGTTTATTTGAAATCGTTAAGTTCCGATGAGTATATAAGTAATCTTGAAAATAAATATGCTATTAAAGGCACTAAACAGAAAGGACTAGATAAATGGATAAATGTGTTTCTCGGTAAAGGATGATTCCAGGAATCCAAAGGGACTTCCTTGGAGGATGTCAACTCGCTTTGTAACAATTAAGTGAATTGATAAAGATAATGATAACAATAGATAACAATAGAAAAATGATAAATGGATGCAGAGATCTAGAATTCAAGGTTGAAAGGAAGGTCTTGTGTGGCTTCGAAGGTGGCCTACGGAAGTGTAGATGTGATCTGAATGGACTCAAAGTAGTCATACCAAAATTCCTCAGTCTCTTGTTGGATATAATGGAGGAACTCGATCTGATCCTCAATGTCTTGTTTCGTTCAATGGAAAATCAGATTGCACAGAGCGTGAGTTCGTGTAAGATGTTGTATTGTTCCTAGAAAAAGGGGTGTTGGACTATGGGGAGATCATAAATGCTTGTAATCGGATGTGAACGACCAGGAACTACCATCTAATAGAGAGCCATACTTGGAAACAACATGTTAAATGCATAGAGAATTTGATAAATTTTTTGATATAAAGTTGATAATTGATAAAATGATGGTTTTGATAGGAATCACCAATGATTTAGGCCAATCATTGGCGATTAGGGTGAATCGTTAGCGATTGCTATGAAAATTGACAGTTTTGCTAAAAACGGATGATTTGAAGATCTAAAATGATGTTTTTGATTACTTTAAAATTTTATGATGACCTTGAAAAGATTACAAAGGAGAGATATGTGAGGAATACACTTTGAATGGATGTGGAGCTAAAATATGCCTCAAATATTTAGTGGAAATATTTGAGGTTGATAAGTTTTCTTGTCATATTCCTGAGAAGTCTGGGTGATGGAAAAGACCACAAGAGTGCTTGACAATGGTTGATGTTGATGCCTGATTATGCTTGAAGATGTTTTTGGATGTTGTAATGTCAAAAAATTGAGTGCATGATCAAAACAGAGGCCCAAGAATTGACATTGAAAATCCCTGAGAGAGAGCACAAAGGTGATATTTATAATCACTGGCGATCCACTTTTTTTGGGGAAACAACTAGAAAAGTGGTTGAAACCACTTCTAATCAGGGGTTTTTGTTTTGGGATTCGGGTGAATGGTTAAGGGAAGGTTGGGGATGAGGTGTAGAGGTTAGGAAGGTTGTGAAATGGTTAAGAAATTATTGATTTGGTTTTGTCTTTATTTAAGATTAGGCTTCAAATGTTTTAGGGTTGTTTTAAGAGGAGATAAAATGGGATTTTATAGCTGTAAAATTATTTAATGAGGTGTGACAAAATATTTACATGGAGTAAATATTGTGGGGGATTTTTAGACTTAGGATAAGATATGCATGGGTTTAAATAATGTATGAAATGATTTTATTTTATTTAATATAATTATGAAGATGATGTGTGTATGGTGAAGGAGATTAGCAGTGCACATTTTGAGTGTCTACATTAGTGCTCCAAATTTTTTATTAGTCTTTAGCGGCACTAAGGAAGTCAATCTTCTGTGGGCACCAAATTGATCTCTTTGGGGTTGAAGAAAATTTATATCATTATGGGGTTTCATGCCCTTGAAAAATTTAGGAAATTGGATAAGGACAAGATCCATGAAGTGAGAAAAATAATGAGAAGCTTAGTGCTTCACGGTATGGGGAAACACAGTGTCATATGGAATCAGAACACATAACATCCCATAGAGTTTGTGATTTATGTGGAACTGAGGATGAAGTCCACCAAGTTAAAATCTATGATGTAACAGAATAAGGTGCCAAAAGGCACCATGAGGCAAAGGAAAAGAAATTTAAAATGTGACTAAATTTGGAAATCGTGAGACACTAACTTAGTGTCTCGTGGGATCCCCAATTGAAGTGTTGCGCAGGATCTCAAAAAGTGTAGAAATAAGTAACATAGTTGCACATAAATTTCTGCACATGAAGAAAAAATACCTCTATGACATATTGGTAAAATGTGAAAGGAAAGGTGTAGAATTTTCTAAAGCCATGAAACATTCAAAATATGTGCAACATGGAATAGTTGTGGGATGAGGTTAGAGGTCGTGAAACTTAAAATTAATGTTAACACTTAGAAACTCCACACAATGAAGGAGCAGAGTGTGGATGGTTTAATGTATTATGAGGGTTAGAAATTATTCTATGTATCATCTTAAGGATTTGAATGCCATGGAAAACCATGAAACATAAAGAGTTTGTAGATTATGCAAAAGATCCATACCTAATTTCAAAATCAACATTTAATTACTTCAGTGACTAGAATTTAATGAAGAGTGGGTGATCTTTTCCTTGACATACAAATCTGATGGTGTACAATTGGGGCCATGTCAAGCACACCTACCTATATGTAGGAATCTATGGCGATTGGTCATTGGTGTTTGAATATATCTCGTTGGAGAAGCTATCTCCTTCTCTCTTCTTATTCTTATTTCTCTATAATTTGGGAACTATCATTTGTAAAATGGATCCCTATTTTATCGTAGCGCAAGCATGCCAAAATGGTGGTTGACTTCCCATAATTTTTAGACCATAGATTTGGTCTCTGCGACATATTTTATTCCTTCCTCCATGAGTGTAATGGTATGTGCATCCCTTGAGAGATAAAATATTGTGTTTGGGGCTACTCTTTTCCATATGCTATGTTTATTGGGTTCTTTCCTCTCCATTCTTTCTATGGTATGCTATATGTGTTTCCATTTTTTATGTTGTCAATTTTTGGGAAAGGTTAATAATTTGGTTTTAGGTATGTGACATGTTTTTCTAACCTATCCTCCTACATTTTCTCCCATTTCTTCCCCTCGCGGAGAGTGATCGATCCTCTCTTTTGGTGCTATCACCACCCCTTTATCTTAGGATTTACTTTTTATATCTCTCCCTCTCCCTGGTCTATTGGATGTGTTAGTATAGGTTAGCTATAAAATTAGTCTTAAAATTAGATTAATTTATGTTCCATGGATTCTCTTAACACATGGAAAATAGGAGATGGCCTTCTATGGAGGTTTGTCTCAAGCCGTAAGTCCCACACTTTGAGACAATCCCATGTTGGCCCAAAATTCTTGATTTTCATGGTCAAATATAGGGTGCAATTTTGAGCACCAATAGGAAAATATTATTTGGGTGCTAGTGTCCCTTTTGGGTACTTTTACATATTCTATCTTTTTTCCTAATTTACTATTTGATACTTAACTTTGGGTCTTTTCCAGTTCTTTGGGTTAGTGTTTGGTGTCACTTACTGTCGAAATTTAAACAAGGAAGTCATATATATACACAAATTAATCACTATTATTAGGGGCTCGAGAACATGGGATATTACTTACTATCTACTACTTGGGAAAAGAAAAACATTCAAGGAATGCATTTGGGCTGCATTAATCACTACATAAGAGGGGCTATTTTTGAATTCCATCTCACATGTTAATATTGGGGGGAAATTAGTTTTAGCCCTTTATCTTGGTTTGATTGACATAAGGAAAAGAGCTTCAAGGGACGTAATTAAATCACACACACACTATAACTACATAGAATCTAAAGTGTAGTGCATGACTTGATGAAAATCACATTGGGGTGACTATCAAGGTCAATTTGACTCAAGCATATACAATATTTATTTCATATAATGTTTAAAAACCCTTGTATAGGTATCTTGGATTTATTTTATAAGTTGAGGCATGAAGATAAAACCCTAAAACAAAGAGAATGTGACAAAGAGAGGAATGACCGAAAAATCATTATACCCTGAAAAGATAAGATCCAAAGCTATTACCAAGACACTAGCACCCAAATCAAAAACTAACACATGGGAGGCCCTTTCCTTATCTAGGAGGTCTTTTCTAAAGGAATTGTAGGAATAAATTTTTTAGAAAAAACTTACTCAATCTAGACCCATCCTATTCCACTGAGTTTTCAACCTGGAATCAACCCATATCTTTGAATATAATCTAGGTAACTCTTATTTCAGTATTACTTATACTTTATGATAGATCTTACTTATTATTGTTATATTCATTTGATCGCAATCCTCTAATTAAGATTTAAATTTAATTAGATCATGATGTAGTTCAAAAATGGATCAAATATACCTCTTGCCCTACTATTTCAAGTGAAAATCTTCCCATCTAGTTCAAATGGAAATGAAAAATAAATCTAGGAAATAAATAAGGATTTTTTTTTCACAAAGTGGGTACTAACATGCAACAAGTTATATAATAGAAAAGGTCCTAAATTTCATGTCTGAGTTCCCAATTAGAGTCACCAACAACTGTTGGTTGGATATTTTATCAAATAAAAATATGGTGTTTAACCAAAACACGTGAGACAAAGTCCCTCCTCAAATTAGGTGAGGTACCTTATTTATTTCTAATCTAATAAAAAAGAATGAATATGTACAATATATTTGTTAGGAATTAGTATTTACATTGTGTAGATAATAATTACATTTGGTAATTATTATTATATTAGTAATTTTTTATTTAGTTGTTATATAAAACAACTAATAACAAATGTGTGTTGAGTTGTTTGGTTGTTATAAACAACTCACGTGATTAGTATTTGTTAGTAGAATAGTTTCCTAATTTATAGGAAACTATGTGCCTATATATTTGTAATTGCATCTTATGTAAATGATCTGGAATGAATTGAAAGATATATCATTATTCCATGCATTTTATTCTGCAAATATATTCCAGCTCTTACAATATTCACTACTCTAATCATGGGGGTGGGATATCATCTTGGTATATTTTATTTTAGGAAGAAAAGAATAAGAAAATAGAGGAATATAGTTCTTTGAGAATATAAAAATGAGAATAATATAGAGGGAGAGAGAAAATAAGATAATGAATTGGGATTTTGAGTGGAAAACTTATATCCTAATCTACTCACACAAGCCGAGGAGAATAAAAACACACTAAGATAATACTTAGTAAAAAGCTTATGGAATTAGAAGGAAATATAATGCATTGAATGTAAGAACAATAACATAATTTCAAGATTAACCTCAACACAAAATTTAAAAGTTTAGATACCTTTATTCATTTGTTTTCATAAAAATAAAATACAAAGTTTCTTTTCCTTTGAAAAAAGAACTTTTACTCCAACATGTAAAAAATCATTTCTTAATCTTCCATAAGTCCCTGAATTCCTTGATCATTTTTACATCTATATAAAGATATATATATATATATATATATATATAGAGAGAGAGAGAGAGAGAGAGATACAAAATAGGGACAATTTCACTCCTTAACTAATTCGTGATGCTAAAAAGAGTAAGTATTAAATAATCTTGATAAAAGCATATTGACAGGTTCTTGTGCAAAATAACCAAGTTAATTCCCATGTTGTTTTATAAGATGAAAAAATATCTTAGAAAATTACATGTTTGAGAAAAGTTAGAAAAAGGTACAAGAACTTCTAATTGCTTCCTTATCCTATTTTTCCTTCTATGCATCTCGATCAGTTGAAATATAGATGACCTTGTCTTTCATAGTGTTTTTCCTATATCGATATTCATGACATCTTTTAAACATTTCTTGGACAACATGTTAATTTAGTTTGCACGGGTATCGATTGAGTACTTCACAAGTATTGACCACATTGATTGTTTTTTGTGGAATATTTTAGAGTTTCTTCATAACCTTTATAACATTATTAAAAATATTTTGATATAATATCATCTTGTCAATGGATTGCAAACTGAATGTTTTCTTAGAGATTAAATCTCCTTTATCCAATATTTTAAACTCGATAAAAATGGTGTCATATGGTAATGAATTTAAATATTCATCATGAAATTGGAAAGGTAACTTAGCAATTTCATCTCCAATGTTGAAGGATGCATTTATCCCTTCTATTCTTGACTCTGACAATTTCTCATTTACTTGAGTCAAAATGCGGACCTGGAACTTAATGGCCTCATAGTATTCATATTACCTAGCCATTTATTTGGTTACTTTCTCCTTGAAAAGGGTGTCAATATCTACCTTATTTAATTCACTGAATGCCTCTATAGTGAATTCCCAATTATTACATTCCTCCTCAAATTCATTACTCATCCTATTGACCATAGAATTATAAATTTTAATGTTATCATGGAATTGTTTGGCTTCTTCTATCATTTTTTTTCCATCCTTGAGAATTCTTTTTATCCAATCATTAGTAACCATTCCCTATTTTCCTATACTATTAACTACCATGATGGATGATGCATCAAAACTTGTTGTACTTGAGTGATACTCTAAGTAGGATAAGTGCATCTATACAAAAGGGATGTTATTTGATCTACATTCTCCCTCAGTTCATTTTTTTTGCTTTATCTTGTCCAACTTGTTAAATAGGTTACTAAGGGAAACTTATACATCTAGTTTAATTCTTTATGTGGTGCATTTCTCCAAAGTGATCTTGGAGATCTGATAATCCATAGTAGTTATATCCTCCATAATATTATTTAAACCTGAAACAATAATTTCAGATAATATCTCCCCAATTTGATCAATAGTGATATGGGCAAGTGTCTTTGGATTCTTTGTGGCCATGGAAGGATTCAGATCTAACATAGTAAAATAAATTTCTTCTAGGAGCACCACCTTCTTTCTCTTCTTTGTGGTTTGGTTTGCTACCTAGGATAAAACAAAAGATGGAACCATATAATACTATGAATATGATGTGGATGTGTCTATAGGATTTACACAAGTAGAGGATGTGGTCAATGAAACTAAGAGGGGAGGAGTTGATAAAACAACCATGGGAAAGGTAGAAGAGGAAAAAAAAGGACCCAGGAGGAAGAATCAAGATAGGGATAGGAGCATGTGATGGAGAAAGAGGATTATTTGGGGGATAACCCATGGAAAGACTAATCCTTGGTGAAAGAGGTAGAATTGAGGAGAAAACTTGATCCATAAAATAAATGGGAATAAAGGAAGTAAGAAAGGTAGATGTGAGGAGTGAGGATGTGGGAGCAGGGGAATATGTCATCAAAAATTTTTATGAAGAAGAGAAATGAGGTGCGGAAGAAATATGAGGACTTTGATGTGAAAAGAGGAATAAAAGGTGTGACTAATGGTGAAGAAGTGGAAGAGGATTGTGTGACAAGATTTTCTATTGTTTGTCCTTGAATTACTTGAAGTGGACTAGAATCCACATCTACAACTATTGTTGGATCAGAAGAAATAGAAGACTTTTCCCCTTTACTTACAAATTTCAACTTTATTAGCATCATAGGAGCCTTTACTTTATCTTGAGATTCTTGAGAGGGGCCCACTTCTACTAAAGTCGACATGCCTGGTTGAATTATTGACTAAATTTACGCATACTTGGGATAGATTCCCAAAGAGATAAGACAATGAATCATATGATAAAGAATATTGGTACACACTCTTTGATGGAGGTGCACTCTTTAATTGACTAGTTAATTTGAGGAAAACTCAGGGTTTAAAACTTCATCCAATCGTATATACTAAATAGGATCTCCCCATCATCATACATGCCTTCAAGAACATTAAAAATGTCATACTTCTTAACCTCCTCTAGAGTCAACCTGTAATAATCCTTATTTTGGAGAGAAACTTCATAATTGCAGTTGATCCATATATCCTCTAGTTCAAGCACATGAAAATTTAAGGATCCAAGACTCTTCAACACCCCCTATGATAAAAAATAGTCCTTGGGTGAAAATATTTTAGTGTTAACCTTTGCATTTCTTCCACAACATTCTTAGTGTAGACACAAAATCTATGCACTTGGGTACATTTCTAGGTTCTAGAGCATACTAATATATAAATGCTTCCTAGGTAAGAAAACTAGTAATTGACAAAGTCTTTTTGGCCTTTTTTCTTTGTCTCTTATATGTTTATTGACCTTACACGCCCCACATCCCTGTCAGTATTTGACTTATTTATCTTTTATGGCTGTAGAAATTAGTGCACATTTAGGAAAAAATCACCCAAGTGCTCCTATCCCTTATAGGAACTCCTAACCCTCTCTATCCTTTTCTCACTTTTTTTGGTCTCTTTTAATTCTTGGGCATATTTTACACTTTTGGGTCAGCCCTCCATTTGAAAATTATAAAATTCAAACAAGGGAATCAGATATATACTTAGTTATTACTCTCAAATCAAGGGGAGAAGCACTAAGTATTATATACTATCACATAAGCTTACATCCAAAGTCACAAGAGCATTACAAATCATTTATATAACATATTCACTCAAGGGACAACTTCTGCATCACTCTACATACACAACGTAGGAGGGGAAGTCTATTATATTCCATCTCATAGGTTCTATACACTTTCTATATTCTATATCTAGCTCGTTATCATTGTGAAACTTACACAAGGAATCTTAGGGCATCATTGCACTCATTTTCACACAGAACTACATGGTCCAATATGAAATGTAGTGCAGCACTCGGTATGAAGTTCACTCTTTGGGTGACCAATGGGTTCAATATGACTACCAATTTTGCATCTTCTTTATGATGTTTGATGTAGTTTGTGGGTACATGTAACTAGATATCTATTTTATAGGTTACAAGTGCAAATAGTGACGTTGGAACAAATCCACAGTGAAAAATAAAGATCAACAATGAAGCTATTCATGCACATAAAAGATCATAACATGAGCATCTAGGTGGACACTAGCACCCAAATATAGTCACTATCATTTGAGTTCTCTTATCCTCATGTGGGCACTTCTTTCTTGAACATTTCTGGGTGTCAGAACCTTCAGTGAGCCTTAAAAATGTTGTTTCTAGTTCGTTTCAGCTATTCACATGTTTGTATCATTTCTAGATCACTTTAAAATTAGCTAAGTCATATATCTCTCTCATTTTCTTAGGGTTTAATATCATTGCATGCTTTTTGATTTTCCATTTATTGTATATTATCATTTTTATATCATTATCTACAATAGCTACTTTGAGATATATCATTTATTTAATTTATATTAAATCATTCAGTGAACCTGAAACCTCATCCGAACACTACTATTTCCTTCTTTATTGCTCGCTTCGATACCCTAGGACCTTGCCATCATGAGTGTATCCCTCACCACCTTTTGTAGGATAACCCTGAATGTAAAAATAAAATCCAATATTTTTTTATCTAATACTTACATTTATCCTTGTACTTATCCTAAATATGTGTATCATAAATTCACAACAACATTATCTTTAAATGAAGAGCATATTACTTCTATATCCACTAAAATTCCTTCTCAATCTATTTTAGATATTTATCCCCCCTTTATATTCATGTTTGTATCAATAATGTAGGTGTTAAGTGATCTTTATTTGATAATGGATTCAATCTTAATATTTTTAATCTAGCATTCCTTCACCAAATTGGTCTTTCTGAAGCCTCCTTGGTTCCCTTGTTTGTTTCTATCCATGGATTTGATAACATTCTTAACCATGTCCTAGGTACTATCACACTTCCCATTACTATTGAGCCATGAAATTTTCCCATCCCATGCCATGTGATGCCTAATAATATCAATTATAATCTTATTCTTGGGAGGCCTTGGATCCATGCCATGCATGCGGTCCCTTCAAATCTTCATACACGCCTTAAATTCCTCTATCAAGTTATTTTATATAAGGCCCTAGTAGATCCCTCCTTGTTCACATTTTGTAATACTATCAAACATTCACATAAAGCTCCCATGTCTACTACATCTCATCATCATTTTTCCAAATATGGTCTTGGATATCAATATGCTTCATTATGGTTTCACTAGCATTGGATCATGCCAAAATAGTCAAGGGATCACCAAATTATTATCCTTTCCCAAAAAGTCTACAAAACTTGGCATCATGTATCACCATCCATCCTCTCCCTTAAATCTTGAAATATATTCCTTTAAGACCATCTCACATTCTCCTCAACTTCTATTTTTTAATTTAGGTTACCTAGGGAGAGGGTCCTATCCCATTATGGAATCACTAGCCCACACCATTCATGGACCCATTTAAGGATGGAATTTTTAAGTTATTAGCTATCCCAAAGATTAAACTACATTATCGTGGTGCTCATCCAAACAGTAAGTAATAGGATGCCTTAACACAGAGCCAAGATTTGAGCCTTGGACCTCCCAATTATTAGGAGACCTAAGAACTATTACACCAATACCTGCTAGATTCCTTAGCTTCCTCTATTATACCCAGAGCTTATTGGATATCTAGATTCCATTGCTTAACCTAATTTAAATACCTTCCTCACTGATGATTCTCTCTTAAAATACATGGGGACCTATGATCATCTACCCTATTATCATCAAAAAATGTTTTCCATCTATTCTCATTGCTACTACTTACTTTGGTGAATCTGATCCTCCTAATGTCAATACTGATACTATTCCTACTAATCCATACATATAGAATCAATACACTATTTTAAATGAGGAAACTATCTAATATATACTTAGCACCATTGACAAACCACATATGTTTTTTTTTGTTCAATTTTTCCCCCTGGGGAAAAAATTGGAAAACGAAACCCATCGTACCCTAGATTGAGGAAAAGGGATTCATTGAAGATATTTGGGCCTATAGGGAAATTTTTGTGTTTTGAGAACGCTTATGGTGTTCTGAGAGGATCCATGATCATTTTTCAACTATCTTTCCCTCCCCAGGTTTTGGAATCTCAAAGTTTTCTCAGAGAAAGAAATTTGACATCTTCAGGCCCTCTTTCATTCAAAGAGGAGAAAAGAGATCAAAATCGAGAAATTATCTTTGAGGAGTCTTTTTGTACTTCAATCACTCCCTAGTTTAAGGGAAAAGCCTAAGATAGTTGAAACCTATCTCAAATTTAGGCTTAAGATGGTCAGTTTGCACGAGCTAAAAATATCTCACCAAACAACTCAACGAGATGCTCAACAAACTTAGTATGGATCAATTCGAATGGCTCAGTAGTGTGTAATATTAGGTACTCAATGCATTAATATCATAGATAAACATGAATCATCATGCATCATGGATTATCTCACTGCATCAAATTTTAGAGCAGGTTGTCCAAGTTAAAATCTTCTGAGTTAATCGAGGTGCATGCATAGGCATTAAAGAGTCACTTCAAGCTCGAACATGGGCAAGTTTCTTGATGAATGGAAGGCTCATTTTAGAGCACACAAACCATGTTGATGGAGATCGAGATATGAGGTGAATCCAATTCATAGGATGAGTTAGGTAAGGAAGATCAGTTTAGGTTGATTCACATGTATAACTCAAGGTCGATTCAGTGGGATCCTAGAATGTTGTCATGGAGTTATAAATGAGCTCATGGAGAAAGAGCTAAGATGAGTTTAAACAACTTGGATCAATCCTGGAGTGATGAGCTCTATGAGAGGCTTGGTGGATCATTTTCATCATATGTAGCTGGTGCAGGTTTTAACTCACCCATCAAGTTAGGAAGAAATAACAAGCATTCAGGGTTGGAAATAACTCACAGATTGTAAATATAGTGATCCAACATAGGTATGATGACATGAGCCATGGCGTATAAGGTGAAATAATGAGCTGGTTGGCTCCACATGACCAAGAGATGTGCGAGCTATGCACCCAAGTTAATTTCAGAGCTCGGCTCATCATGGAATGGTACATGAATTGGGGCCACATTGAAGTTTTCTATGTCATGGAAACATTGTACCCAAGAACCGAGTTCATAAGTAGCTCAAGGAATCAAGTTGAGGATAATCATACAAGCCACAAGGGACAGATTAGGTTTTCTTTGGGAAAGTAGTGTTTAAGGCCACAATAGGGCTCAACAACATCAAGATAGGTGGTAAACTCTATAAGCCTGAGGAGGTAGCTTGTCTGTGATACATTAGGAGCTCGATAAGGTGTTTTGGAGAGCGCAAGTGGTGATGTGAAGCATTAAATGTTTGAAAAATAGCTCGCTATAGTGAGTGTATGATGACACAGGCATGGAAAAATCACTTGGCTTGAGTATATTAGGGATATCTTGGGCTACATTTTCAAGTCATGAAGGAGACATGGAAATCTAGGGTAATTCAGGAAGAAAGTGGAATGAAATCAAGCTCGCTAGAGGCTCATTTAAGGAAGGGATCCATGCTTGGAAGAATTTTTGGGTTCAATAGAGAGGCATGGAATTTTTGGAGACCTTGAAGGCCAATTCATATAGGTAGTAAATCATTGAAGGCTCGAACCAGAGCTCGTGGTGAAGGAATTCAACACAAGAATGTCGAGTTGTTATCGGTTAGCTTGTGAAAAACTCAGTGTTCAGCATTCACCAAAGGAGGAGAGCTCAAAAATAGGATGCTTTGACTCAGGAATATAACACATCATTGGTGGGAGCAACTCAGAGCACTGAGTTGAAACCATGATTTCGGTTGTCTCAATCCATCAAAGCCATGAATACTGCCAGCATGGTTGGCTGAATTTTTTGATGAGTTTGAAGAACAGGTCGTGGGTTTCAAGCTCGGTGATGAGTATAGAATGGCTCGACTGTACTAGCATGGCTCACACAAAATCAAGGAGCTCATTGGTGCAAATAGGATTTTGAAGAGAATCAAGCATTCAAAGGTTCAAGCTTTGGGTGTTTGGGGAATTTTGGGCCAAGTCAGAGAAGATCCTGAAGCCCGAAGCCTAAAAGTCAGAAACTCCAAAAAATTTAGAGTTTTAGGTTTTTGGGATTCAGGAGTGTGTGGATTCGGAGTTGGGAGATTGTGTGTTTTTGGAGATCGAGGTTTTTTTGAGTTAGATAGCCAGTGAGTCAGGGAATTTCCGAAGTGGAACGAAGTGATTTATAGGGTAACTTGTTTTAATTTCCAAGTTAGTGTAGAAGATCAAAGTGGAGGCCCGATCAATACGGATCATGGTAAGTAAACATCTTGGTAGTTTAATCGATCATTTGGAAGCAACAAGCCATTTCAAATGCCTAAAGTTATCGCTAGGTTAAGCTAAGTGGATGTTGGCAGAATCATTTCCAAGCCTACCACAAGGATGGAGGTCATTAAGGAAAAGGCCGAGTTGGCCGAGTCATCGCTTGGAATCATGGAAATAAGGGACCCATTAATTATGTGGGATGTAATGTGAACAGAGAGCTCGACATGCAATATGGAGCCAATATTGAATGAATACAACATGGGAGTTGATTAGAACTCTCTCATTCATCATACAACAAGCTATTTCGGGCCTTGATGGAGCTATGATTTTGATAAGAAAATCATGCAAATCAGCTAGAGAACTAGCCTGAAAAACAAGTAAAGTAGCTCGGTAGGTTAGTTGGCGAGCCGTTCATTGCGTTAGCACACTAAAGTTCCCTAAAACACACATTTTGGCCTCTAAGCCCCAAATCTCACCAATGGATTTTTAAATATTATTTTATTTTAAAATGGAGATAAATTCAAATATTGAATTTTCTCAAGCATTATGAAGACATTGTCAGAAATCTAATGGATTACAATGTTTGGGACACTCGAGATGAATTTCACTCAATAGGCCATAACTTTCTCCTCGATTTCCCATTTTTCACAAAATTATAGTTGTTGGAACTAGGAGAAATAAATATACTGCATGAGATCACCAGAAGATGAACATTTGGAAGATTTTCATTCCAAAATTTAAGGTTTTCCTTGTTCCTAGAGTGGTGCCTCGAAAGGTGGAGGTGTAATAAAAGAGCAAACATGGCCAACAACAATGATGAATTGTTTCCTACATTCTGGCATAGATTATAAGGTTTCTTCCTTCTTTCTCTCAACCACTCAGGGTTTTCTATAAAGGTAAAATGGGTGCTTATTCCAAAGGGGGGAATTATTTCTAATCTTTCCCTCTCTTCACAAGCCGAGAGGCTGTGAATTTGTAGGCTCTTAAGCATTTCTTCTCAAATTGACTTTCCCTGATGTAATGATGCACTATACAAGTGCTTGAAGTAATGGAAATTATATTTTGTGATCAGTTATATGTCCTTGCATGATTTTACTTCTTCTATTTTCCTCTCTCATGTTTGCAGGTGAACTATGCAACTAGTGTTTCTTTTGCAAGTTTTGGAGATCATTCTACTTATCAAGAAGTGAACTACTATATGTAAATTGGGTTTGTAATGAATGTTCATTATTCCTCATGATCATCTCTCTTTATTGGTAAGATGGAATTTTTTCTAGCAAAACACTTTCTTAGTGCATCACCACTTCTAGTATAGGTTTTATTTCCTTACAAATCTCTCTCCCTAATCCCTTGAAATGTTAGCATAGGTCTAGTTAGCCATTTTTATTGCATTAGGAGTAGTGTAGTGCTTAGTTTAGGAAGAGGAATATGGATTCTCTGGAGGTTCACCTTGAGCCCAAGTCCTACAGCTTGAGAGGTGATCCCATGTTTCCCAATCACACTTAATGTTGTGTTCACTTTCAGGCCATTCAATGGGTGCAGTGATTTGGTGACAACAGTTTTTGGCATGCCCAATAGGACACAGAGTCACATTTTTCATAGGTGTGTGTATCCTGTTCACTTCATTTCATTAATTTGTTTTGATCTTAGTGAATATTTAGGCTTAAGAGGTATTCCCAAGCACAACTAGTGACTCAATTGGTTAAAGTACCCCACTCTTTATGTTGCACCCCTTCAATTTTACTCATTTCCATCTAGTTTCCTTCAACATAGTTCCATTTTTCTCCCATTCATGAAGCTTGTGCAATCATGGATTCATTTCCATAGTTGAGTTCCCACTTACACCAGCAGCAACACTTTCCATATTCAAGATATTTTAATCCACCTCCATCTCCATTTTATGCTGAGAATAAAAAATATGCTTATCCCTCTGAGAAAATTCATGATTAGTTTGGTTTTTCACCTAACTTTACATCTTTTCAAGAGTAGGAACATGTAGATTATGGAGGCTATCCTACAGATGAAGATGTAAAGTTTCAACTTAAGATGTAGAAATTGGAGGTAGGCATGGTACAATCTAGAGCCACATCACAAATGAAGGCATTCAAAATTGGCTTCAGGATACCTTTTCCATGGGTTGGCCCTATGCCAAAGTTTGATAACCTATAGGAAAAATATTGCTTTTATGAATGAAATCTTTCCTCAGCTTGAAGGTTGGATTGAAGAAATAGAGGCCTACGAGTTTGATGCAATGTAATATTGTCAATTGGTAATCCCTACACCATCACCTTAGAGTTATCTTCCCATTTCTTTGTCAATGTCATTTCAGTCTAAACCTCAAATTCCTAGATTTTCACCATTTGCCCATGCTGAGAAATTCCTTCATTCCTTCATTTTCATCCCATCATGAATCTTTTGTTTCCTCCCTTACAAAGTTCCTTCTTTTACAAAGGCCATTAAGACAAGAAGTTTCACCTCTTTCGCTATCTCAAACAATGAGGGAATTCGTTGAATCCCAACCCACCCCTCCTCTTATAGTTCCAAATCTGTTTTGGGAAGAACATGATTATACTAAAGATGAAGAGAAGAATGTTAAGGAGCTTAATAAGGATGAACTTTCAAAAAATCTAAAGGATTGGGTAGCTTGATTGGATGTAAAGAAATTTCCTCTACTAACTCAGCCTCCATCTAGGGTTGAGATTCAAGAGCAGATGGTGGAGACTAAAAAACAAGAACAAGGAATGAGCATCATATATGTGTTCAGAGTGTAGTGTGCATGTTGGCACTATGCTTGTGGAGACTGTTGATCCCCCACAAGTTGCAAAGTTTGAAGAAGTGTGCAAGAAGAAGGACTCTCAAGTGTACAACGTGACTTTTATGAGTGTAATTATCTAAATTGTCAGGCATGTCAATTAACTTGTTGCATTTATTGAACATTGTAGTAACTTTCCAATATCCTCATTGAATGCTACAAGTGATCATAGCGGGATTATTTCCATGATGAACTCAGAAGTTTCAAGTGTAGATTATACCATGCAAGAAGTTTCAAATTCTTCCCATCCTTTATTCTTTCAAAAATCTGATTTTTTAGATGATCTTGATCTTGCAAATTTTATGTTTGAAGATGAGCAAGGTCATGTAGAATCAACTACTAATTCAGGAAACATCATGAGGGAGGTTGAGCCCTTTACATAGTCAGAAAACAAAGAAGAAATTTTTTTGTCATATTTGGAGGAGTATTTGGATGCAAAAGAGCCTATGGAAATACCCATTTATGATATTCCATTATCTATCCTTCAATGTAAGTTTCCTAGTGCTATGCAAGAAAATACTTGAGGACCATATGTAGTTTCAAGTTATCCTCTTGAATTTGAATTGGAAAATTTAGATCTTCTACAACATTCATTGAATGAAGAAAGAGAGGAGCATGTGGGAGAAACTAAGTCAAATTCAGAGGCTTTGGGTGAAGATGACATTATTGAGAGTTTCTTACTCTCAATTGTGGAGTCAAATTTGTTTGATGAACAAGTAATGGTGGAAGAAAACCAAGGAGGTCATGCTTTCCTTAATTTTCCTAAAAAGCAACAAGTGAAAGAATTTGATCTTTTAGGTTTCATGTGGGATGAGGAGGTTAAATATGCAGAACAACTTTATCTTCAGATGCAAGTAGAAATCCTATATGAGCAGTACTCTTCAAACACTTGCAGAGATTTTCAAGTGACTTCATTTGAGGTTGTGAGTGGTCCAAAGTAGCTGCATGTCATGGAGGAACTCCTTGTTGTCAAAGAAGGAAAAAGGAAATAAGAGGATATCACTTTCATACCATTCGTACGGGTGGAAGATCAATTTTTTGTAAATGGTAAACATGAGAAAATTCAGCTCATGGATTATCATCTTTTCAAGGAAGTCTTCCGATAGACTTTCTTGTCAAATTTGAAGTTTAGAGTAGAAGGCATATTCAATGGGTTAGACCATTCCCCATAAGGTTTTTGGCTTCTTTGAAGCCAAAAGAGAATCTAGAATCAGTCACATTCATTCAAAATGTGAGGATGAGTTTCACAATTCTGAGGACCAATTGCTATGCCTCTATAAGAAAAATGCAGAGTAACTAAAAGAGAAATACTTTCTCTTTACAGTTGATTCCTTGGAAAGTCAGGTGGAAAGTTCGATTTATGTCATTTTGTCATTATCAATTCCAGCCATGTCCGTTATCACATCATCTTCATGGTTGCCCATTATAAGGATAGGGAACTATTTTACACAACCAGTTAAAGGGTTTGTTTAGCTCACATGTACTTCTGGTTAGTGTAGGGTAGTACATAGGTTTGTTTTAAGTAAGTGCCTAGAACACTGTATGATTCATTTGCATGTATGGTTTTCAGTTTTGTGTGTTGTGTTTCATCGTTGCTCTTGCACAACATGTCGAAGTTGAAATTTTTAGAAGAGAACCCCTGTTTCAGCAGATATTTCAATTCAAGATTTCAAAATGTGTTTTGTAAGCCATGAAATCCCAAGATTCAATGTGTTTTTCACTTGCAATATTATGTTCTAGGAGAAGTTCATTTATTATCCTTCATTCTATGGTGGTCATTCTAATTTTGGGATGTAGGATGGAATAATGTTCAGGTATTTGGAGGTCATGATTTTCATGGTTCAACATCAAGTTTTTGATTGATAGTTATGAATCCATGCCCAATGGATATATAAGGCTACTAATCTAAAAGCTTGGTAGGAAAGTATCCCCGAGACGTCGCAAAAAAATGTTGTTCAATTTTTTCCCCCTGGGGAAAAAATTGGAAAGTGGGAACCATCGTACCTTGGATTGAGGAAAAGGGATTCATGGAAGAAATTTGGACCTATAGTAAAATTTTTGAATTTTGAGAATGCTTATGGTGTTCTGGGAGGATCCATGATCATTTTTCAACTATCTTTCACTCCCCAAGTTTTGGAAGTTCAAATTTTTCTCAGAGCAAGAAAATTAACATCTTCAGGCCCTCTTTCATTCAACGAGGGGAAAAGTGATCAACATTAAGAAATTATCTTTGAGGAGTAATTTTGTGCTTCAATTACTCCGTAGTTTAAGGGAAAATCCTAAGATAGTCGAAACCTATCTCAAATTTAGGATTAAGATGGTCAGTAAGCATGAGCTGGAAACAACTCATCAAGTAGCTCAACTAGCTGCTTAGAGATCTTAGTATGGATCAATGCGAATGGATCGGTAGTGTGCAAGATCAGGTACTCAGTGCATTCAAATCATAGATAACGTGAATCATCAGGCATGAGGGATTAGCTCATTGCATCGAATCTTAGAGAAGGTTATCCAAGTTAAACTCTTCCGATTTAATCAAGGTGCATGCATAGGCATTGAAGATTCATTTTAATCTTCAACATGGGTGAGTTACTTAATGAATGGAAGGCTCATTGCAGAGCACGCAAACCATGTTGATGGAGGTTGAGCTATGAGGTGAAGCCAATTTATAGGTTGAGTCAGGTAAGGAAGATCGTTTTGGGTCGATTCACATGTGTAACTCAAGGTCAAGTCGGTGGGACCATGGAATGTCACTGTGGAGTTGTAAACAACCTCATGGAGAAAGATATAAGATGAGTTTAAACCACTCAGATCAAGCCTAGAGTGATGAGCTCTACGAGAGGCTCAGTGGATCATTTTCTTCATACACATCCGGTGCAGGTTTTAACTTGCCCATCAAGCTAGGAAGTAATAACGAGCATTCAGGGTTGGAAATGAATCATAGGTTGTATGTACAATGATCCAACATAGGTGTGAGGACATGAACCATAGCGTAAAAAGTGAAATAATGAGCCAGTTGGCTCCCCATGACCAAGAGACATGTAAGCTACATGCCCATGTTAATTTCAGAGCTTGCATCATCATGGAATGGCATGTGAATGGGGGCCATGTTGAAGCTTTCCATGTCATGGAAATGTTGTGGCCAGGCACCATGTTAATAAGTAGCTCGAGGAGTCGAGTTGAGGATACTTAGACAAGCCACAAGTGATGTTTTAGGTTTTCTTTGGGCAAGTAGTGTTCAAGGCCACAAGAGGGCGCAACACTATCAATATAGGTGGGAAATGCCACAAGCATGAGGAGGTAGCTTCTCTGTGATACATTGGGAGCTTGATAAGGTGTTTTGGAGAGAACAAGTGGCGATGTGAAGCATTAAATGTTTGATAAAGAGCTCGTTGTAGCGAGTGTAGGATGATAGAGGCATGGCAAAATCACTTGGCTCGAAAATTATTTAGAAGATTAGGGATAGCTTGAGATACATTGTCGAGCCAAGAAGGAGACATGGAAATCTAGGGTAAGTCAAGAAGAAAGCAAAATGAAATTGAGCTCACTGGAGGCTTGTGTGAAGAAGGGATCCATGCTTGGAAGAATCATTGGGTTGAATAGAAAGGCATGGAAGTTTTAGAGGGCTCGAAGGCCAATTCATATAGGTAGTGAATTAGTTAAGGCTCAAAGATTGAGCTCATGATGGAGGAATTCAACACTAGAAGGCCGAGTTGATATCGGTTAGCTAGTGAAAAAATCAGCGTTCAACATTCACTAAAGGAGATCTCAAAGACAGGATGTTTCGACTCAGGAATATAACGCATCGTTGGTGGGAGCAACTCAAAGCACCGAATTGAAACCATGATTTTGGTTGTCTCAATCTGTCAAGGCCATGAATCATGTTATTATGGGTGGCCAAATTTTTTCAATGAGTTTGAATAATAGGTCGTGGGTTTCGAGCTCAGTGATGAATATAGAATGGATTGACTGTATTAGCATGGCTCGCACAGACTCAGCGAGCTCATTGGTACAAATGGGAGTTTGAAGAGAATTAGGAATTTAGAGGTTCGAGCTTTGGGTATTTGGGGAATTTTGGTCCAATTCGAAGAAGATCCTGAAGCTTGAAGCCTGAAAGTCTGAAACTCCAAAAATTCAGAGTTTCAAGTTTTCGAGATTCGGGAGTGTGTGGATTCGGAGTTGGGAGATTGTGTGTTTTTGGAGATTGGGGGTTTTTTGAGTTAGATAGCCAATGAGTCAAGGAATCTCCAAAGTGGAATAGAGTGATTTTTAGGGTAACCCATTGTAATCACCAAGTTAGAGTAGAAGATCAAAGTGGAGACCCGGTCAATATGGCTCATGGCGAGTAAACATCTCGGTGGTTTAATCGGTCAGTTGGAAGTGACAAGCCATTTCAAAGGCCCAAAGTTATTGCTAGGTTAAGCTAAGTGGATGTCAGTGGAATCATTGCCAAGGCTACCAAAAGGCAGGAGGTCATTGAGGAACAGGCCGAGTTGGCTGAGTCGTCGCTTGGAATCATGGTGGTAAGGGACTCTTTAATTATGTGGGATGTAATGCGAACAGAGAGCTTGAAATGCAATATGGAGCCAATATTATATGAATAAAACATGAGATTTGATTGGAACTCACTCATTCATCACACAACAAGATTACTTTGGGCCTTAATGAAGCTATGATTAATTGCTAAGAAAACCATACAAATCGGTTAGAGAACTAGCTTGAAGAATTGTAAAGTAGCTCACTAACCGATTGGTGTCGAAAGGTGGTTGGTGAATCCATGGGCAAACATTAGCACACAAAGTTCCCTAAAATTTCACTACATTTTGGCTTAGTTCTAGGCTTCCCAAATCTCACCAATAGCATTTTATAAATATTAAAAGGGGTGCTTATTTAAAAATGGAGATAACATTCAAATCCCCTCTGAATTTTATCAAGCATTATGAAGACATTGTCAGAAAGCTAATGGAGTACAATGTCTGGGACACCTGAGATGAATTTCACTCAACAAACCAAACTTTCTCCTCGGTTGCCCATTTTTCACAAAATTATAGTTGTTGGAACTAGTAGAAAGTGAACATATTGCATGATATCACTAGAAGATGAATTTTTGGAAGTTTTACATATCCAAACTTGTAGAGTTTTCCTCGTTCCTAGAGTGGTCCCTCAAAGTTGGAGGTGAAATAAATGAGCAAACAAGGACAACAACAGTTGAATTATTTCCTACATTTTGGCCTAGATTCGATGGTTTCTTCCTTCTTTCTCTGAACCACTCAGGGTTTTCTAAAAATGTAAAAGGGGTGTTGATTTCTCTTCATTGACAAGCCGAAAATTTTTTCTAGCAAAACCCTTTCTTGGTGCATCACCACTTCTAATATAGGTTTTATTTCCTTGCAAATATCTCTCCCTAATCCCTTGAAATGTTAGCATAGGTCTAGTTAGCCATTTTTATTGCATTAGAAGTAGTGTAGTGCTTAGTTTAGGAAGAGGAAGCTGGCCTTCTCTAGAGGTTCACCTCGAGCCCAAGTCCCATAGCTTGAGACGTGATCCCATGTTTCCCAATCACACCAAATTTTGTGTTCACTTTCAGGCTATTTGGGGGTGTAGTGATTAACATCCAAGTTGTTAACTACCCTGAATGGGTATTTAACATAGTTCATGTTATGAAACTATGCAGAAAATTCCACTGCTACACTAACTTTTTTGATCTTAAAAAATACTTTCCTTAAAGATAATTTCCCTTTACCACACATAGATTTTATAGTCAATTCCATATTCGGATACAACATTCTTTCTTTTATCAAGGGATTTGAAAACTACAATCAAATTAAAATAAACCATGTCAATCAAGAAATATGTCATTTACTATGTCAGGGGATACCTTTTGCTACATTTTTATGCCTTTTGGCCTTAATAAAGTTGGTATAACCTATCAACGTGCTATAACACACATATTTCGTGATCATATTCATAAAATCCTTGAGGATTACATTGACAACATATTTTCCAAGTCTTATAATCATGTCACTCATGATAATAATCAACGTACTATGATTACATGCTTGCAAAAATATAATGTATGCTTAAATCCTAAAAAATGTGTTTTTCAAGGTCATGACTGGAAAACTCCTCATTTTTATCATTTCTCAACGTGGAATTGAGATTGATCCTAATAAGATACATGCCATTGTTGACATGGCTCCCCCATGAAATCTCCATCAATTGTGCTCACTCCAAGGAAAAATCTAGGCTATCCATCACTTCATTGCTCAATTAGCTAACAAAACCGAGCCTTTCACATGCCTCATGAAAAAGGACACAAATTTCATCTGGGATGATAATTTTCACTTCAATTTTGAGGATATCAAAACTTATATGTTTAATCCTCCAGTTCTTGTGCCTCCCACCATTGATCGACCCTTTCTCTTATATATCTCTCCTAAATATCATGCCTTCAGAGCTCTTATTGCACAACATGATGATGATCTTTGTGAATGAGTTGTCTATTAGATTAGTCATACCTTACTCCCATATGAATGTAATTATAGTTATATTGAGAAATTGTGCCTTAGCCTTATCTTTGTTGAGGATAAATTCTGCCGTTATCTTCTCAATCATCAGATAAATATTATCACCAAATTTGACACTTTATGATATTTATTATCTCGTGTTACTCATAGAATTTGATCAAGTTAATCTCACAAAAATCCATCAAGGACCAATTCATCGCCAACCAACTAGACACTGCTTCAATTTCTAATCTTTCTTTGATGACTTCACTACTTATGCAATCGATACTGACATATGGATAATATATTTTGATAGATCTCATTGCACCTCAGGTGCCAAAGTTAGTATTGTATTGGTCACCCCTCATGGTGATTATCTTCATTTTTCCTATAGTTTAGGTTTTTCCTTTACAAATAATATTGTTGAATATGAATCTCTTATCCTTAGACTCGATGTCACCCACAAGTTACTTATTTGTAATATACATATTCATGGTGACTCCCAACTAGTAGTTAATCAAGTTATTAACACATACCAAACCAAAGAAGAGCAGCTCATTCCCTACAATGACCTTGTAAAATCTATATTGGCTACATTTGAATCTTATTCTATCATCACCATCCCACACAAAGATAATTTTCACACCTCTGCCATGGCTAGTGCCACCTCTCTCATCCCACAAGATATCATTGATGATCAAACCAATCTTATAATCCACCATCTATGCCATATCTTCACTGATAGTCTAGTTTTGAAATCCTATGTTGTGTTGGTGCCCATAATTGTCAGGAAAATGTTTGGCACTATGCAACTAGTTTTGATCCCATTTTCAAATTGATTCACTGTCAATTTCTATGTTTTCAAACTTTGTGCAATCCTTCTTACCCATCTATGAGTTATCAGATTTTCTATTTTTATTGTTTTGAAAATTTGGAGGGACTTCTGGTTGATGTCTTCATTTGTTACTGGGACATTTACTCATCCTTGCAAGACTGATGTGTTTTATGTAAAATGCAGGTTTTTCCCTAGGGCTCATGAAGGGAAATACTTAAGGAAATCTAGAGGACATGGGAAAATTGCAAGACACACTTTGCATCTTTTAGGTATTTATGAAAAATACAAGTTGTGTTCCTGACCCAGTGGTTTAGTTGTAAATGAAATTTATGGGGGGCGTTCAGAGGTAAGGGTGCAAAAATCAAGTTGTTTTTTACACCCAAATATGTAAGTAAGGTGTTGGTTTGACTTTGAAGCCTAGAAAGGCACATTGGGTTCACTTGAAACATGGAAAAAAATTTAGGGCTCGGAGTTAGCATTACATTTTTTTGACCTGTGTCTTTGTGTGCTAAATATTCCTTATTTTCCATGGTAGGGTCCAAAATTAGTTGAGCAGTTAATGGTGAATGTTTCTTCCAAAGTGATTCAAAGTTATTAATGGTGAATGCAATGAAAGGTATTACTCAAAGGATTTTTTGCATAGGTTTATTTTATGATTAAGTACATATAAGATTGAAGTGAATTACTACTTTGAATATCATTGAATCAAAAGAACACTTAATCAAATAAAGGAAAACGAATAAGATTACAAAAATTATTTTACAAAAAAAGGGGGTTCTATTAAGGGGCCCTACCCTTTGGTAGCATATATAAAAAATGAAATTCATATATGGAATAGAAGGGATAATTGTCTATATTCATAATCTCCCACGATAATAGTAGAAGATGCACCAGAAGCTTGTCCTTGATGTGTCTGAACTCCTCGTGACTGGAAACATTGAATACAAACTGAATGTCTTTGGAAAATCCATTCGATATACCTTTGTCCATCAGTTATTTTATGTCGATCCGTGACCCGTTGAGAATCTGGAAGAGCTCCATTTTCGATTTGAGTGAGATAGTAAACACCTAAAATATGCATACGCAGTTTTATTACTAAAATTGTACTAATTACTCTATTTTCTATCATTCTCATTGTAATTAGCATTTTTCACTAATCAGCTAACATTCCACTCTATTTCAGTCAATTAATGAAACTTTGTTTATTAACTAGTATTTCCCCCATTCTAAATGCCCATTTATGACACTTCGTTAGTCGTAATCGTCCTTTGATTGAATAATTAGCTATTATTAGTTAATTAAGCCTATTTACTCTTGTATTGAATCAATAAACCCTCTTATTGGTTAAAACCCCCCTTCAAACCATTTAAACTAACCCCATTTCCCTCCAAATCATCTCTGTAAGCTTTCTAAGCTTATCCTAGCCTATTAATTAATCCTATTTGATTAATTAAAGCACCCCCAACTTCTATGAGCTGCTAATTGTAATTCCCACTTCCCTTAGACCCTTTTTATGATATCAAATTAGCTGATTTAGTTGGTTATCTATTTCATTTTGAACACACTGTTAGGGTACCTTGATATTAATACTTTGATACCCGAATATTATTTATATCAGTATTACATTATAGACTTAATTAGATGGAGTGATGGTTATATATGTTTATATATTATATGTATGGAATGCGCTAATCTTGTGATGCAAGATTATGATATTATCATGTTATATTGATCATGCGATTAATTGATTATTTTGAAAATGTTCTAATGTTTATATTTTGAAAACTTAAAATGATGGAATTATTTGCTAACACCATTGTGCTTGAAATTCTTGTATTATATGTAATTGTTCTAATATTGATTATTTACGATTAATATCGATGCATCTTGATTTCAATTATCTTAGTATATGTAATGTATGTTTGGAAATATCTTGGACAAATTTGATGTTTTTGGGTTTAAAAAAGTGGTTAGGACTTTTATTTTCTTGTGGCTATTTAATTTGATTTTTTTTTATCCTATGTTGATGGCCCGTTTTTGAATATTCACCTTTGTATTTTTATAATTTGTAATTTTATGAAATTTCTTCCTCTTCCATGTGATGATGTGACCATTTGTCATGACTTTTGGTAGTTGAAAATCAATTAATGAGTCCATAAACCCAAGATAATTATAGAGGGAAGGATTTTGTGTTTGAGTTATTTTTTGGACAACGTTAAATGCACCTAACCTTTTCCTTCACACCTTAAATGGACCCTTACCCATAACCCATCATGGGTGGAGTATTTTTTAAGGCTCATTTATGATTTTAACCCTTGTTTGTCTCATTTTTCATTGATTTTATTTTACTTGCATTTACTTGTTGAAATTGATTATTGGGGAATGTGTTATTTTTAATTTGATTTGAAATTTTGGATTGGTGGATGTGAAATAAGTTTACTTTCTTTAATTTCTTTTTTTTTCATTTATTTTCCTTGGATTTTGGGGTGTACTCTTGATTTTAGAGTAAATGTTATTTGACTATTGTTTTTGAAGAAAATTTAATTACATTGAAGAATGGTATGTGCTTTGGGTGAGTGGGAGAAGGTACTCCTAGTTGGCATCCATGTGGAGACAACTCACCCTTCCCCCATGTTTATTCTATAAATAAGAGTTGTGCTTAGCATTTAGGGCTTTTCTAGTTGATCCTTGTTCTATTTTGGTTTGGAGATTGCTTGTGCTTGGGAATATTTGAAAGAGAAGTTTGGAGCAAATGAAGGATAAAGCTATGGATTTGAGGTAGGGTTTAAATTTTTTTTTACCTTGTTATTATCTTGCATGAGGCAATGGTGTGATTGATTGATTTAATTTTCTTGATTCTTTTGATATTTTTCTCTCCCTTTTTAGATTGTCTTCTTATTGCATTGGAATAAGTTGGATGGGTAGAGAGCCTATAGCTTTGGGGTGTTGGAGGGGAGTATGTGTGGTTAGTTTGGTGGAGGGAAAATGATTATTTTAATATTGTTGTGAATGTAGTATTGTGGTACTTCATTTGGAGGGAGTTTGGGGTAGATAGGGGTTGGCTTTTGGTGGAGAGAAAAGGGGAGTTTTGAGGAGGCATAAGGTGTAGTGGAGGTATAAGGAGGTTTAGGTAACTTGAAGGTTTAAAGCCAATCCCCCTACCCATTTGGAGATAAAATGAGACTAACCCACATTCCACCCTCTCCCACTTGGTTTGTTTGCAAACCTTTTTCCTTGTTGTGGTTGTTTGAATTTGTGTGTGTGTTTTGTCCTTATGTGTTGGGTTTTATGGAGGTAGACCTTTTTTATTGCTCAAGAGGGTAGTTAGTTCATTTATTGTTCACTTTTTGGGGCTCGGGGTCCATTGTGCAAGAGATCCCCTTCCCCAATGGGTTTTGGTTGGGTGGAGATTGTTTCTTGGCTCCCCATTGTGTGCTTGGATATTGTTGAAGATGACTAATGTTTGGACCTTGCAGATCCCTTCTTTTGTTGTGGAGGTAACTTGGTCCCATATTATAATGTAATATGTATTCTCTACTTTGTAAGTTTTGAAAAGATGTATTTGGAAGTGTTGTAATGTATTATAAGAGTCTTGTAAATCTTGATATATTGTAAAGCATGTAACTCACATGTAGTTGTAAAATTGTAAAGTGGTTTATAGTGATAATGGAAACATTATAGACTCTAACTAAGGTGTTTAAATTCAATTTTTGATTCCTTGCATTAATCAATAAAGAAAATGAAATGTCGGTTAAGGTTGATCTAATAATCATGGGTTTCTTGTGTTTTGTATTGTTTCAAGCTTGGCTGAAAATAAATTGGAGTAGGTGGCATATCCCATCTAGTAAGAGGAAATTTGTGAGAAAAATGTGCTCTCACTATTTGAGATATGCATGGGTATGGTCATCCTTCCATGAAACTTACATGTAAGGGTGACCATATCCATGGTGCATCTCTCACCTTCATTCATAATGTTGTATTTGAAGAAAAAAAAGAAATTTTACTTGAAGATTATCTTATTAAAAATTGGCAAATCTTGATGTCTTTTATTATATCTCATGTTGTGATTGAAATCAATGTATATAGAAACTTTTTGATATATGGAAAATTGTAATGTTGCTGGAAATGAAACTGTTACTGGTTTAGTTTAGGAATGAAATTTATATTTTGTTGTATTGCAGTCATAAATTAGATAGGAAAACATAGTTTAGTGTGTGGAAATTTTTGATATTGTTTTCTATAATCTATGTCTTCCAAAATAGAAGAAATCCCATTCTGTACAAAATTAGTTGAATGAGGGTTAAACTGTCACTTTTTCCTTTTGCCCTATAGTAGGCTGATTATACTTCTTGCAATGTATATATATAATATATATAATTGTATATATTTTAAAAAGGAGGGGTATTATATTAATTTTGATTCCCCATGTATTAACAACAAAATTAAGCTAAGGAAAATTAACAAATTATTTAAATTTTTTTTTTTTTTTTTTTTAAATAATAAAAATAAAAAATTAGGCCACTATCAAACAAACCCAGGCAAAACATGGCAATCAACCTTCTAAACCTGTCATTTTTCTTGCATAATAATACCGACACTTTATTTAAGATCTAAGGTGTTAGCCATGGGGAAACTTTAGTTAACGTTATAAATTTAACAGTAATCAGATAGTTGTAGGATATATATATATATATATATATATATATATATATATATATATATATCCAAAAAAATTAGGGAGGGTGAATGCTCCTAAATGGCCCTTTAGGTCTGTTATTTTCCTTGCATAATAATACAAGAATTTTATATGAGATCTAGATGCGTAGCCACGCTAAAACCCTATTTAGCGTTCTAGATTTAGTAAGGATAAGACCATTGCAACGAGAGCATAAGTTAGGATCTTATTTACCAAGAAGGGTTCTATACTATCATAATTAAATAACTAGAACATATTGTGCTGAACAAAGATCCTGCTAATATCCATTCAAAAATCACCACCATTGGGATAAATAAGCCTTGCACAAGGAAATAGATCTGTAACCCCAATAACTCTTCATTTTATTATAAATAAATGAAACAAACCCCATATATATATATATATATATATATATATATATATATATATCCATGGATGATTTCTCCTCCCTCACCACTCCACAGGCCCATCCCAGCCATTGCCTCCATACTCCTCCCTGCACATAACTTAGCCAACAATAAACCAAAAAATAGACCCGTAAATAAAACATTAAATATGTTAAGGTATATGTGGGATAGTGAAGGGCATGGGTAAATATGGGAAAAGTGGTGGTTAGGTTAGTATTAGGTTAGGTTAGAATATTTGATATAATTTTTTTTTATTATATAGTACAATGAATCACATAAATAATATATTATATAATAATCAATATAATATATACTAATTTATTATTATATATAATATATGTTATATGTATTATATAATAATATATTGTTATATTTAATTATGTCGAAGGTTTTCCCTCTATGGAAAAGGCCCTTTCAGTTTTTGACGTGTTGATGACCGTTTGGACATTTTTTCAAAGAGATTAAATTTGACAGGATTTTACCTAAATTTTACGATTTGCACCGATCTTTTTCTTTTTCATCATCCAATTCATCCACTTACTACTATGATTCTTCCTATTTTTCTAACACATGGATTTTGCACTCGTATTCACACTGATTTTAGTGTGGATGCCAATTTGTGGTCGTATTACACAACTAAAGCTTACGCAGGCTTAGGGCATTGTGGTAATGGATTTTTTAAGGTGTACGAGGACTTATTTAAGAAAAAATTTGACATGAAGATGGTGTTTGTAAGTGCAAAATGGCTTGATAAATTTATCCTGGCACCATTATTTGGGATCCTTGGAACTCCGCAGAGTAAAGTCTTTTATTTCTAGAATTATTGGATCAAATTTTCTAGTGTGAAGGAATTTTGTGGGAAGATAGGTTTGACATTACTGCAGCCCATAGTCAAAGGGATTGGATTTTTTTTAGGATAGGATTTTACGGGCTTGGGAAAGTCATAGTGGCTGTGTGCTATAAAAAGGTTAAGGATTTATAGACACTGGTGAGTGTTTCTGCTCCCTAGAATTCAAGGATCTGAAGAAACATTTTTTATCAAGTGTTGTTAGAAGATTTCAATGATAACTTCATAAACTCTTACAACATAACAAGGCTTTGTTCCTGCCATTTCTTCGTTACATAGATTCTGATTTACTATTTGATCAAGTTGTATCACACCCCAAGAAGATCTCTTTTTTCTAAAACAAGGCTCATTTGATAAATCTCTTTGCCAACATCCACTTCTTTGGCTCTTTGTAATTCACACAAATAATTAATAAACACCAATAAAACTAATTTTGAGGATGTAAATGATGACAATGTCAGTGTGGTAGAATTAGACTGAAAAATAATGCACATTTCCAATGCCATCAACTTCGGATCTCAATCTCATTCTGACAACACTATATAGAGGTGATCTATTAAAAGAGGTGTTACACATTCTATTTACCTATATTTCCAAGAAAATCCTTCTAGATGGTAAGCAAATCCACTCATATAAAAATTAAAGGAAATTTAATTTTGCCACAAATTCACTATTACAAAATACCCTTATACTCATGTATGAAAAGTGTGGAAGTTTAGCAGGTGCTCGCCAAGTGTTTGAGAAAATGACTAAATGAAGCCTCATCTTAGACATAGGCATCCTCACCAAGCATTGACATTGTTTCACCAAATTCAACCAACAAGGTTCAAAACTAATTAGTTCACCTTTTCTGACATACTCCCAGCTTGTGCCAAAATAGGTGATTTGAAATAGGGTATGGATATCCACAAAAGTATAGTGGAGAAGGGATTTTTGTTAGATGTTGCAGTTGCAAGTGCCCTAGTAGATATGTATGCAAAATGTGGAAGTATACACAAGGAACATGAACTGTTTGAAAAAAATCTTGAAAGAAATGTAGTCACATGGACTGCATTGACTGCAAGTTATGCACACAATGGGTTTGTTAAAAAGGCATTCAAAACTTTTAAACAAATGCAATTGGTAGGAATAAAGCCAAACTCCACTACCTTTTATAGCATCCTCCCAATGTGTGCCAAAATGGGTTATATAGAACATGGCATGGACATCCATCAAAAAATAATTGAAATGGGTTTCTTGTCAGATGTTGCAGTTACAAGTGCCCTGGTAGATATGTATGCAAAATGTGAAAGCATTAACAAGGCACGTCAATTATTTGACAAAATCTCTCAAAGAGATGTGATTTCATGTATTGAAATGATTGCAGGATATGCACAAAATGGTTTATTTGAATAGGCTTTGAAAACATTTAAATGAATGTAATTGGCAGGTTTTAAGCCAAGCTCCACAAAATTTTCCAGCATCCTCCCTGCCTGATGCTAAAATAGAACCTATAGAACAAGATATGTACATCCATCAAAGCATAATTAAAAGTGGGTTTTTGTCAAATATTATAGTTGCAAAGGCCCTCAAAGATATGTATGAAAAATGTGGAAGCTTACATAATACACATGAAGTGTTCAACAAAATGTGTCAAAGAGACACAGTCTCATGGAATGCGATGATTGTAGGATATGTACAAAATGGTCTTAATGAAAAGGTTGTTGAATATTTTAAGAAAATGCAATTTTCAACTATAACTCTAGACTCAACAACATTTTCTAGCATCCTCTAATCCTGTGCCAAAATGGGAGCTTTAGAACAAGGTGTGGACATCCATCACGACATAATTGATGAATTTAGACACTCTTGTAGCATCTAAAAAGAGTGACAACAAGCCCCCACTGCTTCCTGAGAGCCACCATGATCTACAAGATTCTGATTGTAAGGATTCTTCATTTTCATGAGCAGTATTCAATCTTTGAACAACCATTGTGGTGTATTACATCTGAATTTAAATTTGATCAAGTTTTTATGAATGTATTTCTCTGGGTTGTGAGATGAAAAAGTGGTTGTTGTTTCTTTGTTCTTCCTTGAATTAAAACTCAAGGAAGAAATTATCTAGGAATCCAAAAATACATGCCCTCAATTTCACATCCATAAAATTTATGAAACATTGTGCAAGTGCTTGGGGAAAATTTGGTAGACTCAGTGAGTCTCATGTCAATACTCACAAGTCCTACATCTTTCCTTGATGAGGCCTACTTTTTATCATTATTTTTTAACATAAATTTAAAAAAAGAACAGATTTTAATTTTTTAAAGACTTATGAAACCCATTCTACAAGAAATAGTCATCAATCATAGCATACTAGGTTCTAGGAGCACGCTTCATTATATACAACAACTCTTTGAGGTAGCACAGTAGATGCTTTATGCTCTCTTTTGCATATCCACATGGCTACTCCATATAGACTTCCCAAGTCAATTCATCATTAACCAAAGCATTCTTGACATACAAATGGTGAAAATTTTACTTAAACGAGGAAAAAAAAAACACATCAAAGGATGATCGCTTTGGCCACAAGTGTTAAGGTTGCTACATAATCAATGCTTATTTTTCTTGTGTACTTCATCCACTCATATAGCATTGATGGAAGGTTCCCCTTCTAATTCACACTTAGTATTTTATATCCATCTACACCTAATAGCTTCATTTCCTTTTGATAATTATGTCATGGTACAAGTTTATTCCTGTGAATTGGTTTGATTTCTTAATCCATTTGCATGTCTCCTCTTTGTACCTCACTTGACTCCTAAAAAATTGGAAGGCTTCTCTGCAGTCAACACTTGAGATATGAATGCATGATTAATTATTGTGCACACTCATCTTCATTTCTCTTCCCTTATTTCTCAATAAGTTATGTGTCAAAAACATGCTAAAAGTATCATTTCGGTATACTATTCTATAAGGGATTTGCTACAATCTCCATATACTCCAGCTCATCATTGTCATATGCAAGATTACTTAACAAATACGACATGTTTTTTTTCCATTGAAGTGTTTGAATCTAGTTATTCTTGATGTTATTTCACCCCTGTACATCATGTTTTTTATTTATGCCATCTTCATGGATTTCTAAATCCATATGTTGTCTATGAGGAAACAATTTTCTGAATATAATGTAAATTATTATCTCATACAGTTCTCATGCTTTAAATTCAAATGTTCAACTTAAAATAATTAATATCACATTATTCACTTCTTTTTGTATACATGTGTATTATATTCATTTTTAGGTGCCCTTAGAACAACACTCTAATCTCATGCACATCAGCCTATCACCCAACGGGTGCTGGGCACTCACCCAAGGCACGTGTGGGTGTCGAGTCCCTATTTTATGTGAACATTGTGAGAAGATATTACCATTGATAGAAAATAAGATGTATAAAGGTAAATGATCATGCATTCATTATGAGAGGATAGGATGAGCTATTACACCAACATACTCATTCAGATAAAAAGGGAAACATCATCTAGATAGCATATTTGATTCATAACATAAGGAAAAGATGCTAGGGTTTACACCCATGAACAGTATATTTAGAAAAGAGATCTATATTTATATTGATCATAGTTCCAGTACCCACATTACATTCACAAGGGTCATAATAAACCAAATGTATCAATACATATCTAACTCATGCATCAAAAATTCTAGCTATGCTTCCATTATTACAATGATTATCACAAACCCATCCCTCTAGATATACTACCATTTTGACAATCCTCTAAAGATAACCCCAAAGCTTATAACCTCCTAATATCCCCACAGAGCTTTGCCTTCCATCATTTCTATGATGATCATGATGCTTCTCTCTATCCCCATCCATGTGTGTCTTTTCTTTTCTCCATAACATATCTATAAATAGGCTTAGCACCCACTGTCATGCCTTCCTCTAGAAGAAGATAAAATTCCAAGTGTCAATGTGGTCCTCCAATGGAGGATGCTTGTTCTGATCTGAGCTCTCCATGTTTTGCAATGATTTCTTCCTTGGAATATTCCATGCGTGGAATATTCTTTCCTTGACCACCAAGTCACCAGGTTGTCACCTTATCCACTCCACATGCCTAGTCAGGTTACGTTTTTCCTTAGTTATTCTTGGAATGTTGAATATGGATAAGTCCTGAGATCCTTTGTTCTACCTTGCACACGTGCCCTAATTTCTATTAAATCCTTCTTTAACCCTTGTCCTGCACATTTTTACCCCATGCACACTTTTCCTCATTGGTCCTACGTGCTCATGCGCCCTTTGGCACTTAGCCAATATTATGAGGCCCAACATCACCGCACACTAATCTTGTTCTCCATCCTTAGAAACATTCTCTCTTCACAAAAAAAAAGAATAACTTGAATTTGAATGGTTGGAATAAATAATGAAGGAATAAAAAATGAGAGATGGAAGAAATAAAGAATGGAGGAATGAAGAAGAATATGTTTATCACTGAAGGATGAGTGAGAAATACTTCCTTATATCTGAGTCAATTTTCTCACAGGCATCCACTTCACCCTGTGCCTATTGAAAGATGTCACCTACTAGGGTACTTACCTCACCAAAACTTAGTTGATCACCCTTAGCATTCAATGTGCTCACAATGTTTTCCAACTGCTTGCTAAGGTCATCCAGTGCATCCATCCTGTGGGTGATCTGGGGATATAATTCCTTAAGCTAGTTTTTTATTGAGCCCCATAAGGTCTCGATGGATTCTGATTTCTTCTCTACCTCAGACAGTATCTTATCCCACTCTACACTATTTCCCTTATTGTTCTCCTAAAAATCCTTGAGATCTACCTCATGTGTAGCAACTAAAATGCTTGTTACTCTATTTCTGTCAGCTCAATTGTCATAATCAGCTTCAGCTATCCACGCAGTGGTCTTTAAAGTGGCAAGGAGCTTAGTGTAGTGTGTGACTATCTCCACAACCTTATGCTTTTCCTCTTTCTCCTGGTGTGAAAATGCCTCTTCTTCTGACTCTAATGTGAGTGGCTACCTTTCCATCGTACGGATGCGAGTCAATTCTTCCAAGCATTGCAAGGTTGACTCGTATTTTTGTTTAGGTGGGTTCAGATCTAGATGCTTCAAAACAATAACATATGTAATCATGTCAATTTTCTTATATGCCTCATACACCTTTGTCTTTTCCTCCTTCAGCTCATTCCTTAATTGTGCGCTGACCATCTCTTCCTACTTCATATCCTTGCTCTTTTCAATGAGCTCCTCATTTTTGTTCTCCAATTCTACTTCTAGGAATATCACCCTATCATTCCTTCCAAACAGCCTTGCCTCAACCCTAACTGATACCTTGTTGAGGGTGTTTTATACTTTCTCATCTCATAGTTTTTGAGCATTTACTAGTGGTTTTATTGCTTTGTTCTTTGGTACCTTCATATGTGCTCCTTGACTCTTACCTCGAACTTAGGCTCATCAACATGGGACTCAAAATCCCAAGATAGCATCTTCCTCATTCCGGGGTATGTTCCTTCTTCTTTGATGGAAGACCACAGAAGGATTTGGTCTGTGGGCACAGTACTCTAGAAGCATGTGCATAGTACCTTATTTAGGTCGTTGATGTAGCTCATCCCTTTTCCTTGCACTACTACCACACCTTTTCCTCCCACGCATGCTACTTCTAGAAAGCTCACTACTAAGCTGGGATCTCCACCCATGCTTCTATATTCCCTTCCTATGATCTCCTCTTCTATCTCCTTTAGAAATTTTTCCATATTGTGCTCTACCTCATGATCCACGAAATAATTTATTATACATACTACTTCTCTCTCTGTGGCCTCTTCTATCTGCACCTTGGTGAGGCTTCGTGTTCCTTGATCCTTGGTGTTCAACTCCTCTCTCTCCCCCTTTCCTTGAGTGCCTTTTTCATATCCATCCTTCTCTTCATTTTCTTCTTCTTATAAATCATGTACACCATACATAGAATGGTCTTGAACCTCTTCATGCTCATCATCATCTCTTTTGCCTCTGTAGGCCTCCAAGATTTTTGTTTCTTCTAAGTCTGTCCTCTTTGATTTCTTCTGTTTCTTCTTAGTTAGGGATTATTCTCTCTCTTCCTCAGTAGGTGATTACCCCCTTGGTAACTCTTCTTGCTCTAGAACCTCTTCCTTGGGTGTCTTTTCTTTCTCCTTAATGGGAGACTTCTTCCCGTGAGCATATGTACTTGGCTTGGCACCTGACTGCTGCGCGCCCATAGATTGTGTTGGATGCATACTTGGTGCTTTCTTCTCTGGTGCCTTTTTCTCCAGGGTCTCTTCTCTTTCCATCTTCTTTGGCATCACCTTCCTCCTTTTGTTAGGGCTTCTGGGATGGAGACATCATTCTCAACATAGGCACATTTCTCAAACTTAGGCCTAATTCGAAGGTATACTCTCATTGTGGTCCTTCCAACAATTGGTAGCATTAGAGATTTTATCATTTATACCTCATGGGAGACATACTGCTCCACATAAGTTCTCTTCTTTGGGTAACCTATCCTCCTCCATAGGTCATGGTGGTCCTGTTCCACCTTGCTAAGGTCAAACCTTAGTCTTTTGGCTTCCATGAAGTGGTTGACCCCTACTTGGAAATATTGTGTAGTGAAAGAGAAGGGTAGTGTATACCATGGGCTCTTGGTCCCATCTGACAGAGTGAACTTGCCAATGCAAAAATGATTATAGACAATGAACTCAACTTCTCCATCTACTAGCAATGGTAACTGTTCCGGTATTCTCCACTCAACCCCAAATGTGTAATGCATTCACTTGTACCATTTTTCTAGGTGTACCTTGTGGGCAGTCATCATGGTGTCACAAGTGTATTTTTCAAACCTCTTTATGGAGGAGGGGTCTTCATCAGGGTACTCCCATAAAAAATTCTCTGGCCCATCTGGCACTCCAATATCTGAGAAGATGGTGGTGAGGAGGATATTTCCAAACATGATCTTCTCCCATTCGCGTGCAACAGTAACAATATCATCTATAATGAAGGAGGATATATTATATATGGTCCCTTATGATATCTTCCTACAGACATTTAACCAGGCCTTGTTTATCTACATCCACTTTCTTGCCCATTAAGCTTGGTAACCAAGTGTGCATCCATCCTCATTATAGGGTTAGGGATATCAGAAATATCAAAGTAGTGAGAACCCTTTTTATAATCATAAGCCTCCAAAATCTCCTTAATGGCTTCCTTGTCCTCCAAGTCATCATCTAATGGCTCCCCTTTGAAAATAAAGCTGGTAAACTTTGATATAAGATGAGGAGTTATTCACATTTTCCATCCTGCGAAATAGAAGTGATCCTTGTGTACACACGACATCAACCATTGGTATATTCACTTAGGTTTGCCAAAATAGGGAAACTCATAGAGTTGTAGCAACCTTCCCTTCTCCATCTTAGTCTTTACTTCATCACTGTAGATTGGAATCCCCTCTGGTGTCCTTTTATCAGTTGGGTGGATTAGTTCTAGTGCCATCTCCTTCTCTGTGGCACTTGGGCAATGATTATAGTCACTCAGGACCATCTTCCTCACATGGGATACCCATTATTTTCCCAGAAACACCCCATCTAGGTACCGCATCTCCACATACCACTCCTCGTTGAAACTAGTGGTGGAAATCTATTTTCCCTTGCCCTTACCCTTCTTTGGTGTGACGGTTTCCTTCTTTAGTGCCATCTTCTTGTCAGGTTAAAAATAACTCTTCCATGCTCCTCTTCCTCACTCTATTCAAATATTTAGCTCAACTTTGCAACATAATCCTTCTATTCCCGTGCCCTAGTTATAAAACCCTAACTTGGAAAACTCTTCCACAAGATGACATACTCCACTGAAACCTCCCTATGCCCTTGTAATCCTTCCACTTTGGTTCATAGATCACCATAGTCACGCACTCAGATTATTATGATTCTTTCTTCACAAAAATATTTATTCATGGATACCCTAGTTCACAAAAGATTCTTCAATATCATGATAGAAAGGTAAATAATAGTGTGCCTGATCCTATACTTCTAGATTTTTTCCTATCTCCCGCGATAAATGTTATGCCACCTAACAACATACTTAGCATTAAATGTGGATTTTTCCACTAAATTCATTCTTAAGCGCTCTTACCCATGCACCCAATCATGTGTGAAAAACCTCTATAACTTTCTGGAGTGAAAAAATCCTTACTGACCGAAGACTCTTTCGCATGCATCTATAGCCCCGAAGGTACTTCTTTTGTCCTTGACCTGATTTTTTCCCTCACCTACCTCATGTTGTTCCTGCATTTCTCATCCTTTGTATGTGGTCTTTGTGAAGCCTCCTTGACACCAAAATTCCTTATGTCCACCTTTTCCATGCATTCTCTCCTACCTTACGTGCTTTTTATCTTTAAATCTAGGCCATAAGTGTATATAGAGAAACATTACAGTAATGAAAGACAAAAAAATAATTTACAAACCTTCCAATGCAAACCTCAATAAGAATATCTTGTGAAACCTTGAAAATTAATGTTAGAAATGATTGTGGATGCTCTTGAGTGCTTTCCAAACTTTGAATGCAAAAGCTACCAACATAACAGAGTTTTTATACTTCAGATTCAAGAGGATTTATATGGAAGGTAAGCCTACAATTTATAGAGTAGAAATTAGTTAAAGTTGGTTATACACGGATGAATGAATATGCTAAACATAACATTGTGGGAAGTTGCAATAGTGTCGGGGGAAGTAAATGAATTAATTACAAAACCTTCATCCGGAAAGGTGGTTGTACGTGTAATTTGATTGTCCCAGTCTTTCTAGGATTCTAGAAGTGAAGTTAACTAAGATAAGGATAGGGAGTCCAAGTGGAGTCTAAGTAGAGTCTAGGTGGAGTTTGATCAAGTGGTAGATGACTAGGATGTGCACACACTTAATTAATTAATTATTTAATTAAGAAATAATAATTAATTTAGCTAAAGGGGTACTAAGGATACATGTGATTAATTTAATTGATCCAAAGGGGTATAATGTGTATTAATTAATTAATTTAATCAATTAATCACAAATGGGTGATTAACAGGGCGTTAGGATAACACTAGGAACAAGTGGGAAAAGAAGTGTAATTTTGGGGTGTCTCCATTTTACCCCTCTTTAAAGTGCTATTGCAAAGTAATAGTTCTTTAAAGATAGTAGACGCATGCAAATTGGTGAGTGGAAAAGTGTGAAGCATTGGGATGCCCCAGCAAGAAGAATGGAAGAGGAATTCCCCCTCAAGTGGGTTGATGACACAACAAGGTGATGGATCACCACTTGATACGAAGGAAAACAAGGGATTAGAATAAGGATGGGAAAGGAATGTGTTTGTAGCATGAGCATTATTTGGAGAGTAATTTTTAGAGCAACCTGATTTTTGTTGTTGCACAATAGAGTTGTCACCATGAATAGGAAAGAATCAAGATGGCTAACCCATATGTGTGTAAACAAACATGCACAACAAAGAAAAGATAAAATTGAAAAAAAACCCATCATAGAAATTAGGTTTTGACTCCAGGGTTACAAAGGAACCAAGATGTGATCACGCTACTTGTAAGTGGTCCAAAAAGAGTAAACATCAACAATGCAAAAAAAATTTGAAAAAGAAGACAATCAGCTATGCCCCTAATGCGTGCCACAATGATTATTAAGTAGATACAAACACTCCCAAGTGGGAATAGAATCAGAATGGAAGAGTGTAGTTAAAGTGACTCCTTATGAAACTCTTGTTGAATCCGTTGTGCAAATGATCAAAGTTAAAATTTCCCCAATGAAGTTATAGCATGAAGGAAAAATAATTTTGTGACTTGCCCCAAGCAGAGTTAGCATATCATGTGAAGGGAAGAAAGTGATAGTTGTAAGATTGACATGAGCACTAGGGTAAAAGATAAAAGTATGATGTTTATCAAGATTGTATTGAGATGTTAAATTATTCACTTTAAGTGTTTTCCAATTGTAGGATTCTTGTGATAAGTGAATGTTTGTTCAAAAATTTTGTGATGAATTTTTTTTTTGGATTTTTGAAATATTTGATTTTTTTGGATTTTGAAAAAATATCTGATTTTTTTTGGATTTTCGTAAGTTTTGAAATAAAAATTTAAACAAAAATGAATACATTCCATGGATCAAATAAACCAGGAGGAAAACACAACACGTGCAAATGACAAAAAGATATAAAAGAAGTAATAGAGAGAAACCCAATATGAGCAGGAAGGAATAACACCAAAGATATATGTGAACTAGGATGTGAATAAATTTCCTATAATTGGTCCATGAGTGCATTCCATATACACAGAGTACTAGTTATTCAAATGATCAAACATAAGAAACTAAGCTAAGAATATACAATACAAATTCCATATGTACAAATGTTAAACAAACAAACAAGCTAGTGAACAAAAAAACACTAATGTAAAAATTCTAATAAAGAAGTGAATATATACATATGTCAAGTTTCCCCCAAGAGAAAGACAAAGCCAAGTGATTTCCCTAGGAAAATTTACATTACAAAGAGTGACTTGATTGATTGGAAAGGATGATTGGGAAAAATCAGATGAAGAAAATGGTGAATGAAATTACATAGTCGTGAGATTTTTTTTTTTGGAAAGCGTTTTCAAAACATTTTGTATTTTCTGAACAATTGTATATTGTTTTTGAAGTTTTGTGAAACATTTTTTGAATGTTTTTGGTATTTTTGGAGTTTTGAATCACACGCCAAAGAAGGGGGAATGGAAATTCCCAAGTCAAAACCAACATACTACTTATAAAGGAAGTGAACAAAAGCATAATGGAAGGTGAACAATAGTGGTAGACAATGGGCATGACAACCTAACAATGAAACATGCAACATAAGATGAGGCAAAAAATTACAAGAGGGAAACAAAGTGAAATGATGAAATAGGTGGATGCACTGATATGCCCCTAGCACAAGGGTCACTCTTTGGGGACTTAGGAGTAGAACTTCTTCAGATGAATGGCATTCATAGGCTCCTTCAACTCTTTTCCATCCTCAGTAGACAATTTGTATGCACCATATCCAAATTTAGTAGTTATAACATAAGGACCCAACCAATTAGGCTCAAATTTTCCCTTTTTTCTCGTGGTTTAGTTGTGTTCTTCTGATTTTCCTTTAGGACCAAATCACCAATTTCAAATTGTCAAGGTTTGATCTTGCAATTATAATTATGGTGTAGTCTATTTTGATATACCTACATATGGTCTAAGGCGTGGAGCCATCTCTCATCTAGTAATTCTAGCTCTGCAAGGTGTACAACAGGGTAATCCTCTTCATGAATGAGATGTTGGAGGGAAACACGAAGTTAAGTCAGTTCAAATTCAATAGTTAATATGGCTTCAGAGCCATATACTAGGGGGAATGGATTAACTCCCATAGGAGTATGGAAGGAAGTGTGATAGGCCTAGAGGGTGGGATATAACTACTTATGCTAATTACGTCCATGTTTATTGATTGTCTTCTCTATAATGGACTTGATAGTCTTGTTTAATGCTTCAGATTGGCCATTGCATTATGGATAATAGGGTGTGGCCCATTTTAAGCGGTTATTATATTTCTTAGCTATGGCCTTGAGATCCTTATTTTTGAAAGAACCACCATTTTCAGTGACAATAGCAGTGGGGATGCCAAAATGACAGATAATATGGTTGAAGATGAATTTAGAAATATTGCACCCAGTAACATTAGTAAGAGGCATAGCCTCAACCCACTTGGTGAAATACTCAGTGGCGATTATAATAAATGTGTGGCCATCAGAAGATGTGGGATTTATTTTTCCAATTAAATCAAGTCCCCATTTTGAAAAAGGCCAAGGTGAAGTAATAGGCTGCAAGGCTTGGGATGGTGCATGAATGAGATTACCATGTTTTTGGCAAGCCTAACATTTCTTCACAAAGTTGCATGCATCTTCCTCCATTGTGGGCCAATAGTATCCAATGCATAAAATATTCTTTTCAAGGACTATTTTGATGGTATGGGCACCAAAAATACCTAAATGTACTTCAGTTAACATCTGATTAGCTTCATCCTGATTGAGACATCTTAAGAGAGTCCCATCATAGCCTCTTCGATACAAGGTGTCAGCAAGAAGGGTGTAGCGTGAAGCACGTTGTGCTAAGGATCTTTTATTAGCTGAATTAAAATTAGGAGGATAGGCTTTAGTTTGAATGAAGGTGTATATATCATGGTACCAGGGATGATCAAGACCAAAAATCTCACAAACCATGGTGGACTCCAAAAATTCATATGTTGGCACCAAAAGATGTTCAATAAGGAACTAGTTGTGAGTTTGATTAGTGTCAAATGAAAGAAGGGAGGTGATAGTTTCCATGGCATCCACTGCTTTGTTTTGTATGTGAGGAACTTGTTCAAAATTGATAATCTAGAAATACCCTCTAAGGCTATCAACCATTCTTTTATAAGGTAAGATATTTTCATCTTTTACTTGATATTCTCCATTAACTTGATTAATGACAAGAAGAGAATCACCAAGAACTATCAATTCTTGCAGGTGACATGAGATAGCAAACACTAAGCCTGCTATCAATGCTTCATATTCTGTTATGTTATTTTTGTAAGGACATTTAGGTATGAGGCATCCACCTATTGTAAGCAAGATAATTCCTGCTCCAGAACCATGGATATTGTAAGATCCATCAAATAATAATGTCCATAAGGGTGTTGCTTCTATTTGCAACAGATCTTCATCTGAGAATTAAATATTTAATGGATGTGATCCTGACAGTGGTGTTGTGACCAATTGGTCTGCCAGTGCTTGACCTTTGATAGCTTTTTGATTGACAATTTCAATGTCAAATTCACTGAGTAGTGCAATCCAGCTAGACATTCATCCTGTTATGACTGGTCTCGAAAGTAGGTACTTAAGAGGATCAACCCTTGAAATTATCTTGGTGGTATGATTTAGGAGATAGTGTCGTAGCTTGCCAAAAGTATAAGCAACTGCTAAACAAGCCTTTTCAACCTGTGAATACTTGGTCTCATGTTCAAGAAGAGTTCTTCTCAAGTAATACACAGCTTGTTCCTGACCCCTATCATTTTTTTGCGCCAATAATTCCCCAATGGCATGTTATATTGTAGATGTATACAACAACATAGGCTTATCCCATATAGTTGACATGAGTACCAGTGGAGATGCTAGGTATTCTTTCAATTTTGTAAAGGCATCTTGATAGTCTTGTGTCCATTTGAACTGGACATCCTTTTTAAGCAGTTGGTTGAAATGATGGCACTTATCTACCAATTGAGAGATGAAGTGACAAATAGACTGTATTTTTCCTTGTAGGCCCCTTAGTTGTCAAAGGTTCTGAGGAGGTGGCATATCTATTATAGCTTTGACCTTGGTAGGGTCCACTTCAATTCCTCTTTGTGAGATAATGAACCCCAAATTTTTTCCTAAAGTGATACCAAAGACACATTCTTTTGGATTAAAATGAACCTTGTACTCCCTTAACTACTCAAATATACACCTAAGAACTAATGGATGATCCACCCTAGTCTTTGATTTAGCAAGAATATCATCGACATAATCTTCCATTATGTCATGAAGAAGGTCATGGAAAATAACAGTCATGGCACGTTGATAAGTTGCACCAACATTTTTAAGGCCAAAAGGCATGACCTTGTAACAAAATGTCCCCCATGGGGTTGTAAAAGTTGTTTTATGTTGGTCTTCTTCAGCAATTTGAATTTGGTTATACCCAGAAAAACCATCCATAAGGGATAACATCTCATGGCTCATAGTAGAATCGAAAATCATGTCAATATTAGGCAAAGGGAAGTCATCCTTGGGACATGCCTTATTAATGTCACAGAAATCTATACAAATATAGATTCTGGGGGTCTTCTTCACAACTGGTACCATATTAGATATCCACTCTAAGTAGTCAATGCACCGTATGAATCCTGCATCCAATAATTTTTGTAGTTCGGCCTTAACAAGCAATGCGACCTTGGGATGCATTTTACGTAGTTTTTGCTTGACAGGTTTAGCATCTGGGTGCACCACAAGGTGATGAACCACAAGAGAAGGATCAAGGCCAAGCATATATTTGTAAGACCAAGTGAATACATCCTGAAACTCAGTTAGAAGTGTTGTGAAGGCTTTGATTTTAGTTTCTGATAAACTGGCACCTAGTTGTAACAATTTTGGTTGGTCTTCAGTTCCAATGTTAATGGTTGTCGTCTCTTCTACCAATATATTAGAAGTTTCATTATCTTGAAATGATGTTGTAGGCTTGTGTAGATTGTTAGATATTTTTGGATCTGAATCTCCTCTCTCTAGTGCCTCTAAAAGGTTTTCACTAGGAGATGCATCCTTTTCTTTCTTTTTCTTTTTCATTTTTTGCTTCTCGTATAATGCCTCAGAAAGGTTTTCACTATGCGAGATATAATTTGTCTTTTTTCTGTGTTTAATTTATTTTTCTTTAGGACTGGAGATTGTAAGTTCTTCACTGAAGTAGGTGGTAGCATCAAGGTTTATATCGAAACCCTTCTTGTGATCTAATAAGTGAAAAGGGTCTCGAGCCTCAAGGAACTCCTGGATAGCCTTATATTTTTGAAAGATATCCATGGAAATATGACATTGTTGGTCCTGATCAATGAGGGAAGGATAAACAACATCAAGGGTTTGAATGGATAAGTATTCTGAGGAAAAGTGTAGTTTCGCTAGGTCTTCGAAGAGGCTATGTGTGGAACTGGTCTCAATTTCAGAATCTGAGTCCTCATCGCTAGGTAACACATCAAAGACTATAGGCCTCTTCTCATATGTCTCATATCCTAGACCATATGTGTAAAGATTAGACTTGATATTCATAGGTTCAAGAACACCATGCCCTTGTGGGCCAAGGCCTCTTCCTTTCTAGTTCATGTTTTTCATCTTTGTATGGCATTTAGTATAATCAGTGGACTCATAGCATTCTGCCATCTTGTCATCGTATAGCCAAGATTCATCAGAGATTGGAATATGTTCATCTTCTAGATATCCATATAGTCTCCAAAGAGTGTTTCTGAGATAGTAAGATGGAGGTTCTTGTAGATGAGGAGCGTTAGGACACCCATAGCTGTGAGGTGATATTGAAAGTTTGCCAAAAAGAAATGTATTTTTAAGTGTATACTCACCTAAGTCTTTATAAGAGAATGTAACTTCATTTGACACTTTAGACGTTAATTATTTAGAGGAAGGTGAAGAGGTGTGAGGAATATCCTCAGGTGACATTTTAGACGTAGATTCTTCAGAGGAAGGTGTAAGACCTCATGTGAAGACATATGAGGAGCGGAAGCATGAATATTACATCAGGATCAATATGGTTGGTAACAATAGGAGTTGTGCTAGATCTAGTTGTGCTATCAGAATATGGACAATAATTTGCCTTTTTGTACCTTGCTTCGAAAAACTTACAGTATTCAAAGGGGTCAGTATCGCCATGCAAGGTGAACTCTCTACCATTATGTGGAAACTTTATGCATTGATGGAAGGTGGAAGGTACTACGTGCATCACATGTATCCAAGGTCTACCCAAAAGAAGGTTATATGATGTTTCTGCATCAACTACATGACATACAGTGTCAAGGAGTTGCGGGCCTACTTGTATGGGAAGAGTGATGGTACCACATGATTGGCGCTCAGTATTATCATAACCATGAATGGTAATGATATTAGCATCTAAGTCATCTATTGTATGACCAAGGAAATGGAGCATTTTTATAGAACAGATGTTAAGAGCCACTCCATTTTCGATAAGAACTCTCTTGACTTTATGATCAATAACATAGGCTTCGATGTACAAGGAGTTATTGTTAATCAGATTTGGGTTCAACATATCTTTAGGGACAAAAGATAAGATAGGAGTTTCAAGAATAAGGTTTTGATCATATCCTAAAACTGTTGAACATTGAGTGTATGAGGAACACGTGATTCATTTAGAGCATGAGTGAGAATATCCTGAAAGCTAGGTGACTCTTTTAATAGCTCCATTAGAGAAATGTGTGCTGGCATGGTTGCTAATTGTTTGATGAAATCATACTGACCCGGAGTGGAAGATTTGGCATTAGAATTTGACTTTTGATTTGAAGGAGCTGTTGGTTTGGATGTTTGAGTTTCTGCAGAAGACGTAGAAGGTTGGTTTTCCATGGGAACCCATATCTTCCTTTGGCATGTGGTCACAACATTACTCAAAGGTTTGAATTTAATGGTCACCATTGTAGATGGTACTTCCTCAATAAATGAGATAATTGAACTGAAATCAGCATTATTGGTAGAGGGACCTTTGTCAGCATTTTTATTGTCACCGCCATGTTTGGGAAATGGGTTTGAGAACACCTTAAGATTGTCATTGGGTGTTTTATTTGGTGATGGTTCTTCAACAATGATATCTCCACTATCAATGAGGTCTTGGACAAAGTGACGTAAGTGAAAGCATCGATCAGTTGGGTGACCATCAATGTGATGAAAATCACAATAAGTATCAGCTTTATACCAAGTAGGCTTGGGTTCTCCCTCAACCCAAGGTCTGGTGATGGGATAAGTAACCATGTTTGCATTAACGAGTTGTTGAAGGACACTTGATAGAGGTTCTCCCAAAGGAGTGAAATGACATCGTTTAGAATCAGGAGAGGAGGAAACCTCTTTGCTAGAAACAACAAGAGGTTGTTTACCTTTGTTTGGTCTAGTCTGAGTGTTTTGGATGTTGTGGACATTGTGATTCTCTGTAATACCATCATTGACCATATTACGATTACGGTTAACATGTTTAGATTTGTCTTGGTGAGAGCTATTAGGATGGTTACTATGTTGCCCATTGTCTTTTGAATGAGGTTTAATCAAACCTTTTGTGACAAGGGATTTTTCAATCTGCGATCCTTTCTCAATAACTTCTTCAAAATTATTAAGGCAATGCATTTGCATGTGAAAGGATAGCTCACTATTGAGATTAGGTACAAAGATACTCACAAGTTGCTTCTCAGGCATGGAGCATGGGAAACAGACTAGCAATCCCACACCATCTTTGTAGGAATTGTGTGAAAGGTTTCATTTGTTCATTGTTTGGCATTACATAAGTCCATCATTGTAATTTCAGAGTCTAGGTTGAATGATAAATGTTTGACGAACTTCTCTGAGAGGTCCACAAAAGTTTGTATAGAGCCCTTGGGGAGGTGTAGGAACCAGTCCAAGGCTTGTCCTCCTAGACTTCATGGAAAGAGACACATTAAGAAGACATCACTATAGGCCACCTCTTGGAAAGCCATATAAAACTCCTTGATATGCTCTCTAGGATCATTCTTGCCCTTGTATTTGTCAAATTTGGGTGTCTCAAAATATTTTGGAAAAGGAACACACAAAATGTCCTTATCAAAGGGGTAAGGACACAATTCTTCAAAGTTAAATTTTTTTCATTAATGTTACATACTAGAGATGGTGTCCTTCATCATTTTCCATTCTTGGGAAAATGGTGAGTTGTTCTGTAAGAAAGATAAGGAAACATCACTTGTAGATTTATTGTTATCTTTGGTGTGTGCGGTATGTATCTTAAATGAAGACTCACTAGTTTTATTTGGTGCCTCATTATCATGGGATTCATTGGTGAATTTGGAATTTAAGATAGAAATTTATTTATGCATGTCATTAATATGATTCATGAGGGCTTGAGTAGGATACGTGGCCAAATCAGTTGATTTTCCTTTGTTCCTTTCGTCAGATTTTTCTTTGTTTGATTCATCACTTTGGTGTTGTTTGAGGTGGACTTGTTTCGATCATCATTATTCGTGTGACTAGGGCCTACCTCATTGTCATTGTTTATCGAAATGAAAGGTTCACCCTTGTTAGGTGGTGGTTTTCCAAGTAATATTTGTAGACTAGATTTTTTTCAAAATCAGAGTGTAATTTTGCTCCCATCTCAAGGAGACAAAGCAAAAAATTGGTCTTTATTCATACGTAAAATATTTTCAACACATGATTGTTCTTCAAGTGATATGGCATTCTGATCATCCTCAGAGTTTTGGTTACCATCACTATAAAAATTTACAAAAGGATTTTGATGTCATTCACCCCATCCAAAATGAATATAATCTTTGTGTCGTGTTCCCACCATTTTTAAAAGAGGGAGGGAGCAAAAGAGAGATGTGAAAGATAACTCAACCCGTAAGTGAATGGGAGAGGTGTGTGATTAAGCTTGATAATAACTTGTCCCTTAACAAAGTGAATGCTAAGATGGGCAAGAGGTTTGGAAGATATGAGTGACACAACCCTTAACAAAGTGAATGTCAAGATGGAAGTGTGCGAAAGTGTTTGATAAACTCGACCCTTGACAAAGTGAATGCCAAGATGGAAGAGTGGTGTGATGTGATGAAGGTTCTCATCCTCTAACAAAGTGAATGCTAGAATGGAGGAGGGTTATAGTGAAAAAAATATGAATGCGTTCAACCTCTAACAATGTGAATGTTAGAGTGGAGAAGCGAGGATAGATTGATTACAAGTGCACTCTACCACATAGAAAAAGTGAATGCTAAATGGGAAGTAGGTATGAAAAAGGATTCAAATCGTATGTGATGTGCTCAACCCTTAACAAGAATTAGTTAAGAAGGAAGAGGATAATGAAGGGATAAGACTCAAATATTGATAACGTAAGCATTTGAAAAAGAAGATATGATGAAGTGTCTAGAATGAAACAAATATGTTGTTAAGTTAGAGACGTGAAGAAAGAAAACGTATACAGTTTAACAATGATGTTGTCAAACTAAAGGATGCAAGAGGGGAATGAAGAGAAAATGTGATGAAATAGAGTTGTGGAAAAAGTGGAACACAACACTATTAATATGTGAGTTGTTAGATGAAAGTGCTTAAGTGAGGACATGGATATCCAAAACTCAATACTTGATGTCGAAAAGAAGATGAAAACTTAAACTTTGGGAAATGTAATCCAAATGTTTAAGTGTTAAATGAAATGGGAGATGAACTCAAAAGGAGGTGAATAAGAAATATAGAAGAATTTGATAATCACGAAAGGGGGGGATCAAATAAGTGAATAAAAACTCCAAATGAATGAAAAAAGATCAAATGGAGAAGGAAATAAGGATGAAAAATATTGAAATAATGAAAAAGAGACAAAATTTCCAAAAAGGGGGAATTTGAGCGTAAAATGAAGGTTAGTGAATAACTGATGACGAGAAGAAAAGAGGACAAGAAAAGATGAGACGAGGATGAAAGTAAAATACAAACAAGGATTGTTTGGAAAAATGACAAAAAATATAAGAAAAGTGAAAGATGGATCCCAAACAAGGAGTGTTTGGGAAAAAGCAAGTGTGGAACACTACTATAAAAAGAAAGAAAAAAAAAAGAAAATTGAAAAAGAAGTTTTTGTTTGAATGTTTGTTTGTGGCCTCTACCTTAGATTGGCTTGGACAATGTTTGGCTTCCTGGGTGGCTCTCTCAACTAGGTGTCAACAAAATATCTAAGCGAGTGTGATGCTATTGCTAGCTGATGGATTTACTTTACCCCCTTTGAAACCCTGAGAAAATATCTTTCTCAGAATGAATCACACTGGGGTCACCACTAAGGATATCCGTGACTCTAACTCACAAGGCTTTACTAGTCAGGTAGGATAAAAAGGTTCCCATTTTTTCCACCAGTTCCCTCAAGGTGTGGACTACTTTGGGGTTCCTAGAACCACCCTATTTTTTGTAGCTTAAGGCTTATGTCAAGGGGTTTATGTTCTAGTTAAGAGGTCGAGTCATAGCTCTTAACCGAACCTACAACTTAAGTGTTTTGAATGTGGTGTTTTTTTAATCTTTTGATTTAAATGTGGTTTAGTTGAACTCCTATGACAACCTGGAGTTAATAGTTTTGGAATGTTTTATCCACCTTTTGTGAGAGAGGGTCCTAAAAAAAATGATTAGAAATTTTTCCAGAATGATGTAAAAAAATAAAACAAATAAACAAGGCAACAGAAAAGAACCCACATTTTTTATTTCCAAGATCACTTAAAAAGCACAAGGAAAGAGAATGTGTGTGAGTTGGATTTGATTAAGTGAAAAGTGAATTCCCCCCAAAAAATGAAAAAAGAAACGACCATGTTTTTTATTCCCAAGATTGATTAGAAAGTGCAAGGGAAGAGCATACGCATGATTGTTTCGTGGTTAGTCTTACAAAAATAAAAGAAAACAAAAAATGAAAAGCAGGAAAAAACACGTTAGAAAATGTTAGGGAATATAAAAAATGATTAAACATGTGAAAAGTGGCTATAAATGTGACAACAATTGAACCAAAACGTCTAATAACTAAATTTCAACGTGGACAAGTAGCGCTCTATAATGATAAATTTTTTGATGAATCTTGCAAAATTAAATTACACAATTAGGACATTAAGAATAAATTAAAAAAATAATGTAGTTGTAACTTAAACTATAAATAAGAAATTATAAATAAAATAAAATAAATTAAATAAACAAAAAACCTAACCCTAAAACTAAACTATAATCATTTTCATATTAATTGTACAAACCTAATGTATTGTATGGTTGTGTGTATGTGCAGGTGGAAAGAGATGGCTAGGTCGGGGTGGGAAGGGCTCAATGTGAGCCGAGGGCAAGGTGGGAGTAGAGGGGTCAGTTTGAAGGGATTGGGTTATGGGTTGAAGTCAGGATGGGATTGGAAGGGGTGATATGGTGAGGGATAGAGTGGGGTCGAGGTATATGGGTCGGAGAGTGGGAGATGTCTGAGTTTTGGGTTTTATGTGGATAGCTTGGGAGTAGTGAATGGGGGTTGGTAGGTACGTAGGAAATAGGGTCATTATGGGGAATTAGGGAACAGGGAGAGGACAGGATGATCCGAGTCGGTTGAGATCGGGTTTATGGGGAGTGAGTGGGGTTAGGGATCAGAGTATGTGGGAAATGAGGAAGGGGAGTTGGGTCGGGGTCATAGGGATAGTGAATGGGAATAGGGAATGTGGATGGGGGTAAGGTCAGCAAGCTGGGTTGGGTCACATGGAAAGGCGAGATGCTTGTTAGGGATGAGTAGTTAGAATGGATGAGGTTAGTAGGGGCTACGGGTGTGGGTGGTGAGGTGTCTCAGCCGAGATAACCGAGCTGGTAGGGAGGAGGGAGGGGTAGGAGTAGGGGATTATATTTAGGTTTTTTTTGTTATGAATTTTTTTTATTTAAAATATTTGGCTAATCTAATGTGTTTCTTTATATGTGCAGGTTATAAAACAAGATAAAAAACAATTTTGTTCTGACTGGTGAGAGTTTTTTTTTGTAATTTTTTTATTTAATTAATGAAAATCTAAGTAAGAAAAATTGAAAAGATAACAAAAATATGACCTTTGTGTTAAATAAAAAATCTAACTGTACATTTTTTTTATGTCGGAGGTTGTAGAAATACAAAAAAGAACAACAATGTAGAAAGTGAGAAACTAAAATAGAAGCCACTTTTAGCACAAACACCACTCCTTGCTGAAAAAAATAGTAAACAATGGTATCCTCCCAATTCACCTATGAAAACTGCACACAAACAAGAAGATTTTTCTGAAACAAATAAAACACAAGAATAAGAAATGAAAGGAAATGGGGTGCGAGTCCCACTAGGCGTGCCAAAATGTATGCAGAGAAAAATTACAGTAATGAAAGATAAATAAATAATTTACAAACCTTCTAGTAACCTTCCAATGTAAACCTCAATAAGGATCTCTTGTGAAACCTTGCAAATGAATGTTAGAAAGGATTTTGGATGCTCTTGAGTTGAATCCAAACTTTGAATGCAAATGCTACCAACACAACATAGTTTTTGTACTTTAGATTCAAGAGGAATTGTAAGGAAGGAAAGCCTGCAATTTACAGAGGCAGAAGTAATTAAAATTGGTTATAAATGGATGAATGAATATGCTAAAAATAACATTGTGGGAAGCTACAATAGTGTCGGGGGCAGTAAATGAATTAATTACAAAAATCCACATCCGGAAAGGTGGTTATATTTACAATTTAATTGCCCCCAACTTTCTAGGATTCTAGAAGTGAAGTTAACTACGATAAGGATAGGGAGTCCAAGTGGAGTCTAAGTGGAGTCTAGGTGGATGTTTGATCAAGTGGCAGATGACTAGGATGTGCACACACTTAATTAATTAATTATTTAATTAATAAATAATAATTAACTTAGCTAAAGGGGTACTAAGGATACATGGGATTAATTTAATTAATCCAAAGGGGTACAATGTGTATGAATTAATTAATTTAATCAATTAATCACAAATGGGTGAATAACAGGGCGTACTAGGATAACACTGGGAACAAGCTAATAGAATTTCAATTTCCCAGGATGGTGTAGAACTTGGAATAATATAACAAAACTCTTTTCCCAACCTTGAATTGTTTTTTTTTAACATGGTGATCATGTCATGCTTTATGTTGTGCCTTTTTAGTCTTCTAAATCCATCTAGCAAGTGATCACCTTTTGGCTAGCTGCATTAAATTCTCCATGTGCTATTGAATTGCTTGCTCATCAACACTATCAAATAATTCACGTATACCTTCAATATGGTTAACATCAAAACTCTCCATGTCTTCGTCATTTATTATGTAGACCATCTTTCCCTTTTCTGTCTCTATGCATGCGCACTCAAGCTACATATCTTATGATTATTATTCATCAAAGCATGTTGCCAGACCAGGTTCACCCAATAGTCTCAGTATCCTATCCTCCACCATAACACTATCTCCCATCGTAAGGCATTTGACAACCTGCAATACGTTATCTACCGATGGTTTAGTACTCCAGTACTCGAAAGTTTGAAAGAGATGAGCTGTTAGCTCCTGCCAATTCCATGTATGGTGGCATGTCTCTAAGTGAATGTACCATGTGCACACACAAACTTGTAAGGTGGAATACAACTTATGCACTCACAAGGAAGGTGGTAAGGCCTCCGCAACTCCCATCCATGCTTTCTCACATACTTGGACATGAAATGAGGTGGGTTTCTTCCCATGGTATTCTTATATTGCAGTGGGTTCATTTCTTTAGAAGAACCTCACAGAGAACGTGATTCTTACCTCACACCACTCTAAAATGCTATCATGATGGGTTTCCCACTAGTGCATTGTGGTCCCAAGCAAGTTATAGCTAAGCATCCTTCTTCTTTCAATCTCATTTCTCCATTGATCCTCCATTTCCCACAAGAAATCATCAGGTTTGGTCCCTCCAGAGTAGCTTGTCAATTTCTTCCCTCCCAGGCACCTGACTAAATGTGCCTTCGTTACCCTTGTAACAGATCCTCTTAGGTTTCACCCAATTAACTCATAAGTCTTGTGCACCTAATTTTCACATGTTATAATAGTTTTATCACTCATGGACTGAGCATATTCAAATTGGATAACTCCCTTTGTAGGGTTAATCACCTCAAGGTCCCTGATAGTGTGCACATAGATCTTGTTTTATTCTCCTAAGGGCTCAGTATATGGTGCAAATTTTCCATCAGTCAAGGGGATGATGAGCCACTCCTCCTTTTTTTCAAAACATATGTATCCCTTATTGAACCTTAGGTCAACATTATTCTTGTAACACCAAGGGAACCCAAGTAATGCTGGAAATTTATCTACCTCGGCTAGCACAAAGACTTCAAAATCCCAAGTAAAATTCACCCCTTGGATAGTGATAACAACTTCCTTCAAGACACTAATGGGCATTTCCTTTTTCTTATTATCCATATACAAAAAATTCGAATATGGTTGTAATGAGGGCCTTCCCATATGATTTCATGCATCCAAGGTGAGAACATTGACCTCCATGCCTATGTTGTATTTTTGGTTATAGCGCCCCTCCATCATCTCGCATCCATTCACTTCTCACTCTTACTTTTATTTTTCTTAAATTAAATGAAATCCTATCCATTTTCTCACATTATTTGATAAATTATCAAATGGGCTCCATGTAGACCCATTTGATAATTCAAATTTTGGCATTATCCCCCATCTCTCACAAATTATTAATCCATGGGTATTAATATACCCATCCGACACCCCTTTCTAAATGGAATCTATCATCTCACCTACCATGTCAATCATGCTCCCCACTCCATCTAATAATTCAAGCCGTGGTCCCCACGTGATCACATCATATCTCTTAACTCGGGTTACTCTACCCAACCCCAGTTACTTGTTAACCCCAATCTAACCTCACATCTAAGCTATAAATATGGGTTTTTCCCCATATTTCATATTGAAGGACCCTGACCAACATATTTTTCAAGAAAAAGTTAAAAAATTTGGGTGAATGCTGAGGAATTTTATCCATTTATCATAATATCATTATTATTCTATCTTTGTGATAACATGTGTAATTTCCATGGTACTCTGCTCGTGATCTAGTTCATGTAGTGAGATTCATGTTGCACACATTATATCAATAAAACCATCTGCATATCGGCATCTTTCAGGTTATTTTGTTTATCAATTTGCATGTTATATGTTTGGACTCTATTTTATCATTATTATTATCACACGGGGGTTGACAGCCACCGAGGGAGTTAACGCTTCCCTTGGATCTGCTTTGTCCGGGTAGCCCCCGCATAAAATCTCTAATCAATCTTTCTCTAGTGTATGTGAGTCTTTGCAAGATCTGGGATCACACTTTATAGTCATGATATCAACTTTGCACCCGTATCATCCATCGCCATCTCCAAGGTACTAAGCCCTTATATACTCGATGTTGTTTCGTGTTTCTTGATTACTCGTACACTCATCTGGACAGGAAGCTGGAAACTCATATCAACATTTGGCACGTCCGGTGGGACCAGATCCTAGATCTGGTCGTTTTGTTTGTTATTTTACTCATCTTTTCTAACTTGCTTGTTTGCAATATCTTAGTATTTGTCGATTTCAGGTTGGTACGGTCACTCATCGAAATCACCAAGGAGGTACGTGCTCTTCTTGTTTTCTGTTGACATCTACCCGCATGGGATACGAATCTGGAAATTAATCTTATTCATTTGGTGGCTGTTTCTCAATCTTAATTTTGCATCTTTCATTATATTCCTAGTTGTCTTTCATGTGATTTATTATGCTAACATTCTCTGTTTGTAGCTGTCACTTACATAGATTTAATTTTATCAGTAAACACGATGATATAAGTAGTTTTATCATTTTTTTGATCAACATAAAAATTGAAGTTTTATTTATTTGGTTTTTTAATTAATATAGAGTTAATTTTTATTATTTAAATAAATAAAATCTAAGAGACTAATTAATATTAAAATCTATACAATTAATAATTATTATTATTAAAATAAATTGGAAAAAAAATTATAAAAAAGCTTCTTATATAAAAAAATTTAAATCCTAACTAAGCCTAAATTACCTTACCATTCCCCTCGGCCTCTCCCATCCCCATCTCCTCTCCTCACCTATCTCCCACATCCAGCTCGCTTCCCTCCCCATGCCAATCTCTTCTCTGACCACCTCCACTGTTCCACTCCCCATTTCCATCCTCATCTCCAACTCCTCACCACACCTCCCTTCTCTCCACTCAACCGACTTCTCCACTTCCCATCTCCTCTACCTCCCTTCCTTGAGCTCACTCTCCATGTTGAATCTTCTCCCACCCATCTCGACACTCAAGGTCTCCACTCCTCCCTTCCACCGACCTCAGCCACTCGGCTTCATCCTGCCACCATGCTCTCCCTCCCTGCCATGCCTACGCTTCACTCTACTCACACTCCACCAATTCCCTGCACTCCTCACACTGACCTCTCCCTTCCTCCCTTCTATCCCACTCCTCTCTACCTGAGTTCCCATCTCCCCGAGCTCCCATCCTCACTCCCACTCGACCATCTTCCCCCCACAACTTCAACCGTTCTCTCAGTAACTTCACACTCACCGAGCTCCTCTCCCCATTGACCCTGACTCTAAACCTCAGCCACTTGTTCCCCTACATCCTCCCTTGTTCATGTTTATCTCTCTCCACTCCAACTCAATCCCCAGGACTTCCAACTCCCACCACTCCATTCTCCATCTTCCTTCTGTTAAGTCCACAGATCCAACTCTGGACTTCTTACCATCAGACTTCTCTCCTAAACCAACTTCCACACTGCCAATCCTGAGCTCTACACACAGTCCCATCCACAATCCTACCGTTGTCTTCTTAACCAAACCCACATAAACCACTCATTTATTTCCCATTCTATTTTCTAATCTTCCGCCCAGCCATCTTCCTATCCAATAAATTCCTTCTCAAAGTATTGTCTTGCCAGTACCACGCACTAAACCAATCCTGCTACTCCCTTCCACAGTGAATTATTGTCCCATCCTCATTACAACACCTGACTTCTTCTACCCACTCAACTCCACTCTCCTCTCTCCGTCAGGTGCTCTTACCATCCACTCATCTCCCAATTAGTTGTTAGCATGGATTGACACACAATAACCCTCTTACATGTGAAAAAATCCAAAACGCTACCAATAATATGGTTTTTGTCAGTTTTTGAGCTCCGTCAGATCCTTGAACACATTCTCGTAGTCTAGAAATCAACTACCATGCAACCTTTGCTAAAGCAATTGGATTCATAAATTGAAGCAGATATATCATGACAAATAACGACCCTATCCACCGATCATTCCTTGTGACTCACATTTATTACCTCAGTGACTGAGCCCTTACAAACCCACCATTCCCTTAACACTGATTTCTCTCTGTTATGAACTCTCCCACTCAGATTCTGACCATTACAAATTCTTATTCCATATGTTATTGCAATGTCACAATAATTTCCAACTCCGTTTCAACATCCATGTAAATCTTTTAGGATAGTGAATCATTACAATCCCTCTAAAACATTCATGTATAATTCCCGTTTCAAGGACATATCCTGATCGTAAAGCTCATAGCACCATAGCAAGGATAAATTTCTTGTTTAGCATTTCTTTTGATTCTCATTATGTCATTATACAAGTGAAAGCCATGTCCATGTGCAATATGACCCACCGACACGTCACTTACCTCCTCAACTTATACTCATACCTCTCTCTACCCCCACCTCCCTTTTGTCCACACCATCCCATGTTGATTAAGCTCTCCAATCACGTCCCTTCCTATCCCCTCATTGTTCCTCGGATCCCCTACTAGTCATTCAAGGAACCTATCAGTCAGCTTATCTATTACTTGCTTGCCCTTTCTACATGGCCATCAAACATTATTCACATTTCCATCTTCCCATACCTGCTACCTTTCCCACAAGTCATCCACAACTAACATGTTTATAATTTCACCATTTAATCATACATGGTTTCTTAGTTTTATATTTCTAATTTCCCAACTTTATAGTTTTAGTGTCACTAACAACTTTCTTCTTTCACCTTTTATTTTATTTTTTATTTTTATTTTTTTTGTTTCAGCCATGTTTATATTCGTTCTTCTTCTATAGTTTCATGCATTGTTTCTAATTTTGTTTCCCCTATTTTCTCATTTATTTTGTCATTTATCATTTTGTTGTGTCTTCCTTCATTTCTTATCTATCAATTGATTGATTGATTTTTTTTTTCATACGTCTAACCGGTGATCTCATTATTTTATCTTGTGATTTGTTTCATTAGTTTTATTCATTCTATTTGTCTATATTTATATAACTCATTTCATTGCTCACTTGATTAATTTTGTATATATTATTTTCTTGTATAGCATTTAGATTGGATAGCTTATTTTATATTATTGATTAAATTCATTCTTGTTCTATGTTGGACATTTTTATTTTTATTTTTATTTTTTTTGGTATCTATCACTAATTGATTTATTTGTTTCTGCAGGTAAAATCCACAACATTGTGACCAAAACAATAACATTGTCAAAGACCAATGATTAAATCAAACACACCGCACAAAAAACTTTTACTGACCTTATCTACAAACATAGACGGTGCCATTTTAGGTTACTCGGGAGTTTCTGGCCACTAACTGGTGCTTTAAAAATACATCACTATCACATGCATTTAAATAACCAGGAAAAGTGATTCTCTTTTCTCTTTTCTACATCAAACTTTGCCTTTTCTGAGTGACTGTCTGCATCGAATGTTACATTTCATTTTGGTCTAAAACAAACCTTCTACATCTTACTTGCTTACATAGCTTAAGTAAGGGATTTAACTCTCTGCATTTCACTTATCACACACTATCTGAGACTGCACAAACATAATTAACACATCAAAACATTCCTCTCACCTGGTTAACTGATTGGGACTTAAACACCCAATAGGCAACCGTCTCAGACATCTCCCAATCCATAACTACCTGAAACCAACCTTAGAATTCTTTAGGCACCTTCATTATCCATTTTACCTTACATCTCAAATTAATCATGATGATAAAAAATATTTTTCTTGATTTTTTTGTCAAAAACATACATAAATAGATGTTTCTCTATTTCACACCTATTGTCACTCTTTTACAAATTGAGACAAACAAATAATCTACTCTATCCAATGATATGAATTCTTCTGATGATCTCACCCGACAAGATTCTAAACTCAAAACCACACCTTCAGTTACTCAACCTTCAATCTACATGACCTCGCTTCCTGAGAACCATGTCATCCAAGATCACTCCTATCTTAAAACTAACCTTCATATCCCTCATCAAGTTAGTCTTCCTAAACCAACTACACCACCATCTCTCACTCCTCTCGAGACACTTGGGCCTCCTCCTAACCCCATATATGAATTCTTACTTCAAAAATCTCCTATAATCTCTCAATCCTCCCAATCTCCAAAGTTGGTGGATCTCATTCCAACCACCTCCCATTTTGAAAATTCTATTTCATCCACTATTAATAGGCTTGTCCAGCCATCTCAAATTCTTAACACACATATCCTCGCTTACCATTTACCACAACAACCTACCCAAATTCAACAACCACATCATGCCCTTATTGCTCAACATCAACCTATACAACAATCCCAACCTATGACACATGTTAGGTCTTATCAAGAAGCTCCCTAGACATCTACATATCCACAAATTAATCAAATTTCTTATCAAACCATTCTGCAAACATCCTATCCTCAAACTTATCAACCACCTTATTAGACGCTTCCCCAACTACCTACACACCCACAAACATGTCATTCCCCTTATCGAACTACTTTTCAAACCACACAACCAATCCAACATCAACCTTACAACACCTTGAGTGATTCAATTCATGACTTAATGAATCAGTTATACAGTTTAGAAACCCTTACCATAGCACATAAAAACACCTTATCCTATGAACAAATCTGTAACGAAAAAATTCATCCATCGGTTCCAATCAAACCCTACCCTCCTTGTTGGAAACTTCCTGTATTTAATAAGTTCAACAACAAATAAGATCCCCAACATCATATCCTCACATTTAAACACACATGTTGTCTTATTGCACGTGATCCTGATCTACTTCTCCAAAATTTCCCCATGTCTTTGTCTAGTCACGGGTTGGACTGGTATAATAGTATCCCATGACATTCCATATTCTCCTTCACCCAAATTACACAGTTGTTCTTAGAAAATTTTTCTAGTAATATTGCACATAAAACCACTATCGTTGATCTATATACCATTTGAAAATTTGAAGATGAGCCCATCACTAACTTCGTTGCATGATGGCATGATGTTATAAACTAACTATCCTTCGCTAGCCCACAAACCAAACTCATCGAATAATTCTCGCGTTCATGTACAAAAAATATATCATCTATTTTGCAGATCCAATCATTTTGAACCTTTGATGAAACTTTCAAAATGGCTTGCAAGCTCGAAACCTACGCCATTGAGTAGGGTCATCTTAAACTAAGTTCAATTAAACCAAAATTTGAATCTACTAAACCATTCACACATGATGACGAGTTCAAGGATGTGTCGAAAACTGTGGTCATTGAACTCTCATCCCCATCTACATCAAGGACATGGTCTCAACAATGATATCCTTAATCAACAACCAATTAAACTCCCTTAAGAGAATCATATAGTTTTGTATTTAATAAGTTGATGAGTGTAAACTACATCCAACTGCCTCCCATATGACCTAGGGATAACTCACAAGCCAAGATTCTTTGGTATCACAAGGCCCAATTTTTAAAATATCATTGAGTCAAAGGTCACAACATTGAGATATTTTGTTCCTTTAAAGATCATGTCCAACAAATATTGAATCAAGGGGATATCCAAATTGATACTTCCACTGTGCAAACTAATCAACCACCAAAAAATCAAGCCACGCTCTTTACATCTCAACTATCAAATGCTTGTATGGTTGGCACTCTCAATCAAGATCCCATCTTATTACCAACTCCACATGTTCCCACAGTGGAAATTATTCCCATTCCTTATGTGGAACTCGTCACACCTACATCAACTTTCACTATTTTTCCTGAACCTACACCTTCTCCTGTCTTTCTCACATCCACATCGAATTCAATTATACCATCCACTTCCACTGCTTTGAATGTACCCCAATCTACCACATTAGATTCATCCTTAGCACCAATTTCATGCCCACTCATATCCACACATATCCATACATATCTCCCATCTATTTCTTCACCCACATCTACCTCAAATACACTTGTTACTATACCTACATTACTCATAACCATCCTAACTAAAAAAAATTCTACTACATACACCCTTACAACCCCACCTTTGACATCAACCCCTTTAACAAACATATCATTCTTACCCCTTAAAACATTTATGAAACAACCAGTCCCATCTACTTCTACATCCAAAAAATTCTCCTGCATTTGCTACATTACCCTTACCCATAAGGTCTACTGCATCAATTATCACACCACCACATTTCCACATATTCCAAATATTCCTATGTCCCTATCTATCCCATCTATCCCTATATCTATTATACCAACAAATCCACCTATCTGTACCTTGACATCTTTACCTATATCTTTGCCCATGGCCACATCACCCAGTCTACCTTAATATTCTTTATCTAATCCTTCTATTACACCAACCAAATATTCTCAATCTACAACTTTATCAAATATACCCTTTGGATCATCTACTAAACCAACACATCCACCTATATCAAATAAAGATGATTTACATTATCCTTCTAAAAAATCAACTCTTCCCATGCCAAAACAAAAACAATCCATGTCTCACATAGATATCTTTAATCACATCTTACAAACACCTATCTCTCCATTAACATCCTTGTCTTGTTTTAGGACATTTTCTCCATTAATAACCACACCACCACTATCAAATCCTCCGGTTGAAATTATAATCATCCCTACTAAAAATAAATCTCCTCGGTTGAAATCTAAGGCTGGAGGAAAATATCCCTGACATTCCCTTGCGCCTCCTCGGAAACAATCAGATTCTCTCTCTTCTCAACAATCCAATTCCACAATATCTGTTTTAGGATCATTTTATCCATCTACAACATCTTATAACGGTCAATCCACATCCAAAAAATACAATATTTTAACCAAATTTAATTTTTCCTCTAAAACACAAAATTCAGTCTTCCCATCTACATCTACTTTTTCCCCTAACTCCAAGCTGAAATATCCTATCAAAACCCACAAAAGTTACCTTACCCATGACACTTCAATGGGGTCATACGCAGATATCTTTTGACATTTAACTTGAACATATACCATCAAAACTCCTCCCATTAAAGCCTTTAATCCCTATGGTCCTAAGCCATCATGGCTCAATCCTAATTGTAGTTGTACTTATCATCGTACCTCGGGCCATGACATCAAACATTGTAAGGCATTTAAGACAATTGTCCACAATATTATTAAGAAAGATGATTTCCTCATTTAGGGGAAATTTCCTTCTCCATTTACATTGAATCCAATTCATATCCCATCTATCAGTTCTCCCACAATCTCTCTAGCCATATCATCCCTTAATATCCCTCCAACCTATGTCATTCCTCCTAAGGGATTCCCTCCATTGTTCATCAATACCACTTATCTTACTAAGCACACTTGTGGTCTCCGATCATTTACCCCGTCCAAATCTAAAACAATCTCATCTAAACTCTTTCAACATCCTTTAACTCCTTCACATTTAAATTATTGGGGGAACAACCTTCCCTCACCCTTGAGCATCTCATCTGTATAACTCCCTTATTACTACGGGACTTTTCTCTTTGACATTGTGTCATTTATCCCATCCAAATCCAAACCAATCTCATCTAAAATCTTTCGACATCCTTTAACTCTTTCCGTTAAGGGACATTTTTACTAAAGTCCAACATTGTGGCTATATTTGTGCCTCTTTTGGGGCACCATCTTTTTTTTGGAGTCCTTTTTATAGGCCATCTTTGTCTCTCCATTGAGGGACCCATTTTTCTTGAAGTCCACCATTATGGCCATATTTGTGTCTCTTTTGGGATACCATTTATTTCATCAAGCCCTCCTTTGAGGCCATGATTGTCCTTCTATGTTTATGTCTGTCTTGGGGCATCATTTAGTTTTATCTAAATATACCATTGTGGTCATACGTTTGTTTCCTTCAGGACATAATTTTTATTTCCTACTTGTCTATCATCTCATCTTATTACAACTTCACTGTCTTCCCTCTCATGGTGGTAAACCAAAGACAAAACATCTTAATGTATTGCACTTATGACCAATCTATTGTTAGCATATCTACCAATGAGCACTTAGTTACATCCTTAGATTGTTCTGCCATCTTTAGCCCCTTCCATTTTTCATTGTAATGATCTGAATTATGTCATCCACCTTCACTACTTTGATGTGACCCCATAATCATTACATATGTCACCTTCTCATTCTCCTATTGCAGCCATGCAGAGGGTCTAGGGTGTCTCTTACACATTCCTTATCCCCTCCTAAGTCGTTTACTTGACTATTCCTAGATCTCCCCCATGTGAAGCTCAAATTCACGTATGCATAAGGAAAAATCAAAGTTATCATAAAAAGACTGATCCCTCGAAGGACAGTTGTTCATGCAAAAAAAAAACTAAAATAAAAGCATACAAATCAAAATCAAAGAAAAATTACCGATCCCTTGAAGGATGACAATCATATTATTCTTTCCATCCATATTATGTATAAAGTATACCATACTCTCGAAGGATGGCTACTATGTTATTATGGCATCTGGAAGGTTTTCTGGATTGATCAGCCTTTCTTTATCAACATTTTCAGAAAGCTTTCTGCTATTTTTCTTTCCCTTTCCCAAAGCTGGGGCATAGACTTAAGGAACATCACCTTTGGAGATCCCCCTTCCCATGTACAAGTTACATCTCAATCCCTTTTTCATGTCAACATTAGGATTATGAGCATCCTTCATCCATATTTCCCTCACGATCTCTTGGTATAACTAAGTATCATTGGTTATGTGTTAACACTTGCTATTGGCTGCAAGTGTAATGCCTTGAGTGTTAAACCTTTCTTGTTTATCTTTGATGCAGTTCAAGAAAAAGTTTCTCTTGTACACTCTTGCTACAAACTATGTTCCATTTCTTTTCATCCAGATCATATTGTATCAAAATTACATTAAATTTCACACTAAGATATCTATATCTATCCATAATATCCATGAATACGTGTTTGCAAATATATTTTTTGGTTTGTGAATTCTACTTGATCGCCGTTGCAATTTGCGAATCCTACTTGAGGATCCTTCTCAAGGCAAGTTCGTTTATCCTGTAGTTCCTTATCTCTCATACATGTTCAACAATGTCCTTTGATCCATTTCTCTTTTCTCCCCATTTCCGCTCATCACCATTTGTCTCCACATCATCCTTCTCACCTTTCTATCCCCTTGCACCATAACAAATATCTTACTTATCTTTCCTTTTGAGTTTCCCTTTCACTCTTCCAGTTTCAGTTTGAAAATATTATTTTAACCATCCATATAGCCAGCAGAATCTTACTTAAGGTATATCTTCTTCCTTGGATCCTCCTGCTGTAGAGACTTCTCCACCATTTCCTCTTTCAATAGATGACAATCACCACCACAAACGTCTTTCCACTCCTCCTTTTCCTATTAAAAATCTTGCATCATCACTCCCACCACATGGGCATCCTAATTAAGGATTTCCCTTACACTCTCCATCTACACTACATATGTCCCTCCATCCACTCATGTTACACTCCTTTGTTTCCTTGTTATCACTTTAATATCACCTCCTTTCATCTCTTGTTTCATTTTGGTATATGCTGCTCAATATTTTCATCATTCTTCTTCTTTTTCGGTTTGAAAATCCTACTTAACCATCTCACATCACAAGGGAAATATTACTTAAGAGTTTCTCTGATGAACAATGGGTTTGTCATCTAACCCTTAAACCTCCCATCATATCTTCCTCATAATTATGTCTCTCTACCTCTCATCATACTCATTCACTCCAACCAACCCTTCCTCACCTGAATCCAATACAATGTTGTCTTTCTCCTTCCATATCATCACTGTCCAGTTTAGTGATCTTACTTAAATCCTCCTACAACATGGTGATCTTACTTAAGATTCCCTCTTAAGCATAATCAATCCATCCTGCACTCGCCCACTACCGTACATTCTCTCCATCTGCATTTTCTCGTAACTCCCCATCATCACATCCTCTCACCTCCTCTTTCGTTCTCGCAAACACCACTTCCTACTAGTCCCTTTTTCATCTCTATCATCCATCGTTGGGTAATCTTACTTAACCACTTCTTCTCCATTCATATTGTGTCTTGTTTCTTAATTTTTCTCTCATTCGTTCTCATCCACTACATCCTCTCCTCATCTTCATCTTCCTACACATCGTTATCCCTCTTTTCTTTATTCTTTCAACTCCATCTTCTAGAGTTCTCCCACATATTTACCCCCATATTTACCCATCATTTTCATTAATCTTCCCCTAACATGAACTTTCATCATCATCTTTTATTTCTGCGCTAGTAATTATTGGTGGACTTCTCCTAAAAATCACTCATCCCCATTCTACACAACCCGAATCCTTTTCTTTGACCTCCTTCATTCTATCTTCATTCCTTCCTTCCTCTGTTCCCTGTGATCATTATTGGCGGACTTATCTTAATGTCCCTTCATTATTGTTCCCCCTCCCATTCTTCATTTAATTTCTTCATTGTCTCATCTTTTATCCCATCCTTTCCTACTGATCATTCTCAGTGGATTTCTCCTAACATCCATTCACTGGCATTATCTCCCCTATCCCTTCCTTTCTTTTTCCTCACCACCTCTCCATCTTCCATTCTTCCTTTCCAATTTCTTCACTGTCTTCATGATATACCCTCTCTCTAATTTCTCGTCATCAGCATATCCTTATCTCATGCATCTCCACTTATTTTCCAATCAATGTCATTCCTCCCCTTAAGCTTCTCTTTATGTTCCTTTTGTTTCTTACTCTTTATCAAATATATTCACTTTTGGTTCCCTCCCATCTACATAGTTTTCTTTTTTGGCTTCTCCTCCTTTCTGATCTTCGTCTTATTTCACTTTCTCTACATCTTCCTTCTCCCCATTTTACCTGACACTTTCTCCTTACTTCCTCGTCAAAAACCTGACTCTTCAACATTATCCCATCTCCTTTATCATCTCATCATCCACATGCATTTCCATGTGGTCAGTTCCATATTCTTTGCCTTGTATTTCCTCACTATGATCTGTTTCCTTCAATTTTCTTTGCTTTGTCATATCTTTCATTTTCTATTACCTCTCTATTTTCCTTTGTTCCATCCTTCTTCACACCTTTTGTCTTGAAAAACTCTCTCTTTTTCATAATTTCATCCTCTGCTCTATTATTTTCTTGTCTTCTCATTGTTTATCCTTCTCCATTTTCTCCTTTCTCTATACTCCTTCTTTGTTATCTTCTTCCTCCCCTTTCATTTCTTATTTTCTCCTCCTTCATCTCCATCCCTCTAGTCCATACCCATGTCACCTTCATATTCAATCTTTATTTATCTTATCATAATCAACCAATCCTCTTGTCTATTCTATTTTCTCTTTCTTCACATCCCTCACATCTGGTGTTCATAGTCAATGCCAATATTTCTCCGTTTATGTATCTCCATCTATCCCTTTCATTACCATTCTTGTTCTTCTCTTTGCAACATTGACCTCTTCTCTTTCTAAGAACTTTGTCACGTCTTGTATCTTTGTTAGTCCTTGCAGGGACATCATCATATCCATTTCTAAGAATCTCTTCCCATCTTCCTTTGACATTTTTGTCTTAGAAGATACCATAACAGCCATCACCTATCTAATCTTGTTCTCTTCCATGAATATTTTCTCTACTTTTGTTTTGTCACAAATGTATCTCTATCATACTTATCAAAGAAATGAGACTTCTTTGTCTTCTTCACCTTCTAATTTTCTAACACCTATGCATCTTTCCTAAGAAAAATGATTGCCATTATATTTATCACCCTTTTAGAAACTTTTATCTCACCTTTATTTCCTATCTTCTTATCATATCTACATTTATGATTATTCCCCTTGGGGTATCTTATTTCAACATCTATCTATGTCTTATATTGGGGTGCCTTTTCATCCTTGTACTTGTCAATGCATATAGCTCAATTTGGGTCATTCTCATGCCCTATGTTGTGGCGTCATTATCTTCATCCATGTCCCTTTTACTCTGCTTGTGATCCGGTTTATGTAGTGAGATTCATGTTGCATGCATCAGATCAATAACACCATCTACATACCAGAATATTTTAGGTTCGTTTGTTTATCAATTTGCATGTTATCTATTTGGACTCTATTTTATCATTATTCTTATCACATGGGGGTTGAAATCCATCGAGGGAGTTAAAGCTTCCCGGATATGCTTTGTCAGGAAGCCCCCACATAAAATCTCTAATCAATATTTCTCTAGTGTATGTGAACTGTAGGATTGCTAGGATCACACTGAGGAGTTCAACATCAACTTTGCACCGGTATTATCCATCGCCATCTCCAAGGTACTAAGCGCTTGTATACTTGACGTTGTTTTGTGTTTCTTGATTTCTCATACACTCATTTTGATACGAAGCTGGAACCTCATATCAACACTCCCATAACAATTCTCCTAGCAAGAGAATGATATTATCTTGCCTCAACATCTTTCATACTTCTCTAACCTCATCCAGATCTTTCTATGGAGCCTCAACATGTTTTCTTTGCTCTAACTGCCTTGACTACTCTTTCAGGTAGTGGATCTCTCCCTAAAGGTTTCAAATCACATCCATGGTTTCTTGATACATGTCCTTTTAATGAGTAGGGTCTAGATAATTCCCATGTACCACCTCTTCTCTAACAACTAGCGGTATTTTCCTTGGTACTTCCCTTACACGTGTAGCCTCAGCTTGTGTCGTAACTAGTACTATTTCTAGTTATGACTCGCATACCACCCTTGGCATCCATTGTGAATCAGCCTTCCTCACACTTACCACCCCATTGCCTTTGTCTTTCTGGTGCTGCTGGCTCATGGGCTCAAATAACTATGGTCACTCCTTATACTTTTGCTTCTTTCCACACCACGATTATTTCATCATATTAGGGCACTCATGCTTGTAGTGCTCCATAGATCCACAGTTGTAACATGTCCCATATGGGAAATCACTTATTCCTCCTCTAAGGTTACCATGACCATGAAATCCTCCTCTGAAAATTCATCCACATGCCCCACCATCTACGCACTCTTCAAAGTGATGACCATTATCTTTGGAATTGTTCATGAGGCTAGTTTGGTGCACACAAATATCAAGGGGGTCATGTATCAGGTCAATCAACTGGAAATCCTTGTTATCATGGGTAGTAGAGGTGTAAATCTTATAGTAGCATGACACATTCTTATGGATTGTGCACTGTAGTATTGGGCATCTACTTACATCATGATCCCTATGGCATATTTCATAGTCCATTGTCATGGCATGTACCAATCTCCAAGGGTAACTATCCTTTGTGTGCCCCTCTACCTCACAATCCGTGCACCATAGACCATTGTGAATCTCATGTGCCGAGTCCATTGATAACTTCTCTAGCTGCTTGGCCATTATAGAAATATGAGTCCCAAGGAAGGGTCTAACTCCAGTGTCCATGCTTCCAATAGCCTCAACACGCATGATATCCTCTAAGGCCTTGCACGGGTCTATGAACGTCTTGTGTGAAAGTGTTCTCCTAAATAATGTTATCAGCCCTCTAATAAACCATTGAACATGCTAAGATGGGTGAATATCATAGGAAAATTTTGACAAGAGATTTTTGAACCACCCGTCATATTCCCACACACTCTCTTCCATCCCTTGTTGGATCTCCTTCAGTTCACTATTTCTCTTTTGTTTAAACTCATGGATATGGAATTTAGCTAAGAAGGAATTCCGCAGTGCGGTGTAATCCACCATTGTCTGATGGGGGTCATACATCTGATACCAACTATATGCATGCCCTTGCAACGTTGTTGCAAACTGAATTACCTTCTGTTATGGGGTAGTGATCTCCTTCGCATGCCATAACAGCTCACACTTGTGTACATTCTCTCTAGCATCCTTAGCACTCGTGTAATCTGGTAGATGCAAAGACATCTTAAAAAATACTTGCAGAGGTGGTAGAGGCCCTTGTCCTCCTGATCCAGAACCTTGATTTCCTCTGGTGTTTCCTCCACCACTAGATCCACTGGATCCACTAGGTCCTATACCTACAAATCCTCCAGAACAACCTCTTATACCCAGTAATGGGCCTGAAGTGGTCGTGCCTAGTGTTACCAATGTTCCACTGAATTACACACCAATAGTTTGTGATATTGCTCTACTACCAGATGTGTACCCTGCACCACTCCCAATGTGATACCTAAGCTTTTTTTGCTTGCACTTTTCCCAAAAGTCCCTCCAAACATAGGAATTTTTTGTGTGGCCATAGATGTCCCAAATGAGAAATTATATCTCCTAGGTGAAAATCGGTCACTTCCACTGATACCAAGTAGGTTATAAATACTTGTCTCTTGATTAGGAAAACTAAGTGCCAGGAGTTGGTCACCAAGTGGGTTTAGATGCACACCAATGAATCTCCTTTCTCCATGCGACAAAATCTCATCAGAAGCTAAAGGGGTTTTTCTCCTATGCTTTCCAACATGGGGTAACACAAACTTCTTAGGTTCTATGTCCTTTGCGTGAACCTCAATTCCTTCATGCAACATCTACCTCCATAAATCCATCACTCTCGTAACCTCACATTGTCTAGCCAACTCCTTTTCACATGCTTTTTTATACTTGAGTCTTATCTCCTCTCTTTATTTTTCATGCACAATGGCTGCCATCTTTCTCCACCATATCTTCCTCATCCAACACTCAGAGAATATTTAGCCGGCCATAGGGAATGCCTCCAAACTTAGCATAATAATCAAGATATTCATATCTAATGGGATAGCTCACAAAAATGATCCTCTAAGATCCCTTAGGAACTTGAACTCAATAACCTCTGGACAAGAATACATAGAAATAACATATTCTAGGGTATAACTGGTTACCACTCTTCTCCACCAATGATAAAAAAACACATGTCCAAGTTAGATCCACATCTTGCAACCTCTTATATTCATCTTGGGTCCACACGTGAGATATATAGTACCAACTTGATATAGATGTATATGTTGAGAGCCATTTATGCAAATCTACTAGAAAACAAAAAAATAAGGTCTCATATAATTCATGATATAAGCACTCTTCTACCCATTTGTGTGCATCAAAATTAGGTCTAGTACTAAATATTTAAGCAAAACCATCCTCCATGCTTCGACACTTTCCAAGGTCAAGCACTCTATCATCACACGTCATTCTCACAACAACTTTAAAGAGAGGTCTTGACAATGGAACTAAGATGTAGTCATTTTTATGTGCTCTTAGAATAACACTCTAATCCCATATGCATTGTCTATCACCCAGCAGGTGCTGGGTGCTCACCTGAGGCATGCACGGGCGTAGAACCCCTCCTCTATGTGAGAATTTTGAGAAGATATTACCATTGATAGAAAATTATATGCAGAAAGTTAAATGATCATGCATTCATTCTGAGAGCATATGATGAGCTATTACACCAACATACCCATTTAGATAACAAGGGAAACATCATCTAGTGAGAAGATCTGATTCATAATAGAAGGAAAATACACTAAGGTTTGTACCCATGACTAATATATTTAGAACAGAGACCTAGATTTATATTGATCATAGTTTCAGTAACCACATTACATTCACAAGGGTCATAACAGACCAAATGTATCAATACAGATCTAACTCATGTGTTATAAATTCTAGCTATGCTTCCCTTATTACAATGATTATCACAAACCCATACTTCTAGATATACTACCATTTCTATAGTGTATTCTCTTCTCTTGCACCATTTTGTGATATTGAGAATCAAAAGCAACTTTAGTCTTAATTTTTTAACAATTAGGTTAAGTAGGAAATTTTATTATTCATTTTGTATTTAAAGAAACATACCTTTTATCAAGCATTGATATGATTATTTTATTTAAATGTTTTTTTCATTGATATGAGCTAGAGCTAAAGTTTGTGTATGCCCTTATCTTCCACCATTGTGTGATCTTGAGAGTCAAAAGTAGCTTTAGTTTTCATTTGCTAAACATTTGGATTAATTTGGATGAACATTGTATAAAGCATTTGATGCTCCTTTGATTTAAATTTTTTCATTTTTATCTAGTAGGGGCTAATTATTGTGTATGCTCTTCTCTTGTGTCCTTAGATGATCTTGAGAATTAAAAACAATTTTTAATCCTCTTTCATAATATCATGCACTTTTTTAGAAAATTACTACCACTTGATTGTAAGACCCAAATCACTTGTCAAAGAAAAAAGATACAAAAAATACTAATAAACATGTGTTGCAGGTTATGAAAGGTGTACAAACCACATTTTTAATACAAGATAAAAAATACCCCACTTTATTTAACACACTGTATTTTTAGGTTTTGGTTAAGAGCTATAGATCACCCGCTTTAAACTGGGGGAAGTATCTTGACATAAGAAATAAAACTAATTTTGAGGATTACCCCAAGAACCCCAAAGTAGTCCACACCTTGATAGAACTAGTGGAAAAAATGAGAAGTACCCCACTACCCACTTGACTAGTACACCTTTTGTGAGATTAGCATTAAAATCATCTTCATGCGACCCCAATGCAATACAACCGAATGAAATTTATTGCTCATTGCATAAAAGGGGGTAAATTAAAGCTGGGATACTCCTTGAATATTCCTAATAGGATTTTCTTGGTAAACTACTCTCACAAAGATAGTTTGTGACAAATTAGGGAGTGAAATCTTTAGGAAGATATTTGGCATTGGGGAAAAATTGAGTTTATCCATCATGTTTTATTGAACCCTCACAAAGCAATAAATTTATCACAATCAAAACCTTGTTAGTTGAACAAGGGGAGAGTCCATTGAATTTGAGCCACGTGTTATTCATCATAAAAATTACAAAGTGTTACTTTGTCCTAGTTTCTACCTTTTCCTAAGACAAGGCAAAACTCTACCAAAGTTACGCCAAGTATTTTTCATCACCACTTGGTCTACTCCTTTGTTTTCTTATTTCCCAGTTGGAACAAAATAAATAATACACACATAGATACCATTGGAAATAATCATGTCCACCACTTTTATATTCTACTCACATGAATAGGTTGCAATGCTAGAATATGAGTGTTGAAAGTGTGAATGTTACATCTTCATGTTCTATTAGGCCCTTTGTCTCACACCCATATTGAGACTCATTATAACTTTAGTTAGGTTATATCATCATTGATTTCCTATTGAGTTGTTGAACTGATTGCATCATCTCCATCCAATGTTGATACTTACATCTTATTTCTTTATGGAACTTGATCTAAGTGTCTAGATTGTATTGTTATGCTGCTCTCAGACTATAAACTTCTTGTTATACTTAGACCTTATTTCTATTAAAAAATTTCCTCGAGTTTTCAAAAGTGTCTCATTATGTTGTTTACATCATTTCAATACTATTTTGATACTAATATATTTCTTTTCCTAATAATTGATTAACGTATCCAAGTTGTATTGTACACTGCCTACATTTGTAACTTCCATTTTACAAGACTGAGACTTTGTTTGTGGTTGAACAAATTTGAGTATACCTTGTTTAGGAATCACTTCAACGTCATTTTGATACTTAAGTCTTGTTTATCTTAAACTTGATTTAAGTATTGAAATCATGTTTTCATTTTTTATACCAAACCACATTTGGGACGTAGGGAATAATTACTTTGTGATTGGATTATTGTTTGGAACTTTCTTGTTTATCCTTTTTACTAGTCATTGTACAATTAATGTCATTTTTTATTCCTTGGTTAATTGTACCTTAATTATTTGGATTATTTTCCATTAGTTGTTAGACATTCTTTATTATTATTTGTGACCATTTTATAGTTGTCACACTACTCAATTTTTTGCTAGGGTCCTTATAATATTTATACACATTTGTTACCATTAGTAAATCATTGTTTATTATGCCTCCTATTACAAGAATGGGGCACCAAAAATTAGGGTCAAATCCTTTTGTAAATGATAATTTGAACCCTTTTTTTGAAGATGATACCATGGTTTACCATAGAGGTGGTGAGGAGAATTATCCTCGGAATGACTTTGAGTTTAATCCTGCCCACATAGAAAACTTCCTCTTTCAGAATAGAAATGAAGTCCTAGTGTGTGGCATAGAGTTGTGGGAAAAGTTGACACATATTTTTGATCACTCTCTTCTCATGAACATGGTACATGGAGATGAATAGAAAAAATATCATCCTAGAACCGGTGATGAAATATTAAACCATAGATTTTCTTCTACTTTTGGCCACCAAAATGATGAAGAATACCCTTATAGACAAAGTCATGATCATCGTATACCTGTTGTTAATATTAACTATGATGGAAATGTATAACATGAAGATAGTGAGCAAACACCTCCTCATGAAACTCATGAAGAAAACCCAAATGACGAGGTCAAGATGTAACAACAGTTGCAAGATCTTAGTCATAAATTGGTGAGTTTAGATTCTCATGTCCACAAAACCCTAGAAGTAGTTAAAACTCCACGTTAGGAGAGGCCTAGAGCTATATATCATGAATATTATACTAAGCCTCCTTAGAAGGAGAAACAAAAATCTATGTACCATGAGTTATACATTGATAACAAAGGTGGTGAAACCTTTAAGGATAACCATGTGTATATGCCTGTCTCACCTACATGAGGACAACTCTTCGATCAGGAATGACAATACATGAAGAACACCCTTAGCAAGTTACAAGAAACTAGCATGGGTCATAGTAAAAAGTATCAATTCAAATAACTATTCCCATATCCCTTTAACAAAGCAATGTTAAGAACATGTTTCCCTCCATGTTTCGATTATCCAAATTTTTATAAATATAAAGGTAAAGGTGATCTGCACATGATCACGTTAAAGACTTATTTATGGTGTGTTAGGAATTTTCCTATAGTGACAACTATCTTATCTGCCTATTCCCACATAGTCTTGTGGTACAAGTGTTAGAATGGTTCCTCCATCTAACTAAAGGGTCCATCGTCACATAGGATGAATTAGCAGAAAGTTTTTTATGTCACTTTTCATTCAACATTGAAAGTGATGTTACCATGTTAGACATATGTAATGTAAAACAACGAAATAATGAGAACTTTGTTGGTTTCTTACAGAGATGGTGAGGGCTAGTTAGTCGCTTCCCTTGTTCAATACCAAAGAAACAACTGGGTAGAATTTTTGTACTTAACTTATATGCTGAAATAGCCTTTCACCCGGAGGTGCATTGTGTGAATACTTTTGAGGAGGTTATTTAAAAAGGTAGTCAAATGGAAAAAGTGTTGTTAGCCAAAGGAAATTTAATACTCTTTTCACGAAAACATCATGAGTCTAAAACTATAGACAAAACTAATTTATTTTTAAAAAAAGAATAAAAAATGTCGTAGGTGATGGTATAACTGATAATAAACATGTGTAGACCATTCTAAATAAGGCTCCATTAAAATTGGCTAAAGGACATATGGTAGCTGAATTTAAATTTTGAGTGTTTGCCCCTCTTACAGATTACTTGTCATCTATATTAAAGTTGTTTGAGCTGGTAAACATGGTTACATTCTCAACCATTGTACCCTTTGTAGAAGATGTTGTTAAATTGACATGGTACTGAGACCATGAATTTTGTGAATATCATCATGTTAAGGGTCATAAAATTGACAAGTGTTTGAATCTTAAATAATGCATCTAAGATCTCATTGATAGTGGAGAGGTTGAAATGGACTCACCTGTACCTAAATTTTTTTCCAGCACAAAGTTGAGGATATAGAAAGATTCATTTCCTAAAGATAATAAAGGGGATAAAAAATTAGATCAAGGTCAGTCTTACCAAAATAAAACTTCCAACTATATTGATAAATATTCCAATCTGTTTGATTCCTTAATTGGTTGTATATACCCACGTACATAACATATCAATACTATTAAGATTAAAGTGAGAGAATGTGTTGTGGAAACACGACGTGTTCGTCTTGTTATTTCAGATGCTTCTCAGCGTACCCCTCAGAATAATCATCATGAAATTTTAGAACAACTTGAGAAAAACAATGATAAGATTTAGATCTTAGATCTTCTCAAAATATCTAATGTGTATAAGGATATTATTTTTAAAACACTCCAGGGGTCAGGAGTTTCAACTGATGTAGATCCTGCACACTTCCAAGCCTTGGTTGTGTAGATTTATCCTTTGGAACACATCAATTTTAGTAAACATGAAATCCCAAGTGATGATCTTATACATAACCTGCCCTTATATGTTGAGGTTATTTTCAAACATAATAATATTAAAAGAGTGCTTGTGGATGGCGGATCAAGCCTAAATATTTGCACTTTGAAGATTTTTAAGCCAATAGGCCACATTGATGTTGATACGGAGCATAAAGTTATTACTATCAAGGTTTATGAAAATAAAGAGTGACAGTCAACTGGTATGATCTCCTTGCCTATGGGATTTGGACTTACCAATCATGATACCTAATTCCATGTCTTGGACTTGGACCTTCCTTACAGTAAGCTCCTCGAACGCCCATGGATTCATACCATGCATGTCGTACCTTCTACCTATCATTAGTGCCTTAAACTGAGTTATAAAGGACAAGTTGTTACCATTCAAGATGATCCCCAACCATTTTACCATTTCAGAGCATTTTTAGGATATTTTCCAACCACATATGATTTTCCTTCAACTGAAATAGTTATTAGGACTCAATTAGAGGCTCTCACCTCTCGAGTTGATCTAAATACGTTATCCCATCGTCATGATGGTACTTATACATCAGACTCTCCCTTTTCTTCATGGGAAATGAAATTTGTTACAAAGGGTTGTGGAGATTATAATCTCCAACAAGCCCTCTTAATCTCTTATTTAACCCTATCACCTTGAGCACATGGTAGGTTGTGCTACAAGTATCAACGTCCCCAAGGAAATTACAAAATTGATTGTTTTTCCCTTGGTGGCCTTCTAGTAGATGAGAAATTATTAGACAATCCCATATCATGATTACCTAATGATGATATGGCCCCATGTTATCAATCACACAAGTATTTCATTCCAAATAAGATGATGTATGCAATGGGATACAAATGATATGGATTTCGCATAAACAAACAAGGTATGAGAGAAGTTCTTCTGATACCACATCACAAGGTTTGTAAGTATGGTATTGGTATCATAACATATGAGTCCTATCCTCCAGAGGTTTGTGCTACCTCTTATGAATGTAAAGATAGTCAATTGATTACGATAGTGAGACAAATTCCCAATATAGTCTCTACGTGGACCTTGCCTCTACAAACCTTTTTTTTGAAATGACTATCCTAACTATAACCCCTACCTTTCCTAAATTAAACCTTGTTTACCCTTCCCTTATTAATTGGGACCAACAACATCATGTAGCAATTGACCTCATTGATAATGCTGAAGAAATTGGTGAGTTTATGGGCCTTCGTGAGGACATTCCAGTTGGTGATCAGAAGAAGGGATTATCCATTGACCTTGACACATGTGCATACTTCAAGGAGGAGGCTTAACTTCATGGTCAAATTTTTTTAAAAGAGAACGAGGGAAAGATATACTCAAAGAAGCATTGTAAAAAGAAAAATTTCAAGTCCTATAGTGAAAACCTCTTTGAGGCACTAGCAGAATTTTTTTTTGAAACAAAGACGAACATAAAAAGTGACTAATCTAAGGGTGAAAATATCATCAAGATGCCCCTAGAATAAGATATTAATTTTCTCCCTGATCCTACACATATGGAGGATGAGTCCAAGTTGATAGTGGAGGAGACTATAGATGTGAATATTGGCACAGAGGAGTAGCCTAGAATGGTGAAGTTAGGAGCTTCACTTTCAGCTCAAGAACAAAAGAAATTTGTCATGATTCTTCATAAATTTTCAAATATCTTTTCTTGGTCATATGTGGAAATGTCAGGGTTAGATCCCTTATTAGTGGTGCATAACCTTGGTGTGCATGAAGACACAAATTCCATCAAGAAAAATCTTTTAAAGATGCATCCTCGTGTTACACTCTTGGTTAAGGAATAGTTGGAGAAATTATTAGTGGTAGGCTTCATTAGGAAATTGATTATTCAAAGTGGATTTCCAATATAGTACATGTATATAAAAAACCCATTGGTATAGGTATTTGTACTGATTTCAGAGACATAAACAAAGCATGTCCTAAGGATGATTTTCCTCTTCCTAATATGGACATGATTGTCAATTCAACTACTGGTTATGAAATGCTATCACTCATGGATGGTTTTTCAGGATATAATCAAATTAAATAAGTAGATGAGGATCAACATAAGATTGATTTTATATCCCCTTGGGGGACATTTATTTATCAAGTCCTGACCTTCGGCCTCAATAATGTAGGCACAACATATCAATGTGCTATGATTTTTATCTTTCATGATATGCTAAATGATATGATGGAAGACTATGTGGATGGAATCTTGGGTAAATCCAAGACTAGAGAGGACCATCCAATGATCTTGATGCACATATTTCAGCATCTTAAAGACTATAAGGAAAGACTGAAACCAAATAAATGTGTCTTTGGGGTGCTATCAAGAAAACTTTTAGGTTTTATCGTCTCACAAAGAGGAATTGAAGTATATCTTGCAAAGGTTACTACCATAACAAAAATTCCTCCTCCTAAGAGCATCAAACAACTGCGTTGTTTGCAGGGAAAGATTCAAGCTATCAAAAGGTTGATCTCTCAGTTGGGTAATAAATATCACTTGTTTACACATATTTTGAAGAAATATGTCAATTTCCATAGGTGTCTAGAATAATAACAAGCATTTTCTTTTTTCAAATAATATTTTTATAAACCCCCTGTGCTCATGGCACCTACCTCAGGAAAACCACTATTATTATACATTTTGGCTACCTAATATGTAACACCCTGAACTGTTGTTACTTTCTCCTGGACATACAAGTGTTGATATGTGATTTATTTTATAAGGATGTGTTCCTCGATTTAGAAATCATGCTTGATATGTATTGTAATTTCCTTGCAGATTGCAAATCTTGACTGAGTCAGAATATGATTAGACTCTTTTATTTATTTCATTTTGTGTCTGAATATTAATCTGATCACGGAATGAATTATAGAGATATTCATCTATAATATCTAGTCTTGGATCAGTGGAATTGATCCAAGTAATGCTTTAAATTTGTTTGTGATGAATTAGATCACAGACCTTGAACAGGTTGCAAGGTATGGAAGCATTGATTAAGTTGGTCAGGAGTATGAGTCAGGCTGATCTTGGGAAATGAATTGGTTTCCGATATCGAAGTATATCTGGAAGGTCTCGGACGTGGACCAAGTAATAATTCTGTCATGTATATTCCTGTAGCCTAACGGCTGTATAGGAGTGAATCCTGTTCGGAGATGCATGATTTTAGGTCTTTTCTTGGCATATAAAATGTTATACCTAACTGGAATTATTAATGGTTAGTAACCTAAAACTAAAACCTAACCTAGGGGTTAGATTAGTGTTAATCTAACCTAGACCTAGGCTATGTGTTAATATCCTAAGTCAGTAACTACATGTGATGTGGTTAGAATAAGTGTTATCCTAAATTCTAACCTAAGTTACTAACCTAACTATTGAGGAGGATGTAAAGGGGCCTATGGAGGGGTGCAAACCATGGGCGGCGTTTTCTATGGAAATTAATTCATGGATAAGGATGAGGGACAGGTCATGGCGGAGGCTTAAGCGACGGCTAACCTGTGCAGACGTGGCAATTCGCTAAGTTTGGAAATGGACTTAAATTTCCATTGGACTGTCGCCAATTCTGGCGGTCGGTGGAAGTTGAGTTTAAGCGGGAAAGTTGGTTTAATGGCATTCAATATTCTCAGTAAACGAGCCCGAAACTTGCGAGAAGGCATGCAAATGGGAAGTTTGAGGGTTTGTTTGGTTTGTCGTGATTTTTGGTTTTCTCTCTGCTTGTTTACTGGTTCTTCGCACCAGTCCTCTTTGAGTTGCATGGCAAGTATGAACTGCTCCAGCTCTTTTCTTTGTCATGGAGGATATATATGTGATGGAGATAGCGAAATTTTGTTGGTTACTTTATCTTGGAAAAAGAAAAGGAAGTTTGAGCTCTTCCTGTGGTCTGCTTCGGAAATTTGATCAAAAATCCAGGCATGTTAGGCCCTAACCTTTAAATATCTTGTTGTCTTTCAAGTGATTTCATTAGAACAACTCTGTTCAAATGTTTTGAGAAATAGAGGATTTTCTATGGAGATCTTGTTTGATTTTTGGTACTGAATCTCTTCTGGTTCGAATCTTCATTATCCTTGTTGGGTGTTTATTAAATTCGAACAGTGTCACTGTTTCCTTGTGTTTGCATTTCGGTTTGATTATGCGAAACTTGTGATATGTATGATTGCTCGGCCTGTTCGGCGTGAGCCCATGAATCGATCCTGTGATGGGTATAGGCCATTGATTGTTATGTTGTCGAGTTTTGGTCTTCGATTCTTGTTTTGGAAATAGTCGGATTAAATATTAATGGGACTGTTTGTTTGATCAGTTTGTTGAACCTTTGAAAACCCTGTTGTGGTTTTTAGTGACAGTGACTAATGATACTATTTGGGTTCATTCTGTCTGTTAAAATGGTTTGGAATCAGGTAACTAGTGTTACAGTTTTTCCTTTCGACTCTTTAGTAGTTGTTTTTCCATGTTATTTGTGTAACGGGATCTAAACCGTTGACAGTGTACAGTATGGATATATGTATTCGGTCGACTATGTGGAGTCCTTTAAATGACTCGTATTGTGAACCATTGTTGAACTTCGTTTGAATATCTATTGGGATAATGGTAATTTGATTTTGTACTCGAAGAGTAACGAGTAGCACGACCTCTGTTATTTTACATTCGTGTTGTAAGAACTTGTGGTTTATACTCTTTGGATGAGATTCCACGTTTCTTTCCTGTGCCATCTTGTGTGAAAATGATGGTAAGGGTACCGTTGGACTTCTTGTTTTGGAAATTCGGTATTCCGGTTTGTTTTTGCCTGATCTTAATGTTGCCATTGTTGGCACCGATGATTTATCATCTGGCATTATTTGGTTACTGTTGTTAGGACTCAGTTGAACTTTTGATAGATGGACAGTGTAACTGTTTCAATTAGGACTGTTGGGTTATCCTGTTGTTTGACCCTGCAGAAGATGTCTTGCTTCTTTGGCTTCTGTACAAGCCTGATATTGAACTCGTGATGTTTATTTTGGCCTTGATGGATTTCTGTGAACAGTTTGACATCTTGTATATCGGCCTTATGAGCTAGGTCATGGTTATTAAACCCGTATCAGTATGCAATATAAATACAAAATTGTATTCTTTTTTTTATTAGAATGACTCAGTGGAGTCGATTGAATGATTTACATGTTTAAGTCACTGTTCATGGTTGAATATAGATGAATTTTGGGAAATCGTTGTTTCAGCGACTTAAGGAAATAATTTGTATTTTGATCTCTGATATTCGTAAGAATACCATTGTGTCGCATTGACAAGGGTTCAGTTGGGTTCTTGGTTTGAAATCAGAGATTAATTTGTTTGCCTAATTTTCATAATGCTTCGTTGATGAATACAGTATGAATTCATATGCAATTGTTTGAATTGTTACCTCTGTTTGAATCATTAGAATTCTGGAAAGGTAACTTGTACTTCTGTCTCTTTCTGAACTTGACATTTGGACACTGCCTTTGTCACTGTTTGAGATCCTTGAGCATGAATCTTTATCTCGTGTTCTAGCTCTGCTGAAGTGAACCGTGAATATCATACCTTAGCCTTGCATGCGCCAAGGTAAGAATAGATTTGCTATATTCCTTTCCATTCACTCCTGTCTGATTGAGACTGAGCATGTTCAGAGATTTTGAGTGATTGTCTTGGCATAATCTTGGGAAACATCCAATTACCTAAGGAAATGTAGTCTATTGCTGACCGCAATACTGGGTTTCTTGATTTCGAATTTGGGCCGTAAAGCCTTGTTGTGTTCGATTTTTATTATGATAGTGATTCTTCCTGTTGTTTGACTGACTTGTTTGTATGCTTACTGGATGAATGTATTTCATTTGTGTAGACAGTACAGTAACGAACTTATGTGAAAGGGAGTATGAATGATTTGGTTCTTTCCCTTCTTTTGCTTATTTGATGATATCTGTCTAACAGTGGGAATTGTGTTGTAAACATATTGGTGGAACCCGATTTGTTATGATATTTTCCTTATTGGATGAATGAAACGATCTGACCAATGTTGTGATTTTGGATTCAATGATTGTTTGTGTACATTTGTTCCTTGATTTTTTTAATATTTGATGAAATATTAGAAAGTGATTAAGACTATTTTGTAACCATGTTAGAGTTACATATTTGTAATCATTTTGTATTACAAGGGCATAGTCTGAATATGTTTACTAATGTGAATATCTGATCTCATTTAAACAAGGTGTTTAATGAAAACAATTGATGGATTGCAATTGTTTTAAAAGTTAGGGCTTATCATGCTCAGTTCATTGAACTGACTCATGTTGACTATTTTTGCAGATGGTTACCGTAAGAGGTAAAAGCAATGCAGATCTGACAGGCTGATCAGATTGTTTATTTGATTTATAATGAATTACAGCTTGATTTTACAGATGTATTATATGTGAAAAGATGTTTCTTTTCTGTTGAGCATTGTATCAAGTATGTTTTTGCATAAAATGTAATTGTATAGTTTTGAAAGGAATGGAAATAAGTGTTTGAAACTTATGTGTTGTATTCTATTTCTGATAGTTGACCTTCTTCAATTTATGTAACGAAGGGGCATTGTTATCATTGTATAATATGAATGCTTTTGTGATTGACAATGAAAGCTTGCAAGAAAATGAGATTGAATTCTTATGAGTGTTTAGTAGTTCTAATTTGTGTTAGCGAAAGCAATATTGGATTTAAATAATTGTCTTTCTATAAGATAGGTTAAAAATGAGCCTAAAGAGAACGCTAAACAAGCTGGATTAAATTACTAATCCCTAGTCCTAAGTATAACAGGACAATATTATATTGGATTCTTAATCATTTATATCTTTATACTAAAAAGTATGATATAAATTCAATTAAGAGAACTGATATACAATCAAATGGAGTTCAGATGGCAATCTCAAGCAAAGGTTATGAGGTATTGTCCGATTCTATTGCTTTAGAATCAGGTGTATTCTAATGACTCCTTGATGAAGAACTTGACCTTAATATCTCTACCAAGTAATGGGTTTTATAAAGGAGGGTCGTCTTAAGGTGAAGAATCCAGGGATCGGAAAGGCTAACCTTAGGGAAAAGTCTTTAAAGTAATTTAAACTCAAGTGCGTAACGCTTGTTATTGAGTAGATCTTTTCGAGGCGGATTTAAAGGTTGACGACATAAGTCAACTGCAGGGTTGTACCTCCGAGAAGATTAGGATCTTCTCGAAGTTACAACAATGCAGATGACTTATGGCGACACCCTTTGCATTGATCGCTAAGATTTACACTTGATTTCGCACGAGTTACCCAGGGACCGATTAAGAACGTGGTCATGTTATAAGGCTGCCTAGGAGATTCGGGGTATCATGACACACTGGTTGAACTGCAAGGTTGAACCAGTATGTCACTATATCCCTAATCCTCGTGGGCATCCATATAACATTATCACCTTGTTAATCTTCCTCCGAGTGATTCAGTTGTGAAAGGAAGTATTGACAGTAGTCAGTGTAAGACATTCTATATAACATATGAATGGGGTGAAGGACGTATTCCAGATTGAAGAGTATGCCGTTAAGGAATACGAGACATAAACAGTATGTTTCAAATCTTTGGCCAAAGTATCGCAAGCTGCTGATTGCGTTGTCCTAATTCACCTAGTCTAAGGGATGAGATGCCGATGAATAATAGTAACAATTATTCAGTTAGATTCCTTGGACAGAGCATTCTGAATCCCAGATTAGGGAAGAGAACCGCAAGAGTAATGTGTTAAATAAAAACACCGACTCTTATTACTCATGAATAGATTGGTAGATTACCGAGTCATGGAATGAATAGATCAGAGGTACTCCGAGTCATTACAGCTGCATATGGTTGTCTGTTATATGAATGGTTATTTGAATTGTGAGTTCTAAATTATGTATTTAGAACCAGGATGTAATTATCAAAAAAAAAAATAAAAAAATTCACTTGTTCTAATGTATAAAATGAGGATGTTACATAATATTCCATAGAGTTTCCCTTGGCACAATATAATAGGAATGATAAAAATAAATTCATCTACTATCTAAGTTGTACTTTAATTGCTTATGAGTTGAACTACCCACAAATTGAAAATGCTTGCTTGGCTTTTGTTTTTGCATTCTGAAAACTTTGTCATTATTTGTTAAATAATAATACTAAGCTCATATCTAGAATTGATCCATTGAAGTACCTACTATCAAAACCCACATTTACTAGGAGGATGGCTAATTAGATCATCCTTCTTAGTGAGTTTTATATGAAATATGTTAGTCAAAAGTTAGTTGAAGGACAATTACTTGCAGATCAACTAGTTGAATCCTTGTTTCCAGGCACTGAAACTTTGAGGTTGGAGCTTCCACATGCCATTATGATGTATATTGAAGAATATATTATATGGCAGCTAAAATTTGATGGATCCTTTATATTTCATGGTTCAAGTGGAGGAGTTGTGCCTATCACCCCTTCAGGAGATTTGATCCCTAAAGCATTTAGAATCAGGTTCCCATGTACAAAAAATATAGCAGAATATGAAGCCCTTATTGCAGGGATGAAATTGGTTATTAAGTGGGACATTAGACAAGTGAATGTAATAGGTGATTCTATGTTGACCATCAAACATGTAACTGACAAGTATAAAGTTAAGGATGAAAATCTTCTTCCTTACAAAAAAAAGGTTGATAATCTAAAGGAGTTATTCTAGAAAATTAAATTCCAATAGATACCTGGAGGGAAAAACCATGCGATGAATGTGATGGCCACCGTTGGGTCTATGTTACACATCCCACCTGGAAAACAATGAAATGTCATTCTTTGTTGAAAATATACAAAACCCTGCATATGACATGCAAAAATTGTGTTTGGTATGTGAATTTGTTGGTCCTTTTACACCTTGGTATAATGACATATATAATTACCTTCATGATGGAACCTTTCCTACTGACATTTCCCAATCTCACAAATGAAACCTTATCCATCGTATAGCCCATTAGACCCTGCTTGAGGCCACACTCTATCATAGAGGTTATGGTGGGAATCTATTGCATTATCTTACTTTGGAAGATTCTATCATATTGATCAAAGAGGTGCATGAAGGCATCTATGGGGCCCATATGAGTGGTATGGTTCTAGTTAAAAAAAAATTGAGAGTAGGATATTATTGGCCTACCATGGAAACTGATTGCTGTCAATATGTAAAGAAATGTTTCTTGTGCCAAAAGTACAACTTGATACATGCCCCATCATATTCATCACAACTGTTATGTTGTGGAGCCTCTTTTCATGTGTAGAAGTGTTAAAGAATGTACACTAAAAGTATTGTACACTATCCACAGTTTCCTCACCGCGGTTTGGGGCTGGGCTGACAACCCTCAATAGCGGGGGTTTTGGGGCACAACCCTCAAGAATTGTTTTTATCCTCGAAAAATGTTCTTGATATTTCAGGAAACGTGTTTTTCTCATATGGGTGGGATTTTTGACCCATAGGTTTATGGGACCATTTTGGCCCATGGTTTTGGTACCCACGGTATTGTAAAACTACTTAAGCAGTTTCCTATTTATGTGGTTTTGTAAATATGGGAGGATGAATGTTACATTATAGATGTGTGTAAGTTTGAGTGAAAATTCATGAGAGTTTGTTGAGTATAGCTCCAAATAGATCTAGGTATTGTATTGAGAGAGATGGCTTGTAATAAAATCTAAGCAAGTGATTCTTGGTGGACATAGCCCAAATTTAGTGAACCACATTAAATATTATCTCTATGTTGTGTTTTTTATTTTTTGTAATTTTATGTCAAATCTGTAATATTTTATGCATTTTAAATTTCTACTATTGTGATTATGTGTGGGTTTTTTTCACATATTTTATCCCTTATTTCCTAAAAATTGGTATTAGAGCCTGGTTTGATTTGCTGAAGTGTTGAATCACATGGAAAGTTTTAACTTGAGTGGGAGCTATGATAGATGATGGAAGATCAACGGTTGATAAATTAAATGGGTAGAATTTTAGTCTTTGGAAGATGCAGATGGAAGATTACCTTTATCAGAAGGATCTTTATATTCCGTTGTTTGGAATAGGGACCAAACCCTCGAGCATGAGGGATGCGGAATGGGATTTGCTAGATAGGAAGGAACTTGGGACAATTTGGATATGTCTTGCATCTTTGGTATTATTTAATGTTTAAAAGGAGAAGACTACCAAAGAACTTATGGATGCATTAGGGAAGTTATATGAAAAACCCTCTACCTCTAACAATATATTTTTAATGAAAAAGTTGTTTAATATGAAAATTTATGAGAATGGTTCAGTAGAAGAGAATTTAAATGATTTTTATATGGTTGTAAATATGCTAGCTTTTTTTACAATAAAATTTTATGAAGAAGTTAGGGATTTATTAATTCTGTGCTCTTTACCTGAGAGTTAGAATATCCTGGTAATGACAGTAAGTAAATTGGTTCCATTTAACTGGAAGTTTAATTTTGAGGATGTTGTAAGGGTGATTCTAAGTGAGGAAATGTGAAGAAAAATCTCTGGGGAATATTCTACTTCAAGGAATGATTTAACAATAGAAACTAGAGGGAGACAAAAGAATAGAGGAAGCTGTATAAAATCAAAAGATCAGGAAAGGTCAAAATAAAAAATAAAGATGGTATGCTAGCACTGTGGAAAGTTTGGGAATGCAAAGAAGGATTATTGGGAGCTTTGGGATAAGAAGTAAAAACATGATGAAAACAAGGAAGAAAATGTGGCAATGGGTAATGTATGTATGGATGTTTTTATTATTTATTTGCATAATATTACCAAATCTTGGGTTTTAGATTTGGGTGCTTCTTTCCATTCTACTCCACATAGGCATTATTTTGTTGATTATGTTCAAGGGGATTTTGGGCATGTTTTTCTTGGTGACGATGATCCTTGCAGCATAGTTGGAAAATTTTCTATTCAGGTTAAGATGCAAAATGAGAATACATGGCTATTGAAGGATGTCAGACATGTTCCTACATTAAGATGAAATTTTATATTAGCGGGGTATTTGCGAAGTGATGGTTGTACTGTGATATTCACAGTAGACTCTTGGAAGGTTACCAAGGGTGATTTTGTGGTGGCAAGAGGTAAGAAGGTTGGAACCTTATATTTAACCACTGATAGCACTAATGTTTGTAAAATTGTGGCTTCAGAAGTAGATACAACATTGTGGCACTATAGGCTCATCCATATGAGTCATAAGGGCATGGATATCATAAAGAAGGATTTTTTCAAATATACAGAAAAAGGTTTGAGTTTCTATGAGGATTACATATATGAGAAACATAAGCGATTAAGGTTTCTCAAAGTTAGACCTACGAAGCAAGAGAGTAAGTTGGAGTTGGTAAATTTTTATATGTGGGGATCGGTTCATGTATCATCTCTTGGGGGTTCAAATTATTATGTTAATTTGATTGATGATGCAAAAAGGAAAGTTTGGGTTTATTGTATTAGAAATAAATTTGATGAATTTGACACTTTTGTTAAATGGAAATCCTTAGTAGATAATGAAACAGGTATTAAGCTAAAATCTCTCAGGTCAGATAATGGAGGGGAGTATTACAGCAATGAGTTTGATGATTATTTTTCTAAGAATGGAATCCATGGGAAAATGATGGTTCTAGGAACTCCACAACAAAATGGGGTGTCAGAAAGGATCAACAAAAAACTAATGGAACGTGTTAGGAGCATGAGGTTACATGCAAGACTACCTCTTTCTTTTTGGGTAGAACTGATAAACACTATTGTGTACTTGATAAACAAATGACCCTCAAGTGCCTTGGATGGAGGCATACATAAGGAGGCTTGGTATGTTAATAAAGTTGATTACTCATTTCTTTGAGTCTTTCAATGTGAGGTATTTGTTCGTATTGACAAATATGATATGACCAATCTAGAGGATAAATCAGAAAAATGTGCTTTCATTGGTTATGGTGATGATGAATTTGGATATAAATGTTGGAGTATTAAGGACAAGAAAATCATTCAATCTAGGGATGTGTTATTTAATGAGAAATTTATGTATAAGAAATAGTTGTAGGAAAACAGGGAAGAATCCAAGATAGAATGTGTAGTGGTAGAGGATCTTCCTGATGGGAAAGTGACACATGAATCAATTCAGGAACCTACTCAACAGGAACCCCAAACTCCTATATTGAGGAGGTCTTCTTGGATAAGAAGATAACCTGAACATTTTTCTCCATCTATTTATTATTTATTACTCACTGATAGTGGAGAGCTAGAGATATTTGATGAAGAAATATAGGTAGATACCAGGAAGAAGTGGGAGCAAGCTATGGATGAGGAGCATCAGGATCTCATGGAGAACTAGACTTGGGATTTGGTAAAGCTAACTAAAGGAAAAAGAGCATTGTAGAACAATTTGGTGTATGAAGTTAAAGAGTAAGAAGAAGACAATAAAAGATACAATGCCCGATTCAAGGGTTTTGCATAGAAAAAAAGTATAGATTTTCATGAGATTTTTTCTCATGTAGTAAAAATGACTTCTATTAGAACTATTCTTGGAATAGTGGTAGAAAAATACTTGCACTTAGAGAAGCTAGATGTAAAGACTGCATTCCTCCATGGTGATTTGGAGGAGGATCTATATGCAACAACCAAAGGGCTATGAGGTCAAAGGTAAAGAGGAGATGGTGTGCAAACTGAAGAAGAGCTTGTATGGCCTAAAACAAGCTCCATGTCAATGGTATAATAAATTTGATAGCTTCATGATGGAATAAGGTTATATTAGATGCCATTCTGACAATTGCTTGTATAAAAAGAAATTTGAAGATGGAAGTTATATTTTCATGTGCTTGTATGTGGATGACATGTTTGTTGTAGGAAATAAAAGTACTCAAAAAGTAGCTAAGTGAGTTCTTTGCTATGAATTATTTTGGGGCATCCAAACAAATCCTTGGTATGAGGATATCTCATGATAGGAAGGAACAAAAGCCCACTTTATCTCAGGGAGAGTATATTAAGAAGGTATTGTAGAGGTTTAATATGCAGGATGCTAAATCATTTGGGACTCCTTTGGTAGGCCATTTCAATTTATTAAAGGAGATGTGTCCCAAGAAAGAGTAGGAGAGAAACCAAATGTTCAGGGTGCCTTACAAATCATCAGTTAGAAGTTTGATGTATTCCATGGTGTGCATTAGACTTGATATTTCTCATGAAGTGGGAGGTGTGAGTAGATTTATGAGTGATCCAGGTAAAGATCACTAACAAGCAGTAAAGTGTATCCTTCGGTACTTGAGAGGGACCATGGGGACAGTTTTGTACTATAGTGGATTGGACACCACTTTGTGTGGTTATGTATATTCATATATGGCTAGAGATGTAGATAGCAGAAGGATCATGACAGGTTATATTTTTACTATAGCTGGGACAACAGTGAACTGGATTTCACAAACACAAAATATTGTTGCTTTTTCAACCACAAAGGATGAGTATGTTGTTGCTATGGAGGCAAGAAAGGAGATGATTTGGTTATAAACATTTCTTGAGGAGTTGGGGAATAAGAAAGAGGAAGGGAAGTTACATAGTGATAGCCAGAGTGCTATTCACCTAGCTAAGAACTTTGCTTTCCACTATAGGATTCAAAGCATATACAACTTAGGTGCCATTTCATCAGGACAACTTTGGATGAAAATAAGTTGAAGTTGGAGAAGATTCATACCATTCAAAATCCTACATACATGATGACCAATGTGGTCATAAGGGATAAAATGAAGTTGTGTTCATATTTGGTTGGTCTTCATGGATGACAATGAAGGGTTGAGAAGCTTTCTCAGAGAAAACTAGTCTCCAAGTGGGAGATTTTTATGTTATGGAATTTGTTTTCATGTGTAGAAGTGTTGAATATTCTACACTAAAATTACTGTATACTATCCACAATTTTCTCTTTGGGGTTTGGGGCTGGGCTAGTAGCCCCCGGTAGTAAGGGCTCAGGGATGCAGTCCTGGAGAAAAAACAATTAGCCTCAAAAAATGTGCCCAATATTTTAGGAAATGTGATTTTCTCATATGGGTAGGATTTTTTACCCATAGGTTTATAAGAATTTTTTGGCCCATGGTTTGTGTACCCATGATATTGTAAAACTACTCAAGCAGTTTCCTATTTATATGATTTTGTGCATATTGTAGGGTGAATGCTACAATGTAGATGTGTGTGAGTTTGAGTGTGAATTCAAGAGAGTTTTTTTAGCATAGCTACAAACATATCTGGTTATTGTATTAAGAGAGAGGTGGCTTGTAATAAAATATGAGCAAGTGATTCTTGGTGGACATAGCCCAAATTAGGTGAACCATGTTAAATATTGTCTCTATGTTGTGTTCTTTTATTTTCTGCAATTTTATTTTAGATTTGTAATATTTTCTACATATTAGTTTCTACTATTGCGATTATGTGTGGGATTGTTTTACATATTTTATCCCTTATTTCTTAACAACAAGAAATCATAAGGTCGTGTCCATTTTCAAAGTTGGGACTCGATATTATTGGAAAACTTACTCCTACTTTATCCGATGGCCATATGTTCATTATTACTAATAATGAGAATTTCACAAAATGGGTAGAGGATATCCCTCTTACCTATGTTACTAGTGTGAATATTTCCAAGTTCATCATGAACCACCTCATTTTTTTTACAGTATCTTGTTTGCTAGTATAGGTAAAAATGGTAAGTCATTCAAGAACAAAACCATTAAAGCATTATGTCACTGTTTTCAAATATGACTCAAGTACTCAAACCCTTATTACCCTCAAGGTAATGGACATGCTGATGCCTCAAATAAAAATTTTCTTCATATTATGGAAAATATGGTTAGTAAGACTAGTCATAATTGGCACTTGTAGATTCATCCTGCCCTCTAGGCCTACCAAACATCCATCCGCACCCCTACTAGAGCTACTCCATATTCCATAGTTTTTGGTATGGAAGTCATCCTATCCCTTGATATTGAGATACCTTATTTACACATATATTTTCAAGATCATTTAGTCAAATAAGAGGATTATAGATTTGCTAGCCTCACAGAACTAGAGTTGTTGGATGAGAAAATCCTTCATGCACTAGATCACCTAAAAGTGTATCAAAATTGAGTGCATTGAGGTTGTAATAAAAGAATCATACTTAACTAGTTTGAGGTAGGAGACTTTGTTTTAAAGGAAAATCAGTTCAATACCACCACGGATAGAGAAAAGAAGGGCAAGTTTGAGCCTAACTGGTTAGGACCATATGTTATGGTCACTAAGTTCTGCACAGGAGCATATAAGCTTGCCAATTCTGATGGCGATGAGATGTGGGAGTCTATGAATTCCATGAACTTCAAGTGGTTCTATAATTAAGCATGGGTAACCTTTAGAATATCATAAAATGAAAAAAGTATAAAAATAAGAAAAAATAAAGAGAAATCAATCCTTCCAAGTGTGAAAACAACACAATTATGGCACATTGGACAAGTCCTTTGGTGAAAACTTGTTTCTGACACTATCAGAGGATCCGTTGTTCACAAGAATCTCATACTTAGGAGTATAATGACTTTATCCTAAATTCCAATTTTCCCCTATGTCATGGGATCCTTCTGAACCTATCCTTTGTGGCCTTGATTTTATAGATCCAATTCATGTTGTAAATAATTTTCCTTTGTACATTCCCAACAAATTTTGGGGGAAACTTTTCATCTTCACTATCTTGTATATACACGTAGTTTTTTCCCTTGTACATTGCTATCTATCACTAGGGGAATCCACATTTTCTTGTACATAGTTTCGGAAAAAAATTCAAAAATCCCCAAATTTTTTTAATAACTTTTAAGAATTTTCAATAAAAACATTCTAATATGTTTAGTCAAAAACCCTAAACATTCAAAAAGTTTCATAAAAAAATCAAAACAATATATAAACTTGTCTTAGAAAATAATGCAAAAATAGTGCAAAAGATTCCCAAAAATGTCCCACAAAAACAAAGTAGTGTTTTCTTACTTGGTTATTTGTTTGTACATAATTTTGTTGGTTTATTATCTACTATGCTTTCTTAGAATTAATTTGTTTTTTGTACATGCTTAGATTACATATTATTTCGATATGTTGTGAAATTTATTAGATTCATTTTATATTACGTATTTATACATATCTATGTTGTGTTGTTACTTAGTGTGTATATAATATATTTTATTAAGTGTTATTTGTGCTTGTATTCTTTTCTTATGTAGTTTGTTATCATTTCATCATCCATATCATCTATCATCACATCTAACATCACATATAAATAAATGCTAAGATACATCATCATGAAACTAAAAATAAAACATGTATGCTAAGCTAACATCATATGATATCACCAATGGGGTAGGAGGGATTATCTATTCCCCCCCACATCATAGACCATAATAAAAACATGGGCTAAACATACAATCTCATATAAACAAAATGCGACAAATAGACAAGTCCATCATCATCATATATCCATGTATCAAATATCAAATGTCCATATACAAAAAATGTATCTCGATATACACTATATACGATAAACGCCATCATGGGCATGTATTAAAAATGTGACTTCATCTTGAGGCATAATAAAAGGCAATACATATACATCCAATCAAAATTGTGCCTTCATCATCAGGCATACATAAAAAATAAATACATAAATAAGAGAGTCAACCATGACTCTCACTTACACCAGGAATACCTCGTCACTAACTTGGACTACCAAGCATTTTCTGTGTTGAAGGCCCTAGTTGTGTTGAAGGCCCCAGTTATGGTGGCATCATCTATATGGATCTTACACACTTAGATGTCATGTATTATCTCAATCGTGAACTAATGACAACCATATAACTGTAGGGTATGACATTCTATCCCTCTAGATTGACTCCATGATATAATGCTCTATAATATAAAACCTCCCTTATCACTACAACAAAATCATATACTAGGCCCTCAACACCTCCTACTAGTGTTGCATGGTGAAGAGCATCTCGCTCTACTATCAATATACCTACATCAGCCTGTAGTTGGGTCCTATCATTCCCCCATTATGATCTCATTAGCAAGTTGATCTTGCTCTACTACCACTCTAGCCACATCATCCTATAGTTGGGTCCTCTCAGTACCCCATTGTTCTCTTTCAGTAACAAGTTGATCTTGCTTTACTATCACTTTGGCCACATTAGCCTCTAGTTACATCCTCTCATATTCCCACTGTAATATCTTGTAACAAGCTGATCTCTCTCATATGTCAACTACTGTAATTACTTCTGTAAGGTAGCCAACTCTGCATCACTCGACTGTACCTAGGGCTATACCTATGGTGATCCCCTTGATCCTAAAATACATGTGAAACTCGGCACTGGTATAGATACTAATCTCAATGGTGATCACCATATGGACACCTTTCTAAGAGGATATCCCCATCCTTCTCCCCATCTCCATCTGCGGCCATATGTAGACTCACTTCCCTAAGTGGTGAATCTGTAATCTATAACAAGGGCACATGATGTGCCTACACATATATAATGGAAAAAATTTGGGTCTGAACTTGAATACCACATATAAGAATTTGCTATATAATAGGTAAATGTTGTGCCGGTACCTATGGTAGTACATGTTGTTATGGAGGATATTGTGGTAGTGGACCCTATGATTGTGGTTGTGTTAGTCCCTATCCCTATCCATCACTTGCCTTCTCCTTTGCCTTGACCTTAGCCTGCCTGATTCACGACCCATCTCGTGCTTGAACTACCTCTCATGTTGTGGCTACATCTATCCCTATGTCTGTGTTTATGGAAGCATGTGGTCTCTAGTCCCATCACTATGGTACTACAACATAAAAACTCTATAACACCCTCTGCGGTCTTATGTAGGGTCCAAAGTCAAAAAATCCCGTGCTCAGCATGTATACCACATGTCATCTCTAGGAATGCCTTAGATAAGACCCAGTTGTTGTTACACCCTATATATGTGGTACCACTCCTGAATATATCTGTGACTGCCAATCAAAAATTGCTCTACCTCAACAAAACTGAGCTCTATTACATCCTCCTACCAATGATAAGATGGGTATGGTTGCCATGTAATCATGCACAATTATAATTCATCAAAGGAACACCTATAATAATAGGTACTCCTCATATGATCTCTAACATCATCGCCACAAGTATCTTATCCCTTGTATGAGGTATCCTCACTTCCTCTGACATGAAGATCTCTGAGTAGGTGCCTGATCACAATATGGTCCCATGACCAAATCTGTAATAGTGTGGTAGGGCCCACATTCCTCATCCCTCTATAAGCCACTAAGTGCAGATCCCAGTATAAGTGAGCTAGCATGCACTTAGCCCAGTAAAATATCTCTCCAGCAATAAGTTTGTGTACAAATCCTATCAAACGAATTAAATTTTTTTCCCAGATTTGTCATACAATAGGTAGCCACTAACAAGCATCATAAAATATATAGGTATGTAGGTAATCCTCTTATCATAAAAGAAACTATACAAATTCACTTTCATCTCTTGTTGAGGAATGTTATCTAACTAAAATAGATCCCATATGTGGTCTAGGATCTGGTTACAAACCTTGTAGGTCACTATACTACCCCGAATAAAAACTCAAAGGATCTGATCCACGTCCTCCAATGTGATTGACATATTTCTTGTTGGAAATCTAAAGGTCTGGTTCTTAGTGTGACATTTTTCTGTTAAGGTTGTGAGAAGGGCATGATCCGACATAATCTAAGGAAACTCTACAATATGAGATAATCTTGTAACCTCTAGCATGGCCACTAGTCCACGCTGCTCCTGATGAAATAATGCTTGATGATAATCTTGAAGGCATCTATGTCACTTGTGCACATCTAAGTTGCACAATATTTCCTGTAAAATTTTCCAACACAATTAATTAAACTTCACTTCTTCTCAAAATATCTTCCTAAGGTGTCCTAATTACCCTAACATTCTTCTTAACATTTCCTAAAATATTCTAAGACCTCCTAAAAATTGGAAGTTTGCACTATCTCAAGCCTTTTAGTGCTAGCACAATTCTTTTCACATAAGCACTATCCATTTAACGCCAGTGTACCTATTTTCATAAAAGTGCAAGCCTCATGTTAGTGCATCCCTTTTAGTACCAATGCACTCATTTTATTGCTAACACTAGCCTAACCATACCTAAAATGTAGTGTAATGTCTATGCAACCATTTTCATGGTAGCACAAGCCTTCATGCCACCGCATGCCTTTTAATGCTACCACACTCAAATGATTGTGCTAGTGTGATCCCACCATTTTTCACCTTAAAATAAATGCTATTAAATGAACTCAAAAATAAATCAAAAAATATTATGTACCATAGGACCGTCTGTAGGAAACCTTCAGTACTCTCGAACGTGATTTGCATGGTGTTTATGCCTCACAATTTGCACCATCTCTCTCATAGGTCAGAGAAAAATAACTCTCAAAAGTGGTAAATGTGAATAGAAAATAATGGGACACGATGAATTTTACCCATCCTACCCTGATATTTAAAATCTGTGAGCCCTAATTCTTCATTTTTCTCACCCCCTAGGGACTGAGTGACTAATGTACTATTCTATTTTTTTCTCTCCACGTGTTGACATCTCATCGCGATGATTATTTTTAATAAATGTTCATTTTTCTCTCATTTTTCGTTGCAATGGGGCATATTTTTGCTTCCCGATGATATTTGGTGATGTCCACGTACATTGTCATTATTCTCAATCATTTTTTTCCCAAAAAACCAAAAAAAATGGTAAAAAGTCAAAAATCATTAACAATCCAAAAAAAATTGGTAAAAATTAAAAAATCCAAAACATTGATTAAATTAAACAATTCCATCAAAATTTAGTAAAACTTCAAAAATCCAAAACATTGATTAAATTCAAAAATTCCATCAAAATTGGTAAAAAGTATTCACTCATTTGAATCATTTACTAGACACAACGTCCTCAAACATAAAAAATTGTCCTACAAAACATATTTCTTTAGGTTCTCGCCTGTTCTTACAAATGACTTGTGGATCATTTTTCTCTGCCCTCCATTAACAAAAGATGGTTTCATTACTGTGTTTGTCTTCCCTTACACAAATGAGTTGTTTGGGTTAGTTTCATAGTGCACGATTGTTTTTCCATGGGACTTTTATGTGAATCACTGATGAAAAGCATATCATTTGGTGGTTATTAAGTGTTAATGTTTTAAATAAGGGTAAAATCTATTAAATTCCTTTATTAACCTCATCACTATATACTATTAAATAAAAATCAAATAATCAAAAGTGTGATGTATAATGAGTTTCCTTTGATCGTGTTACCACAATGGTGATAGGACAAGATGAGACAAAATTAAAGGCTGTCAAAAAATGAATATTCTATATTCTTCCTTGGAAGTTCTGAATGATGGCCCAGGTATGAATGAGTTGAGGATCTAGTGGAATATTTTCATAAAACCTTGTTTTGATAATGTTGTATAATAATGTCTAGAGTTTAGGATGAAATATAGATGGTTATTTCATAGGAAGGTATAACTCTTTGGAGGTTCCATGTGGAGATTTAACTAGTATGATGGATATAGGAATTTGCATCTTTGTGTATGACTTTTTATACTATTCATTTTTTTGTGATTCATGTTGAGATGGTTACAAATGTACAACCATTACTGGGATTAGAGAGCATCTATATATTTATCAATTGTCTTTCCTTATTAATGGATGTGTTCGAAAGGTTTTCCACAATTATCGTTTTCATATTTTTTCATTAAGTGATGTGGAATTCAGGTGATGTATATTTTCATTTTAAATATTCTTTGGGTTATGATTGAGAAATTATATGCTAACACCTAGTTGGTGATTTTTTGGTTTAGATGATTACGAGAATGATGTATTTTAGTTGTTCTATTAGGCACCATAATTTGAATCTATAAAATTCCTTGTTGATTAACCACTATTGGGTGAATGTTTTTTTCTCTTGGGGTCCCTATTTTCTAGAACATATAACTTAACTCATGCATAGGGTTCCAATCTCAAATGATTCTACTAGATCACTAGGGGTTACTGTGTTATTTATATTCCTTGGAGGTTATTTGTGAAAGAAAACTATGGGAAATCTATATCTATCTTATTTCCATATCAAGAGATGAAAAAGGTTTCATGATGTAGTGGTTAGCAAAATTTCTAACGAGTCCATAAATCAAATCATCATAGCATCCATATAACTATAAGTTTTACTCCTAAAAATGTTAATCTATGCATGAGATTGTTTTAAATAGTTATATCTAAATTAGAAAGTGATGCATTTCCCCTTATTTTGTTGTATGGAAACTAATGACTAGTGAAAATTTTAGTAACTTCTTTATAGTGTGCTTTGGTGACATATGCAGGATAATGATGCACCTTTTCTACCATTTTGAGTAGTTATAGTCGAGGAGACTGATTCCATAGCCACTAAGCTATTTTGGAGGATTGACCCATAACCATATATAAATGAGGACCCCTGTTTCTAGCAAAATTATAGGGTGTCATGGAAATTTTATGAAGTCGTTACTAGTTAAATATGTTTCCTATATTTGTAGCATGTGTTGTAATCAACTGTGTCTTAAGACACCTCCTTTGAAATGTTTTGTAGTTAGTAGTTTTTACCAGTATTGTAGTAGTTAATAAAAGAAGCTATTTTCTATTACACTCTAGAGTATGTGAAGAAATTATTTTGATCAATATAGTACATGTTGTTTTGAGCATATGTTTGTGTTGAGAGACTCCATCTTGAAGTAGAGTAATGGCCCACTTGACTGAGGAGATTGGAGGATTGGTATTTCATGCAAGATCTTTATACTTGATTAGTTTCAATTTCAGTATCTTGGTTTGATAATTATCTGAATGAAATATTTTATTTCTTTGTTTTAGCATGTTCCTTTAACTATATTTGATTTAAGAAAGTATTTCATTTCAAGCAAACATTTCCTTTAACAAACATTTTATTTAGTAACTCTGGTTCAGTAGCGTAAAAGCATTTGATATACCTTTCTTTATATTTGGTAGTTTAAAGCTTGCAGTATTTTAGACATGTAATTTATTCCAGTAGTTTGTAGTAAGAACAAGGAAACCAATACTAAACAACCCCCCCCCCCCCCCCCCCCCAAAAAAAAACAAAAAAGAGAACCACCATAGTATTGAGTTGCATATCAACTTCTTTGTATATAAACTTAAACAAAACCTTGGTTTATAATGACATCAACATTTGAACAAGTTGATTAAATGATTGGAAGTTACAACGACCCATCATTTTTGGAATTGTTGTCATGGAAACCATAAGAAAAACATGCCATTCTATTCACATTCCATGCTATAGGTGTTAGTGAAGTTATGTTATGTAATTAGTAGATATCCTAAGCCTTACCTTCACAATAAATATTGATATACATGCCATAGGACCCTCAAGGGAGATTTATACCTCGAAAAACTCAAAGAATATCCCCAAATCGATACTGTGTAGTAAAAAATGGTAAAACTACTCCTAAGAGTGATACTGAATCTAATACCATGCCTATGAGTGATACCAAATAGTCTACATCATCTTATTTAGAACATGAACAACTCTCAGAAATGGGAGACAATGGAAATTTTGATAAAATACCCCTAGGTATAACCTTTACCTACCCCATTGTCTTAAACGAGGATGAGGAAGTACCTATGAAAACAATTTCCCCATCCATTCTACCTATCTTTCAAGGAATGTCCAAAAAATATCCAGACCAATTCTTGTTTGAATTCAAAGTTCTCTATTAAAAATATGACTACAAAATAGATAACTAGAAACTCAAGCTCTTTCCTTCCACCCTCAAGGACTCTGTCAAGAGGTGGTTTATGGAATTTCCCTCTAAATCCATTCATTCATTTGAACATATGGAGACTTCCTTTTTGGACAAATATAAAGACTATTACAGGGGATGCGATAGGAGGGAAGAATTTTTTCAGATGAAAACAGGGAAGATTACCTGGTCAGATTCCTTTTTATCCATAGGAGAAGTGATTATGAGTTGAATGTAGAAATAATCAAGGCAGTCTTCCTTAAAGGAATTGATGATGAAACCAAAGAATCCCCCTATCTCATGGGAGGAGGTGATGTATACAAACTCATCATGACACAGATAACTAAGTTATGTAGGAGCTACTCTAGAACAAGGGGAGGCCTTAAAAGAAAGAAAACATCAAAACATGCCTTGGGTACCTTATAACTTCTAGAAGAGATGCACAATATGAAAACATACATCTTGACATAGTTAATGCATTTTTTAATAGCATCTAACCCATTGATCCCTCAGATATTCTAGAAATATGACCATATTGAAGTAATTGTCACTTTGTGAGTCTGTAATGATGTTTTTTAGGAACATAGGATATTTAGAAGGTTTAGGAGATTTATGATGTTTTTTCATCCTATGCTCTTCAATTATGTTGGGTTTTTTCTTACTTCAACCATGGATGGGCTGAAAGATAAGAAAGATACTGTAAAAGAAGCCCTAGACATATACTATCCCAGATGCAGGAAACGAAATCCTTTAAAAGAAATTCCTTTAGATATCATAGAAATGTGTTTGATTTGTGATGTCCCTAACCATGACACCAACCATTATACTCTCCTACCTCAACTGAAATAGAAATGCCATGACTCAAACAACTGGAAGAGTAAAATTCATTCAAAGATCAAATAATTAGTCTGCTTATGCCCCTAGACCTACTCAAAACCACTAGATGATGTCATGGCCTAATAAGACTCCTCCACCAACTTGGGGATAACTTGATTAGATGCCACCAAACTATATGGCCTACCCAAATCCACAACCATGGATGCTTCCATACAATCAAGAATGTTGGACACCACCAACCAATGCACATCCATGGTTAAACCAATAATGGTCACCCTAGCAAAACTATAATCAACTAAGGAGTTTTACACAACAATAAGATTTAATTCCTCCACCACAAAAAAATTACCAGCAAGGGCAAACAACACAAACTCAAATTCCATACCAGCCTATCTCAAACCCTAAAAATAAATAAATAACTTCAATTAATGAAGTAGGATAGGGTGAGACAATGCAAGTTAATGCCATTAATAACTTACAAATGAGATATTGAAAAATAGTGAACAATCCTCCAATAGTTATTATTGAAGTACCTGAGCAAAGTGAGAGAGCTAAACATGTTCCAAAAACAAAAGAAACTAGGGATGACCAAGAGAAAGACAAGAATGTGCATGTAACTCTTTTCCCAGAGAGATTAAAAGAAATGCAACATGGGGAAGAGACATCACTTGTTTAAGAGCTGAAAATTTTGAATATTTAGGTCCCACTCTTAAGAGAAATAAGGGATATTCCTGAATTGAACCAAACCATTAGGAACCATTACATAAATACTTCATCAAGGAAGAAGAAATACCCAAAAATAGTCAAAGTAGAAGGAAATCTAGTTGACCTTGTAGCTAGAGATCTTCTTTCACCAAAATATGGAGGCCCTAGGAGTCTAGTCATTAATATTTTTGTAAATGGTCAGTCAATATCTAACATTTTGGTGGATCTTAGTTCTTCCATCAATGTCATAACAACAGATACATTTAATGTGTTTTCCTTGACATGATTAAAATAAAACCAATATTGTCCTCTAGTTAGTTGATTGATCTATTATTGTACCAGATGGAGTAATTGAGGATGAAATGCTTACAGTTGAATCCTAGGAGTATCTGGTAGATTTTATAGTCTTACATACTAAAGCTCAAAAGATGGGATATCCAGTCATTTTAAGAAGAATCTAGATAGCTGTTGTTGCTTCCTACATTGGTTTTAGGTCAAGAAAAATGACTATTTCAAATGGGAAATAAGTAAAAAATATTTCTCTTTATCCTCCAGCCCAACCATATGTGGATTTTTGTGAACGTGTGTGGGTATATTCTTCAGATACTAATAACATGAGTTCTTCTTATTTGGCCACTGTACGTCGGAAAAGTGACAGGCGAGTGTGAGAATCAACAAGTAACTCTTTCGCGTACCTGACCTCCCGAGGTCGTGCCGAGACAACCGGTGGGGATGGAATATGCAGACAAACTAGTTAGGCAGTCTAATGTCTTTGACATGCACTAGTGGAATTTGTGAATCTAAGGCAAAGAAGGCCCTTCTAACTTAGACTGGCATGATAGATTGATCAGCGAGGATGACTGCTCGAAGGCTCCAATCAATATCGAGCTCTGGCGTGATTCGATCTATGGGTTGCGGAATACGTGGAAAATGACCTGGGATTGTTTCGTGTATATCTCCTGATAAGGTCATATAGTGGATGATGAATACAATCGATTCTATGGATGATTTTCTGGCCTAGTCTAGAATTCCCTAGCTTCGTTAGCCGCTATATCTAGTAAGGACAGTTGTTCGATGATGATAGGTGGAAGTGGGGTGGACTGAAACACTAGTGTGCGTAGGCCAGTATCTATATCTAACTGACTTGTGGATTCGTTGGGCTATGGGATCTGTGGATCACAACCGTAGACTCTTGGTTGTTGCGGTCCTGTTATGGTCATACGCGAGATCAAGTTCTAATCCCTAGTATCCAGTAATCGTATGCTTTCTCAGCTTCTATGTTTAGAACCAATAGTTGTGTAATCTTCTCAGAATACCTTACAGACGTTCTCGCAACCTGGATTCTTAAGCTGGTATCTATATCTACGAGGGTGTCTCCAGCATCTGGCTGTGGAACTAGAGGATCGCACCCGAATGTTTGTTCTCTTTTGAGCCCCTATACAGTCATGTGGATGTTTTCTAGAGTAATCTGTAGTTTGGCTGACTTGACCAAAACGCATGTGCTTGGTTGTCTTCTATGTTTAATCCTCTTAACTGTGAACTGATCAGTTGTAAATCTGTGGTTGTTCGGAATACTTGTATCCTGAGATTTTGGTCTATGTCAACTATTGTTGTGACTAGGTTTGGTTGAGGCACGATTGGCTCAAATATATATTCCCTCGGCTCTTGAGGTCCCGTGATTGTCATACGAAACAAAATGCAATCTAACTGTGATGAAACAAATTCTAACTAAGTGAAATAAATCTAACTACATATAACTCTTATTTTTCTATGAAATATTCTAACAATTTTAAGGAAAGAAAACTATTTTAAGCGTATCTAGAAATAATAGCTAAGCAATAATTTAAAACAGACAAGATAACCGAGTGTGGTTATTTGCTTGTGTGATTTGTAGAATTATTCTAAATGAATAAAATAGCCTGTCTAATCTACTTGCAAGATTCTCGATCCTACCTCAGAAGTGAGGAGTGAATCATAGTTTCTCAGAAACTATCAATCCCCACAGCTTCCTTGGCAATGTCGAGAATAGAATGAAATGAAATAAAGCGATTAACTACTCTATTTGATACGAATCTGACCAGAACTTTGAAATGTAAAACCTGGATTCCGCAGAACAGTGGCGAATCTGATGGTGTATGTAATCTCGTCCCCTCAGTATGATCTTCTCGTTATTTTGTGTTCACTTGGATCCAGAAAAGCGTGTAATGCTAGCACCGATAGGAGTAGATTTTGGGACAAGGACAGCTCAGAATGTAGACCGAGAATGCGAGTAGGAGAGGGATAGCGCAAGAGTACAGAGCTTGGCTTATGTGATTCCTAGCGGGATTTTACTGCGAGTCATGCAACGTGAAGCGACCAGAACCTTTGACTATCCTATACGAAGAGCAAAACCTGCAACTTTAATGGCTTCCTAAGCTATTCTGTTCCAAAATAAAGACACTGCTTGCACAAGTTGGATATGTGGCTTACCAACAGCTGAATAATACTAACCAGGTATATAATGAATTGAACTAAGAACTCTAAGTCACAGTAAAACAAATCTACAGCAAAGAGGAATTCATAGGCAAGCTTCTAATCGGATTGGGTGGAACAACAGCACTGCCTACACAGGGTAAGTGCACCAAGTTGATGGACAAATATAGGGTCATCCGTGGACGTCATATTGCAAAAAATAGTGAAATCTCAACTTGTAGGGATTATTAGCTATACATGCACTCTAAATTAGAAAAAATTATATAAATATGAATCGTAGAATTCAGAATCTAGTTTCTAAAATACTAATTTTTGTAAAAAACGGACAAGTTTAGCTATATTAAACACTTAAAATTATATGACTTACTTTTCTTTTTCGAAAAAACTTATAAGATTGTAGTCCGTTTGCCCGCATTTTGGATGACCAAATCTTGTTGTTATTTTTTTTTCCTTTGGTGAAATGTTAGATGTAGTTGTCTATCTTGGGATGAATTTTATTTTGTATTTTTTTTAGCAATATTTTTTTTTTTATGATTTTTTCCGTGAAAGTGGTCTGAAAATATTTAGAAAATGGAGCGCTTTCCGTTTGCCCGCCATAACTATATCAAAAAATATCGAAATCAATTTTTTTTTTTAAGGTGTATATAATTTGTCCACGCTTGGGATGGTATAATTTTTATCATATTTTGATAAGCGAAACAAAAGGTACAGTCTTAAACGTAGACATGAACATTCATGGGAAAAATGTCTTAAGGACCTATTGTTAGTAATAAATTATAAAATGATATTTATCTTATTCTATTCACTTTAAAAACAATATTTTTACAAAGCTAAGAGTCTACCTTACGTGATGGCACCATTTTTGTGAAATGTTTTCATTTTTTTAGCATGGTTCAAGTCTTTGGAAGAGCAGATTTGAAGTTTTTTGACCTTTTGCACTTCATAATGACCTTCCATAGCTTTGGTTGGGGAAAAACAAAGATTTTCCGAGGCTAAGGTTCGGCAAATAGCTCCGTGATCACAGTTTTTTGTAAAAATACTGCGAACGCGGTTTATAAAGCACGCTCGTGGTTTATAAAGAGCGCTCGCGGTTTATAAAGCGCGCTCGTGATTTATAAATCATATTTACACACATCCCAATGTCCGAATTACCATGTGATTTTTACTCTCTGACCTTACCGTATGAATTACTGTGAAATTCTGTCTTTTTCTAGGCAGGTTTTTTTATCACCGAAAGCAAAAACATCATGGGAAACAAAAAACGAAGTCAAAAAAGGAAGTCATTAAGTAAAAAAACACCAGATGAATTAGAGGCCAACAAAATTGAAAATGTTGAGCGAATGCAGAAACTTCGTGAATCTAGAAGAGGTTCATCTTCAATCCCAACTACTGTAAGCAATGAAGAACTAGGTAATGTTTCTACTGTCAATGTTGAAGTTGAATTAAATACTCGTGATGAAGAAGTTTTTACTGTCAATGTTGAAGAAGAATTAAATACTCATGATGTAGAAAATGTTGAAATTGAAGGAGACAATGAAAATGTGAATAAGGAAATTCATGTTGAAACTATAGACAAGCAAAATTTGACAAAAACACCTCCTAGGATTTTACATAAGAAACCTAATTTTTTGATTGAAATTGATGAAAACATTTTGAAACCAATGTCTGACAAACTTTCTGAACAACAAATCAGAAGAAAAGCCACTGAAATTTGGGATAATCATTTTGAAATTTTAAATGATTCCCAAAGATGTCAGTTGTTGGCTAGTTTGATGAAATTGATTAAAATGAGACCTACATTAAACACCTTAGTATTGACAACATCTAACATACGTGGTCAAACCTCTACAATTGTTGAAAAACCTTCATGATGCATATCACACTGTTGGTGTCAAGAGACGCACTAGGGATAGTAATATTGTGCGTCGTGTACTTGCTACTAGTGTTGTAAGTGAATCAATTAAAAAACAACGTTTGATTACGTAAATAAGTCGAATGTTGCAAGTTAATCGAAAAACTCTAATGAAAGCAATTGAAAGACGTAATATCCTTCAATCACTCAATAATGTCGATTTTTGGGCATTTTCTGCTAGAGCACCGCGTAAGGACAAAAATAATTCTGATGCTATAAGAGAAGTTGTTATTAAATTTTGGCATGATAACACTAGAGTTTCACCTAATACAAGAGATGTTATAAAACAGAGAGTTGGTTCTACTAATCGTGAACCACATCCAAAGCATTTCTTAGATATGACTCAAACTCAATTTTTTCGTAAGTTTGAACAAGAGAATCTGGAAATTAAAATTAGTCAACGTTTTTTTGAAATGTTGAAACCATTATATGTGAAAATCAGCCATGCTTGCACCACTTGTTGTTGTAGGCAACATGTTGAATTTGCGATGCATTATGCTAAATTTTTACGTATTCGTTCTATTTTTCATTCTGAAACTATGTTATCTGAATGTGGTGTTCAAGTTCCACCAATATATTCTAGGGATTTCATTCCTACTATATTTTGTGAAAAAGAAGTTGGACAATTTTTTTATAGTCAGGATTGTTTAGATGGAAGTTGTAGTACATGCGGCGGATTACCTAAATTGGAAAGTTGCATCCATGAACAAATTGAAGGTACAATAGGACATAATTTAGTTGAATTTGATAAATATAAATCAGTTTCATACCAGTTGAAAGATGGAAAAGAGTCGAAACGGTGTGAGCTAGTTACAGAACAAATGCCCATTTTTCAATTTATGACAAAATTTAAGGATGAAATTGTTTATGAGTATGCGAGGCATACACATAGAGCTCAATGGTTGGATGAACAATTCAAGCTATGCAAAGACACATTTCCTATTGGTACTATTGTTTCAGTGGTCGATTTTGCAGAGAATTACACATTGCAACCAAAAATGGAGGTTCAATCGCAATATTACAACTCAGTACAAGTTGCCATTTTTGTGCATATAGCATTTCTACATTCTCCTGACAGTACAGAGAATGATCGAAATTTTTTAAGAGAGTACCACTTTTATATTAGTGATGATCGTACTCATTTTACTGAATTTGTGCAAGGGTGTTTCTAGTTATTTTATGGAAACTTGTGTGATAGGGACATCCACTTCAAACAACATTATATATGGTCAGATAATTGCACATCTCAGTTTAAGAATGCACGAATGTTTTATTGGATGAGCAGAATGCATGTCAAGATGGGTGTGCAACATATTTGGAGTTTCACTGAGGCTGGACATGGAAAAGGAGAGCATGACAGTGTAGGGGCATGTGTGAAAAGAGCTCTTGCAAGAGAAGAGTTGAAGTACAAAGATGGTGCTGAATTAAAAGATGCAAAGAGCATAGTGGAATGGTGTACTAACAACATGGCCCGAGGTTCTCAAGAAAATTCCACAGTTTACAGATTTTTTTGGTTGATAGAGGAAAAACATATTGCTAACTACGAGGATTGTATGACACTCACTGGGTCTAGTGATATGCACTCATTTTGTAGCTCAGACGCTACTTCGTGGGCCATATGGACAAGAAAGTTGACATGTTTTTGTGCATCTTGTATCGAATTTGTCACTGCTGAGTGTGATTCACAAGAATGGGTGGAAGGATGGATTTGTAGGCCTCTAACTCCGCTTCCTAGTTATCAACCTCCACAAGCATTACAACTTGTTTCTGCAGATGAAGTTTCAACATCCAAGGACTTCGACAAAATTTCGATTTTGGTGCGACAAGGTATTTATCCAGTTATTTATTTAATTTTTGTATTGAGTTATGTCCATTGAAATTTTAATATGTAATTTAAATTTGAGTTTTTCAACCTTGGTTATTTTTTTGTAGGACACGTGTTTGCAGTAATTGCGACAGAAGACAATGAAGAAGGAACAGACTATTTCTTATGTCATTGCATCGAGGAAAGAAAGAAGTTGACTTCTCCTATTATAGATGGCGAAGAGATTGAGTATCCTACAGGGTCAGTGGTAGTTATTGGAACTTGGCTTCGACGGTATCCATTAAAAAACTCCTCTGTTTGGGTGTTTGAAGACTTTGAGACACACAGGAAAATACTCTTATATTCACATCTAGTTCTAGCGACAAATATTCAGTTGTATAGATATCGAGGAAGACCTAATAACAAGATTCTTTGGAAGGTTCGAGAGTCAGATCATGAAGCAATCTTGTCTGCTATTCAGAGTAGATCCGATCCTGATGGTTCATTGGAATGAATTTACAATGCTCAGTGTCTGGTATATATTTAATTTCAAGTTTCAATTTATATAGCGTATATATATATATATATAATTTTTTTAGTTTAAAGATCTAGATTTAAGTTTGAATATATTTTATTTTAAATTTGTGTATTTTGTATGTCATGTATATAGATCTAGTATATGGTTTTGATTTGAAACTTAAATTTCTTTGACTAACAATTTTATGCTTAGGTTAGTGGTGCCAAAAAAGCTTCCACCTTCACGTGGTTGGTATCGTTAGTAGAGAATTTTAAATTCTCGAAGCTAAGAGAAGCTTGAACATTGTTTGAAAAATTTGTAAATTTTGAAAAGTCAAGTTTGTAAATTTTGAAAATATTGTAAATTTTGAAAATGTTGTAAATTTTGAACAAGTTGTAAATTTTGAAAAAGTTGTAAATTTTGAAAACGACTCCTCTAGGTGGCACGGAGTCCGAGTAGTCACCCGTCGAATTTGAATGATATTTTGGTCTCAGGGCTCTTAAGGGACTAAGCCCGAACGAAGTAGCCCGGAAGCAACGACCCTTTCGCGCACCAAAACACCACCTCCTCTAGAGTTTACCTGCCCACCCGGATGTACCGGCGCAGGCGTTTCGGTGCCACGGCCCACCATTTGCAAAATACAACGTTTGACAACCTTACACTAGCTCCAACTGCACTATTTCGCGCGTTTGCAAACATTAGGACAGCGAGAGCACCAAAATGAGAAGGAAAAAAATGAGAGAGGCTATTGTAGATGGTCCATATGCCAAGGTGCCGGATTAGACGAGGCCTCTCTAGGTGCCACGGAGTCCGAGTAGTCACCCGTTGAATTTGAACGATATTTTGGTCTCAGGGCTCTTAAGGGACTACGCCCGAACGAAGTAGCCCAGAAGCAACGACCCTTTCGTGCACCGAAACACTGCCTCCTCTAGTGTTCACCTGCCCACCCGGACGTGCCGGCGTAGGCAGTTCGGTGCCACAGCCCACCGTTTGTAAAATACAGCGTTTGACAACCTTACACTGGCTCCAACTGCACTATTTCGCGCGTTTGCAAACATTAGGATAGCGAGAGCACCGAAATGAGAAGGAAAAATATGAGAGAGGCTATTGTAGAGGGTCCATATGCCGAGGTTTCGGATCAGACGAGGCCTCTCTAGGTGCCACGGAGTCCGAGTAGTCACCCGTCAAATTTGAACGATATTTTGGTCTCAGGGCTCTTAAGGGACTACGCCCGAACGAAGTAGCCTAGAAGCAACGACCCTTTCCCGCACCGAAACACCACCTCCTCTAGTGTTCACCTACCCACCCAGATGTACCGGCGTAGGCGGTTCGGTGCCACGGCCCACCGTTTGCAAAATACAGTGTTTGACAACCTTACACTGGCTCCAACTGCACTATTTCGCACGTTTGCAAACATTAGGACAGCGAGAGCACCGAAATGAGAAGGAAAAAAATGAGAGAGGCTATTATATAGGGTCTGTATGCCGAGGTTCCGGATCAGACGAGGCCTCTCTAGGTGCCACGGAGTCCGAGTAGTCACCCGTCGAATTTGAACGATATTTTGGTCTCAGGGCTCTTAAGGGACTACGCCCGAACGAAGTAGCCCGGAAGCAACGACCCTTTCGTGCACCAAAACACCACCTCCTCTAGCGTTCACCTGCCCACCCAGACGTGCCGACGTAGGCGGTTCGGTGCCATGGCCCACCGTTTGCAAAATACAGCGTTTGACAACCTTACACTGGCTCCAACTACACTATTTCGCGCGTTTGCAAACATTAGGACAGCGAGAGCACCGAAATGAGAAAGAAAAAAATGAGAGAGGCTATTGTAGAGGGTCCATATGCCAAGGTGCTGGATTAGACGAGGCCTCTCTAGGTGCCACGGAGTCTGAGTAGTCACCCGTCGAATTTGAACGATATTTTGGTCTCAGGGCTCTTAAGGGACTATGCCCGAACGAAGTAGCCCGGAAGCAACGACCCTTTCGCGCACCAAAACACCACCTCCTATAGCATTCACTTGCCCACCTAGATGTTCCGGTGTAGGCGGCTCGGTGCCACGGCCCACCGTTTACAAAATACAGCGTTTGACAACCTTACACTGGCTCCAACTGCACTATTCTGCGCGTTTGCAAACATTAGGACAGCGAGAGCACCGAAATGAGAAAGAAAAAAATGAGAGAGACTATTGTAGAGGGTCCATATGCCAAGGTTTCAGATCAGACGAGGCCTCTCTAGGTGCCACGGAGTCTGAGTAGTCACCCGTCGAATTTGAACGATATTTTGGTCTCAGGGCTCTTAAGGGACTACGCCCGAACGAACCTCTTCATCAAGAGTGATTCACTAACTTCTGGTAAGTCTTAATGAACCTCTGACTCTTCCATTTATTCATCCTCTTCACCTTAAGTCACATGAAAACCTCTTACTTTTCTAGTTGATGAATTTTCAGGGCATCTATAAGACCTATGAGTTACATATTTATTGCATCTAAAACACTTACCCAAGAATTTTCCTCTTACTCTTTGATAAGGTCTTCTTCCTTTTAGTTCATAGCTTCCTCTTGAACTCTGGGATCTATTAGCTTCCTCCAAATATGATTGCAACTACCTCTTACTACCTTGGTCACCTCTACCTCTAAGAATTCTACATAGTCCTCTTTTATATGAAGTTTGTTTCCTTGAAAGCCTCTCTTTAACTTTGAGTGCCAATTGATAGGATTATTCAGCTATCCTAGGTGAAAGCATGTTGATCTCATCTTGAATGGTAAATTTTAGACCATTAAGATACCTTACGACCTTTTCTAAATCATCATCTACATGTCCCACTCTTATAGTCTATAATGCCCCAACTTTCACCCCCTCAAATAATGAAATATCATTTTCAACCATGGATATTATAAAAAACTAAGATTACAAATAATAGATTAATAAAATTAAAATTAATTTAATGGGGGAAGTAATTGTGTAAAGTTTGGTGCGTGGTTGAAATGGAAGAGGAAAATAATGGAGGGAAACTTGGAGTGTGGCAGGTCTATGGTAGGGGTTGGTATGGGGTAGTGTGAAGGCATGGGATTTCCTGGAAATCATATGAGAATCCTCCCATCATTTCTGACATGGCATTTTCCTTGCATAATAATACAAATAATTCATTCGAGATAAAGAGGCGTTAACCATGGAAAAACCTAAGTTAATGTTGTAGATTTAACAATAATTGGATAGTTGCAACAAGTACAAAAGAAGAGCACTATTTTATTAAAAATGGTAAGTTAAAGTAGGGGTTCTGTGCTCCCATAATTTAATAAATATAATGTTACAGGAAACTGTGCTACATGGATCTCCTGCTAATAGCCATCCTAAAATCATTCCATTATGGGTTATATCAACCTGCACAGGGAGAAAAACATGTAGCTCAAATATCCCCTCATCTTACTTTATGAAAATCGATTGACCCAGACTTGTATCTATATTTCTGTTTGTATATCTGAAGTGGGTTCAATTGTATTTAAGGAAAAACACTTATAAATTGATTCATTGAGCATCCAATATTATAAATAAGGTGTGGAAGTTATGGAATCAATATAATAATTCATATTTTTAGAAGTGACATGTAAACAAAATAAAAAACTAGAGAAAAATAATGAGAAAAATAAAAAGTAATCAACCTACAAAAAATATCCAACATGTAAAACTACAAATGATTGAAGAGAGGGAGAGAAGCAATATTTCTCACATTTAAAAAATATCCAACATGTAAAACTACACATTTATTGACTACGCTTAAAGCATCTTTCTCACTCCCAAATTCTAAGTCCGCCATTTCATTACTTTTTCTTCATGTAAATTGGTACCCTCAAGAATCAATGCACGTTATACATAGCACATCTCTAGTTACTAATACTTAAGTTGGCTTGATATAGAGCTGTTCAATATTGTTTTAGTTTGAAAAATAAAAATTCAAAATGCCCATGGCACGAAATATACCACAAATAATAATCAGAAAGATACTAGAAAATATATAACTAGAAGTGATACACTAAATCCACCGAACAGAGATCAAAACCCACTTTCTCAGAGTTAGCAATAATACCAAAATAACCAAATTTATAGCCTTATTTAACCAACACACATGGATATATATATATATATATATATATATATATATATATATAAGAATCAAATAAAGTGTGCTCCAGACGCGCATGTCTCTGAAAATATATATGTACATGTATAAGTTCATAATGTATGTATACATCTCGAACTAAGCACGTGCCATAATGTACATATGGGACCACATGCAGTCGCAAAAGGCTAGATATATATACAATGGACTGTGAATAGATGTACTCATGACCACATATATGTGGCATCCAAGTGGACCATAAATCTACTCATGAAACATCTTCCCTCTCTTCGCCCTGCTAGAAGTAGCACGTCCACGACCTGGGGATGTAGTGGAGGGAGATGCCACTATGGATTTCATCTGTGTGGTCCTAGGTGTCTCCAAGCATGCCTGCAACCTAACCTGCACATTCATAAACAACAAGTTTTTAACACCCAAAATTTTAAAATACCTTCAAAATTTAGAAACTTGTACAATTTAATTAAAATGCATGTGCAATCTTACCGCAATGTCATGATCCCTATCGATTTGTTGTTGACGCGTCGTAGGGACAACAATAGACTCACGAGGGGTAAGCTACATACAAATAATTAATTTTCAAATTAAATATTTCACACATATATATACCTACAAAATTTGATATTGTAGATTTAAGTTTAATAAGAAATAATGAACCTCCAAAATTTAACAAATTTAAAAAATTGTGTACCTCGGTTAGTGGATTTGCAGATGCTATGGCAGTATCTACAACAGCCTCCACAGTCTGCATATGTGGAGGAGTCTCTGTAGCAGTCATAAGCTATACAAAAAACATGTACAAATCAGTTTATTAAAATCTACTTAAGAGCTATACAAAAAACATGTACAAATCAATATTTAGTTACTCAAGAAAGAATAAAAATACATTATTAAATTTTATCTTCTATTTAGGCTAAATACATAGGATCTATAAATGTTAGCATGGAGGCCATCTATCTTCATAAGATGTTGACAACTACTACTACTACTACATAGACCATACATATCATGTATATGGTCTTGAACCTACATGTTTTCCAGTTCTATAATCTTCTTTGTAGAATCTAAAGTCTTATCTTCTCCTGCTCCACTACCTGTCACATCTAGCTCATCCCAGAATCTTCCTAAACAAGCTAAGTTTCTCTCCCCTCTTGTATATTGATAAAGTTATTGTTTATCACTTAGTCCATTTCAAGTTGGAATGAATTATTTTTGTCATGCTTAATTGATGTTGGAAGTTAATTAGATAATAATTGTCTACCTGTTTATAATCCTTGTACCTTTTTCAGTAGAAATTTTAAATAAGGGTATAAATATGACCAATACATTATAGCTCCTCAAACCCATTATGAGGTGTGGCATAATATATAATAGAATACAAGCCCTTGATTCATCCCTCACACATGGAAACATGCACAAATTTAGCTCATGTTTGATCTATGGGAAGAAACATGGATAACTTCAAACTGGTAGTTTGTTGTTGTTATGGGTACTCTTAAGGAATCAAATGGTCCAATGTTTCTTCTTAATTTTATTAGAGTGAGAATAGAGGATCCTTAAATTTTCCAAGGTCACCCTACTAGGTTTTAGTGAATGAATATTTATATATGACCAATCGTTAGATTTCTTACTCAACAAACCTAAAAGTACTATCTAGGTTGACTAAGCCAAGTAACCCTTTTGAAAAAGTTAATATTAGAAGTGTATGGGATAGGTTCGTAGGGGGTGGATAGGTTGGATTTTAACTTATCCTAAACCTACAAACATGTCCATGATGTCTAATAAATTAGGTCTGAGACACATGGAGGATTATGCATATGTTCAATAACATGTGCAATGATTTGTGAGGGGTTGGGATGGAGAATACTTGTTATCTAGTAGAAGCGAAGTGGATATAGAGTGAGACATTTCCTTAAGTTGTTCAAGTTATGTTTGAATGAGATATATATCATTATAGTTGTAACACGTCATGTTTCCAAGTGTTGGGAATACATTTAGGTACTACAAATTACCCCCATTTCAATATAGTATTGATAAATGTTGGATTAATAGATAAGAAACAAGTAAATACAAACCTCACTTCTTGATCATACAATGATGTTGTTACTTTCCCTGGACCTTTTTAATTGCCACTTATAATTCAGTTCCGACTTAGTTACACCTCCAATCCATATCATAAACTTCCCCTAATCATATGGAAAGGATCGCATAGATTCTTTTTAGATAAAGGGTACAAGAGGCATTTCAACCCTCAGTTTTTACATTTATCCCATCACTCTTATCAATTCATTACAAGAGATTTGTAACACTCAAACTGCTGGTTTTAAAACTCATGCGAGGTCCCACATTCTCTTTCCTGTGCACAGTAGCTTTTAGTTCCCTGAGAACCAGGAAATGTATGACCCTGTCACGGACTTCCCTGTGTAATATACAAAGAGAAAAATACTAACTACATTACAACTACACGGTAAACAAATTATAATAATAATCCATGTGCCAATTACCCACTGATTTCCATAAACATCTGTAATTTTGGTACCCAACTTGAAAACTTAAGCCTTTGAACCAGCCCTTTTTCTCCTTTTTTTTTTTACCAACCTCTTTCCTTTCTTCTTTTCCTTTTTTTCTCTTTTCCCCATTTTGTTCTTCTCTTCCCTTCCCCCCCTACTAGTCACGCTTAGCCCCATCCTGTCAACCATGGATTCGTTTCCTTCACCGGCTCGTGCCTCCTATTTTAAAATAAAATAAAACAATTAGTTTCTTTACATGTAGGTACATGCACCGCTTTACCAATCATTTATTATTATTATTTCTATAATCTCAAACATTGTGATTATACACTATTGTACATATACTATATTCCATTTTTAAGTCGATTTTTTAAAATTACCTATGAAGATCCAAATCGTGGCTTTGGCTCATTTAGTTCCTAAATAACATCCTCAGCATCTCTCTATAGAAAAAAAAATCCTTATGTTCCCAGAACCGGCAAATTCCGATGCTAGTCCTGAAGTCGGCATCACGGCACCACATGATCACACAGTGGTGCTGGTGCCCATAGAACTTCCGGTGCCTCCACCAACCAAATCACCGGATGCACATACTGGGTGCTAGGCTGGGTCCTGAGAGGGTCCAGTTGAGTCCACCTCAATGAACTGTTAATGTACTCAATCTCTTCACACCACCATCCTTCATATCAGGCGGGATAACTGAAGGCCCTAGTGGGCCCGGTTTTGGCATGGGGCGATCCTAGGTTTCTGACACGCCGCTGTGCACCAGGCTGTCTGTGTAAGAGGCCACCTACTCCCGACCAAACCCAAGTCGCCGTGAAAAAGTCAAAATAATTCGGCGGGACTCAGTTGAGCACAACCACTCAAAATACTTAAATTTCTTCAAAAAATCCACAAGGCCGAAACCTCATTGTTGTGGCCATGGGGTGATAATCAAAAACCATTCCACCATCCCGGTCCCAAATTCTAATTGGGTTCTTTCGATTGCATATCATGGACAAATGGAGGGAACCCATGCAAGTAACTGCTCACGGGGGGGCTCCATTGGTGTTCTAGGGCTCGTAAATTACGCACAAATGTTTAGGCTCGTTGTACCATATTTTTTGTCTTGACCCTTTCTTTTTCTTTTGGCCGTTTACCTTCCCCCCTTTCCAGAATATGCTGAGATAGTTTTCACTTTTCCGCCATCACCCCGATTACTACATCACTTCTTAAAGGTTTGTTCCAATCTATTCTGTATTTTGTTTTGGCCGTTGGCAGAAGAGACACTGTCCCACCCAATCAATGTGTGCAATGATCGGCTCAAAGTCATGCGCGGGTATTGGAATTCGTAGCATGATTTTGTCTTCCTATTATAGTTTGAATTACGGTTTCAATGACAATTTATTCTTGGATTCTTCCAATGAGATGATCTTGCGTTCTGTTGGCTCAGTGGGGACAAGAAGGAGCCACAGGGGGCGGATCTAGTTTGGAGGAGGGTTTTGAGGCATGTTCGGAGTGGTTTTTGAGGAATTCCATGTTCGGTGGGTTTGAGGAATTGTTTTGACGGTTTGTAATTACGATCCCTGAGCTTTCCGACCCCATTACTGATTATAATAATCAATAAAATTGTATAAAAAATAACATAACAATTCCACAAAAAACCCATGAAAAGGCACCACAAAAAAACCCTTAAAATGCCAAAAAATGATTACAATGCCCGGGGACTCCCTCTAACTTCCTTCGTCCCTTGGAGGGGCCCTATGGTTGAATTCATCGCTATCCAGAAGGTGATGAGCAATTTTGAGATAGGATTGACCAGTGCGAGTTGAATGAATAAACGTTAGTAAAAAGTCGCAGTGTCCGAAATGAAAAATTCGGAAAATAACGTATGTTCAGGGACTGTTAAATTTTGTCTCCAGAGTTTCGTCGCTCGCACAGCTTTTATAACCGATGATCACGGTTATCCAACATCACGATCGCGGACTAGGTTGGTATTATTACACACAACTAGAATTCAATACCGCCGATCGCTTCTCGGCCTCCGGTTTAGGAATGCGCTGCAGTTTTAAAACCGCGCATCGCGGACGGGGGTACCTTATTGTTCGGAGCTTGTTATGTCCACGGAATTTATCCACCAATCTTTCGTGCACGTCTTACCCCACAGATTGAGTCTGTGCTTACCAACAGATGAGTGAGTATTTTAACCAACAGATGATCATACCACCATCCAGCTGAATTTTTCAAGCTATGGCTTCTAAACAAGCTATACACCTAACTCAAATTACAAACACTTAAAATCCGCACTGGGAATGCGAGCAAAGATCAAACTTTCCAAATCAGGGACCCAAGCGGCAGATCCAAAAAACTCCAGACCAATTCTTAACCAAATCATCGACACTTTTCGCCTTTCCCCTTAAAATTCCAGAGCCTATTGGCTACCATGTGCAAAACACAATGCATTTACCTAGGAATTCTTCACAGCATCCAAGTCCCCTTAGCACCCCCCCCAAAAACCCAAAATGGAAACTCCTAACATCCAACTAACCAAACGGAACCAAAAACACTATTCCAGTTGGGACCAAAAACACCTTAATGATGCTCAAGTCAGATTACGAAAAGAAAAGCTGGTGACAATGTTTCTTTGCTATTACACGCCGGACCAAGTCGCGTCAAATAGCATTATGGAAAACATGCACCAAGCAGGAAGTGCTCCGATCTGTAGCAGCCCTGTTTTTTCTTGCTGGCTTCTCCCCCTTCTCTTGGCACCTTGCGGTTACAGACTGGTTCTTTGCCCCGCCCTTGTTTTCAGGGCTTGGCTGGTCTTTGGTTAAGAGCCGCGCCCCTGCAGGGCCTTCGGGCGGTTGGGTGTCATCATTCTGAAGGATAAAGAGGACCCAGGATCTTATACGAGGTGATTTTTTTTTAGAAATATTATTTTGTGGGAATGCGGGGGCGACAAACAAAGCTTGCGCCCCTTTGGGGGCGAAGTGGGGCATTTTCTTTTTTTTATTTTTTGTACCTATGCGGGAGTGTTTTTTTAACACATACCTTCGAGGGCGTCTTCCCTTTCGGATTTATCCTGAAAACCTTGCGAGGCACGCTTTCCTTTTCCCGGAGGACCTGTATAATCATTGGGGAACTTGTTACACCTCCCCTGTTGCTCCGGCTTTTTTTTCTTGTTTTCCCCCGGTCTCCTTTGTTGTTTTTTTAACCGTCTTTATATTCCTTACAAATTTTGGTATCGTACCATAGGCACCCTCGGATTTTCTTTTTTCTTTCTTAATTTTTTTTTTTGAAAGAAGAAGATCCTTTTTTTTTTGAACGAGATTTTAAACCGACCAGTCGAAAGCGAACCCCCCCCCCCCCTCCTTGAAAGAAGACACTTGAAATTTTTAGTAACCCGAAATGAACTGGATGACCAGATCCGAAATTTATATTTACCGACCCATAGACTATTTTTTCCCTTTTCCCTGTCCTTTCTTCTCTCCCTTTTCCTTCCCCTCCCTCCCCCACAATGATTTCTCTACCCCTCACCGAACACCCGATTTTTTAACTTTCTTCGCCCTTCCCTTTGCACTTTTTACCACTTTTTTTCTTTACTTTTTTCTCTACTTCACCTCTATGCCATCCCCTCCCTCTTCCCCCCTTTTTCCTCTCTTTTTCCTTTTTTTTTCGACAGATAGACAGATCTTTTGATACGACTTTTTACGCAATGGAATTTATCTTCTTCCGTACAGTCTTCTCTTTTAGAAGAAAGTTTATCACTTTCCCCCCCTCGTTCCCTGAAATACCGTTCTCATTCCAGAAGAGGCCAATAAAACGGTTGGGTTTTCAGATTGTTTTATTGGCCCTATTTACTTGAAATGGAGGACCCCGTTTCTTTTAGACCCACGTCTATACTTACCACGTCTGTTGTCTTGAACCCCATGACCTTTGCATTCCATCTTCAAATTCATTAACATGAATGCAAAATGAAAAGACGACCTCAAGGTCAGATTTAGATACAATAATTTTGGCAAAACAAACACTAAAATAAAAGGGAACCAGAGAACCCCCCTGTACCATTTGTGCAGGGCATTAGGAACTACCCCTACGTCATGGCGCCCCCACGAACCTGGTGAAAAAATCATTTTCAAAACGAAAATAATAGAACAATATATAGATACTGGAAGCCGCGGGGGCCCATTTTCCCTATTCATCCTTACGCGAAGCTCGATTTGATAGATTTTGAGCTCTGGGCCCACCAGGTGACGCTTTTTATGGCGAATAGACGTCGAAATGTCCTGGAGTGAGATAGCGATCATGCCCCACGTGCGCACGCCACCCCGCCCCGGAGAGATCAAAAGTTGGTTTTCTTTAATTCGCATTTTTCCCCACTTCAAACTTGAAATGGCTTAAAAATTCTTTGCATTGGGGGGGGTATTGCGGGGGTTTGGCGATTTTGAAAATGCTAGGTTCAAAAGGTCTCCACCTAGGAGGGGGGCGCCTTTCTGGGTCAGGCTTTGTTTTTAGCCAAAATGGTAATTTTTTCATTTTTTGCGGGATTTTTTTAGTTTAAAAACCCCGGGGTTTTTTAGTAGACCGCTGACGCTAGCTTGGCCAGGGCAGCGGTTAGATGACCTCCGCCACACTCGTTCAGGTCCGGCGGTTACAAAACCCCGCCCTCTGATCAGGGCGGTGGTGGTTTGCACAGGAAAGCAAAGGACTTGGCTTTGAGGTTTTCTTTGTATTTTATCACTTCTATACATTTTTATGACTCCTTGGCATGATGAGATACTAACTTGCTCTGTGTTGGTGTTTTTTTGGTTGTACTGCAAGGCGGGGAGCAGTAGTACATTAGATGGAGTCGAGAGATCGAGACGGGATTGTGATTGGTTTCCCGGGGTGTGGATGCCCTTTTCTCCAGGTATGAGAGGATACATTACAGAGGTGCTGGCATATTGCTATATAGCGCGGCCCATGTCGCCTCTTAGTCAATTCCCTTGTGACGTGTTTTCTATTGGGATCCTTGCAGATTGGAACACTTCCAACCTGCCAGGGTGCTTCGCGGTGAGTGGACAAGTACTTTGGAGGATGTTCTAACGTCTCTCCTGGGTGGGTCCGATATCGGGACGGAGACTCACCCACCTCGGACGAACAGTAGGGTTGTCCCGAGCACCGATACATAGTGGGGAGTTTCACATGGGGGGGATGCAAAAGCTATCTCCATGGGGCCCGAAGAAGGGAGTGAGAGCTAGATCATGCGTCTTTGCCCATCCCCGTATTTCGACAGCTTTATAAGTGGGGGGATCCTTGCCTCAAGGCTGATCGGAGACAAGGGAGGGGGATTACTTACTATACTGCTGGGCCCCCATCATTGCACAGCTAGAGGGCATGGTCAGATTCTGCCTGGGCGCGCAGATATTTTGGGGACCACTTATCACGAACTTATAAAGGGTGGTCCGCTTTTACCCAGGGACAGTCTTTGAGCCACCCTAACTATAGTCCCAGTAGAGTGGGTGTATGAGCCGCCTTCACCTCCCCCTTTAGCAGAGGCGTGGATCCGGGGTGGCAGATCCCGCGCGGCCCCCCCCCGTGAGGGCAACAGGATGTTCAGAAGTCGGTGATTAGAACCCTCACCAGCCAAGGTAGCGGATTCCCTAACCCCATACGCCTATATGAAGGCCACACCGTACCAGCCTCATGTCCCCGGCATTTGGGGAGAGGAGGCTCTCAAACTTGATATTCTGATACACCACCAGGGCAGCTATTGACCGCTGTGGGGACGCCGGGGGCCGGCCTAGCGGAGGTACCATCCTTTCAGTTAGGGTTCCTCATGCAGTGTCGGCCTCCCATATGTGGGGCCTGCCTTCCTCCTATGGCACCAGTCTATACGATTAGGGTCACAGGAGGCTAGATGGGGGGCTCGAGGCCGGGGTTGGACAGTGGTCATCCTGGTATTCCTATTCTAGCCAAGGGGATTGTTAGGGCCAGAGGGAGAGTGTGGTTGCGCCTCAGTAGCACCTTTACCTTCAGATTTACTGGGGTCCTGCTCATAGTAGCGATGAACCTATAGATAATTGACTCTGTGATTCTGAGCCGAAGTCCATGAGGGAGGGTCAGAGGAGCAGACGGATTGAAAGTGATCCTGAGTGGCATGACACTCAGGATATTATTGCAGGCAGGAGAGGCGAGGAGAAGAGAAGAGTGCACGAGAGGAGGACTCCTAGTTTAAGAGGAGCAACTCCTTCAGGCGTGGTTGGAGAGGGTGCGAGGTCTGGTGCGGGACGTCAGGTTGCCCCTACTAACAGGAGCAGCCCCTCAGTCACGGACTTCCGGCATCGGCACGCGGGCGCGGCCTAGTGAGTACCATCTTGGAGGCCCGGTGATCCGCAAGTAAGTTATCCTCTCCATCTTTAATGTTAGTTTGATTTAGACTTGTTTTAACTGTATCTATCCTTATTATTTGTATCTTTTTGTATAATTTAGTCTCTTGCCTAGTTTCTAATCATCTTTCTTCTTTGTTTAAAGAGATCGTTGATGTCAGTGGGGTCTAATCCATAGGGTATGCAATGATTCGATCCGATGATCCTATGGATAAGACCAGCTGCGGAACGCTATCTGTAGATAGATGCAGGGAGCAGTCAGCAGCCGGTAGGCATATGACGTCTTTGTCCTGTTTGGCCATGTGGCCAGGATGGTGTCGACTACGTACAGAGTTGGCCTAGGCTATAGGACGCGAGCATTATGAGGAAGGCCATTTATCGTGGCGAGACCGCGGATGATACCTCGAGACAATGAGGCCCCCTCCCCGTTGATTTCAGAGCACCGGCCGTAGCCGGGAAGTCCTAGCGAGGGCGGAACCACCTCAGAGGCTGGTAGAGGAGGGGTTGAGAGGCGGAACTTAGCCCTTGTATATTTTGTACTCATGGATTCTTTTGTATCTCACGGGTCTTTGCGCGTAGTTCCTCTCGACCATCCTAATAAATGATGGCATTGTTTATACAAACATGATTATTTACCCTATAGTGAATGATTTTAGATCAAAAGCTTGTCACCCTCACGTTTGTCCTTTTCAATTTCAAACTGCTTTGGGATCACTACCGATGTACGAGTTTTACTATGCTTTCTAGAATGTATGCAAGAGGAGAACAGATGATGCAAATGCTGCTTTATTTTTGTGTTTCCTGATGCTGATACATGATATTGTAGATATGATTGTGATCTTAAATCTTAGACCTCTACTGTGAGATTTGGATACCTCATGTCTTGTGTGTTGGCAAAAGTGATGAAACCATAACCAGATGATGAAAAGATAACTGCCCCACCCACTCCCAACTCCACGCAAACTAGTAAGATGCGAGGGCTCATACACACAACGAGACACAAAGGGCACCAAGTCTATGAAAAAAAAAAAAAAAAGAGGTGAAACGGTAGTGATGAAGACAAACGACAGCTTTGGTGGAACCAAATTGAAAACCTAACAAGTTACCCACCCGAAGACTTCCATAGTTTCGGGTGCCAACTTGCTTTGCTGTTATCCAGGAATTGACCAGTTAGATGGGCCACATAAAAGAAAAAATTCTGGTTTTTTGGTTTTAGGATTTTTAACTCTCCTTGGAATTTGAGCATTGATTCATTCGTTTTTACTCAAAGTTTGAATAGTTGTTTATGACCTTTAACCGTTTTGCATTGTCTAGAGGACCCCCTACCACTTTGCCGCTACTAGTTAACGAAGCGTGGGTTTTATCACTGTGGGTAAGGCATAACGCCCCGCAGTCAAGGGCCATTTCCATCCTTTCCCAAACCTACGTAACTAGTAAGAGACGCAAGCTCATCCACGACGGTTGGGGGCAAGGAAATGGTAAAAATAATTTTTTTGTTTAATCACTTTTGGACTGTCTTGTTGATGTGAAATGTCAGTATAGGCCTTGTTTCCAAGAGATGTGTATATGGGATAAGATGTGACAACATGAAGGTTCTAGATAGAACAGAAATAGGCAATCGCTCCCAATCCTAAGAAAGAAACAAAGCGACAACAAATTGAAGATCTTGGTATGGTTATCATTAAGCTTCGTCATATTTGATTTATTGATAAAAGTTCTGAATGTTGTGATATCGAAAACGGGAGAGATATGATTAGAAAGTTTCTGTGCCAACAACATCATGAATTGTAATGAATACTTTGAGACTAGATTCCTTGATCACAATTTGTGTAAGAACAATGGGGACAAAATGAATCATAATCTATATGAGAATGCAAGTGTAGATATTATATAAGAGCGTTAGCTGCTGATGACATAGAAACGGTTTGAGGGTGGAGGGAATTGACTGTTTCGCCAACACTCCTCACCTTCTAGGTGCATAAGAGTGATTCACATACTTCTGGTAGTCTTAATGAACCTCTGACTCTTCCATTTATTCATCCTCTTCACCTTAAGTCACATGGAAAACCTCTTACTTTTCTAGTTGATGAATTTTTCAGGGCATCTATAGACCTATGAGTTACATATTTATTGCATCTAAAACACTTACCCAAGAATTTTCCTCTTACTCTTTGATAAGGTCTTCTTCCTTTTAGTTCATAGCTTCCTCTTGAACTCTGGGATCTATTAGCTTCCTCCAAATATGATTGCAACTACCTCTTACTACCTTGGTCACCTCTACCTCTAAGAATTCTACATAGTCCTCTTTTATATGAAGTTTGTTTTCCTTGAAAGCCTCTCTTTAACTTTGAGTGCCAATTGATAGGATTATTCAGCTATCCTAGGTGAAGCTATGTTGATCTCATCTTGAATGGTAAATTTTAGACCATTAAGATACCTTACGACCTTTTCTAAATCATCATCTACATGTCCCACTCTTATAGTCTATAATGCCCCAACTTTCACCCCCCTCAAATAATGAAATATCATTTTCAACCATGGATATTATAAAAAACTAAGATTACCAAATAATAGATTAATAAATTAAAATTAATTTAATGGGGAAGTACTAATGTGTAAAGTTTGGTGCCGTGGTTGAATGGAAGAGGAAAATAATGGAGGGAAACTTGGAGTGTGGCAGGTCTATGGTAGGGGTTGGTATGGGGTAGTGTGAAGGCATGGGATTTCCTGGAAATCATATGAGAATCCTCCCATCATTTATGACATGGCATTTTCCTTGCATAATAATACAAATAATTCATTCGAGATAAAGAGGCGTTAACCATGGAAAAGTTAATGTTGTAGATTTAACAATAATTGGATAGTTGCAACAAGTACAAAAGAAGAGCACTATTTTATTAAAAATGGTAAAGTAGGGGTTCTGTGCTCCCATAATTTAATAAATATAATGTTACAGGAAATTGTGCTACATGGATCTCCTGCTAATAGCCATCCTAAAATCATTCCATTATGGGTTATATCAACCTGCACAGGGAGAAAAAACATGTAGCTCAAATATCCCCTCATCTTACTTTATGAAATCGATTGACCCAGACTTGTATCTATATTTCTGTTTGTATATCTGAAGTGGGTTCAATTGTATTTAAGGAAAACACTTATAAATTGATTCATTGAGCATCCAATATTATAAATAAGGTGTGGAAGTTATGGAATCAATATAATAATTCATATTTTTAGAAGTGACATGTAAACAAAATAAAAACTAGAGAAAAATAATGAGAAAATAAAAGTAATCAACCTACAAAAAATATCCAACATGTAAAACTACAAATGATTGAAGAGAGGGAGAGAAGCAATATTTCTCACATTTAAAAAATATCCAACATGTAAAACTACACATTTATTGACTACGCTTAAAGCATCTTTCTCACTCCCAAATTCTAAGTCCGCCATTTCATTACTTTTTCTTCATGTAAATTGGTACCCTCAAGAATCAATGCACGTTATACATAGCACATCTCTAGTTACTAATACTTAAGTTGGCTTGATATAGAGCTGTTCAATATTGTTTTAGTTTGAAAAATAAAATTCAAAATTGCCCATGGCACGAATATACCACAAATAATAATCAGAAAGATACTAGAAAATATATAACTAGAAGTGATACACTAAATCCACCGAACAGAGATCAAAACCCACTTTCTCAGAGTTAGCAATAATACCAAAATAACCAAATTTATAGCCTTATTTAACCAACACACATGGATATATATATATATATATATATATATATATATATATATATATATATATATATAAGAATCAAATAAAGTGTGCTCCAGACGCGCATGTCTCTGAAAATATATATGTACATGTATAAGTTCATAATGTATGTATACATCTCGAACTAAGCACGTGCCATAATGTACATATGGGACCACATGCAGTCGCAAAAGGCTAGATATATATACAATGGACTGTGAATAGATGTACTCATGACCACATATATGTGGCATCCAAGTGGACCATAAATCTACTCATGAAACATCTTCCCTCTCTTCGCCCTGCTAGAAGTAGCACGTCCACGACCTGGGATGTAGTGGAGGGAGATGCCCACTATGGATTTCATCTGTGTGGTCCTAGGTGTCTCCAAGCATGCCTGCAACCTAACCTGCACATTCATAAACAACAAGTTTTTAACACCCAAAATTTTAAAATACCTTCAAAATTTAGAAACTTGTACAATTTAATTAAAATGCATGTGCAATCTTACTGCAATGTCATGATCCCTATCGATTTGTTGTTGACCACGTCGCAGGGACAACAATAGACTCACGAGGGGTAAGCTACATACAAATAATTAATTTTCAAATTAAATATTTCACACATATATATATACCTACAAAATTTGATATTGTAGATTTAAGTTTAATAAGAAATAATGAACCTCCAAAATTTAACAAATTTAAAAAATTGTGTACCTCGGTTAGTGGATTTGCAGATGCTATGGCGGTATCTACAGCAGCCTCCACAGTCTGCATATGTGGAGGAGTCTCTGTAGCAGTCATAAGCTATACAAAAAACATGTACAAATCAATTTATTAAAATATACTTAAGAGCTATACAAAAAACATGTACAAATCAATATTTAGTTACTCAAGAAAGAATAAAAATACATTATTAAATTTTATCTTCTATTTAGGCTAAATACATAGGATCTATAAATGTTAGCACGGAGGCCATCTATCTTCATATGTATTTGTGTCCAAAGGTAGTTGAGTTTGAGTTTTGGTGCACGAGCCTAGAGGATCTTACTTGTGTGTTATTCCTTTGGAATAAAGAACAGAACCTCCTTCCACCTTGCTGGCTTAGAGATCTTTATTTCGGGTTTTTATGTCCACGGAATTGTCCACCAACTTCGTGCACTTACCCTGTCAAGCGGTTCGGAGTCTGACTACCCAGGGTGGTCTAGCATCAAACACACACATACTTTTCTCCTTTGGTTTTTTAATGCTTTGATGAAGGGTTTTGTAAGTTATTAGGGTTTCTACTTTACTGTTGATCATTACAGGTCATCTCGATGTTGTGTGAAAAAGAGCAACACAATGATCACACAATTTCTAAACAAGCAAAGCACTAGAAAGTTGAGAGCTCAACTACCTTATGATCTAAGACTGTAAATTCCTTGTATTAGATTTTACAACTACTACATAGACCATGTACATATCATGTATGGTCTTGAAACCTACATGTTTTCCAGTTTTATAATCTTCTTTGTAGAATCTAAAGTCTTATCTTCTCCTGCTCCGCTACCTGTCACATCTAGCTCATCCAGAATCTTCCTAAACAAGCTAAGTTTCTCTCCCCTCTTGTATATTGATAAAGTTATTGTTTATCACTTAGTCCATTTCAAGTTGGAATGAATTATTTTTGTCATGCTTAATTGATGTTGGAAGTTAATTAGATAATAATTGTCTACCTGTTTATAATCCTTGTACCTTTTTCAGTAGAAATTTTAAATAAGGGTATAAATATGACCAATACATTATAGCTCCTCAAACCCATTATGAGGTGTGGCATAATATATAATAGAATACAAGCCCTTGATTCATCCCTCACACATGGAAACATGCACAAATTTAGCTCATGTTTGATCTATGGGAAGAAACATGGATAACTTCAAACTGGTAGTTTGTTGTTGTTATGGGTACTCTTAAGGAATCAAATGGTCCTTGATGTTTCTTCTTAATTTTATTAGAGTGAGAATAGAGGATCCTTGAATTTTCCAAGGTCACCCTACTAGGTTTTAGTGAATGAATATTTATATATGACCAATCGTTAGATTTCTTACTCAACAAACCTAAAAGTACTACCTAGGTTGACTAAGCCAAGTAACCCTTTTGAAAAAGTTAATATTAGAAGTGTATGGGATAGGTTCGTAGGGGGTGGATAGGTTGGATTTTAACTTATCCTAAACCTACAAACATGTCCATGATGTCTAATAAATTAGGTCTGAGACACATGGAGGATTATGCATATGTTCAATAACATGTGCAGTGATTTGTGAGGGGTTGGGATGGAGAATACTTGTTATCTAGTAGAAGCGAAGTGGATATAGAGTGAGACATTTCCTTAAGTTGTTCAAGTTATGTGTGAATGAGATATATATCATTATAGTTGTAACACGTCATGTTTCCAAGTGTTGGGAATACATTTAGGTACTACAAATTACCCCCATTTCAATATAGTATTGATAAATGTTGGATTAATAGATAAGAAACAAGTAAATACAAACCTCACTTCTTGATCATACAATGATGTTGTAAATTCTTAAATCTCAGTACACCAATCCATATAAAACTTATAATCATATGGAAAGGACGCATAGATTTTTTTAGATAAAGGGTACAAGAGGATTTAACCTTTTTTACATTTCTTCATCACTCTTATCATTCATTAAAGAGATTTGTAACTAACCTGCGTAAAACTCATGCGAGGCATGCCAGTAGCTTCAGTTCCCTGAGCAGATGATGACCCGCCAGGCTCCTGTGTATAAAAGAGAAAAATATTAATACATGTACAACATACACGTGAAACAAATTATAATAATAATCTAGTGCAATTAAATGATTTATTAAAAATGTAAGTTTGTACAACTTGAAACTTACGTTTGAAACACGCCCAACCACAGTAGCTAGCATGTCAACACCGGATGTTTCCTTCACCGGCTCTTGCTATTTAAAATAAAATAAAAAATTAGTTTTTTACATGTATGTACATGACGTACAATCATATATATATTAATATCTCAAACATGTGAATTAAACTATTGTACATATATATATTATTTAAATTTATTTAAAATTTACCTGTGAAAGACCAATATCAGTGGCTCCAGTTCCAAAAACATTCCCCAGCATCTCATCTATAGAAAAAAAATCCTGTGAACCAGCAAATGATGTCTCGCCTGCAGTGCATACGGCACCACATGATCCACAGTGGTGTGGTGCACTAGAACTGGCACCTCCACCAACATCACCGGATGCAATCTGGGTGCTATGCTGGGTGAGAGTGTCAGTGAGCTCCCTCAATGCATGCAATGTATCAATCTCCACAACCTCCTTCACTGTAGGAGGGATAATTGAAGGCAGTGGGGGTTTTGGGGCATGGGGGATCCTAGGCTGACCTACGCGTGCACCAGGTCTGCTCTGTGCAGAGCCACCTCCTCGACCAAAAAAGTCTGAAAAGTCAAAATAATTCGGGACCTCATTGAGCACAAACTCACAATATAATTTCTTCAAAAAATAAAGAGGAACCTCATTGTTGTTGCATGGTGGATAATCAAAAACCATCCACCATCGGTCCCAAAAATTGTTTTTGATTCTATCATCATGGCACCAATGGATTGGGAACCGTTTGCAAGTAACTGCAGGGGGGGCATTGGTTCTAGGGTCGGTAAATAATGCACAAATTAGGTCTTTTCCAATTTTTTTGTCTTTGACGGCCGCATGAGATAGTTTATCCACATACCACCACCTACAGTCACTTCTAAAGGTGTTCCATCTATGTATTTGGTTGGTTGCAGACTCGACTTCGCCAATCAATGTTTGCAATGTATTGGCTAAAGTCATGCGGGATGGATTTGTAGCATGGTTTTGTCTTATAGTTTGAATTAGGTTCTCAATGACAATTTTATTTTCTTGGATTCTTCCAATGATATTATCTTGCATTCCTGTTGGCTCAGTGGGGACAGAAGGAGCCACAGGGGGCGGATCTATGTTTGGAGGAGGGTTTTGAGGAATGTTCGGAGGGTTTTGAGGAATGTTCGGTGGGTTTTGAGGAATGTTTTGACGGTTTGCACGAGCCCGAGCTTGCCGACCAACTGATAAAACAATAAAATTGTATACATAAACAAACAATTCACAAAACCCATGAAAATGCCAAAAAAAACCTAAAATGCAAAAAAAACAACCTAAAATGCAAAAAAAATTTACAATCGGGGACTTACCTCCTCGTCTTGGCGGCATGGTTGAATCTATCGCTATCCAGAAGTCCGATGAGCAATTTTGAGATAGTATTGAAAGTGCGAGTGAAAAACGTTTAGGAAAAGTCGCGGTTCGAATTGAAAATTAGGAAAATAACGAGTCGCGGGACTGTTAAATTTTGTCTCAGAGTTCCGCGATCGATCGCGATCGTTTATAACCGCGCTCGCGGTTATAAACCGCGATCACGGTACCTTTAGGTTTGGTAATTACCACCCAACCTAGAATTCAATAACTGCGATCGCGGTTTTAGGACTGCGCTCACAGTTTTAAAACCCCACGATCGCGGGTACCTTTATTTAAAGTGGGTTTTTATATCCACGGAATTGTCCACCAACTTTGTGCACTTACCCAGAGGCAAATCCGATGTAGTGTGTGATTTTGTCCCCTCAGCGTGATCATCGTTCCTTCGTCGTTCACGTGGAAGAAAAGCGTTTGCTAGCATCAATAGAAGTAGATGTTAGGACAAAGGCAACTGAGGATACAAACTCCCCAATATAATGCGAGTGGAGAGAGACAACGGCAAGAGTAAGAGCTTGGCTTATGCTAACTCCTAGCTTTATTGCGAGTAAACATAAAACGGAACCTGAAACTAGCCTATTTGAAGATCAAAACTGCAACTTTAATGGCTTCCTATTGCCAAACAGACTTCCTACTCCAATGGATTGGATTCAAAACAACTGGAGATTTGCACAAGATGGATATTCAACAGCAAGAGAATGCTAACTAAGCATGTAATGAACTAAACTATGAATCCTAGTTTACATACTGAACAAGACCATGGGAGGCATTTATGAAGGGCTCATTTGCTTGAGCAAAGAATTTATAGCATCATTTACCCAAGGTAAAAACCAAATTGATCTCTTAAACCATAAACAAATTTGCAAAACACTATTCCAGGGGACCAAAAACATTAATGCATGCTCAAGTCAGAAAAGAAAAGCTGGTGAAATGTGATATTTCACGCGAGTCGCGTCAAAAGAGCATTCTGGAAAACATGCACAGGACCGCCGCTCTGAGCAGGGCAGCGGTTACAAGACGGCCGCCCTGTTCAGGGCGGCGGTAACGAGACCGCCGCCCTGCAGGGCGGCGGTTTCATCACTGAAGGTCAAGAGGACAAGGAAAGAGGGAAAAAGGGGAAAACAAAGGGCGCGGGGGCTAAGTGGGGCATGCGGGATGTTAACACATACTTCGAGGGCTTTTCCGGATCCTGAACACCTTGCGAGGAGACCTGTATCATCATTGGGGCACTTGTTACACTGTTCTGGCGGTACAGTACCTTACAATTTTGGGTACGTACATATTGCCCCCTCGGAGAAACGTTTTATCCATGAAGAGGCATAAAACGGTGGGTTCGAGTATGGCCATCCTGAAATGGGGAGTTAGAAGTTATACCTTACACGTCTGTGTGTTGAAATGATGCCATTCCAAAATTCCCACTACTTGCAAAATGAAAAGAGAACTCAAGTGTAGATAGATACAATAATTTGGAAAACAAACACTAAAATAAAAGGGAAAGAGAATGTACCATTTGTGCAGGGATAGGAACTTACCTCCGTCGGCGCCCCGAACCTGTGAAAAAGTCATTTTAAAACGAAATAGAACAATATATATATATGGAAGTGGGCCCATTTTCCTATTCATTTACGCGAGTCGATTTGATAGATTTTGAGCTCTGGGACCCACGGTGACGCTTTCTTGCGCAAATAGAGTCGAAATGTCTGGAGTGAGATAGCGATCATGCCCCCACGTGCGGAACGCCACCCCGCGAGATCACAAGTTGGTTTTCTTTAATTTTGCATTTTTCCCCCTTCAAATTTGAAATGGTAAATTCTTTGCAATGGGGGGGGTATTTTGAAAATGCTAGGTTCAAAAGGTCCACCTAGGGGGGGCGCCTTCTGGGTAGGCTTTGTTTTTAGCCAAAATGGTCAATTTTTTCATTTTTTGGGATTTTTAGGTTTAAAAACCCATGCGGGTTTTTAGACCGCGACCGCCGCTTTGGCCAGGGCAGCGGTTAGATGACCGCCACCCTGTTCAGGGTGGCGGTTACAAAACCGCCCCTCTGCTCAGGGCGGTGGTTTTGCACAGAAAGCAAAAGGGACTTGCTTTTGAGTTTTTTCTTGTATTTTTATCACTTCTATACATTTTTATGACTCCCTTGGCATTGATTAGATACTAACTTGCTCTGTTTTGTGTGTTTTTGGGTGTATGCAGGCGAGGGAGGAGTACATTAGATGGAGTCGAGAGAGGGAGTGTGATTGGTTTCCCGGGGTGTTGGATGCCCTTTCTCAGGATGAGGAGGATACATTACAGAGGGCCAGGCATATTGCGTATATCGCGCGTGCCCCATGTCACACCATCTAGTCACATCCTTTGTGACTTATTTTCTTATTGGGATGCAGATCGGAACACTTTCCGACTGCCAGGGGTCCGCGGTGAGTGGACAATTACTTTGGAGGATGTTTACCGTATCCTGGGGGTCCCGATCATCGGGAGGAGACTCACACTGGAGACAGTAGGGTCCCGAGCACAGATTACATAGTGGGCAGGTTACATGGGGGATGCAGCTATCTCCATGGGGCCGAAGAAGGGAGTGAGAGTCAGATCCATTCCTTCTTTGCCCATCCCCATATTTCGACAGGCTATCATGGGGATCCTTGCCTCGAGGCTGATCGGGGACAAGGGAGGGGATACTTTACTATACTGCTGGGCCCCCCATCATTACACAGATAGAGGGGCATGGTCAGATATACGCCTGGGGCGCAGATATTTTGGGGACCACTTATCACGACTTATACAGGGTGGTCCGTTTACAGGGACAGTCTTTGAGCCACCCTACTCTAGTTATGAGTTGGGTGTATGAGCGCTTCATTCCCTATGGCAGAGGCGTGGAGGTGGCAGATCCCGGGGCTGTGAGGGCAACCAGATGTTCAGACATGTCGGTGCTTTAGAACACCTCACCAGCCAGTAGCTTCCCTCACCATAGCATATATGAAGGCCACACCGTACCAGCTCATGGCCGGCATTTGGGGAGAGGAGGCTCTCACATTGATCTCTTGATCCACCACAGGGCAGCTTATTGACCGTGTGGGACGGGTGGAGGTACATCCTTTCAGTAGGGTTCCTCAGCAGTTCGGCCTCCCATATGTGGGCATGCTTCCTCCTATGGCACCAGTCTATAGATTAGTCCAGGAGGCTAGAGGGGGGCCTAGAGGCCGTGGTTGGACAGTGGTCACTCCTGGTATTCCTATTCTAGCCAAGGGGATTGTTCGGGCCAGAGGGAGAGCTGGTGCGCCTCGAGCACCTTTACTTCAGATTACTGCGCAGGTCCTACTCATAGTAGCGATGACCCCTATAGATATTGACTCTGATTCTGAGGAGTCCACAGAGGGGAGGGTCAGAGGAGCAGACGGATGACAGTGATCCTGAGTGGCATGACACTCAGGATATTATGCAGGCAGAGAGGGAGGAGCAGAGTGCAGAGAGAGAGACTCTAGTTTCAGAGGAGCCACTCTCTCAGGGCCGTGGTGGAGAGGACGAGTCTGTTGCGGGACGTCATGTTGCCCCTACTACAGGAGCAGCCCCTCAGTCGGCAGCGGCATCTGCAGCGGGCGCTGGCCCTAGTGAGCCATCTTGGAGGCCCGGTGATCCGAGTAAGTTATCCTCTCATCTTTTCAATGTTAGTTTGATTTAGGACTTGTTTTAACTGCTATCTCTCCTTATATTTGTATCTTGTATATTTTAGTCTCTTGCCTAGTTTCTAATTCATCTTTCTTCTTTGTTTTACAGAGATCGTTGATGAGTGGCGGGATCTAATCCATAGGGTATGCACTGATTCTCTGATGATCCCTATGGATAAGACCCGTGCGGAGCTATCTGTAGATGCCAGGGAGCCTTCAGCAGCCGGTAGGCATACTGACGTCTTTGCTCCTGTTTGGCATGTGGCCAGGATGGTGTCGACCCTCCGTACAGAGTTGGTAGGCTATAGGACAGCCGAGCATCTTATGAGGAGCCATTCTCGTGGCGAGACCGCGGCTGCTCCTCGAGACCCTGAGCCCTCCGTGCATTCAGAGCACCGGCGTAGCCGGAGTCCTAGGCGAGGGCGCGCACCCTCAGAGGGGTCGCGTAGGGGTTGAGAGGCGACTTGGCCCTTGTATATTTTGTATCATGGATTCTTTTGTATATCACGGGCTCTTTGAGCGTTTTGACCATGCCTAATGCATGATGGCATTGTATACAAACATTGATTATTTATATATATGCATTGATTTTAGATCAAAAGCTTGTCACTCACGTTTGTCCTTTCTATTTCCAACTGCTTTGTGTATACTACGATGTATGTTTTATATGCTTTCTAGAATGTATGCAATGGAGAACAGATGATGCAAATGCTTGCTTTCTTTTTGTGTTTCATGATGCTGATACATGATATTGTAGATATATTGTGATCTTAAATCTTAGCTTCTGTGAGAAATTTGGATACCTCATGTTTGTTTTGGCAAAGTGATGAAAATAACCAGTATGATGAACAGATTAACTTGCCCCACTCCTAACTCCACGCAACTAGTAAGATGCGAGGGCTCATCACCAAGAGCCAAAAGGGCACAAGTTTATGAAATATGGTGAAACGGTAGTGATGAAAGACAAACGAAGCTTTGGTGGAACCAAATTGAAAACTACAAGCTTACTCCACCCGAATGACTTCATAGTTTCGGGTGCAACTTGCTTTGCGGTTTATCCAGACTTAGACCCGTAGATGGCCACATAGTAGACAAAATCTGGTTTTTAGGATTTTTAACTCTCTTGGAATTTTGAGCATCTGATTCATTCGTTTTTGACTCAAAGTTTGAATAGTTTGTTTATGACCTTTTAACGTTTGCATTGTCTAGAGGACCCCCTACACTTTGCCCCATGCTACTAGTAAGAAGCGTGGGTTTATCACCGTGGGCAAGGCATAGGCGAGTAAGGGCATTTCCATCCTTTCCCAACCCTACGTCACTAGTAAGAGACGCAAGCTCATCACCGAAGGTTGGTGGGGCAAGGAAATGTGTAAAAATAAAATTTTCTGTTTAATCACTTTTTGACTTGTCTTTTTGAGTAAAATGTCAGTATATGCTTGTTTCCAAAGAGATGTATATATGGGATAGATGTGACACCATGAAGCTTCTAGAACAGACCATAGGCAAGACACCAATCCTAAGAAGAAATCAAAGCGAGAACAAACTTGCAGATCTTGGTATGGTTACCATTAAGACTTCGTCATGTTTGATTTTATTTGATAAAAGATTCTGAAGTGATTGATGATATCGCAAAAATGGAGAGATATGATTAGAAAGTTTTGTGCCAACAACATCATGAATTTGTAATGAATTACTTTGAGAATAGATTCCTTGATCACAATTTGTGTAAGAACAAGTGGACAAAATGATCCTAATCTATATGAAAATGCAATGTAGATAGTTATATAAGTAGCGTTAGCTGCTTATGCATAGAAACGTTTGAGGTGGAGGGAATTGACTGTTTCGCCAAACTCCTCACCTTCTAGCGTGCATAAGAGGTATGCACCATTTCCATAGTCCTTCGTGACTCGGTATGGGCCCAACCATTTGGGCCGGAATTTCCTTCCTTCACCGGTCTTCTTGTCGATCCGGCTGTCTAGTCTTAGAACTAGATCACCTTCGTATATATCGCGTTCATAGACCTTCTTGTTATACTGCCGGCACATTCGGTTAGCATAAGCTCTATGCCGCTGTTCAGCATCTAACCTAGTTTCATCTAGGCTTTCTAATTGGGAAAGACGTGCTTCTCTGTAAGCGTCTTCATCCAGAATCCCTTGTAGTGAAATGCGGAGACTGGGTATTTCGACCTCAAGTGGGAGAACTGCTTCTGCCCCAAATACTAGCGAGAAAGGAGTTGCTCCTGTTGGTGTTCTTATTGAGGTTTGGTGGGCCCACAAGGCCGGATATAACTTCAAATGCCAATCTCGCTTGTTTTCTTTCACCGTTTTAAGGAGAATGGCTTTCAACGTTTTGTTTGTTGCTTCAGCCTGCCCATTGGCTTGGGGATAATACAAGGAAGCCGTATGATGGCTTATTTTAAATTTGTTGCATAGTTCATGAACTTCTTCATTCTTGAAAGAAGTTCCATTATCTGAGATAATGATTTGTGGGATACTGTACCTGCAAATGATTTGATTTAAAATGAACTTAGCAATTACAGAACCAGGTATGGTAGTAAGAGGCATGGCCTCCACCCATTTGGTAAAATATTCAGTGGCTGTAATTATAAAATTGTGGCCGTCTGTGGATGAGGGAGAGAATTTCCCTATTAAGTCTAGGCCCCATGTAGAAAAGGGCCATGGAGTAGCGATTGGTTGCAGAGCTTGTGCTGGCATGTGGATCTCATGGGAGAATTCCTGGCACTTATGACACCTGCGTGTAAACTCTATCGTGTCATGTTCTAGAGTGGGCCAGAAATAGCCCATTCGATGTATTTTTCGAGCAGTGGCATGGCCACCGAAGTGGCCTCCACATATACCGCTATGGGATTCATGGAGAATCCTCTTGGACTCTTCTGTGTCGACACACCTTAAGAGCATTCCATCGAATGCTTTTCGATAGAGCACCTACTCTATAATGACATATTTGGCTACGATTATGCGTAATCGCCTTCTTTGTTGCGGTGTCACTGCATCCGGGTACGTATGGTCCATGATATAATTAATGATATCAGTGTACCAAGGGCACTCAGAAATAGCAGGTTGAGTTTCGATGTAGTATACGCATTCATCTGGAAAATCCAAATCTACTAGATCACCTCCATCTAATGGGTTGTCAGCTAACCAATCCGTGATGATTTGTCCTTTAACTGACTTCTGATTTACAAATGTTAATTCGAACTCTCCCATTAAGGTTATAAAACGTCCAGCCTTTTTGGATAAGGAACCTTGTGTGAGAAAAGTCCGTAAATGGTCTGTCTTTACCATGACCTTTGTTTCTTGATTCAGCATGTAATGTCTTAGACGTTTAGTAGCCAAGACTATGGCAAGGCATTCTCACTCTGCTTGTGTATAGCGTGTTTCATAGTCGAGCAGTGTTCGGCTAATGAAATAAATCACACGTTCTCTCTTGTCATCATCTTCTTGGGCCAACATACAGGCCAACGAGACATTGGTAGCTCGTGAATATAGGATTAACGGGTGATCCAACTTAGGTGGCATTAGCGTAGGTGGTGACAACAAGAAACGTTTAACTGCGTTGAAAGCTTCATTGTAGTCTTTGGTCCAATCAATGCTATAGTCTTTCTTGAGTAAATTGTTGATTGGATGAATAGCGAAGCTTAAGTCTGGGATGAATCTCCGGATTGCACCCAGCTTCCCGAGAAATGATCTGATTCCAGATTCACTCCGAAGGTGGGATCATTTCGAGGACAGCCTGAATTTTGGTTGGATCAACGTCGATCCCTCGTGACGATATGATGTAACCTAGGAGCTTTCCTCCTGTTACACCAAAGACGCATTTCTCTGGGTTTAGCGTGACTCCGTATTCTATTAGGCGTGAAAGAATGATGCGGAGTACTTCGGGATGGTCACAGCACTTTTTGGCCTTAGCCAATAAGTCATCTACGTAAGATTCCATGATTTTATGAATTAAGATCGTGAAATATGTATGTCATAGGCCCGCTGGTATGTAGTACCAGCGTTCTTGAGACTGAATGGCATAACAACATAGCAATAGGTTCCCCAAGGAGTTATAAACGTGGTTTTAGCTTGATCTTTCTCAGATATTCTGATTTGATTGTATCCCGAGAATCCATCCATGAGAGACAAAAGTTCAAAACCAGCTGTTGCATCAACAATAACGTCTATGGATGGTAATGGGAAATCATCTTTAGGACACGCTCTGTTGATGTCTCGGAAATCTATGCAAATGCGTATCTTTCCGTTCTTCTTGAGAACCAGGAACGATATTAGATACCCATTGGGAGTAGTCAACTGGCTTGATAAATCCTACCTGAAGGAGTTTTATTACTTCCTCTTTTACCATGAGAGCTACTTTGGGTTTCATGGGTCTTGATTTTTGTTTAATTGGCTTTGCATCCGATCTAGTGACGAGGTTGTGTACCGCAATGTGGGGTGCGACTCCCGTCATCTCCTTGTAATTAAATGCAAATGCCTTCTGATGTTCTTTGAGAACCTGAGTATGTATTTCCACTTCTTCTGGTGTCAACGAAGAACCTAGTTTCAATATTCTTGGTTCATCTTCTGTCCCAATGTTGACATCGATTGTTTCTTCGATTAAAGAGGCGTTACCCTCTTCGAACTCAGGTGGTGCTAAAGGTAAATCTAAATCATCCCCATTTTCTATTGTGTATATGTTAGGTTCCCTTTGTGACGGAAGATCCGTTATGGGATTTCCGAAGTAGGAGGATGAATGTGGGATCAGGGATAAATCTAGCATGTGATAGGAGAGATGTAATGCTGCATAGGCATTTAAATAATCCAAAGTAGCCACATCATTTCCAACATGGTCTAGGACGGTAGATTCACTTCCACTTAAAAGAGGATTTGTCATTGTTTTTATTAATGGTTCGTCACGAATGGATACTGTGAAGTGAGTATCTTCTAACTCATTGCTTGGAGTAAAACGTGATGCTGAGGTTGCTATTGAATCGGCAAGAAGATTTTTCTCTCGCGGGATCGCTTCAATGGATATGAAGTTAAACGCCTTGCTTAAATCTAATACAGCGTTTTTGTAGAGTTGTAAATGTTCGGCTTTAGTTTCATATACTTCAGCAACTTGGTTTGTTACTAATTGCGAGTCTCCCAAGACTCTGATGTTATTAATACCAATCCTTCTGGCTAAGGTGAGGCCAAGGAGGAGGGCTTCGTACTCAGCGCCATTGTTTGTGCATTCAAAGTTTAACTTAAATGAGAATGGGAGGACCTTCTCCTCGGGTGAAGTAAGAATTATACCTGCCCCCGCTCCATAACGACATTTAGCTCCATCAAAATGGAGAGTCCAATACTTAGCCGGGAGTGTAGATGTTGGGGCATCTGCCGCATTTGCACACTCTACTTCTATCATACAGAGATCCTCTGCCGGTAAGGAACCAACACCTAGGGAAAATCCTATGCCTACTGAATCGAATGGTAAGAACATTGGTGAATCTTGTTCTATCAATTCAATGATTTTTGCAGTAGTCCCTAATGATATTGTTTCTTTAGTTTTACCTTTAGGGGTTGGAGTTGTTTTGGCTATGCTGGTAGTTTCAAGATCCGTTGTAGGTATCAACTTTTCCTCTGGCTTTGGGTCAGAGGGTTTATTAAGTTGGTTTGTTGGCAGTTCAAATTCTGAGTGCACCCCTGGTCTTTTCTTTAAATCAGCTAGGTGCAAATCGAAAGGTTTTGGATCACCTTTGGCTACAAATACCTTTCCCAGATGCAAGAATCTTACTTCTTGAAATAGCGTGGAAGGGATTGCCTTCATTCGATGTATCCAAGGTCGGCCGAGGATCATATTATAGTTAGTTTCCCGATCTATAATGTAAAACTCAGTCAAGATGGTTTTGGGCCCTAAGGTGACTGGCAGTATTATAGTTCCTATCGAAGTGGCTTTAAGGCTATCATAGCCTCTCAAGGTATTTCGTGTAGTGGAACAGTTTGTTTCTCCATATCCAAGTTTTTGGAGGAAAGAGAAAGGGACTATGTTAACTGCAGCCCCATCGTCAACCATTGCCCGTTTTACATAGTTATTATAAACCCACACTTGCAAGTGTAAGGCTGGGTCACCTCGGCGTGCGATCTCAGCATCTGTGGGCATTTTACTTATTTCGAAGATGAATTCGACATCCTTGTCCGGCTGCCCCGGAGGGTGGATATCAAAATCTACGTGATTTACTTGTGTTTCGGGAGGTGGAGTGATGTTAATTAGATGGCCTAGACCTAATGCTTCTAAAAGAGCAGCTCTGTGAGGGGGAGAGTTCTTTAGTAAGTCCAAAAATGAAATGTGTGAGAAGGTCTTTGTTAGGTCACTAATTAAATCATACGCACCGATGGGTTTTTCAACTATTTGCTGACTCTTATCTGCCTCTGGCAGATGACTTGGGCTTGGTTGAGAGAAATACTCTCATGTTCTCGTTATAGCTTCGATAGGTAGTTCAGCGTCTAATTCTACCAAACTGACTATCTTAGGTCTCGGTTGAGCTCCCAACTGTGGCGCGACTGACGGATTTAATGAAGTCGAGGCTTCATGGTCATTGTTTCCCGTCACTGTACCTTTGTTTGTTCCGGTTGGATTCAGCCTATTGCTGTCATGATTTGGGAGCGGATCATTAAAGATCTTGAGGGGAGCATTCTGAGGAGAAACTGCCCCTGCGAGAGTATTTGGTGATGATGAGACGGGATCTGCCAAAAACAAGTCTGTGAAGAACTGTCTTTGTTCTTCTGGAAAACGTTGCATAAATTTATTGTAGTCACGGCACGTTCTAGTGTCGTGACCATGAATTTTATGGAAACCACAATAAGAATTGGGATTATAATTCCCGTTTTGTTGGTTTGGTGTGTATTGTGGCCTAAAATTCCGATCAAACTGTTGCCTATTAGGACCAAAGTTTTGGAATTGTTGTTTTTGGTTTTGACTTTGGTTTTGGTAACCAAATGAGTTTTGGCTTGGCCCTTGTATGGGATTTCACCGTTGTTGTTGTTGTTGTTGTGGATGGTTAAAATCCACTGTATTGACCGTTGGGGTAAAGTTGTTGTTTCGCTGGTTGTTTGTTTGTGACGGAGTATTAACAACATTTACCCTCTTGGGCTGGTCGGTTACCCCATCCGTTGTTACCCCCACGATTTTTGTTAAGGATTTTGGGTCCTTGATTGACGTTTGTGGTAGTTGTAGTATTTTGAGTGGAGGTGATTAACCTCCCGTTTGCTCCATACGTCTTACGACCACTATCTATTGCTGCCTGGTCTATTCGTAGAGCGCTCTCAAGTACTTCATCATAAGTCCTTAGTGGGAACTTCTGGACTTCTTCCTTCACTTCTCTGCTAAGAGAATGAAGGAATAAATCACATAGTTCCATCTGATCCATGTTTGGAGCACTTGCTGATGAATAAAGAACTGTACGCCACCTCTGGATGAAATGAGCGACAGATTCATTGTGTTCTTGTTTGATATGCAAGAATTCCCTGATTCCTGTTCTCAGTAGTTTGTTCATGTCGAAGGCTTTGATGAACTCTGACACGAGTTGTTTAAATGAATGTATGGAAGCCTCGGGTATTCTATAATACCAATCGAGAGCAATGCCCTCCAGTGTTTTGGGGAATGTTTTAGCAACAACCCCATCCCAAGGGAGTAACTCTCGTATGGCTGTAGTGTAAGCTTTGATATGTGCATTTGGATCTCCCTCACCCTTTGTACTTGGGCAAATCAGGGAAGAGGTCTTGGAAGCATGACGCTTCGTATGGTGAAATCTAAGGGTTCCTTTAAATATTCTGAATAAGTCCCTATCGCATAGCTTTCGACCATTGATGGTGTTTGCTGAGGGGCGTGGTGGTGGAAGGGTTGTTGATATGGCAGCGTACGCATTGGCAGGGGCATAAGGGAACCCCTGCGTTGGGAAAACATGCTGGGAGAGGAGAACATATCTCCTTGTGGTGATTTAGAGTACATGTTTAAGTAGGAGGGGGTATTGTCGAGGAATGGACTGTTCGACACTAGACCAGGGAGGAATAGTGTTAGAGATGATAGGCCTAGTTGGCGTTTGCTGTGGATATTGAGGAGGCATGCCTAACGTGCCTACTCCCGTAAGGAGATCTACCTGACCAGAGTGGTATGGAGGATTGGAACTTCCTGTTTGTATGAACGGAGAATTTTGACTTGCTTGAGCCAGTTCTAACCCTCTCACTCTTTCTACTAACGTTGAAATGACTTCATTTGGTGAAGCCATGGTACTTTTCCTGAGCGGCGTTTGTTGTATACCTTGGTGTTGTAAAGGTACGTGATATCCTGTCATAAACTGATCGCTATTTTGCCAAGTTTCTCCCAGAATATTTCCTGTATGCAGTGGCATAGAGGTATTTTCTTGAAAAGAGATTTCGGGTTGTATTTGTAAACCTCCTATAGATGGGTACATTCCCCGGGAGTGTTGTTCACTCCTAGGAAAACGTGTTGACTGTCCATGATCTAAGACCAGGTATGGATTTGATTGCCTACTAATTTGTGGTTTGAGTAATATTTGAGGAGATGAACCAGATTCTCCAGTAAACGTCATATTGTTGGAACCTGAAGGTTCTATTTGTTGGGTTCGAGGGGGTTGATCTAACTCCTCAGTTTGAAAAGACGAACTATATCTGATTCTTGGGGTTTGTGTTGACAACTGATTAGTTGAATAGTTGTCACCCCATACTGAGAGCGAGGGTGATGATTCCCTATTCTGTTGGGTGTAGTATGCCTCAAGACCCAGGAGGGGTCTGCCATATGCGTCGAATCCCGACATATTCGGGGGGTATATGAATACCCACAGAATAATGGGAAGGAGCAAAGGTGGATGAGAGAAGATGAAACTTCTCAAAGAGAAGATGAAATAGTTGTTTGTTTCACGTCGGGTTCACTAATTTTGTACGTCGGAAAAGCGATAGGCGAGCATGAGAATCAACAAGTAACTCTTCTGCGTACCCGACCTCCCGAGGTCGTGCCGAGACAGCCGGTGGGGATGGAATATGCAGACAAACTAGTTAGGCAGTCTAATGTCTTCGACACGCACTAGTGGAATTTGTGAATCTAAGGCAAAGAAGGCCCTTCTAACTTGGACTGGTGTGATAGATCGATCAGCGAGGATGACTGCTCGAAGGCTCCAATCAATATCGAGCTCTGGCGTGATTCGATCTATGGGTTGTGGAATATGTGGAAAATGACCTGGGATTGTTTCGTGTATATCTCCTGATAAGGTCATATAGTGGATGATGAATACAATCGATTCTATGGACGATTTTCTGGCCTAGTCCAGAATTCCCTAGCTTCGTTAGCTGCTATATCTAGTAAGGACAACTGTTCGATGATGATAGGTGGAAGTGGAGTAGACTGAAACACTAGTGTGCGTAGGCCAGTTTCTATATCCAATTGACTTGTGGATTCGTTGGGCTGTGGGATCTGTGGATCACAACCGTAGACTCTTGGTTGTTGCGGTCCTGTTATGGTCATACGTGAGATCAAGTTCTAATCCCTAGTATCCAGTAATCATATGCTTTCTCAGCTTCTATGTTTAGAACCAATAGTTGTGCAATCTTCTCAGAATACCTTACAGACGTTCTCGCAACCTGGATTCTTAAGCTGGTATCTATATCTACGAGGGTGTCTCCAGTGTCTGGCTGTGGAACTAGAGGATCACACCCGAATGTTTGTTCTCTTTCGAGCCCTTCTACAGTCATGTGGATGTTTTCTAGGGTAATCTGTAGTTTGGCTGACTTGACCAAAATGCATGTGCTTGGTCGTCTTCTATGTTTAATCCTCTTAACTGTGAACTGATCAGTTGTAAATCTGTGGTTGTTCGGAATACTTGTATCCTGAGATTTTGGTCTATGTCAACTATTGTTGTGACTAGGTTTGGTTGAGGCACGATTGGCTCAAATATATATTCCCTGGGCTCTTGAGGTCCCGTGATTGTCATACGAAACAAAATGCAATCTAACTGTGATGAAACAAATTCTAACTAAGTGAAATAAATCTAACTACATAAAACTTTATTTTTCTATGAAATATTCTAACAATTTTAAGGAAAGAAAACTATTTTAAGCGTATCTAGAAATAATAGCTAAGCAATAATTTAAAAAAGACAAGATAACCGAGTGTGGTTATTTGCCTGTGCGATTTGTAGAATTATTCTAAATGAATAAAATAGCCTGTCTAATCTACTTGCAAGATTCTCGATCCTACCTCAGAAGTGAGGAGTGAATCATAGTTTCTCAGAAACTATCAATCCCCACAGCTTCCTTGGCAATGTCGAGAATAGAATGAAATGAAATAAAGTGATTAACTACTCTATTTGATATGAATCTAACTAGAACTTTGAAATGTAAAACCTGGATTCCACAGAACAGTGGTGAATCCGATGGTGTATGTGATCTCATCCCCTCAGTATGATCTTCTCGTTCTTTTGTGTTCACTTGGATCCAGAAAAGCATGTAATGCTAGCACCGATAGGAGTAGATTTTGGGACAAGGATAGATCAGAATGCAGACCGAGAATGCGAGTAGGAGAGGGATAGCGCAAGAGTACAGAGCTTGGCTTATGCGATTCCTAGCGGGATTTTACTGCGAGTCATGCAACGTGAAGTGACCAGAACCTTTGACTATCCTATACGAAGAGAAAAACCTGCAACTTTAATGGCTTCCTAAGCTATTCCGTTCCAAAATAAAGACACTGCTTGCACAAGTTGGATATGTGGCTTACCAACAGCTGAATAATACTAACCAGGTATATAATGAATTAAACTAAGAACTCTAAGTCACAGTAAAAGTAAATCTACAGCAAAGAGAAATTCAGAGGCAAGCTTCTAACTGGATTGGGTGGAACAACAGCACTGCCTGCACAAGATGGGTCTGTGGCTTACCAACAGCTGAGCAATTTAACAAAAGATGCAAGTGAATTCAAGCTATGGCTTCTAAACAAGCTAACTAACTAAAACACTAAAATGAGGGAATGAGAGCAAAGATCAAACTTCCAAATCCAGCCAAGCTTCAGACCAAAAACTCCAGACCAAATTCTTCACCAAAATCTTCACCAAAATCAGACCATTTGCATGTGCACAAACCATGCATTTATAGGAATTAAAGCATCCAAGAACCAAAACCAAATTGAACTCCTAAACAATAAACAAAGGAAAAACACTGTTCCAGGGGACCAAAAACATTAATGCATGCTCAAGTCGGCAAAGAAAAGCTGGTGAAACGTGATATTTCACGCGAGTCGCGTCAACAGAGCATTCTAGAAAACGCGCATAGGACCGCCGCTCTGAGCAGGGCGGTGGTTACAGGACCGCCGCCCTGTTCAGGGCAGTGGTTACAGGACCGCTGCCCTGTTTAGGGCGGCGGTCACGAGACTGCCACCCTGCAAGGCGGCAGTTTCGTCACTGAAGGTCAAGAGGCCAAGGAAAGAGGGAAAAAGTTGAAAACAAAGGGCACGGGGGCCAAGCGGGGCATGCAGGATGTTAACGCATACTCCGAGGGATTTTCTGGATCCCGAACACCTTGCGAGGAGACCTGTATCATCATTGGGGCATTTATTACACTATTCCGCAGTACAGTACCTTACAATTTTGGGTACGTACAGCCACCATTACAATGAAAAATCATATGGAAGAAATTGCTGAGACATACCTAATGTTTTATGGAGATGATATTGTGGCTACAGAAACCAAAATTTTGGCTACAAAAAAAAACTATGGCTACATAAATGACTATTTTGAACGCAAAAGAGAACTTCACCTGGTAAGTGATATTTCTATAGTGGGTTGTGAAGAGACCTATGATTATCATGAAGGCCACACATCCATTGATTTTCATTGTCCTTTAGTCAAGATTGTATCCCTTGAGAACTTGACTATTTTTCACATGTTACAACCTCATGTTTGTCCCTTAAACTCTTTGATTGCTAAGATAGACTTGCTATTTTTAAAGACACTAAACAAGTAATTGTTGAGGTAGGAAAAGAATTAACCATTGGTAACAACTTAGGAGACAACTAAGAGAATAGGGTCATAAACATCTTAAGGAATCATTCAAAAGATTTTGCTTGGGATTATACTAACATGAAAGGGATTCATCTAAGAATCCACACTCATCATATTTACATTGAGGATGTTAAACCAGTCATATATCCCCAATGAAGGATTAATCCACCACTAAGAGACATTTTCGAAAATGAAATAGAGAAATTGTTGAGGGTAGGATTCATTTATCTAGTGTTCCTATTTCAATGGGGCGTCACCACTTGTTATAGTTTCCCAAGAAAAATGGTAACTTGCACGAATCTGTATAGATTCCATAGGGAGCTTAGATAACCCATTGAAGAAAGTTACTTTCCCCTTCCACTTCATTGATCAGGTTTTGTTTCACTCAAGTTCTCATGATGAGGCAAGACCAATACCAAGCAACATCTTGGATGGGTTTAACATTCATCATAGACCAAATGTAGGTAATAAGGCACCTGCTGATCAAGATAAGACCACTGTAATTTGTAAGTGGTATGCACTAGATTAATTTACAGTCTCCGTCAATGTTTGTTACTCATTTCAGACCTTTGGTTGATAGTTTCCTAGATCATTTCTCTATTCATTAGAAAGAGTTTTTTGATATTTTTACAAATCAAGCAACACCTAATGAGAAAGTTACACACTTATATTGTCCATGGGACCATGCTTTCTCAAGGAACCTTTGAGTAATACATTGATAATACAATGTTAAAAGATGTGATTATTAGCCAAATTCCATAATTCAAGATAAAGGTAATTGATAACTTCACATGATTTGAAAAACCTATGTTGAATAGTCAAGGTCATCATAAGATCTTCTAAGGTTATCGCAAGTTGACATAAAAAGATAGAAGTCTGTCACCAATTTCCCACACCAACAAATGGAGCAAGGTTTCAAGGTAGACATTTTCCATTGACAAGCTAGGTACTAAGACATGAAAAAAATTCGGTAAAATCATTTTAGTAGAACGAGTGTTTCACCCCATGTTCTTTCTACTGCTTCCACGAAGACAATGTACTATGTTTGGAAGAATGGATAAATTGTTACAAAGCTACCCAAATGTGCTTTAGAAATTTATCTCCAAAATTGATAATATTAAGACCACTATAAAGATTGATGAGAGGCATATTGCAACTTGTTATGTTTGTGGAGCCTATTTTCATGTTAGAGTATGGTACACCACCTATGTGTTACACTCGGGTATTTTTACGGCGGTCCCGCTCGTCGGTGAGTGGGTCAAAGGGGTTTGGGGGGGTTCGATGGATGGGGGTTCAGGGGCGAAGCCCCCGAAGCAAATTTTTATGGGTGGTTTATTAACCCATGGGTAATGGGTAACCGTTATGGGCTGTTTTTGGGCCCATGGTTTTTCGGTACCCATTGTTTTGTAAAACCGCCTCTTCGGCTACCCATAGGTTTATGGGACGGTTTTTTTTTTGCCCATTGTTTGATACCCATGGTTTTTTAAAACTGCTTAAGAAGTTGTCTATTTATATGGTCTTATGCATATGATAGATAGACAAGAAAATCTATTGTAGATGTGCTTTGAATTCGGGTGTGAATTCTGTAGAGTTTGTTGAGCATAGCTCCAAATGGATCTGGGTATTGTATTGAGAGAGTGGAGGCTTGTAATAAAATTTGAGCAAGTGATTCTTGGTGGACATAGCCCAAATTGGGTGAACCACATTAAATATTGTCTCTCTATGTTGTGTTATTTATTCTGCACTTTTATTTGAGATCTGTAATATTTTATGCATATTAGTTTCTACTGTTGTGATTCTGTAAGGGATTATTCTGCATATTTTATCTCTTATTTCCTAACAATTGGTATCAGAGCCTGGTTTGGTTTACTGAAGTGTTGAATCGCAGGGAAAGTTTTATCTTGAGTGGGAGCTATGGCAGATGATGGAAGATCTAGGGTTGATAAATTCAACGGGTAGAATTTCAGTCTTTGGAAGATGTAGATGGAAGATTACCTTTATCAGAAGGATCTTTATACTCCGTTGTCTGAGAAGGTGAACAAACCCTCGAGCATGACAGATGTGGAATGGGATTTTTTGGATCGGAAGGCACTTGGAACGATTCGGCTGTGTCTTACATCTTCGTTATTATTTAATGTTTCAAAGGAAAAGATTACAAAAGATCTAATGAATGCATTAGGGAAGTTGTATGAAAAACCCTCTGCCTCTAACAAGATATTTTTAATGAAAAAATTGTTTAATATGAAGATGTCTGAGAATAGTTCAGTAGCAGATCATTTAAATGATTTTAATACGGTTGTGAATATGCTAGCTTCGGTTACAATAGAATTTGATGAAGAAGTTAGGGCTTTATTAATTTTGTGTTCTTTACCTGAAAGTTGGAATAACCTGGTAATGGCGGTAAGCAACTCGGTTCCAGCTAACTCGAAGTTGAAGTTTGAGGATGTTGTAGGGGTGATTCTAAGTGAGGAAATGTGAAGAAAAATCTTCTGGGAATCTTCTACTTTAGGGAATGCTTTGACAGTGGAAACTAGAGGGAGATAGAAGAATAGAGAAAACCGTGGAAAATGAAAGATCAAGCAAGGTCAAAATCCAAGAGCAAGATTGTATGTTGGAACTATGGAAAGTCTGGGCATGCAAAGAAGGACTGTTGGGAGATTCGAGACAAGAAGACACAACAGGAAGAAAACGAGGAGGAAAATGTGGCATCGATTAATGTATGTCAGGATGCTTTGATTCTTTCTTTGTATAATATTACTGAATCTTGGGTTTTAGATTCAGGGGCTTCTTTTCATGCTACTCCACATAGGCATTATTTTGTTGATTATGTTCAAGGGGATTTTGGGCATGTTTTTCTTGGTGATGATGAGCCTTGCAGTATAGTTGGAAAAGGTTTTGTTCAGGTTAAGATGCAGAATGGGAATACATGGCTATTGAAGGATGTCAGACATGTGCCTACATTAAGGAGAAATTTGATATCGGCGGGGTAATTGGGAAGTGATGGTTGTACTGTGATATTTACAGCTGACTCTTGGAAGGTTACCAAGGGTGCTCTTGTGGTGGCAAGAGGTAAGAAGGTTGGAACCTTGTATTTATCCACTAATAGTACTAATGATTGTAATCTTGTGGTGTCATATGTAGATACAATATTATGGCACTATAGGCTTGGTCATATGAGCCATAAGGGAATGGACATCATAAAGAAGAATTTTTGTGGATATATAGAAACAAGTTTGGATTTCTGTGAGAACTGCATATATGGGAAACAAAAGTGAGTAAGGTTTCTCAAGGTTGGACCTACGAAGAAAGAGAGTAAGTTAGAGTTGGTACATTCTAATGTGTGGGGGCTAGCTCAGGTATCATCTCTTGGGGGTTCAAGTTATTATGTTACTTTTATTGATGATGCAACAAGGAAAGTTTGGGTTTATTGTAATAGAAACAAATCTGATGTATTTGACACTTTTGTTAAATGGAAAGCCTTGGTAGAGAATGAAACAGGTCTTAAGCTAAAATGTCTCAGGTCAGATAATGGAGGGGAGTATTACAGTAATGAATTTGATGATTATTGTTCTAAGAATGGAATCCATAGGCAAAAGACGGTTCCAAGAACTCCACAGCAGAATAGGGTATTAGAAAGGATGAAAAAAAAAATAATGGAACGTGTTAGGAGCATAAGGATACATGCAAGACTACCTCTTTCTTTTTGGGCAGAAGGGGTGATCACAGCTGTGTACTTCATAAACAGAGGACCCTCAAGTGCCTTGGATGGAGGCATACCTGAGGAGGTTTGGTATGGTAAGAAAGTTGATTATTCATTTCTTAGAGTCTTTGGATGTGAGGTGTTTGTTCATATAGACAAGGATGATAGGACCAAGCTAGAGGCTAAATCAGAAAAATGTACTTTCATTGGTTATGGTTGTGATGACTTTTGATATAAATGTTGGAGTATTAAGGACAAGAAAATCATTCAATCTAGGGATGTGGTCTTTAATGAGAAATTCATGTATAAGCAGCAGTTGCAGGAAAACAGGGAAGAATCCAAGAAAGAATATGTAGCGGTAGAGGATCTTCTGGATGGGAAAGTGACACATGAATCAGTTCAGGAACTCCCTCAACAGGAACCCCAAACTCCTATATTGAGGAGGTCTTCCTAGGGTAAGAAGAGAACCTGAACGTTTTTCTCCTTCTCTTTATTATTTATTACTCACTGATAGTGGAGAGCCAGAGAGCTTTGATGAAGCAATGTAGGTAGATGCTAGGAAGAAGTGGGAGCAAGCCATGGATGAGGAGCATAAGTCTCTCATGGAGAACCAAACTTGGGATTTGGTGAAGCTACCGAAAGGAAAAAGAGCATTGCAGAACAAGTGGGTGTACAGAGTTAAAGACGAATAAGGAGGAAAGAAAAGATATAAGGCTCGGTTGGTGGTCAAGGGGTTTGCACAGAAACAAGGTATAGATTTTGATGAGATTTTTTCTCCTGTAGTAAAAATGACTTCTATCAAAACTTTTCTTGGAATAGTGGTAGTAGAATACTTACACTTAGAACAGTTAGATGTAAAGACTACATTTCTCCATGGTGATTTGGAGGAGGAGATATATATGCAGCAACCAGAAGGATATGAAGTCAAAGGTAAAGAGGAGATGGTGTGTAAACTGAAGAAGAGCTTGTATGGATTGAAACAAGCTCCACGTCAATGGTATAAGAAGTTTGATAGCTTTATGATGGAGCAAGGTTATATTAGATGTCATTTTGGCCATTGCGTGTATACAAAGAAATTTGAGGATGGAAGTTATATTATCCTATGTTTGTATGTTGATGACATGTTGGTTGCAGGTAAAAACATGTAGGAAATAAAAGTACTCAAGAAACAACTAAGTGAATCCTTTGATATGAAGGATTTGGGGGTAGCCAGAAAAATCCTTGGTATGAGGATAACTCAGGATAGGAAGGAACGGAAGATGACTTTATCTTAGGAAGAGTACATTAAGAAGGTATTGGATAGGTTTAACATACAGGATGCTAAACCGGTTGGGACTCCTTTGGCAGGCCATTTTAAGTTATCAAAGGAGCAGTGTCCCAAGACAGAGAAGGAAAGAAACCAGATGTCCAAGGTACCTTACTCATCAACATTTGGCAGTTTGATGTATGCTATGGTATGCACTAGGCCTAATATTGCCCATGCAGTAGGAGCTGTAAGTAGATTTATGAGTGATCCAGGTAAAGACCATTGACAAGTAGTAAAGTGGATCCTTCAGTATTTGAGAGGGACCATGGGGACAGTTTTACGCTAAAGTGGATCAGACACCACTTTATGTGGTTATGTAGATTCAGACATGGCTGGAGATGTAGAAAGTAGGAGTAGCACGAGAGGTTATATTTACAATGTAGGTGGGACAACAGTAAGTCATATTTCACGACTACAGAAGCTGGTGACTTTGTCAACCACGGAGGCTGAGTATGTTTCTGCCATAGAGGCAAGCAAAGAGATGATTTGGTTACAACAATTTCTTGAGTTGGGGCATAAGCAAGAGGAATGTAAGCTACATAGTGATAGTCAAAGTGTTATACACCTAGCTAAGAACTCTGATTTCCACTCCAGGATGAAGCATATACAATTGAGATATCACTTCATCAGGACAGCTTTGGAGGAAGATAAGTTGAAGTTGGAGAATATTCATACCAGTCAAAATCTTGCAGACATGATGACCAAGGTGGTCACAAGGGATAAACTAAAGCTATGTTCATCTTTGGTTGGCCTTCACAAATGATAGTGAAGGGTTGAGAAGTTTTCTCAGTGAAAATCAATCTCCAAGTGGGATATTGTTATGTTTGTGGAGCCTATTTTCATGTTAGAGTGTGGCACACCTTCTATGTGTTACACTCGAGTATTTTTACGGTAGTCCCGCTCACCGGTGAGTGGGTCAGGGGGGTTTGGGGGGGTGAAGCCCCCCCGATGGATGGGGGTTCAAGGGTGAATCCCCCAAAGAAAATTTTCATGGGTGGTTTATTAACCCATGGGTGATGGGTAACCGTTATGGGCTATTTTTGGGCCCATGGTTTTTTTCAGTACCCATTGTTTTGATACCCACGGTTTTTTGCCCATGGTTTTTGATACCCACATTTTTTGCCCATGGTTTTGATACACATGGTTTTGTATCAAACTGATTAAGAAATTGTCTATTTATATGATCTTATGCATATGATACATAGACAAGCAAATGTATTGCAGATGTGCTTTGAATTCGGGTGTGAATATTGTAGAGTTTGTTGAGCATAGCTCCAAACAAATCTGGGTATTGTATTGAGAGATTGGAGGCTTGTAATAAAATATGAGCAAGTGATTCTTGGTGGACGTAGCCCATATTGGGTAAACCACATTAAATATTGTTTCTCTATGTTGTGTTATTTATTCGGCACTTTTATTTGAGATCTGTAATATTTTTTGCATATTAGTTTCAACTATTATGATTCTATAAGGGATTATTCCACATATTTTATCTCTTACTTCCTAACACTAATTGGGGTCAACCTTTTCATATTCACATTGATGCTTCCAACACTACAATGAGAACTGTTCTTGGATAGAAAGATAAGGAAGACCAAATTTATGCCATATATTTTATCAGAAAAAACTTGATGCCTATAGAGAGAAACTACACCACCAGTGAAAAGGAATTTCTAGTTGTTGTTTACTCTCAGAACAAATTTAGGCACTATATTACTGATTATAATATTTTTTTTGTATACAAACCATTCAACCATAAGATAATGAATAAAATAGTAGTAGGGGCAGAATTATTAGGTGGCTACTTCTTTTGTAGGAATTTAATTTGACCATTATTGAAAAGCTTGTAAAGGCTAATGTTTTTGCTGAATTCCTTTTGAGATTGAATGTTTTAAGAGAAGGAGATCCAGTTCAATATCACTTCCTAAATGAGAAATTGTTTGCAATATCAACACACCTTGCATGGTTTGTGGATATATCTAATTATCTAACTATAGGGAAGTTTCTAGCTTATTGTACTAGTAAAGAACATAAAAGATTAATCAGAAATAGTGCTACATACAAGTGGTGTAATGGAATTTTATTTAAATGTTGTCCTGACATGATTCTTTGTAGGTGAGTTTGAGAAGATGAAGTATACGACATACTTAGGGCATGTCATGATGAACTTAGAGGAGGGAATTATTTAGTAAAGAGAACAATTCATAAGGTCTTTAGAGTTGGGTGCTATTGGCCTTCTCTCCAAAAAGCTATCAAGAAATATGTATGACAATGTGATGCATGTAAATTAATGGGGAAGCCTACTATCTTCTGAAATGCCCCTTAATCCTCAGCTAGTCTTAGGGACATTTGAGAAATAGGGGATTTATTTCATTAGACCTATATATCCCCCATCTTATGGAAAGGAGTACCTGCTGGTGTGCACTAACTATGTTATGAAATGGGCTAAGGTTTAAGAATTGAAATCTTCCAATGAGGATGTTGTAGTTGACTTTTTGTACCATAAGATCGTGGTAAGGTTTGGAGCTCCTAGAGCCATAGTATCTGATCAAGGAACTCAGTTCATGTCTAACATGATTAAGGATTTTTTTAAATATTTACCAGATATGGCATAAGAAATCATCACCATACCACCCCCAATCTAATGGGCTGGTGGAAGTCACAAATAGAGAACTAGAAAACATCTTGACTAAATTTGTTAATGTAGATAAGAAGAATTGGGTGCCAAGACCACTTGAAGTAGTATGGGCATACAACATAACCTAAAAAACCACCACTAGTCTCTCCCCATATGAACTAGCATATGGGAGGAAGCCATTGCTCCCAGTAGAATTTGAATTATAGGCCTGGAGGACAACACTTAAGATATGAATTGATTTGGATGAAGCTTAATGAGATAGAGTGATTCAACTAAATGAACTAGATGGGATGAGATGGAGGCACAACAACAGTCTGAGATCCTTCAACATCAAAGGAAGGTATGACATGAATCTCATATAAAGACTAAGAGATTTAAAGAAGGAGATGGGTCTTGCGATTTGACTCAAAATACCAATAATTCAAAGGGAAACTAAGAAAAAGATGGCTCAGACCATACCAAATTGAGAAAATATATGATAATGGATCCATGATATTGTTGAAAATTGATGGTGATAGAAGAACTCTGTTAGTGAATGACTATTAAATGAGGTTGTATCAGTAACCTCAAGATAAAGAAGCCTTCACTAAGAACATACAATTGTGCTAGGAATTCAATTTAGTGGAAGATTTCAACTCTTCTAGTCATGAGTAGTTTGTTAGGAATATGCAAATAAAGGAATAATATCATAGTTATCATTATCATCCTCTTCCCCACTATATCTAATAAATACAAAAATATGTTTTATTTCATGCATCCAAATAAAGTTTAGAGATGTAATTTATCAACATGTGTATTAACCAAGATTGTTTTTCCAATGTAGGAAGTGGAGGGCCAATGGTCACAAGGATGTTGAGTTGGAAAGGTGACGTGTACTTAATTTTTGCTATGGATATTAAATTTGATGAGCTTCCCAATGCATTTATTAAAACTATAAAACAAAATCCAAAAAAGTAATTGGAGAGATAAGGGGTAATGATGGTGAGTAAGGGCATGTTGTCACTCTTTTTTAGGAATGACATATGTCACAAGTGATAATGATGGTAGTATAGGGGACATGTAAAGGAATTAAAATCTTTCCACTTTAAACAGTCCCATCTTTCCTTTTTGCCGCCATTTTATGCCGACTTGATGCCATTATAAACTCATGAGTAGTTCAAATTTAATCTACTGAAATTGCATACAACTACTCTATCCCTCTCAAAAAACCATTTCCAGTGTTCCAAAATACCCTATAGTCTCTATTATTACAACATATTTCACCAACTAATCCCAAGTGTATTGACATATAATCTAGTATTAGTGTGGAATCTCACCCGAAGCACATGCAGGCACTGAGTCCCTCATTTATGTGAGCTTCATTAGAAAATTTTTTATCAACATGATGATGTCGTATAACAAGAAAATAAATGCAATTATCCATAGGTTTTTAGATGTAAGCTTTTACTCCTAGTTGATGTATCCCAAAAATAGATTTAACATGATCAACTGGAAGTAGAATCAACCATGAAATAACATTGAGGAAACCAGTAACACACACATGAACATAAAGGGGAAACACAGATCAAGATCCATTACAAGAGTGTTACAAAACTGCTTCATTATATTTATTAATCAGATACAATAGCTAATATTACATCAAGAAGTTCCATCCATGACAATGTTCATAGTAGCAGAGCTTTCTTTACATCAAAAATATCCCTGTTACATCCATTACACCATACTTTATTTTCTCCTCTAGAAACAACCATCTATAACAAGCAGTCAAAGGAATCTTCTTCTAACTGTCCATCATCATCTGTGAAATCCTGCTAGAATCTCCTCATGATTGTTCTACCACTACTTAGGAATATGACAGATGTCGCCATGCGTTTCCCTCAATCGAGTTCCTTTAGCATGCATGTGCCAGCTAATCCTTAATAACCTCGATTATTTATCCTCTCATGATAACTATAATGATTCCCTTGAATATCCTTTTCTTAGATCACAGGTGTTCATGGCTTATCCTTATTTTTATCTGGTCACTTTTCTATTTTCTTCCTATAAGCATTTTTTTTCTGTTTTTCCAAAACTCACTAAGTCCTAACTCCATCCTACCCTAGTGTAAACCTTTGTGCCTCTCTAAGGACTAATTCTACACATTCCTTCATACCTATCTCTATGCACCACAAGGCTTCATGCCTTAGGTACTTAGTTACTTCTAGGGGTCCAACATCACCCCACACTAAAGTGGTTACCGCCCTAGAAAACCTTTGGGCTAACTGAACAAAATTATTGTTGACCAAAACCCGTTATGGTAGTGATGCTACTATAAAGATTAAAAATAGTGTTAGGAAAGAATCTAAAAAAAGAATTAAATAATGGGGGGTGTGCTTATATGATCAATTGAAGGATCTTGGGGAATTCCATGTTTATATCATCCTTCAATTTCTCCTGGGAACTTAATTTTGATATGGCCTTTCCTGGCGTGACCCCAAAGACATTAGGCACCTGGTCCGGGATGATTTCATCCACCTTCCCCTTTGATGCACTGATGGAAACCCCTAACTATGTGTAGAAACCCTCAAACTCATCCATCCGCTCAGTGATGGAGTCTTGGAGCTCATTGATTCTGAAATCTAGCTTTCCATGCTTTGTTTTGATCTTCTCTTTCTAGACCATGGTGTTAACGACCAACTGTGTGTGCTCTGCCTTATTGGTGGGGATGGTTTCTTGAAAAAAATTGAGGGTTACCTCCTCCTCTATCATATGCGTGTTGATTATTGGATCACATTTCCTATAGTTTTTGAAGCCTCTATCTGCTAGTATATTCGCCTCATTGATTTGGGAGAGAAATTCTTCCAAATCAGTGATCCAAGCTTTAATGGAGACCTTGTTATCTTCTTTTTATTTTGTGAGCTCTGTAGCCATCATGCCTGCACCATCCTTGATTCTAATGAGTAAAATCCCTATGAGGTCCTCAATATACTCCATCTCATCCTCATAATCTATCCTTTCCTAGCTTACCAATGTTAAACATTTCCCTAGAATGTTCTTCATGAGGGCACTAGCTCATTCGTACACCTCCTTTGTTTGTGGCTGCTCCCCCCTTAACCCTTGGTGCAACCTATCAATTTCCTTCTCCTTGCTCTTTCTTTCTATGAATAAGGTTTGAATAGTAGCCCCTATATCTAGACTACATCTAGACTACATCATATCACCTCTGAAGAAATATTTTTCAAGGCATTACATGCCTACTCATTTGTAATGTGGTTAGGATCCACCACCTTATATGTATCTCCCCCCTTCTTCTTTTGGTGAATGATTTTGATCACATGATCAGTGAACTCAAACTCACGTTCCTCAATGTGGCAGTGCATAATCCAACTAAGTATCTTCCTAGTTCTATGCGAACCCCCATCTTGATCCATTAAATCCCAACCATGCAAATTTTCTAGTGGGAGGGTGGCATGAAACCTTACATGTAGGACCTTATTGGGGTCATATACAAAGTCCATATGTGGGGAAACAGGTGTCCACTTCTTTCTTGTACCCTTGTGCTTTGTCCTCTACTTCTTCACCCCATGGGTGAATCCTATATCCTCCTTTATAGTAAAGGAGTCCACCTTGTCTCCCTTTGGGCTGGCATTCTGTGGAGTATAGGATTTACATGTCAAAATCTTCTCAGCCCCAACTAAATTCTTCTCTCTGTCTTCCCATGCCTTGCCTGCATCTGTGGCCTTCACCTTGGCCTCATGTCCCTCCAACTCCACTTCTAATTTTTCTTTGAAAGTAGTGGGGTATTATCCTTTTGAGCTTTTTATGGGGCTTGATGCGTCGTGCGTCTTTTGTCTATTTTATGCATGTTCCTCCTTCTATTTTAACCCCTTCCTTATGCCCTGGTGATGAGGTATTGATGTCACCCTATTCTAAAGTGATAACGTTGTTTCTACTATTCTGACGTGTATAGTACTTCCTCTTCCTCGAAGTATCTAATTTCCCTTCTTATTCATGTTCTTATTCTTATTCTTGGTCTTCTTCTTACATTACCTTCATGGGTGGGATTGGAGTCTTCTGTGGTTTTGGAAAGGGAGAGCTTATAACCTCCACCTCAATCCCTCCCTATGTTTTGGGGTGCAACTACATGAACACCCAGTGGACATACCACTTGATGGTAATGCTAACTTGTGGGTGTAAGTCTAGGAAATATGGCTCCAAAACTTTGACATAGGAAGGTCGAGTGCCATACTTGTATGTCACATGCAATGTGTGGACATCAACATCCACCTTGTCTACATAAAAAAATAACCTCTATGTGTCCCTAATTCTATTGATGGCATACTTCATGTATCTAGTAGTGAATGCAAAGGGGAGCTTACACCATGGTCCCATCTCTCCTTTGGCCATCATTATTTTTGCTAGGTAGAAGTGTTGGGTGACAAACATTTTTTACCTTATCACCAAAAATTTGTGGAAGCTCATGGGGGATGTGCCACTCATTCTCAAAATCTCTGCACAACCACTCAAACCACATATTCATTTATTCCTTATAAACATTTGAGATGGTCCCATCGCAGGTGAACTGTGCGAATTAAACTGCAGGGGATACGTGTGCAGGTAGGTGAATCTAAATGCTCTCATCTGGTCTTTCCAGGATTCCAATCTCCTAGAACATGATTAATAGTAGGATAAAGCCCTAAGTTATCTTTACTCCTTCCTTGTTTTGTACCAGTGCCTCTTCCATAATGCCATTCAAGATGAATTGGGAAAAGTTATAGTGTGCCCTCTTGGACACCCTACAAGCCATGTATAGGAATCTACAGTTGATGTATGTCTACCTTTTTGATGCACCCAATTCTCAGCTAATTATTTGGGAGTTGAATATCAGCGCTGGGTCTAGGAGGTATGTAATTACCTGTGCCCTATCCCCTTCTTGTAATTTATCATCTTTGTAATCTCCTCGATCTTGGTAGTGGCACATAAATTAAGTGCCATATCTTCTCCAGTATTTCCCATACCTGTTACCATTCAAATCAGATGGCCAGTGATCCACATTATTCTTCCCATGAAGTATAAGAAATATTCATGCACTCGTGCCATTAACTACCTGAAAAATATGGGTAGGTTTGGAAAATAAGGGTAGATCCCATAGCTAAAAAACTCGAGTATTTTGTAGCTCTTGTTTCACCGTGTAAAATTCCCATTTTAAGACTTTAGAAACAAGGGAATTTTTTTTATCACAATGTTCTCTATTCTAAATAAAACATTATTTAGAACACACATTTCATCCAATCAATCTCATAACAGATAACCATATGCAGCTGTAAATGACTCGGTGATAGACTGATCTATTCATTCCATGACTCGGTTACCTACCGATCTATTCATGTTTAACTTTAAGTATTGAATACTTATCGTATACTTTATATGCTTGGTTTTCCTACCCTAATAGGGTACTGAGTGATCTATTTAAAGAACATACCTAAATATTTGTTACCAATATCCATCTGATATCATGCGTTGCTTTAAACTTTGTGACATAACAAAATGCAACCAGTAACTTGCAATACTTTGGCCAAATATTTACAACATATCGAGTATGTCACTATTCCTAGATGGCATACTCATCATTTTGGAATACTGATGTGAATCCAGCTGCAAGAGGTTGAAATACCTCCAAAAACACACATAAACAACTTTGCAAATAAAAACCAGGAGTTTAAAAATATCTTACTTCTCATTCTGGAATTCACACCGATCTATTACATCATTACCATCTCCTTTTATTTCAAGACTACTCTAAAACCCTAAAATGCCAAAAACCCTAAAATGCCAAAAAACCCTAAAATGTCAAAACAACTCAATTGACCCCAAAATTTGTGTGCCAAATATGCATTCATAAATTAGGGCTCACGCAAAATTTGGACTTATTCTATACAAGCACAACAAAAGTTATTAAAGTTCTAAGACCTAGTCAAAAGCAAAAAAACATTCAGAGCCAATTTTAGGCCACTAGATGAATGAATCCGAGTCCAAAAACGTGCCAAAATGAGCACAATATTGGAAAGTTGACCCCAGCATAGTACTAATGTATATCTACCACCCTGTAAAATTTCAAGATGATCCAACGGTCGGATCAAAAGTTATGGCCTCTGCAAGTTATGCTCCCGCATCACAATACAGTTTAATCCATTGACAAGTAAGGATTATTGCTTTGAATGCTCTTTAGTCTTTACCTGAACCATTATTCCTTTAAAATGCCAATCATTTGTAAGTTTATTACCCTATCCTTGGTTAGAAACATAAATCAGTATATGTAAGCATGCCATAATGAACAAAGGGTCATATGAGCATACTGGATTGACCTTTTAAGTCTGGGTGTGATACCTCCCCCTTAAAGGGTTTAGTAGAGCTACTACCTTTCCTTGAAACATGCTTCAAACTTGATCTGGACAGAAAACTATCCCCAGTCCTTCATTTGTATATTTTATCTGGATGCACAATGCAGAAGGGTGTTTCAACATATTCAACTGCAATTTTAGTATCCTTGAGAAGATACCCTAATCTTCTCGAAGGTACAACCCTTTCCTTGTTTTGGCATGTGCTAACATCCTACAGAAACTACCTCATCATGATGTACATACAATGAGGTTATTAATGTTAGAATTAATTTGGATTACAAAATAGATTACAACATCTATGTTTGTCTAAACCCTAATCAAACACTCCTATAAGTCCTTGTTCTATACTTGACCTTTAATTAATCATTAAAATACTTCCTTTAACTCATGAATTCTTTTAATGTTCATTTATTTAGTTTAACAACAACCCTAAATTAACCAAAATAGGACAACAATATCATAAGTTCCATTAAATATATGCATGGGAATAATCATTCATAGAAGGTGTAGCCACTAAATAGGTTCAACCAGGGTAGAATTTTTAAGAAATTGAAGTCTATACAATTAATGACATAATCACCCTTATTTGGGTTGCATTTCATTTAGCATTGAAGAACCTTCCTCTACAAATTGATTAAGTGTTAGGGTTTGTCAAACCCTTCTTATCTTTCACAAGACATTTAATGTTCCATCACATATTCATTACACACTTCAATACTATATTTGAATTGTTTAGATAAGATTGTTAACTTATGCAACTTAACAAGACACATCTTATTAAGGGAGATTAAAGTAATTCCATTTTTTAAATCTAACTTAACAAGTTTGTCCCACAATGTATACATATAACAATATGAATAATAGTCATAAAGATAGGAATTCCATCTTCTTCTTATAATACAATTTAGTTTACACAACCAATAAAAGTAATCAAACATTAACATTTAATTGAGGGGTCATTAAAAACCTTTTCAATTACAAGACTAGTTGTTTCATCCATGTTGTATAACAAACAATATTCATTCTAAAAAGAATAAAACTTTTCTTTTTCAATGCAATTCAAGACTAAATCAAAACTGTTTACATAATGTTCAAAATTAAATAACCTAATACAACATGAAATTTCTTGTCTTCTTTAATCACTTACGATTTCCATCCCCTAAAATTGTCTAGCACTCGTCAGTTCAATGAAATGAGTATGATAAGCACTAAGCATTAAAGTAAAGTGCATTCCACTAATTGCTTCATTAAACAACTTTGCTTTCATGAAAAAATTGGAAAAAATATCATGCAGATAATCATAAGTAATAACATCTGAAAAGAAGTACAATAAGAAATCTAGATTTAACCTTTAAGAAAGGAACATTTTATAATCTGCAACTTCAAATTATACTACAAGACTTAATGTGATCCTATCAATTACTTTTAAGTATCAGTCAAAAAGTCTTATGTATTAAATTAATTCATAAATTCATGAAGATAGAAGGAAACATTTAACTTTTCCCAATCTGCAAGGAGTTAGTTACAGCATAACTGATATTAGTAATTTTCATCCCTCCATATAGAAAAAGAAGAGAATCAAATAATGAGAATTTCAATCAATAAAATTATCAGACAATAGAAAAAGGATCTCAAACTAACAAGGACCCAAAACCATATTTCATTTCATTTATACTATGAAATGAAATTCCATCATCTAATGCTTACAAACTTAGAAATTATTAAGCTAGTTTCCAAAAGAGAACTATGGAAAACCAATGGTACAGTCAAGTAAACATACTTCCAATCTCCATGCAACCTTCCAAAGGAATGGAGTATTTAATCATTCACCTAGCTCAAATTAAATCAATGTACTAAAAGAAACTCAACATAGTACATAGTTCTAAACTGTAGACTACCCCCTCCCAAGAGATTGATAATTTTCTCTCTTAATACATGGTGGTTCAACAAGGAGTATAACAATGGAGTAAAATATCCTCCAATGTTTGTAAAAAATATTGGAAAGTTCACAATTAACTGGAAGAAGTTTTTCAATCACCATTACAAACATTAACTAACAATCTACTAATGAGAAGGTAGTTCTAACCTTCATACTCTACAAGCAAGATTCACATTGTTGGGCAACATCCATATAAATGGTACTGATTTGTAGAGTCCTTGTGGAACCAAATACAAACATAATATCATGTTTGAATAACTTAGCATTCTTCAAAAACATCCCACTACTCAGAATGGAAGTATAATATGATTAAGATGATTCTTTACCATCAAGTCAAGTTTAATGATTCCATACCTTCTTCTAATTCGTCTACAAAGTAACCACAAATCCTCTCTAGTTGGGTTTCAAAATCATAAGACAGGTACAAGTCACATGGTTCACCATATTAAAAGACTTGTAAAGGAAGTATTTTCTTTCAATTCTACAACCTGTATAAGTTGATCCTTGGAAAACCAGTGTTCCAATTATTTCTTAGGCCACAAAGATCAATCAATATTATGACATGAATAGAGCGGATATGGAATAAAATACACTCTTGGCTATTCACATGTCCCATGGCAAATTTGAAAACATAGTGAAGTCTAAAAGGTAGAAGTAAAACAATTATTCCATCATAAACAACTCAAAACAAAGGAGGTCATAAAGAAGCTTACATGGTCAATTGTCTTGACCAACACAGATATCACTTCCCCCTTCCATGTAAACAATACTAAACAAACAGTATATTTCAATTCAAAGTGTTGTAAGTAAATATTTGACTTTCATAAGACAGATCAAAATGCATGTATCAAGGAATACCTGTGACATTTAAATTTTGCATTGATCACAAGTTTTAACAACATTCAAATACCAATTTAAAATGAACGTATTGTGTCTTTTTATGGCTCTAGTAAAAGTTAGGATTTAGAATAATATACCAACACCCTATTATTAAAGCCTGTCCATTTCAAAACAGCATAAGGAAGAATAAAATTCAAGTATAATTTAAGTACCAAGCACAACACAATAACTCAACAATGAGTTCAGGTATTCATAAGAACTATATACAAGATTCACTCAAGTTGAAATGGGAATATTAATCCAAGGTTCAAAACCACTTAAATAAAGTTAAACAATCATGGCCATACAAGTAGACATATATAGGTTCTACAATAAAGTCTGAAAATATAAGGCCATCCCTTTGTTATCAATACAAGTTTAGAAATGGCCCTATGGAAGCTCAACGAGCTTGAGCCTCATTGAAACATGATAGTCTTCAAAAAAAATTCAGAACCCAACAAGGAAAACCTACTCTTTCACCTTATTTTCAAATGGAAGAAAACAAAGCTTTGGAATACAAGCTACAAGCTTGTGAATACAATTAACAAAACTACTAGTTCAAGTTAAAGAGTTCAAAGAGCTTCTAGTACAGACTTACAAAGTTCCAAAACAATCACATGCAAACCTCTAACAACCAGTACAGAGAAAGTTTTCCAAAAACTGTCAATAACAGCAAAGGATTCTGTATTCCAAAAACCCACATAATTTCCAAGAATACATGCAAGTGAATAACCACATACATCATGCAAATATAAAATTTCCACCTGATGCTAGAATTGTTTTAATGAATCATTTAACAAGAAAGCAAGAAATCGTAATGGGTAGAGATATCATGCCTGATAGTGCCTCTGCCGATTCGAAGAAGACTTCTAACCGAAAGTTTCCAAGACCTATTCTCCTCCAAGCTAAAGATCAAACAACAATATTCTTTTTCCACAATGCCACTTATACATTCTTCGAACCAAAAATAGCATCAAAAGTTCAAAAATAACCACTCCAGAGATCAAACTGTTGGTTTGAAACTAACCAGATAATGCTCCATGCAGAGTTGTAAAATTGTGAAGCATGCAAAGAAAAACAACCCCCAACAAATCTTTATGGTTGGGATCATGCCTTCCAAGACGGCTTGCTCGCCAAACCTGAGGCATATTAATGACATTAATTCCAATTTTCCCTCTTATCTTTCCTTGCCATCGCCATTCATAGTTGGCGAGACCTAATTGCACTTCAAAATGCATTTCCAAACTTAGAGATGCCTCCATGTAGGTTCCTCTAAACTTTCACTGACCCCTGCCACATGGCAGTACTTTCATTTATTAAAAACCAAATCAAAAGGTCAAATCCCAGTAAAAAGCTTTAGAAATGCCACTTTATTCCCCACTTGCCAATGAACCCTAGGTCCCCTTTCATATCCCATTAGTTTTGGATAGATAGAATTTTCTTAGGTTATATCTTAGGTTAGTTTAAATATAGTAACCTTAGGATATAACCCCCAACAATAAATTATCCACCCTAGGATAGGATGTAGTTTTAACCAAAAACAATAGGTTTAGAAATAACTTAACATCCCCCTAGGTTATTTCCTTACAAGCTAACAACTTAGATTAGAATGCCATCTCTCATAAAGGGGTATAGTAATAGTAGTTAGTAACTTACCTGAATCCCATATTTATTAGGGTACACATAGGTATACATAATAATTTCTTTTTCTCAAGAATCCAAAAGTAGGGTTCCTATTTCCCTTGATGCCATTAAGCACCCTGCAACGGTTGATCAAGAAGAGCCGAGCTCAACACAAAACCAGAATGCAAGCACAATATTTCCAAGATAATAAAGAATTTGTCAAAACACAAGTTCAGTTCATTAAGTATTCCAATTGATGAATGTAAGTTTTTAATTTAGTTCTGTTTTGAAAGAGGATTTAAAATATGCCTTGGTTCAATGGAATTGATACAAGGATGAGTCCAATGGTGAAAGGATAAATTGCACCTCTTAAAACCAGATTACAGCTTATCCAAAGAGAAGTGAAATAGATTATTGCAAGCAACAACATACCAGCCCTTCAATCCAAGAGCATAATTAATTTATCCATTTCAAGAATGATCTTCAATAGTCAAAATAATACACCTTTATCAAGAAAATCACATGTCAAAACTTGAAATGCAAAGGAGGAATATAACCATTGTTGAGGGTGTTACATAACCGTTGTTCTCTTAGTTTAGCTTTTCTCTATCTCCTCAATCTTGAAAGTGGCACATAAAGAAAGTTTCATATCCTCTCTAGTGTTCTATAGGCCCATAGCCATCCGAATCAACTGGCCTATGATCCTAATTCTTCTTTTCTGCAGAGTAGAATAAATCTTCATCTACCATCGGGGAAGTGTTCCCACACAAGGTCTTTTATAATGTTTACTACACTGAGTCATCTTTTAGAGTTTTCGAGTCCATTTTGTGGTTTGACACTAGGTCTGCTAGCATTTTTTCACTGTTATGTTCTATGTTTATTCACTCTTGCATTTTTATATCTCAATCCTTTTTGATAATAACTCCAGGAGGGTACTACATCTTTGAGTAGATCTCCACGGAATCCTCCTTTTCCACCACTAGTTTCTTTGTGCATGCCTTCTTTGGTGCCATCTCTCTTTCCTTTCCTTCATGCCCTAGGTGCTTTGTTCCTTTCTTTTAACTCGATGAAACTTTCCTACTTCTCTCTCACACAACCTCCTTTCCACTATGTTGTCTTCTTCCCTCTGTGTTATGTCACAAATTCTACTATGGATTTACACAAGTTCCACTTCTTTGTGATATTACTTCACATCACTTTTATTTGAAAAAACCTCATCGCACTTCGATCTTGGGAGCAAAAAATAAATTCTCTAAGGAAAGGTAGTCAAAATGACTATCCTTATCTCTTATTTATACTTTATCGATGCCTTAGAGTTCCTCCAACCATGTGTCCTAATGTCACTTTTTAATAAAACAACTTTTCTTCACTTAAGGAAATTTCCGTGACGTCCTCTCGTGCTTCGTAGCTATAATCTCAAGGAACTCCAATACCAATTAGACTACCGCATAACCTCCTTCACGCACATCTCTGCATGAAAGTACATAACCTATGCGTTGTCTACTAAGTAGTTCCCTATAATTCTACCTACCTCATGTCATACCACATGATCCTTCCCTTCTTTTATTCTTCATGTTCTTTTAACCAACCTTCATAAGTTCACTAAATTTACACACCTTTACCATCCATGCACCCTTACCATTTCATCACTTGTTCTTCTACCTTCGCGCTAATTTTTCCCAACATTTTGGCCTCCATGTTCAATACAACTGCTACCTCACCCCACATAAAAATGTATGTGCGGTCCCCTGTGCATAGAACCTCTTACAATGCAATTAGCTACCGGCACGCCAACATGCAAAACAAAGCTGAAAAATGATGACAAAGGAAACAACCACAAAGATAGAAATCTAAACTAATTGGTAAAACTACCTTATTTCAAATTACACAAAAGCCTTATTTATAGTAGGGCTTCAGCCTACTCCCATTGAAGTAACCTGGTAACCTCATCCCATCCAGTGCTTGTAATTGGCATGTGCCTGAATCAAGGATGTACAAGATGATATATGGTCCTAACCAATGGAATTTTAGTTTCCTCAGGATGGCGTAGAAATTTGGAGTCATAAAGCAAGACCATCTTCCCAACCTCAAATTGTTTGTTTTTAATATGGTGATCATGCCATGCCTTTTGTCATGCATTTTCAGTATTTTGACTCCATCTAGCAAGTGATCACCTTTCATCCAGCTGTATTAACTTCTTCATGCGCACATGTAGTGCTTTCTCATTAGCTAATCCTCCTACGTATGTAATACGTAGGGATGGTAGCATAAATTCTACTGGTAAAATAGCTTCCATGCCAAACACCAATTGGAATGGTGTGGCCTTGTTCAATCTCTTGTAGGTTGTCCTATACGCCCATAGTACTACTAAGACTTTTTCATCCCAATCTTGTCTTCCCACATCACAAATTTTGGTCAGCGTGTGACTCAGTATCTTGTTAAATGCCTCAGTGGTTCCATTAGCTTGGGGGTGATATGGGGTGGTCTTTTGATGGGCCACCATGAACTCTGCTAATAAAATCCTGACCATCTCATTCAAAAAGTGTGTGCCTCTGTCACTAGTCAGGCTTAAAGGGCACCCATACCTGTTGAGTATGTTTTCCCACAGGAACCTTGCCATTGTGGTTGTTGTGTAATCCTTTGTAGGTGCTATCTCTACCCATCTTGTTAAGTAATCAGTGCAAGTGATGATATAGTGTGAACCAGTCCTTCGCACGGTAGGTGAAATTGGTCCTACAAAATCAATGGCCCACTTCTCAAATGGTTCTGCACTAGCTATCAGTCTCAAGGGCATCTCATCCCTTCTTCCTGGTTTTCCAAGGTGTTGGCAATGGTCACAGGCCTTGCAAAACTCAATACAATCCTGGTAGATGCTTTCCCACCAAATCCCTGCCAGTAGAATCTTCCACACAGTGGCATTCCCTACATAGTGTCCTCCTACAATCCCACCATGTGTGCTTCCTCCATGATTACAATGCACTCATGTTCTAACACACACCAGTGCAAAACCTCATCACGGCCTAGCTTGTATAAGTCTCCACTAATTAGCATGTAGGGTGTGGTGTGTATGGCTAACTGCTTCCTTTCCAAGGTCTTCATTCCCTCTGGTGCCACACCCATTTTGAGAAACACAACAATATCTTCCAAGTCAGAGGGTGCACACCACAATCTAAATAGTTGTGCATCTGAGCATTGTATCCTCAATGCTCTACACATCCTCCCCTGAGTCAATCCTTGATAAATGGTCAGGCCCTGAGTTACTCTTTCCTAGTTTCACAACAACTGTAAACTCAAACTCTTGAAACAACAGGACCCACCGACATATGTGCCCTTGTAAAATGGGCTTGTTCACCAAGTACTTCAATGCCATGTGGTCCATGTAGAATATGAAGGGTGTTGCCAATAGATATTTCCTAAATTTGTGCAGTGCACGTAGATCATTGATAGTGCTTTGCACTCAGTAGTAGTATAGTTCTGCTCTACTGGTGTCAACTTTCTGCTAGCAAAACACAAGGGGTGGTCAACAATTCCTTCTCTAGGTTGTGCTAAGATTTCCCCAATCACCATTCCCAAAGCATCAACATGTACATGGAATGGCTTATCCCAAGAAGGAAAGCATAATATGGGTGTAGTGATAAGCTTATTCTTCAATGTATCAAATGCCATCTGTTGCGCCTCTCCCCAATGGAATGTACATCTATGCTTCAACAATTCCTCTAATGGCACGGTGATTTTGGCATACCCCTTAATAAATTTCCAGTAATACCCCGTATGCCCAAGGAATCTGTGCACTGCACTCTGGCTGGTAGGCTCCCCTAATCCCACAATAATGAAAACTTTGGCAGGATCCACCAACAAACCTTCCTTACATATGATATGCCCCAATAGGGTTCCAAATGGAGTAGCAAAGAGACATTTCTTGATGTTGAGGGATATGCAAAACTGTCGGCATCTCTCGAACATCAACCACAAATTGTCACAATGGTCTTTCACTAGTCCATACACTTGTCCAGTCATCAAGGTAGACCTGAAGGAACTTATGGATAAAATCCTGAAATGCCTAGACCACTATGCACAAAAACACAGCAGGCACATTCTTTAGTCCAAAAGGCATGACCGTGTAGGAAAAAATTCCCCATTCAGTGGTGAAAGTTGTTTTTTCTTGGTCCTGCTTTTCAATTCTAACTTGATGATATCCTTAGAAGCCATCCATGAAGGAATAGATCTCACACCCAGCTACTCCTTCCAGGATTTCCTCGGTAAAAGGGGTTGTTAAAGGATCAATTACACATACCACATTTAGGTCCCTATAGTCAACACAGATCCTTATCCTTCCATCCTTTTTAATGCTTATGACCATGGGGCTTATCCATTCTGATTCCTCCATAACTTCAATGATGCCTGATGCGATCATCTTGTCTATCTCCTCCTTGACCCAGATGCACAAATTTGGATTCATTTGGTAAGGTCTCTTCCGAATCAGTCACGCTCCTTCCTTTAGCTTGATCCACATCTCTCCTAAAGAGTGGTGAACTCCCTTAAGCTCATGGTACCCATGCAGAAATAAATCTTGAAACTCACACAATAGATCAATGATCTTTGAAACCTCCTTTTCTGACCAATAGTCCCCAATAGTAGCCTCCTTAGGTTCCATTTCTGAGCCAATGTTAACCTTCTTTGTTTTGAGGGGTTCATGGTAGGCACACTTGCTCATCAACACTATCTGTTACTTCACATGTACCCATAGTATGGTTAACATCCAAGCTATCCACTTCCTCACCATCTTTCCCTTCTCTTTCTCCATGCAAGTGAGATCAAGTTGTATCTCATCTGATTCTTCCTCATCAGAGTGCTCTTCTAAGCTAGGCTCACCTAATAATTCTAGTATTCTATCCTCTTCCATGGCACTGTCTCCCATATTTAGGTGCTTAACAACCTGCAACACCTCATTCACCAAGGGCTTAGCACTTTTATATTCAAATGCCTGAATCAAGTCATCTAACTCCCACCAGTTCCCTATCTGACGACGTAACTCTGAATGAATGTACCATGCATGTGCATAACCTTGTAGTGTGGAATAAAACTTGTGCACCCAGAGGGAAGGAGGTAAAGCCTCTGTTTTTTCCATCCAGATCCTCTCACACTCCTGGACATGATCTGAGGTGGATCCTTTCCCATCATAGACATAAAATTTAGTTGGCATGTTGCTCCTGAAAAATCTAATAGAGAGCGCAATTCTCACCTCGCACCACCCTAGAAGATTGTCCTGATGCACCATCCACCAACATGTTGTGGTTCCATGTAAAGTGTAGACAAGCATGCTCCTTCATTTGATTTCACATCTCCATTGGGCTTTCATGGCTCATAGGAAAATGTCAGGGTTTCCATCCCTAGTGTAGCTTGGTAACTTCTTCCCTTTTAGGTGCCTTAGTGGGCATGCCCTTGTCACTCTTGTAATGGATCCTCTCAATTTCCACCTAATTAACTCATAAGTTCCATGTGCACCCAATTTTCACATGCTACACTAGTGGTATCACTCATAGATTAAGCATATTCAAAATGAATAGCTCCTTCCATAGGTTGAATCACTTCAGGGTCCCTGATAGAGCACACATAGATCCTGTCAAGAACTTCTTCCCCCAAGGGCTCAGTATAGGGTGTTGAATTTCCATTGGTCAAGGGGATGATAACCCATTCTTCCTTGTTCTCAAAGCTTATGTACCCCTTATTGAACCATAGGTCAGCATTGTTCTTATAACACCAGGGGCACCCAAGTAACACTGGAAAGTTGTCCACCTCAGCTAGCACCAAGACTTCAAAATCCCCAGTGAATTTCACCCCTTGGATAGTGATAGTAGCATCCTTCAAGACACCAATGGGCATCACCTTTGTTTTGTTAGCCATATACAACACATTTGAAGATGGTTGTAATGGGGGTCTTCCCATTTGATGTCATGCATCTAAAGTGAGAACATTAACTTTTACACCCATGTCTATCAGAATATTACTCAGAAGCCACCCATCGACTACCGCATTCAAGGTAATCTCCTTATCATAATCAATGGTGTGAGGGGGAAGGTTAGCATGCAGGACCTATCACTCATGCTCTCCTCTAGTGCATGGTACTTTTTCCTGTAACCATTCCCCTAGAAAAGGAATGATATTCTCCTACCTCAACATTTTGCATACTTCCCTGACCTCATCCAGATCCTTCTGTGGAGCCTCAGTGCTCTTCCTCTACTCTAACTATCATGACTGCTCCTTTAGGCACTGGATCTCTCCTTGTAGGCTCCAAATTACATCCATGGTCTCTTGATAAACCTCTTTCTGATGAGTAGGGTCTGGATACTTCCCATGCACCACCTCTTCTCTAGTAACTAGTGGATTTTTCTTTGGTATCTCCCTGGCACGTGTAACCTCAGCTCGCATGGTCACCAATACAGGTTCTAACTCTGACTCGTGCCCCACCCTTGGCATCCATTGTGAGTCTTCTTTCTTCACACTTACCATTCCTGCACCTTTATCCTTCTGTTGTTGTTGGCTCATATGTTCAAATAGCTCTGGGAATTCCTCATACTTGTGCTTCTTCCCACACCAAGAGCATTGCAATAGATCAGGACATTCACACTTATAGTGCTCCGTAGACCCACAGTTGTAACAAGTTCCACATGGGAACTCACTTCTTCCTCCTCCGTGGTTGCCTCGACCTCTAAATCCTCCTTGGAAACCTCTTCCACACACCCTCCATCCATGCATCCTTCATAGTGATGACCCTCATCCTTGGAATTGTTTGCGATGTTGGTCTAGCACACACCAATATCAATGGCATCATGTATCTGGTCAATCAATCTACAATCCTTGGTGTCATGAGTAGTAGAGGTGTAAATCTTGCAATAGTAAGATACATTCTTACGGATCGTGTGTTGCAGTAGTGGACACCTACTTGCATCATGATCTCCATGGAAAATCTCACAGTCTACTATCATGGCATGTACTGATCTCCAAGGAAAACTGTCCTTTGTATGCCCCTCTACCTCACAATCTGTGCACCATAGGCCACTGCGAGTCTCATGTGCACCGAGTTCACAGATAGCTTCTCTAGCTTCTTTTCCATTGCAACAATCTAAGCTTCAAGAAAAGGGCTAACCCTGGTATCCATGCTTCCAATAGCCTCAGTGCGCAGGGAGCCTCCAAGGCCTCACGTGGGTCTGTGAAAGTCTTGTGTGAAATAGTGCTCTCCTAAAAGGTGTTATCAACCCTCCAACAAACCACTGAGCATGCTGAGAAGGATGAATATCATAAGACATTTTTGATAAGAGAGTCTTAAAATGCTCATCATATTCCCACACACTCTCTGCCATACCTTGTTGAATCTCCTTCAGTGTGCTAATAATTTTTTGTTCAAACTCAGGGATATGAAATTCAGCTAAGAAGGCATTCCACAAGTGGTGTAATCTACTACTGTCTGGTGGGGGTCATACTTCTGGTACCAACTATGTGTGTCATCCTTGCAACATTGTTGCAAACTGACTTGCCTTTCATTCTGGGGTAGTGATCCCCTTCACGCACCATAGCAGCTCACATTTGTGTACATGTTCTGTAGCATCCTCAACACCTTTGTAGTCTGGTAGATGCAAAGACATTTCAAAAATACTTGCTGAGGTGGTTGAGGTCCTTGCCCACCTGATCCAAAACCTAGATTCCCTCTGATGTTTCCTCCACCACCAGATCCACTAGATCCACTAGCACCTGTCCCTCCTAACCCACCAGATCCTCCAGGTCCACCGGGTCCACTAGGTACGCTAGTTCTATTCCACCAGATCCACCTCCCATAGCTAGTAAAGGTCCTGAAGTGGTTGCACCTTGTGTCCCCACTGTCACGCTGAACTACGTGCCAACAGTCTGTGATATTGCACCACTACCAGATGTGTGTCCCACACCACTTCCAGATGTGATACCCAAGCTTTGTGTACCCATACTTTTCCCAAATGTCATTCCAGACAATATACCTCCAAACACAGGAAATGATTGTGCAGCCATAGATGTGCCAAATGAAAAGTTATACCTCCTAGGTGTTGATCGGTCACTTCCACCAATACCAACTGGGTTAGCAATACTTATCTCTAGATTTGGAAAGCTAAGTGCAAGGGGTTGGTCACCAGGTGGATTCAGATGCATGCCAATGAATCCTCTCCTTTCTTCATATGATGAGCCTTCTCTAGAAGTTGAGGGGGTTTCTCTTCCATGCTTGCCAAGATGGGGTAGCACAGACTGCTCAGGCTCCACATCCTCTGCATGAACCTCAATTCCTTCCCACAACATCTACCTCCATAAATCCATCACTCCTACAACTTCACATTGTCTATCTAACTCCCTCTCACGTGCTTCATTATACTTGAGTCATCTCTCTTCCCTCTCCTTTTCATCCGCAAGGTCCACCATCTTCCTCCACCCTAGTTTCCTCACCCATCACTCATAAGAAGCTTATTCGGCCATAGGAAATGCTTCTAAACTCATTATAATGATCAAAATCTTTATAGCTAAAGGGATAACATGTAAAAATGATCCTCTAGGCTCCCTTAAAAACTCAAACTCAACAACCTCCGGGCAAGAATACATAGAAATTACATATTCCAGGGTATAACTCATCAACACTCTACTCCACCAATGATCAACAACACGTGTCCAAGTCAGATCAACATCATGCAGCCTCTGATACTCATCTTGGGTCCACACATGAGATCTATAGTACCAACTTGATCTAGATGCATACGCCGAAATCCATTCATACAACTCCACTGGAAAGCAACAAAAGAAGGTCTCATATAACTCATGATACAGATGCTCTTCTACCCATTTACGTGCATCAAACTCAGGTCCAGTACTAAATCTCTGAGAAAACTCATCCTCCATGCTTTTAAGCCATGCTTCGACACTGTCCAAGGTCAAGCATTCTGTCATCACGCACCATTCTCACAAAAACTTTGAAAAGAGGTCCCGACAACAGAACCAAAATGTAGTCTCTATTATCACCACCTATTTCAATAACTAATCCCAAGTGCACCAGCATATCATCCAGTCTTAGCCTGGAAGCTCACCTGAGGCATGCGCAGGCACTGAGTCCCTCCTTTATGTGAGCTTTGTGAGAATGTTCTTTATCAACATGATGATGCAGTATAACCAGAGAATAAATGCAATTATCCATAGGTTTTTAGATGTAAGCTTTTACTCCTAGTTGATGTATCCCAAACACAGACTTAACATGATCAACTAAAAGTAGAATCAACCATGGAATAACATTGAGGAAACCAGTAACACACACATGAACATAAAGGGAAAACACAGATCAAGATCCATTACAAGAGTGTTACAGAACTACTTCATTATATTTATAAGTCAAATACAGTAGCTAAGATTACATCAAGAAGTTCCATCCATGGCAATGTTCATAGTAGCAGAGCTTTCTTTACATCACAGAGCTCCCTGTTACATCCATTACACCATACTTTCTTCTCTCTCTCCATTCTTTCTCTCTTCTAGAAATGACCCTCTATAACAAGCAGTCGAAGGAATATTCTTCTAACCATCCATCATCATCTGCAAAATCCTGTTGGAATCTCCTCATGATTGTTCTACCACTACTTAGGAATCTTCCAGATGTCACCATGTGTTTCCCTCAATCGAGTGCCTTTAGCATGCATGTGCCAGCTAATCCTTAACAACCTTGACTCCTTATCCTCTCATGATAACCATAATGATTCCCTGGAATATCCTTTTCTTGGATCACAAGTCTCCATGGCTTATCCACATCTATATCTCCTGTTTCTGTGTGCCATAAGGCTTCGTGCATTAGGTACTTGGTGTAGACACCAAAATTGGGTCACACTCCCCTTGGTCCCTCGACAAATAACCAAATCGAACACACTCACCTAACCATTGACCCTTTCACCCCACTCTAATATTAATTTAATTAATTTAATTAAACTAATTCATGATATCATAATATTTATTATTTAAATATCCTAATTAGGATAATGCACACACCAACACCTCACTTATATACCTCATCTAGCCACCACACCCTAAGACCTATTCTTAGTATGTTGCCATAACTAACTAAGACCTACCTAAACCCTAAAAATAAAAGCCTACATTCCCTCTAACCACATTCAATTCCATTAGAAAGGAAGATTCCATTCTAATCTATAGAAGAAAATGAACAAGATCTAAGAAATCAAGAGGATCTGCCCATTTTTAGTAAACCTAAGAAATCCCACCATAACCGACGTCGGTTACCCTAAACCACCGCCGGTCAGCCCGAAACCATTGTCGGTTACCAAATATTCCCCAAAACAACCTTATTTCAAGGTTGGCACATTTTTAGAGTAAGAGATGAAAACCAGAGTTGTATGCAAGCAAAACTAGAATTCATATACGCATTAGAGAATTGATAGCCAACATCATAAGCAATCACAGAGCCATTTTAATTCACTGAATCAACTGGGGAAGAACCATCACCACATCAAATGCCACCATGTAATCAAATGCCATTGTCACCCATCCATCAAGCTCATACAATAGTAAGTGTTTTATTAACCAACATTCATCCACTTTCATTTTAGTAAGTTTTGTTACATCTATGGTGTGATGTAAAATTATCCTTCTCCAGAGCTGGCCATTTGGATTGGAATGATGTCCTTGTATCATGTTAGTCCTGATATAATAATGCATTTTTACATACCAGGGAATTTTACAATTAATAAGGATGTTTCTAGTAGTAATGTTATAAAAATTAATCAAGGGATCATCAGAGATTTTGGTAGGAAAGTATTTTAAAAGGAAATGTTTGAAATGACTTGTAATATACTTCTTGTTTCCTTGGGCACTAGGCCTATTCCATATCTCATTGTTCAGGGGATCACCTTTAGGCCACATATGAGAATACTCAAATCTCCATATTGCATTGATTCTAGGCACTAGTTGTCTGAGTCTATGACCCATAATAGGTCTTCAATCATCAACTGATTCTACAAATTTGGAATGTCTCCACTGCCATTTTAAAGTGCAGAAAACGATTGGATCTTGCAGTGTATGAAATTTAGCAGTTGGAATATCAGGATCAACAAAGTGACATGTAACTTCTGACATTTGATATGGGCTAACTGAAATAATTCCTTGCTGAAGAAGTTGGTGTTGTGCTTCTAAAGAAATTCTTTGATCACATCTTTTCTTAGACTCCAAATAGTTATTACAAGTTCTGGTATCCAAGATGGGTTCTACATACTCATCAAAAGTTTGAGTAACTGCAACTCTTTAAAAAAGATTTAACTCTCTACTGGAAAAATATGCAAGAGAGTTATTCTTACCAGAAATATGTTCGACATCGAATGAGAAATTGTCGAACCAAAGAGCCCAACACTGCATCCTGTTGAATGTAGTTTTATGTGCAGGATCACCACCACTGAGTCTTGCCTTGAAATCCTTTAAATCAGTTCTTAGAGTGAAATGCTCATTTTGAACAAAGAACAAGAAAGATTTGATTGCTTTCTTGGCAGCAAGTATCTCCTTATGAGATGAATGATAATTTAGCTTAGAACCATGAAAAGAACCGGATGCATAGCTGCATATTTTCTCTTTATCAAATTCAGTTCTTTCCTTCAGAATAGCTCCCCAATATTGATCACTTGCATCACATTAAATTACTTTGGGTCTTGAACCAGGTAGTGACATGGGAGGTAAATCCAACACTTGCTTCTTGATTATTTTGATAGCAAGTGTCATTTCATTGCTCCAAGGTGGAGCATTCTTTCTCAATCTTTTATTGAGTAAGACACGATCTGCAGCTATGTTCTTATAAAAACCTGCTACATAGTTAACACATCCTAGGAAGCTCTAAAGTTGTTCCTTTTCTTTGAGTTCATCAGGGAACTCCTGGATCTTTGATACAATATGCTTTTACAAACCCCTTTGGTTTGGGTTTGATTGGCTCATAAGGTCTAAGAGGTGGTAATGTGATGAAAGAAGTTTCAAGGAGGTTGGTTAAGATTTTGGTATAGGATCCTACTAGTGGATCATAATGGGAAGTGAATGCGGGTTTGGGTACAGGTGTGACTGATTGTATAGGAAGGGTTCTTTACAAGAGGGGGAGTGGGTTGAGATATGGTTTTAGGTTTTGGCATGGTCTTAGGCATTGGTCATGTCTACTTGGGTAGAGGCATGGTAGATGAACTGACAATAGAGTGTGTGGTTGGCTTGACTACCTTATTGGAAGGTAGCTGATTTTTTCCTTTAGGTTGACACCTTCTTAGGTAAAGGTGATATGGGTGCACAAGATCTAGAGGGAAAAGCGGATGGTGGAAGAGGGTGATTTACCCATGGGGATAACCAAGGTGCTATGGAGGTAGATGGCGTGGGTCATGTAGGATGTGTGAGGGAAAGAGAATGAAGTGTTGTGGGTAGTGAAGAAGTTATCGATGGTATGGGAGGTATGGGTGGTAAAAATGTTGCAGGTGTGGGCAGAAGTTGTGTCAGGTGCTTGGGTATATTAGAGGTCTGGTACGAGGGAGGAATGGGCTGCTGCATTTTTAGTTTACCAGTGGGTGGAGGTTTCTTAGCTAGGATCGAGGGGTGAGGTCCTAAGACAGATGAAAGGGGTGAAGGTGATGAAGGTGTGATCGGTGAGGTTGGGGTACAAGATCTAGGGGATTGGTTCTTCTGTTTGGGGGCCAGATTAAGTTTGGTGTTAGTTTTGGAGGATGTAGCTAAATCTAATTTGATGGGTGGATGAGTAAGGTTGGCCATTGGGATGACCCCTAAGGTAGTAATAGGTTTAGGAAAGGAAGATGATGTAGGTGTAGGTTTGGATGTAGAAGCATGTTGAGTTATGGGTAGAGGTGTGAGTTGAGCCATGAGTGGTATTGTGGGAGAATTTTTGATAGTTGTGGTTGTGTTTGGTTCGATTGGCTGAAATATTTTTGGATAGATAGTGGAAGTGTCAGTGAGTGACATCTGCATTTGTGTTGAGATAGGAAGTAGAAGACGCCCCCAAAGTAAGGCTCTATCCACATAATCTAGGTGGTCAGACTAAGCATGAGAATGACACTGCAGTGGGTGAGGTTGATGTGGATCCAATGGTGATTCCCATAAAATGTGTCTTAGAAATGGGGAATTCACTAGCTTCAGCCTCTGTGGGTAAGAGAGTTGAAAGTAAGTCCACAGGATCTTGGGTGGCTGATGGAGAATGGTCACCTAGAGGCAACGAAATTTCTACTGGATCTTTGATAGGTGGAGGAGATGATGGGTGCTCCTTTGTGGGTGGAGGAGATAAACAAGCATCTCTCATGGGTTGGAGAGGTACTGCTGGTGATGGCTCTCTAGGTGGAGAAGCCAAAGGTGAAGTGGTCTTGATGTTAACAGAAGGCTCCTTCACAGGTGAGGGAGGAGATGAAGGGTGTTCCTCTGTGGGTGGAGGAATAGGTGAAGTGGGTTCATGTGTAGGTGGAGGACTTCGGGCTAGGATTTCCTCTATGGAAGGAATATGAGGTAATTGGGAAGTAAACTGGTGCATCACTGAAAATAACATGGACCTTGTGGGTATGGCTATCATTAGTTGAGGTCTCTCCAGTTTGATCATAAGAAGGGGTGTGATTAGGAAATGGTTTCTTGAAGATGTGTAGGTTTTGGTTGGCAGGTGCATTAGGATTATCCAAGACTAACTCACCATTCTTGAGCATTTCCTGGACAATGTTCTTGAAAGTGATGCAATTTTCATCACTATGACCTTTTACCCGATGATAGTTACAGAAGTCGTGCTCTTTGTACCATGTAGGTGTGGGGCGAGCAGGATCAAAACTAGTGTGTGGTTTTATGGGAGGAAGGGTGATGGCCCCAACTTTAATGAGCTTTTCTAAGACAGAATAATAAGGCTCCCTAATTGGGGTGTATTTCCATTGTTCTCATCTGAATTGAAAGGTCTTGACAGGAGAAAAATTAGATGAGGGGTTAGCCTCATTTGATGGATGAGGTGGGTCGGCCTTGAGTACCACTACATTAGTGGTTCCCTTGGATTTTGAATAATTATTCTGTGGTTTTGAAGAAGAAGAGGTATCATTTGACTTAAATGTTGAGTTCTTATTGTGTAGTTGAATTTTATTTTCTTCGATGGCCTGAATCTCTAGCTTTCGTGCCATGGTGAATGCCTCATCAAAGGTTTGGAAAGTCTAGACCTGTAGGGTTGGTGAGATATGTCTAGCAAAAGCCCGAGTGAAGAGCTCTATGAGTTCGGTTTGTGGTAATTAGAATGTGAGTTGATTGATCAGGCTATGCCAACGAGCAACAAAATCTGTGATAGACTCGTCATCATATTGACGCGTAGAGTAGAGGTCAGTCATGGTAACCTTCTTAACAATGTTGATGGAGAAGTGATCCAAGAAGGCTTGGGCTACCTGATTAAATGAGAAGATAGAATGTCTAGGTAACCCACTATACCAATCTAATGCGGGCCCAGTCAGAGACATGGGAAAGGTCCTCAAAAGTAAAGTGTCATCATGGGTGATTAGATAACAACCATGTTTGAAAGACCACAAATGTTGTTGTGGGTCCTCTTTGCTATTGAAGCAGTTAAATTTAGGCATTTCCCAATGTACGGGATATGGATGAATAGGAATGGATGGGTGTATGGGCTCATTGCAAATTTCATCGTAGGTGAGAGAGTTGTGTGAGCCAGAAACCGATGCCTCCAATGTCTGCATCTTGTCCATCATTAACTTGATTAGGTCATTGGTAGGTGGTGATGGATGGGTACCTCCTATAGTGTAAGAGGGTTAGTGTTGGACATATGATGGAGGTGGCATTCTAGTATATGGTGATGCCGCATAGGTAGGTTGAGAATGAGGAAGTGAGATAGGGGGTACGTACCTAGAATGAATGATAGATGAAACAAGGGATGTTGTTGATAGTACGTATATGGAGGCGAAAAGGTTGAGGTGACCCTAGTAGTTATGAGGGCTAAGGATTGTGGAATAGAAAGGATAATGTTTTGAAAAGGGGTAGGGGTCATTGACACCAGGGGTGGTTGTGTTGCTATGGGTATATGTGAGACAATAGGCAGAGATGAGGTTATGTTCTGGGTGGTTGACGAAGGTATAGTGGATGTTGTGGGTGCAATAGATGTGGCAAACATGATGGTCATGGTAGGTATAGGGTCTATCTATGAAACGAATGGGAGAAAGGAAGGTGCAAGTAGCATAGAGCTTGAAGGGGATGACACAAAAGTAGGAACGAGTGTCAAGGGGATAGATATGGGCATGCCATATATCAACTTACCCAAGGCATCTTGAGTGGCTGAGTGGGAAAGATAGAACTATAAGGCGGTAGGGTTCTGGTCAAAGAGTCATGTGAACTCCTCGTCCCCTGTGGTGATAGTGATACATTAGGTAGGATCCATGGGTGATAAAATAGAAGGTGGTGAAGGACTAGGTAGGATTGGCTGACAAATGGTATGGAATATGAGGCCATTTGCTTGGCTACATGCAAGAACCATGTGAACAAGTACTGACTGGTAGGACTACTTTCTATAAATGACACAGAAATACAACAAAGATAGGAAAAATAGGTGGTGGTAGGTGGATTAGGTACAAAATGTTAGCTAGAAATTTGAACAGGCTAACCGATGTCCAGTTAGGGTAAACCAATGTCGGTTAGCAGTAACCGTAGTTGTTCAAAGCTAACCACAGTCGGTCACTGTGAAAAATGGACAGTTTGTCCAAAACAAGGCAAAAGGCTAATAATCTGCCAGGTAGATAAGATGCAAGATGGATTTTATCAGGACAAAGAAGATGATGAGAGTTACAGAGACTCTGAATGAAAAATATGGTGAAGCAGGTGTCCTTTTGGGTAGGTTAACCAAAAGAATAGTAAACTGACACCGGTTGGGTAAAACTGATGACGTCAGAGGGTAACCGACAACATGGTCGTTGGACCAACACTGGTTACTGTGAAATTGAAACAGAGATGAAGAAAAGGTGGTTGTGAGTTAAAATCAAATGTGGAATCAAACCTAGAATTCTGAGAATGATGAAAATAGGGTCCAGGCACACTCAGATGAAGTTGGAATACACCAACTATGATGAGGAGCATGCAAGGAGAAATAAAAAGATGAAGAACATGTCCTCTCACCTCAAAACGCAAGCCAAGTAGAAACACTAAGAAAAATACGATCCTAAGAGTGCTTTTTCTATTATGTTTGTTCAGCTTATGCTATTTAGAAGACTAACTCATGAACTTTAGAATAGATTTTTTGGTGAGGAAGGCTTCCTACGAAGAAGGAGATCTACAAGGAGAGGTTTCAGGTATGTTATGGTGGGGGTGGGCCGTCCTCTAAGATAATGACTCGACAGAAGTAACGAGTTGGGTGCCCACTGTGTCGTGATTGTGTGATCACCTACAGCTTCTTCTAGGTAAGATGTTGTTTAAGAATGTGTATATTTTTAAATTTTTTGATGTTTGGATAAGACTCAGAGAGAGAAGAAGAGAAAGGAAGTGCTTTTCTATGATTCGTTTGTCAACCATCAGCTGGGAATGACTTCCAGTGTATAGGTTGCCCTCATTTAATGTGAGCTAATGTAGAAAAGCAGAATGAAATGTAGTTGATTTTAAGCTCAAATCAAAATATTGAATTTGATGACACAAAAAGATGAACAGGAGCAGAGATGCTCTTTCACTAATGTGATACTAATGAAAGGAAAGAAATGTTTGTTTTAATCAACCAAAACACAATTGCTTTTAGACAATAGAAGAAGAAGAAGATTTCAAGGGAGAAATTTAATGTGAGAACCTTTCAGAAAGGAAATAAACATAAAAAATTTCACCTAGAAATGAAGAAATGCAAAGAACCCTGAATGGGTCCCACCGGGCATGCCAAAATGTTTCACCTGATTCTTAGAGTGTTTCTTTGAATATTGACGAAACAGATAAGGGTAAATGGGCTAGGAGGAATACCTGTTAAAGCTGGTTGAAGGTTGTTGCATGCACGTATGACTTCTTGATCCATAGCTGATCGTGAGAGCTTCCTTTTGGCTAGGAGGAACTACCTGAAATAGAAAACAAGACCACCAAATAGAAGTTAAATAGTATATGCAGTGGACTGCCTAGCGTATGCTAGATCCAAGAAGTGTGATACTCCCTAGAAGGCTGTCAATCCACTGTTTAAAACAACTCAATGTTAAAAATAAATGAAATCCTACTATACTTAAAATGATTCAGGTATCTCATTCGACTACAATAAGAAATTCATTCACAACAGGCTAAGCTATGATTGAATCTGAAGGTCAAGGTCTCTGTCAGAGTACTGGTACTGGTCAGGGTCTGGTTCTGGGCTGTTTTGGGTATTTGGTGGGGATTTTAGGCTCTGTTCTTGGTCTGAGGGTAAAAACACAGAGACCGACATCGGTCTGGTATGACCGATGTCAGTTTAAGTGAACCGGCGATGGTTGTGGGTAACTGGCATCGGTATGGTCGGGGTAGAGGAAACTTATTAAAATCTTGGTGTGAGGACAGATCTGAGGCTAAATGGAAATGGAGAGGGAAATGAAAAGGTCTATGGAGATCTTAGGTATACTCAGAGATCTTTAAAAGTCAAGTATGGGAAATTTAATGGTGTGGGTGAAGGAATGATCAAGTTTGCATGAAGGTAAATGGTGGGAGAATGGGAGTGGGAGTAGAAACTGATAATAGATATAACAAAACCTACTAAAATGAAAGTGGATGAATGTTAGTTAATAAAACACTTACTATTGTATGAGCTTGATGGCTGGATGGAAATGGTAGTTGATCAAATGGATGGAGTTTGATGTGGTGATGGTGCTTCCCCAAGATGCTTCCATGAATGCAAATGGCTTTGTGATTTCTTCTGATGCTAGATGTGAATGCTCTGATGCATGTACGAATGCTAGTTCTGCTTACATGCAACTCTGATTTTGTCTCTTGCTCTCATAAATGTGTCAACCTCAAAATAAGGTTGTTTTGGGGAATAAATGGTAACTGATGATGGTTCTGGGTTGACCAGCAGTGGTTTAGGGTAACCGGCATTGGTTAGGGAAAGATTTCCTAGGTTTACTAAAATGGGCATATCCTCTTGATTTCTTGGATCTCGTTCATTTTTCTTCCATGGATTAGAATGGAAGCTTCCTTTCTAATGGGTGGAATGTGGTTAGAGGGAATGTAGGCTTTGATTTTTAGGGTTTAGGTAGGTCTTAGTTAGTTATGGAAACATACTAAGAATAGGTCTTAGGGTGAGGTGGCTAGATGAGGTGTATAGGTGAGGTGGTGGTGTGGGCATTATCTCAATTAGGATATTTAAATAATAGATATTATGAGATCATGAATTAATTTAATTAAATTAATATTAGAGTGGGGTGAAAGGGGCCATGGTTAGGTGAGTGTGTTTGAGTTGGTTATTTGTCGAGGGACCAAGGGGAGTGTGACCCAATTTTGGTGTCTACATTTTTCCCCTTTTTGTTGCGTAGCTTGTATTGGTAAGCGACGCTGACAAAAATAAGATGTGGTTGCCCCATGTGTGGGTGAAGGTGATCCCCCTCAAACTAGGAACTGATGAGGTAGAAGGTAGAATCGGTGAGTGGTTTGATAAAAGGTGAATGTGATGAAGAGGAAGGTGGGCAAATGGGGTAAAAAGGGGTAAAGGTCTAATCGGGTAATCCAGGTAATGGGTCAGGGTCAAAGGTAGTAACAGTCAAACACACACATGTATAAACTGTAGCACAGTACCAAGTTGAAGAGCATGCAAAATCTACATTGTCTAAGGTCAATAGGTTTATCCAAACAAGGTTGAGGTGATTCTGGTATCCAAGGTATAGGATATGGTCAGGAAACATGACGCAGGTCAGGTGCAGGAATGTTTAGGTATGTTCCGGTACACCAAAGGTTGGGTCAGGATAAATGGTCATGGAAAGAGGCAAGGTAAGGTCAGTATGTCAATCAACATGGGTAACAGTGCCACAAGGTATAGCGAGCACATGAGGTCACAGGTCACTAGCAATGTTCCAGGTCTAAGTAACTAGGTCACGGCATGGGTAGGGCCGAGGTATGGGTAAAATAATGAGTCCCCAAATGAGGAAGAGGTGAGGTAGTAAATGATGAGGTCAGGAGGATAAAGTGAAGTGTCCAAGTCAGGTGTGGGTGAGGTAAAAAGGATTCAGGTCAAAAAATTAGGGGTAGGGGGTAGGAAAAAGACTAAGTAGGATAACCGACAATGGTTAGAAGGAACTGATGCCAGTCACGATGGACCGACCATGGTAAGCTAGGGCACAGGACCGATGTCGGTCAAGGTAAAACTATCGCTAGTCAAGTCGGGTAGGCTATAAAAAGAAAAAAGTGCCATGTTTTTTAAATCATTTTTCATTTACCAAATTGGAGAAAATGACAAGAGAGAGAGAAAAGGTTGAAAGTGATCCAAATAGAACACAGAGAGATGAGTTGGTGAGCCACATAGTGGTGATTAGTAGTCGATAGGTGGGTCCATGAGATCGAATTGATCGATTCGGTTGGTTGGAGGTGAGTAGGTTGATTGGGTGATGGCAGAGGCAGGAGAGGGATTGGGTGGACCACCAGTGTAGTGGCCTGACATGCCACCATGGGGATGGTAGCATGATGAGGTAAGAGTCAATCCCTTTCTGTTGTTTGTGAGGTAGATTGGTTTAGAGGTTGGGTGGGGAAAAATGGGTTTTGGGGGGAAAAGGGAATTTGAATTTTGGGTAAAATAGGAATGGGGAGGGAGGTGGTTGGGTGAATGAGGGGTGGGGAGGGGTGCAGGGGTATATTATGTCTGAACGGGTGGGTAGAAGGGAGAGAAGGGGGGTTTTTAGGAAGAGGAGGAGCTTTGGGTGTCACGATTTTCTGTGTGACAGTGACCAGGCATTCAATCGAGGGTTAGCCGATGTCAGTGGTGCCGAACCGGTATCATCATGAAACAAGTGACCAACGCTAGTTTATGGGGTACCAGGGTTGGTTAGGGGTAACCGGGACTAGTCAAGATTTGGGGGAAAGGGGCCGAAAGTGACCTAGGTTGGGTGGGTGAGATAGGTAGTGGTAAGTAGGAGATGTTTTGGGGAAAATTAGAACATAGGTAAAGGGTGAAAATAGGTAAGGGTGAATGATAGTGGGTTAGGGTTGGGGTGGGTAGATAGAAGATGTGATACAAAGGTAAGGAGGTCTAGGGAAAGAGAGGTAGGGTGATAAGTATAGGTGAGGTGTCAACGGTGATTGTGGGTATGATTAAGGTGTAATAATGTGATGTTTTTTGGATGTAGGTGAGAGATTAGCTGAGGATGCGAGATAGGGTGCCACCCCTACTCTTGACAGTTCGTGGGGCTGTGACAGTCGAGGAGTGGAGGCATGTTGTAGATGTGGGCCTGATTGGGGTCAGACACTACCGACATGTAGTTTGGAAGCTGAGTTTGATGGTCACCCTCATCAATAGATGGGATTCAGTGACCAACACATTCCACCTACCGACAGGGGAGATGACAGTCACCCTAGAGGATGTTTATAGGATCCTGTGGTTACCGATATTGGGGAAAAAGGTATACTCGATCTCCTCAGAGGCATCTAAGGAGTTGATGCTGATAGTATTTGGTGAGGGACTGGCGGAGATGACATTCCACAGTGCCAACATGAGCTATGGAGAGATGTACCTAGCCCATCCAGAGGAGACAAGGCTAGTAGTGTTATTGATGGAGGTAGTCTACTGTTTTACACTACCAGATGCAGAGGGTGGGAGATTCCCATGATCACTGATGGGGGTGCTGCATGATATGGTGATGGACAGGACCTACTTTGCATGGGTGCCAACATTCCTGGTGTAGTTATATAGAGAGCTATGGGCATATGGGTGGCTCCACAGGTTCATCTTATGTTGCACATTTGTTCTTCACTATTGGGCCTACGAGCACATTGTGTGTGTTCATCTGATTGGTATGCCCTAGGTAGATGCATTTGAGCCTGGTTTTGTTCAAGTGGGCTACAGGTGATGGGTGCCGATGATGGGTACTAGTGATGGGAGAGCGTCAAGTAGGTAGGGCTATGCATGATGTAGCATATTATAGGCGGTTATTGGAGGGATTGTCCGGCATTGACATTAGTTGGAGACCGTATGTGGGTTATCCCTCATACAGATAGATGGCTGATGAGTTAAATGGCTTACAACTACTCAGGTGGATAGAGGGGTTCCATGTAGGAGAGCACGAGATGATTCCTGTAGATAGGGTCAGACGGCAGTTTGGGCTACCGTAGGACATATCCGCACCCTTCACATAGTACCAGAGAGATGATGTGGAGAGACTATTGCCACTACCACAACCGACAATACCTATAGGGTAGGAGGATTAGGTGAGAGACCAATGGATTGATGATGTTGGGGTGACTGATAGATATAGATAGTGGTGGGTGGCTCATTTACGAGTAGTACCACCCAAGCTAGGGTAGCCAGATTTAGCCACCATCACTGTGTAGAGAGACACCCTATAGGGGTAGGTGGCGACCCTGATTACATAGTTGGGGATGGTGTAGGGGTAGTTGGCAGGTTCAGAGGTGGAGGTGGCTGTTTTGCATGCACAGGTGGCTAGTCTACAGGCCCAGATGGCCCAAGGTGGAGATGGTGATGATGATCAGGTGGCTTCCCTATAGGCATAGGTTACAGGTTTGCAAGGCCAGTTAGCCAATACACAGGCGTAGATTGAGGCCTTACAGGCCCAGATATAGGCACAGGGTGTGAGGCCAATGGCACCACCATAGGCACCGGGATAGGGTCCCAGTTTACAGGTAGAGGTGGGACAGGGTCCCACAGGACAGGTACAGGGTAGAGGCGATGGGGACCACCACAGATAGTACCCATATCTAGATTGTGGGATGCCCTAGGTGAGGCCAGGTATTATCAAGGATCAGTTGATGATGGTGGGGATAGATTTCCTATCCTATGGAGAGTACATGGCACAACAGGCCTCGAGTGAGAGGACCAGATCACACACCCACAACGTGGAGAGCATAGGGGGCTAGTGAGCCTCGAGACAGGGTCAGGGTGAGGCCACCAGTTCATGGAGACCAACCCCATGTGATGTACCAGTAGGGACGGAGCCATAACCCATGAGAGGCGGTGAGATGTTAGCAAGTCATCATACAGGAGCCGAGGAGGAGGAGGAGATAGGAGAGACCGATATGGAGGATATCTGATAGGATGATGTGTGATATATTTCCCTCCATTTTGATGTAGGTATTCATTTTTGATATATACCGGCCTTCGTGCCAAAGAGAATGAGGATTTATAAGAGAGTTTTGTTTATTTTTGATCATATACCGGCCTGTGTACCGAATATGGTGAGGCTGTATATGAGATTTTTTGAGAGACACATATTATTTGGTATCAGTGTATATTGTATAGATACATAGGTTTTTATGATGAGATGGATGATTTGGTGATGATGTATCTGTGTTGATAGAATTTGATTGCTACGCATAGATGGATGGATAATAGGTGTGTTAGGCATGGATTGAGTTAGGTCATAGGCATGGATTGAATCAGGATATGGTTTAGGCATGATGAAGTTTAGGTTGGTTTAGGCATGAGTTTAGAGTTGAAATTGGTTGATTTTGTAATTCATTAATTTGTGCAATTAATGATGATATATGAGTCACGTTGAGATGTTTTATAGTAACATGCATGATAATGGTAAAGAAATGTTAGACATAATGAATGTATGAATGACAATGATAAAGATGTGAACCAATTTGTTGTTTGTTTGGTTTAATTTCCAATTATTGATATAAAAGAGAACTAACAAAGGCAGATTGTGATTACAAAAAGGGAAAAGGTGAATTGGTTAGGGTAGAGAGTGGCCAAGCTAACCTCTAAGGGCCCCATGCCCTCGGAGTGTTGCCTACATAGTCCCGGTGAAAAGGGACCTCAGGCTGATGTAGTTCTCCCATAAGCTAGGGAAGAATGTGAGGAGGTATGAGAATGAGTTGGTAGGTTATAGGCATGGTTGAGTCAAGGTAATTTTAGGTATGGGTGAATTGTGGGCACATAGGTATGGGTGATTTTGAGTTGATTGTGGCGAAAGAGGAAAATTACCCAAAGATAAGCATCGAGGATCTAGTCTTATATAAGATAATCAATACGTAATGAAGAAGCTTAAAAGATAAGAGGAGGCAAGGAATCCCCCTAATTGGTAAGGATAATAATGGGTGGATCGTACCTTAGATGGGTTGATGAATGTAAGACCCTAAAGACATTGCATGATTGATTATTCTAAAGGTGAAGAGTAGTCACATGATCTCCAAATGTCATGGTTCTAGTAGGTCCCTTGAGGTGGTAGGAAATGAAAGTGTGAATGGTGAGAGGATGAAAAATGGTTAGTTTATATGGTATTTGGTAGCATGCCTTTTGGAAAAAGATTCAAGATCACAATGAGCAAGTCCATGATGATTTTTTTTTCTATTTTGACTTATATTTGAGATAGACTAATCGATATTGGAAGTCTATATGTGATGATAAAATTAACTCCTTAAGGTCTTTGTGAAGCTGATTGATGCAGGAAGCTTCATGTTATCTTTTTTTTAACAAGCTTTACATAGCTATCATTTGAGGGAGTAGTCTATTTACAACAGTGATGTAGAGAGAAAGATGTTCTTTTTGAGGGAGTCATCTTTTTATTTGAATTTTGACTCAAGGAGTTGGATCCCATGTGAGGGATTTTAAATCATGGACAAGACTAAGGTAAAGAATCAGGATTATTGTTCAGGAAGCAAGGTGAAACGACTATGGGATCTCATCTAAAAGCAGATGAAAAGTATCCATGAGAATCATGTCATGTGCAGCACCGTGGTACACATATTTAAGAAAAGATAAAAGAGTGACGAGTATGCACATGATTCTTGATTAATTGTTAGGGGGGTGGCATAGTGAAAGGAGGGAAGTGAAAAGCTCTCAAGGGATGAGCATGAAAATAGGTAGAAGGTGAGGTAGGACTGAAATTCAATAGTAGAATGGTCAAAGATACAAGGCATTAAGGGGCTCAAGTTCAGGTTTACCATCTAGTGAAGATAAACGATAAGCACTTAATCCATAAGTATGAGTCACGATGTATGGTCCAAGCCAATTAGGATAAAATTTGCCCTGTTTAATTTTTTTCACTTTGGTTACATGTTGATTTTCTTTCAGGACAAGGTCATCAAATTCGAAGGTTTATTCATGGACACGTTTGTCATAGGCACGCTTGATACATTTTTGGTAAACTTGAAGATGGTCAAGAGCATTAAGAAGGTGTTCATATAATAACTCAAGTTGTGTTAAACGGTCCTAGCGAAATTCATCATCATTGACCATGTCATGGAGAGAAATGTGGAGTGAGGGAATCTAGACTTCGAGAGGCAAAACAACCTCTATACTGTAGACCAGAGAGAAAGGTGTGGCAGCAGTAGGAGTGAGAATACTAGTGTGGTACACCCATAGGGCAAAAGGAATGTGCATATGCCAGTCCTTCCTAGTATTGTTAACCACTTTCATGAGAATTTTGTTCAAGGTTTTATTAGTGGATTTGGCCTGGCTATTGGTTTGTGTGTAATATGGTGATGAAAAACTTATCTGAATACCGAAGGCATCGCAAAGTTTTCGCAAGGTTTTATTTTTGAATTTTTTCTGTTATCAGTGATGAGGCAATGTGGGACACCAAAGTGACAGATGATGTGATGATTGATGAAGTCACATATTTTCTTGGATTTTTTGGAGATGAGAGGTATGGCTTCAACCCATTTGGTGTAATATTTGGTAGCGGTGATTATCTATTGATGTTGCTGAGAAGAATGGGGATTTATCTCTCCGACAAGATCCAAACCCCATTGAGAGAAAGGACAAAGGTCACGGGCAACTTGTAAGGCATGACAGGGTGTATGATGAAGATTGGAATGTTGTTGGAATTTTACACAATGCTTAACATAATCGCAACAATCATAGTTATGGGTTGGCCAGTAATAGCTTAGGTGAAGAATATGCTTAGCAACAACAAGGCCACTGAATTGACCTCCACATATGCCATCATGAACTTCCTTAATGGTATAAGGAATTTCAGAACTTGTAAGGCATCGTAAGAGAATACCATCAAAGTTGTGCTTATAGAGGAGGCCACCCATGATGACATAATGAGATACCCTTTTAAGAAAGGTGTGTTGTCCATAACGAGTGAGTTCGGGAGGCAAGATGGAGAGGGAAAGATATTATGAGTATTTTTTATACCAAAGGTCACTCGGGTTGGGAGTAGTAGTTTCGATAGAGTAAAATTCACAAGGTAATTAAGAGGGTGATTGGAGTCTTTGTACAGTGACAAAGATCTTAGAGTTAGTGGGTGAAGGGGGTATTTGAGAAGTCAAGAAAGCCATGGTATCTACAAATTTTTTGGTAGAACGTGGGACTGTTTGAAGGGCATAATGGTCGAAGGTGGTCAAAAGTATGTCTACATGATGCTTGCACTTTTGAAGTATATCATTACGACACTGGTATATACCATTGACTTGGTTTATGACCAATTGAGAATCACCAAAGATGTTGATTGAATTAACATCTAAGGCATAAGCAGCCTGAAGACCCAATACGAGTGCTTCGTATTCAACAATATTATTTGTACAATCAAAATTGAGTTTGAAAGACAAAGGCATGGGTTCACCATTAAGCAAAATGAGAATAACACCAGCCCCACCCCCACGCTGACACTTGGAACCATCAAAGAAGAGTGTCATTTGGTACGCAGGTTCATCTAGAAAGTCAAAGTTAGAGGGTTGGTCTCCGGAAATAGGTGTGTCAGCCAATTGGTCAGTGATAGCCTGACCCTTGATGGAATTTTGATGGGTGAATTTGAGGTTGAGTTCGGCCAGAAGCATAAGCCAACATGCAACTCATTGATTTTGGTAAGGTTTAGCATACATGAAGTGTAAGGGGTCAATGTTGGTCACAACATAGGTTTTCTGATTTAGTAAAGGCAGAGTTTGGTAGCAACAAAAACTAAGGCTAAGAAAAAAAATTCTGCATGGGTGTATCAGGTTTCATAGTCCAACAAAGTATGGCTTATGTAATAAACTACCTACTCCTTGTGTTGTTCTTCATGATGAGCAAGCATGGCCCCCAAGGAGTGATCGGTATCTGAGATGTATAGGTAGAAGGGTTGATCGTCTTTAGGTGGAATGAGTATGGGTGGTTATAGAAGGTATTATTTTAAGGCTTCAAAAGCTTTATGTAAGTCCTCATCTGATTTAAAGGAAACATCCTTTATGAGAAGGTGATGAAATGGCTGACACCGATTGGACAGTTGTGAAATGAAACAGTGAATAGACTGCAACTTACCTTGCATGATATGTAGCTTTCGCATATTAGTGGGTGGAGGAATTTTAATAATGGCCTTGACTTTAGCAAGGTCAACCTCTATACCACATAAGGAGATGATAAATCCTAGAGTTTTCCCGAGAGAACCACAAAGACACACTTCTTGGGATGAAGGGGAACACAATACTTAATAAGGAGATCATCCATGTAATCTTCCAATACATGATGCATGATGTCATGGAAGATGTAAGTCATAGCCCACTGATATGTGGCACCAGGGTTCTTAAGGCTGAAAGGCATGACTTGATAGTAGAAGGTCCCCTAAGGGGTGATGAATGTGGTTTTGTGCTGATCCTCTGGGGCAAGCAAGATTTGGTTATTACCCGAGAAGCCATCCATGAGTGATAGCATCTCATGACCAATGGTAAGGTCAACCAGTTGGTCAATACCAAGTAGAGGAAAGTCATCTTTTGGGCAAGCTAGGCTGAGGTCACAGAAATCCATGTAAATGCAAAGTCCCCCTATCTCCTTATTGATAGGAACAATATTAGAAATCCATCGAGGATAATCAATGGGTAAGATGAAGGAACTTAGTTACTTTTAGGGATCCAACATACCCCCTCATTGCCTCTATCATTTATGTTGCAAACTAGTCTATGTTATCGCAAATAAGAAGAATTATGAGCTAGAGTTTGTGGAGCCACTGCTAGGGAATTTAGTTACCTCTCAATTATTATATGATGTAGGTTTGTTAGATTTTATTCAAAAATTTGAGGGGTTTGATGAGGATTTAATTGAATAATTTGTGTCAAATTTTGAGGAAAATTATTCTCTAATATGAGGGAAAAGAATTGAACTAGACAACCAAATTATTAGCACAATCTTTGGTCTTCCATATTTTGGGCTTAAGGTTGTCACTAATGGAAGGGGAAAATTTTCCTGAGATAATCATTAATCCCTAAGGAATTAAGAAGGGTATTAAGAGGGAGAACTTGTCAGGCCATTGGAGGGAGGTTGCTTCTTGGGTGAACATGTATTTTATATGTGATGGGAAATCATTGATATTAGGGGGTGATACTCTAAAAATTATCACCTAATTGAAAAAATGTAGAACAAATCTTGAACTGAAGGTGAATCTTCTTGAATACCTCGCAGATGTTGTCATAAAGGTTAGACATAAGTATAAGAGTGGGGGTGGTGATGCTGCAATTAAGCATCCAGGGATTATTCAGTTGAATTACACACACCAGTCTTATAGGAAACCCAAGATAAAAATGGAAAAGGCTACTGCAGGGGAGATTTCCAAGAAAAAGAGGGTTAAGCAGGCTCCTACTCCAATTTCTGCCAAACCATGCCATATTTTGTAGCATAAACTTCAATATTCTCCTTAGTCTTCCCATGTGTTTATAGAAAGATACTGCAAAGGAAACCAAACAGCCCTATGGGATTTTATATTTGAATAAAAATAATACCATATCAACCCTTGTTGATGTTCATTTAGAAAAAGGTTTGGTCCTACAAAGAAAGATGAATTTTCTCTGCCTACATTGTATGATGAAGGTGTAACCCAGATTTTTTAAGAGTTTTCTAGAACTGAGACTTCCTTTTCCCTAGGAGAACAATCACAAGATTTAGAGTTTATGAAGGTCATTCTTGAATAATAAATCCTTGTCATCAAGGCACAAAAAATTCCTTTGGAACCTCCAAAAAGTATGTCTGCAGCTCCAGAAATCTAGAAAGAAGCTACATAAACTATTGCACAATAGGTTAGTCAAGTGGAATCACAAGGATATTAAGTTTTAAGGTGATACCAAGATGAAATTTCCATTCTAAAAGAACAACTAAAAGGTATGAAAATAACTCATTTGTATTTTCAAAATGAGTTTGAATAAAAGAGTGTATAAAAAGATAAATAAATAACTGCTTTGAGGATGGAATTTGATAGTTTAAAGAGCCAAAAAATATTGGTTTGTAAGCATGGAATGATTTTTCCTCTCATTATACACAAATATCTCTTAGAAACAAAGAGTCGGTAGTAAAAAATAAGAAACTTAAAGAAGAGGTTGAGTTAAGTTATAATGCTAAGAGAAAATTGGAAGCAATTGTTGAATCTGTCTGTCCTTTGGCTTGTAAACTTCAAGATTACAGAAAACCATATTTGGTTTATAGTTTATTTCTTCAAGAATGATTTTATTCTTGGAAGTTTCATAGGATTTTTAGTAGAGAGCCTCACGAGGCTCCTGATGGGAAAACATTCTTACAAATTTACCAATGTTGTACTCCATAAATTCAAAATTTATTATGTGAATTTTACCTCCATAACATGCTAGTTACAAATGTTCCTAATTTCTTTCTAAATCTATAAGTGGGTGAGTTTCAGTTGATATCTTTTCAATCATTGGAAAAGAATCAGATTATGTGGGAGGAAAAAATTGATCTATTTAATCAAGAGGCTAAAACCATTGGTTTTTATATTCAGCTTCAACACCATAATGATGTTTCTATGAAAAAATATTTTAGATATCTTTATTATCAGGTTGGAACTGGTAGAAACACATATGAGATCTTCGCCAAATGTGTCCAATAATTTGAAATTTATTGTCAGCAGAAATTTGGCAAGGCTATGATAGCCTGTGATAAGAGATGGGACCCTCTAAATTTTCCATTGAAATAAAGAGAAGTTATCTCTCCTCAAAATCTCGTTTGGAGTATACGAAGAGGGGATGTAATTATGGAGATTATTTGGCAATTATAAGAGAAACAAAACAATGAGTATAGTAAGGAATTGGTTGGTATATAGGTTAGGCCTCCCCTGGTCCTTAGCCCTATGATAACTTGGAAAAACAGTGCTTCCCAATCTCATGACAACTTTAAGGCATGGGCTAAGCTTATGTTGGAAACCCAAGGATGTAAAGGCACAAGGAAACAATATGCAGATCGGTTTGAATAATATGATATGGTATAGCAGCTTGGGTAGAGATCAGGTTAGAGATAGTTTACACAAGGACTTAAAAAAGATAAAGTATAGGGGAGATGATGAGTCCATAAATTGACTCATCATAACACCATATAACTATAATTTTTACTCTAAAAAACGTTAATCTATGTATGGGAATGTTCTAAATAGTTATATCAAAAGTAGAAAGTGATGCATTTCCCCTTATTTTGTCTTATGTAAACTAATGACAAATGGAACTTTAACTATCTGCTTTGTAGAGTGATTTTATGGCATATGTAAGCTAATGATGCACATTTTGCCATTTTGAGCAGTTGCAGTCAAGGAGACCGAGTCTACAGCCACTAAGCTATTTTGGAGGATTGACCCACAACCATCTATAAATGAGGACCCCTGTTTCTAGTAGAATTATAGGGTGTCATGGAACTTTTATGAATTTTTTATTTGTTAAATTTGTTTCCTATATTTGTAGGATGTTTTGTAATCAACTGTGTCTATAAGACATCTCCTTTAAACTATTTCATAGTTGGTATTTTTTAACAATATTGTAATAGTTGATAAAAAAAGTTATTTTCAGTTACACTCTAGAGTATGTGAATAGCTTATTTTGATCAATATAATACATGTTTTTTTTATTATACATTTTTTTTGAGAGCCTCCATCCCGAATTAGAGCAAGGGCCCACTCGACTGAGGAGATTGGAGGATTGGTATTTCATGCAAGATCTTTATACTTTATTATTTTTAATTTCAGTATCTTGGTTTGATAATTATCTAAATGCAATCTTCTATTTCTTTGTTTCAACATGTTCCCTTCACTGTATTTGATTTAAGAAATAATTTCATTTTAAGAAAACATTTCCTTTAATAAGCATTTTATTCAGTAACTTTGTTTTAGTAATGTAGAAGCATTTGATATACCTTTTTTTCTGTTTGGTAGTTTAAAGATTTGAGTAGTTTAGACCTGTAATTTCTTTCAGTAGTTTGTAGTGAGCACAAGGAAACTAATACTAAACAAAATCCCCCCAAAAAGAGAATCACCATAGTACTGAGTTGCATATCAACTTATCTGCATACATCCTTAAACACAACCTTTGTTTATAATGACTTCAACATTTGAACCAGTTGATTAAATGATTAGAAGTTACAATGACCCATCAATTTCCTAATCCCCTTGTATCCTCTTATCCTTTTACCTTTCTCCTTTACAAGACACATCCCATAGTATATTTCTCAACAATTTCCCTATATATCCTATATATCCTATAGATTTAATCTTCATGGCATATCTTGCATGAGATATTATGGTGAGACACACACAAATTATGCACACCTTATGTGTGTATTCCTTTTTATTCATTGTAAAATGTCCCAAATATCAACACACAAGGACACATGTAAAATTCTCTTGAGATGATGTTTGATACTACTTAATATCTATCTCTTAAAGCTTGTGTCAGAGTTCCCAAGTGTTTTAATTTTTTCATGACTTCTTTCTTGAGTGAACATTACATATGGTGGATTTACTTTGCCTCGAATTGACCTACCTGACTGATTTTGTAGATATCAAAGAGATTCCCTAATCTCTTCTTCTCTCAGGTTGCACCTTGGGTTCTCTCACCCTAGCTTCGGTAGAGTTAGAAGTAGCAGGTGGAAAACCAAAACCACTTTCACATGTCTCCCTGTCACTCCAAATAAGTCTTAGATGGGTGAGAAGGGTAAGGCCCCCCGTCCCCATCTACCACATGAAAAAATCAGGCAGGTCTTCCCCACCTCTTCCCTTTCCCCCCTCTCATGTTTTTGGCATTATCTCTAAGGAAGTTACATGGGTAAATAAGATAAGCAGTAGCAACAGAACACCAAAGAACACAATATTGAAGATAAATGATTACAATATGCAAGTAGTATAACTTAGCCACTCTGAGGGGGCAACCTCCAAACCATACAATAAGAATAAAATGCTTAATAATGATGAACTACTACCTACTAATTGCTATATACACTATTCATATGTTATGGCCATCACCAAGGCTATAGTCTTATTTTACCTTTCACAGCCCAAGGTGCATTGACATGTCACTTAGAAAAATTTGAGTGCTCACACGAAGTGCACAAGGGTACTGGGTGCCTCTTTTCTAGCAGATTTTTCAAGGAGTTATCATGAAAGAACATATAATCCAGTTACATAATAACCATTCAGAGGTAAATCATAAAAAAATATAGATTTCAACCATAGTGCATAAGGAATAAAAGAAGGACTAGTAACAAATTTACCATCTAGGATCCATCAACATCAATAACAAGAATCCATCCACAACAATCCATTATACTAATCCATAGCAAAGCCAATATCTGAATACATCATAATAGTCATCATTAGGTCAAGTGTGTAATTACACCAGTAGAATAACCTCAAAAAATCATTCACACACCCATCTTACTAAGCCGTGCAAATCAATACATATATATAGGTAGTGGGGAATTTCCCTTTAGTACTCACACACTCTAAAAAATAGGTTGCATGCTAAAAATAGCCATGCGGTGCTACAAAAGCATGAAAGCTTGCTAATAATAGATTAATTGTAAATAACTCTAGTCCTAATCCTATTATTAGATCCTTGTGCCTATTTGAACTGCAAGTTCCAAAATAGCTTAGCATGTCTTCTAAGTCTTCTTAACAAAATATTCTCATCACTCAATCCCATCTTAGCATGTGTTTGCAAAATGGCTAATTATCAATCTCTGACTTTTCTACGTGTCCAACTACAGGGTGCAAATTTATCCATATTCTGTACCTATTTTCATGCCCCGTACTCTTGTTCCTTCAATACTTAGGAAATATCTTACCAACTCAACATTACCCCACACTAGGTTTATTTCTTCCCCGAAAATGGGTAATCATGCCTTATCTCTCCAAGAAAAAAGAATCAGAACAAAAGAATGTTTCTACATAATGTGTGAAAAAATATGAAAAATAATCAGGGTTCTTTACTCCTCTGAAGGCAGAATTAACTCAGGATACTCTTGATCTCTACCTCTAATTCATTCTAATCATTGAGAACCTTATTAATATTTCCATGAATGTCTGTGATTACTCCTTCCATATCATCCAAATTCATGTTCTCACCCTCATTATAGAACACTCTAAGAACGTTCACTAGACTTGAGATCATCCCATCCTTCACATCCATACATCATGTTATAATTCTTCCAATTTCCTTTATCTTTTATTTGTGAGGGTCCCAGGCTGCTGTGAACACATCACAATTTTCTACCAGTAATGTCAGCCTCTCCTCATACCAAAGAGTTTCATCTTTCTTTCTAGCAAGGAATGCCTTTTCCTCAGTTAAAGTCATTATCTTAATGATTTTCTTAAGGTCTGCACACATATTCAATGTCGAGTCTATCTTTTTCATCTCATCTTTCAGTGTCTATAGAAAAGAATCATACCTAGTGATTTCGTGCATTATGGTTGCCTTAGTCCTTTCCTCCTATGATGCAACATCCTTCTATATTTCCATCCATACTGTACCCTCATCCAACACCATGTGAACCAACATGCGTAAGTAACACATAATAGATGGGAATTTTTCGTCTATCTTCTCTTCATATTATGGCCTTGTCTGCAAATTTCATCTCCAATCTGCTCTCCTATATCAAGTACTACATGTACCTTCACCTCAACTCTCTCTTTTTCCTCTATCAGGTTCTTAATCTCTACTTCTTTATCCTTCATATCCTCTAAAAGAGTACGAATAGTTATCAATTTATCTATATTCCTAAGAACAACCTCTATAGATACCTTTTTCAAACTTGTTTATCAGATAACTGAGTCGGCTTGATGGTTACATGTCAGGAATGTGGAGTTTTCTTCATCCTTTGAGAGACACATGACACTTCACACACATCAAAATCAGGATCATCCTTGTGAGTCTACATGATCAATGATAACTACTTATGGGTACACATGGTTTCCATCTCTGGATCCATCATCTCCCAGCGATATAATCATTCCTTTGCAATAGTACTCTTGAACCTTGTTTGAATTATATATGTCACATCATCAACATAGTCAAGGTTTTGTGTCTACACCATATCCTCTTCTTTTGGTTCACTTACCTTCTCACCTAATTTGTCATGTGTTCTAGCGCCTGTTATCCAAAATAAGCCCCTTGATCATTTTTGGCTAACTTCCTTTCATTCCTTCCTCCATTGTGCCTCAGATGAATTTTTCTACTTTTTAGGCACTCAAATTTTTCTGGAAATGGTTTCATTAGATAGAGGTTCTCCTCAACTTTTCAGAAAGGTAAATTTTTCCTTCTAACTCCTTGTATTTTGTAAGTTATGGCTCGGTGGAGTTTTGGAGAGAAATTTTCCCTAGGGAGGTCCACGCCCAATCAGAGAGCTCCACGTGTCAGCAAAATGGTGGAGAGTGGAGGTAAATTTGAAAATATTCCAAGGATTGGTCGGGGCACGTAAAGGAAATTTTTGGCCCGAAAGCTCACCAGTGAATCCAAACCTGCCACGTGTCCTTGGAGCTTCAGGAGGTGGAGGAACGGAGGAAAATTTTCCATTTTTCCAAAGAATGGAAAATGTCGCAGATAAACTCCGCCCCTGATGGCCCGTGCCAATCGGAGCATGCCACGTGTCCATGTGGCCAATGAAAACCTTAAGGCGGGTCCGTAGAGGGAAAAGAGCTATTTTAGGCCCATGCAATGAAAATTTTCCACGTGTCCCATCTGAGGAAATAGTTAGAGTCAACATAATATTGGAAGCACGCCCCTAAGGGCCAATAATAAGGTGCCATGTGGCATCAGAGCAGCGGAGCGCGGGGTGCCAACGGAAAATTTTCCAAAATCTCAAAAGGGCGTAAAATGATCATGTGGAGTCCGCAACCAATTAGGACGTGCCATGTGGCATCAAGCCAGCAGGGGGCGGAGATTTTTGGGAAATTTTTCCCAAATCCCAAAAAGGGGAAATTTTTAAACTTTCGTCCCGCTAACCCATTTTGGCCCTTTTTTCCCTAAATATTCAGAGGGCCATAACTTTTGATCCAGAGCTCGGATTTGCATGTTCTTTATATCATTGGAAAGCTGGTGAAATTCTCTACACGATTCCAGGGTCAATCTTGCATTTTGGTTCAGTTTGGAGAGAGAAAATCAAGAAACGTCTCTGGCGCGTAGTAATGGCCAGAACTGACGTTTCAACAACCAGTTTTAATGCACATGGGTCGCATTCTTCTTCAGCATGGCCAGAAGTGATGTTTCAACCACCGATTTTAATGAAGAATGCGTTTTGGTCAATGGTTGGGCTGCTTGCATGTTTTCCTACGTTTTCTCTCTCCTGGGCTCGACCCATGCATTGTATAAAGCCAGATTTGGCTCATTTTTCAGTAGTTGTTCATCTTTTCAGCTCTACCCTCCCTTCTTTTCTTCTCCAGGGTTGAAAATCGAGTTCGAACCTCCTCCCCTGCTCTGTAATGGCGTTTTTTGCCTTTTGCTATTGAAATGATGTTTTGTGCAAACTTCTGAAGCAACAAAAACATGTTTCGTGATGCATCTGTCCATCCTTGCTCGTTTTTCGCTTGTTTTCTTCTTGCCTCTCTTCATTGTAGGTATTTGTGCACGTTTGAATGTTCATTGCAGGTTTGGAGCTGTGTTCATGGAGTTTTGGGACATTTTCTGTGTGGAAATCTATCCTTGGGCCTGTGATGCGTCTGTCCATCCTTCCCATCGCTCACCTCTCTTTGTTCCATGGCAGTTTTGATAGATGTTCAACATTTTCCTTCTCTGGTGTATCACCGTTTTAGTGTAGGCTCTGTTTTTCCCTTTTCTCTCTCTCTCTCTGTCTCCTTGGCATGGTTAGATTAGGATTAGATTAGCTTGCCTGCACTGGAATAGCTTGTGGCAGGTAGTTTAGGAAGAGGAACCAGCCTTCTCTGGAGATTCCTTTCTCATTTTCACGAGTCCCACACTCAAAGAAAGGATTCAATGTTGTGCAATCACACTCGATGCTTCGAGTGATCAACCTAGAAATTTATCAACATCCAGGGGTGCTGTGATTTTGCACTAACAACTTTGGAATCATGGGTGGGATCCTTCTAGGAGATTTACACTTCATCTGTTGTAGGTTGACTGTACCACTTTTACAGATTTCAAAAAGTCTTGAGTGTAAACCACTTGCAAATGACAACAGGGAGTCTACTATTTGTTCCTTTGACTGCCCAGCAATCTGAATTAAGGGGTGAGTTAGTTTTCACATTACCTTTTGATTCTTTTCCATTAGCTGTCAAGCTGGTTTTTCCAGGGTAGTTTCTGCTGTAATCATCGACTTCATTTCTCTTGCATGGATTCAGCTTCCAACAAGATATGGCAGGCTTCAACAGGTCTTACATATACTCTCTAGGATTAACATTTTGATCCATTCAACACATAGGGACTGCCCTTTGTGGAGGGGCCTTCTCCACCAATAAGCTTGGCTTGGCAGAATTTCCTAGAGTATTACGGCATTGTTAGTTGTTGACAATCATATTTTGGGAACTAAGAAGCTAATCTCGTGTATGGAGAAAATCCAAAATTATGGAGGTAAATATGGTGCAGTCACAAAACTGATCCAATGTGGCTTTCAGAATCTGGTTGATCCTTTTCCATGCATCAGGTCGCTTCTTCCAAGACACTTCAGCACTCAAACCATTTACCACTTCATGATCAAGATGCAGGCCCAACTTGCACAATGGACTTAGAGATATAGGCCTAAAACTTGTTCCGAAGCAACCTTGTCAATGGGTAAGTTTATATGATTTCTGCCTTTCTCTTGGTTCCTCTTGATTAACCTGATGTCATTTGATTAACCTGATATCTTTGAATTAACTCCATTGCAGTCCCAGGATGTCTTTTTTCCATTTCTCCATTCTATCTAGCACCATAAAAAAATTCTATCCATTTCATTGAACTGTCAAAATGCCATTATAAAACAGTAACACCATCCAGGAGTAGACTAATAGAATGACCCCCCTCAAATCCAGGGAGACAAATTTTATCTAACTTGGAATTCACCAGCCACAGATAGGACATCGTAAATCATTTGAGTTTCAAGCTTTCCCCCCTAATTTTCTTCATCGCCCAAATCCATGTCTTTATAAGAAACATTGAATCCCGAAGGAATTCAGAAGGATTAGTTCCATCAAGTGATCAGCTAAGCATGACAAAGAGAGTGTCTGAATAAGCCCACAAGATGAAGAAATTCTTGGAAAAAATGTATGATCTTGGGCTTTCAATTTTTTTCTGACTTATAACTCTGAGTCTCCTTGATGGATAAAGTTTCCCTCTGAAGCAGGCACATGGTTTGGATCAACACCAGATGGTCTTTCCAGAGTGCTGATTCTTTCTTGAGCTAATAGGGTGTTCTGAAGATCAACTTGTCCATTTATCAGTTGCGCAACTAAACTTGCACATTTGATAAAGTTAATATTACCTGTACTAGGCGGAAGATTCTTATTTAGCCATGAGGAAGGATATATGCTGCTGTTTTCCAAAAGAAGATACCACTTTTTGAATCGATTTAGTAAAAGTTGCAGATCCAAGTGTAGCTACAAACCTAAGCTATGAAAATAACCTTCAGTCCTTATTCCACAATTTAGTTCATATTTTCTCAGATTGGTCAATATAATTCTTGAATAGAGGAAGGATAGCTCAATTTGATGGTAGGGTTATTGTTTTAAATTTCCTCCGTTTATTTATTTATTTTTTGTTTGCTTTTTTGACACCATCGTAAGGGTTGTAAGAGGAGCCATGATATCAATGAGGCAGTTTATTGATCAAAGAAAATGAATAGACTGTATTTGATGGAGCATCAGAAACTTTTGGTTGATGTGGATACAGATTTTCTCTCTTTCATCTTCCACATTGGACAATGAGGGGGTATCACTGTTGTGGCATGCGAGAAGTATTCATTTAGGAAGCCTACAACTTATAGTTTGCTCTTCTCAGCATCAAAATTGCAAGATATTAATTCTTCCATGAGATTCATTGGAGGAAGAGAAGCTCCAATTGACCATTTCTAGGGAGGATTCATTCAAGAGAGACTTCAAGTTTTCCATTTTTGGAGTTGGAAATTTGAGCTTGATGGTCATACTGAAATAGAGATACAGATGATCTTTCCCAATCAGGTCGTTGGCTTCATTGGAGCCTATCAATGAAAAATCCATGACTAGTGATGCTATGCATTCTGCATGAGGATGAGCTATATGGTGCCATCACAATCTATATACCATTGAAATCTTCTAGTCCAACATTTATTTCAACTAGTTGTAGGACTAGATTTGTTTAAGTGTTGAATGACCTTGATGACCTGGGGTAAAGACCAGGTTGATTTTCAACTAAGCCTTCACAATGATCAGTGCTCGATACTCAATTGCATGATGCTACCCATGTTTGTGTCTGCACATTCTATTTAGCAGTTCATAAGGTTAGGCTTGCATGCAGTTTGGTATTAGCTTTTATTGAACAGTACTAATTGGAGACAAATGTTGACTTCATGGTTTACAATACCTTCTGCAATGTGGAAGTGCTTGTGCACACTCTGCATGTTCCATTTGTGTGAAGTATCTAGAAAATAAGCATTGTAAATGGTTCTTCTGGATCTTTTCTTATTCTGTGATCTTGCATGTTCATCTTATGCATTGACAGGCTGTGGTGATGAACACTGCTATTCCATTTGGAGACAGTGGCTCAGAACAATTTTGAAAGTTTGATCAGTTGAAGGCATCATAACTTGTGGGACTCCAGGGGGCCTCGACTCTTCACAAAGCTACTGATCATTTGTCTACTTGGTCAGCTATGACAGCCTTGAGTCATCTAAGTTTTAACCAAAATTACACGCCGTTAATTTTATTTACACGCTGTTAATTTTTTAATTTTAAAGAGGATGTGTGTTTCCAGCTGAAAATATTTTTTTATACTTTTTAGAGTCCCTTCAAATATTTTCTGAGTCCCCTTAAATGATTTCATTAGATAGAGGATCCCCTCAGATCTCCAGCAAGGAAAAGTTTTCCTTCTAAGCTCCTGAGAAAATGCAAGAAAGTTATAGCTTGACACAAGTTTGGGCCAGGAAAAATTGTGAAAATCGGCTAAGTCCGTGTCCTAAGGGCGAATCAGAGAGCTCCACGTGTCGGACAGAATGGACACGGAAAGCCCAGATCGGCCGAAAATTTGAAGAACTTCCACACTAAACGATTTGGTCACGCCTGGGACAAAAAGGACCCGAATTTTTGGCCAGAAATCTAGTCAAGTGCAGCAAAACCGGCCACAGTTGGGACATCCGGGCTGCGAACCGGCCGAACCGTGCAGAGGAAAGAGTCAAGTCCAGTCTGAAACAAAGTATGGACAATGCGTGGCCATAAAATACCCGAACCGGCCGAAATGAGCACAAAGGGCCCAAAATCAGAGCATGGGACATTTGGGACAAATGGACGCGAAATGCCCTTAAGGTGGGTCTGAAATGAGCGACAAAGGGCCCAACTATCAAATGGGACATCCGGGACCAATGGACGCGAAGTACGCGAAGGAACTGAGAACCAACCAGATCACACCACGTGTCTCAAGGAGAAAAGTCAAAAAGTCACCAGGGGCAAGGTTTGAAGCGCTGGCCCTGAGGGTCAATAGGAAGGTGCCACATGTGTCCAATAGAAGCAGTAAAGTGCGGAGCTCGGGGGGAAGTTAGAGAATTTGGCTGAGTTCCCCAAAAAGGCATAAAATGATAAAGTGAAGCCCCACGCCCTGTCCTCCAATCAAGATCATGCCACGTGTCATCCAAATGGCGGGAGCACGGGAAAAGGGTGAAAAAGTCCCAAAATCATCAAAATTTCAAAATTTCAAAGGACAGCCCACCGAAAAGATGGAGGAGAGAGAATTGTTCGTCCAATCAGAGCATGCCACGTGTCATCCAGGTGGTGAAGCGCGGGAAATATTTCAAAATCCGTTTTGGCCCTTGTTTCGTGCCCTAAACCTTCAGATCACCATATCTTTTGATCCAGAGCTCAGATTCATCCACGTTCTTTATATCATTACAGAAAGCTTAGTGAGATTCTCTACATGATTTTGGGATCAATCTCGAGTTTTAGATGGGGTTATGTAGAGAGAAAATCGAGAAATGGCTCTGACGTTTGGTAATGAGATCAGAAGCGACCTTTCAACAACCTGTTTTAATGAAGTAATGGTGTCGCATTCTTCTTCTGCATCATGGTCAGAAGTGACATTTTAGCGGCCAAATTAACTTTCAAATGGGTCGCATTCTCCTCCAAAATCGCTCAAAGTGATAGGGTATGGGTAATGGTAAGATCCTCCATGCTGATTTAATGCATCTGCAGTCAATGAGTGAATGGGCTTGCACGTTTTTCCCACGTTTTCTGTCCTTTCTGGGCTCGACCCATTTTCATTGTTAAAAGCTAGATTTGGCTCATTTTAGAAAAAATTTGTTCATTCTTTCTGCTCTGCTCTCCCTTCTTTTCTTCTCTAGGGTTGAAAATGGAGTTCGGACCTCCTCCCTTTCTCTGTAATGGCGTTCCTACCTTTTACCATTAATGGAATGATGTTCTGTGCAAACCTCTGGAGCAACAAAAAACGTGTTCTGTGATGCATCTGTCCATCCTCTGCTCGTTTTTGCTTGTCTTCTTCTTGCCTCTCTTCATTGTAGGTGTTTGTGCATGTTTGAATGTTCATTGCAGGTATCGGAGCTATGTTCATGGAGTTTTTGGGACATTTTCTATGTGAAATCTATCCTTGGGTTTGTGATGCTTCTATCCATCCTTCCCAATGGCTTACCTCTCTTTGTCCCATGGCAGTTTTGATATATGTTCAACATCCTCCTTCTCTGGTGTATCACCGTTTTAGTGTAGGCTTTTGTTCTTTTCCTTCTCTCTCTCTCTCTCCCTGTCTCCTTGGCATGGTTAGATTAGGATTAGATTAGCTTGCCTGCACTGGAATAGCTTGTGGCAGGTAGTTTAGGAAGCAGGAACCAGCCTTCTCTGGAGAGCTTCCTCTCTCGGTTTGCACAAGGTCCCACAGCTTGGAGAGAGGTTTCCACTGTTGTGTAATCACACCAGATGAGTTTGCCTTAGAACATCATATCCTAGAAGCCTGATGTGTGTCCAGGGGTGCTGTGATTCTTGCACTAACAAACCCCTTCATCCAAAGTTAGGTCCGCCCCCTGCGCGCACAACATTATCTCGTAGCTCTCTTCCTCATGGTCATGTTAAGCTCATCGTGTTGGGACTCCTGTGTCAAATTGGGTGCTCAACCACCAATCCCTTCATCTTCCCCAAGTCCAAGGTTGTGTGTGGAAACTTCATCACGCGCGTCCTCACCTGATGACTTCTCCTCATCAGTATCTTTAACTAGTATGTATTTTTTCCTTTTCTTTCTTTCTTCCTCATCCTTCTTCACTAGTGTTACACACAGTGATCTCCTTACCACGGCTGTGAGGGGCCAGTGCTCAACATCTACACCTATAAACCTTTTGTGTAATTGTCTTCTCCCATGATCAAGGGTAGTGTTGTCTTCTTGTCTCCTCCTCCTCACACTCTAGGAAATTCTACAAGACTTCATGTCCTTGTTCTTCCTGCATGGGGGGTGTATGTTCCACTGAGCATCCTTTGTCCCGTAGTCTGTTTTCCCTTTGGAGGACCTGCTAAAGATAACTCCTCTCCTGCAACCACTTTTCCATCCTTAAACCATAGCCTTAGGTATACATACATGCACATGGGCTCAATCTTTCCTATAGCCATAGTCTCTGGAGTTATGTCAATGTTTTCTAACTCCATCATCTCCACATATACCTCCTTATTGGGCCATACATATGTCTTGCGCAGAATATGGATATTTATGTCCACCTTGTCAGCATCAAACTATAATTTCCATGTATTGTGTAACATGTTCACTGAGTCTTTAAAATACCAAGCAGTAAATGTGAAAGGTAACTTACACCATGGGCTCTTCTCACCCATATTCATGAAGAACCTTACCAAATAGAAGTCTTGGTATGCTACAAAATTTTCTTGTCCATCCAACACACTAGGTAGTTCACACAGTATGTGCCACTCTCCCTCAAATTCTTGTTGCATCCTCCTAAACCACTTCTCATGGTCCTCCTTATAAGTTTTCGAAATTAAACCATGGCAGGTATACTTGGTGAAATTCAGATCAGGTGATTTATTTTCCATGGGGTATTCCCATACTTTTTCCCTCAGCCCATCAGGCACACCAATTTCACTAAATACAATCAAGAGTAAAATGGTTCCCCAGGTGATCTTCTCACCTTTATCATCTTGGGTGTGTGCTTCTACCACTAAGCTCTCTACAATGTAACTTGAAATATTATAACAAGTCTTGTTCACTATTTTATTGGCTATATGTAGCAAACACTTGTTAACTTTTATCCATCTCTCCGAGGCACCCAATTTGCAACCAACTAACCACATCACTACCCTTGTAGCTAGATCATTTATCTGTGTAACGTTGAAATCTTGACCCCCCTTTTTGTAGTGGTACACAGTGGCCATTGCCTCTACTCCCTCATCATCTGATAAGTCACCTACAATTTCTAAACCAGAGTCACACAAACCTGTGACTTTATTGACCAACTTCATTGTAATCTGCATCCTCCTACCCACGAAGTAGAAGAAATCCTCATGCACATGCGTCATCAACCACTGGTACAAGTGGTCAAGTTTTCCAAATAATGAAAGCTCATACATTTTTATAACTCCAACACTTTCCAATAATTTTTGTGTCAAATTATCCAAAACCCTATGCCCATCGTTCATCCTCCTATTAGTCTTCCGAACAGTCTCTGCATTGATATCTTTGAGGGTTTTCTTGGTCCTGTGATTGAAGTCACTAATCTTGCATTGGGTTAATTTTGATGTCCATGGCCTCCCTTCAATCACCTCTTCTGGATACTACATTTCGACTAACCACTCCTGTGATGCTTCCTCAGTCTCCCTCTCAACAACTGGAGCTTACCTTGGTTCCATTTTCTCTTATCAATTAATAGATACGCTTTACAAAATGTAACCTTTCCACTACCTTACCCTTGCACACCTCAAACTCAAATCAAACCCTTCGATTCCTCATGACCTAGTTACAAATTTACCTCTGTGAAACCCTAACTATGTGAAACTTTCTTCCTCACCCACCTGACAAACTCAAACACACCTACACATGGAGTTCTGTCAATGTCGTGTCATGAGTTCACCTGGTTCATTAGTCAATAGCTCATTCTTCACACTAAGCACTTTGTCACACTTCTCAATCGTGATAGCTCAAAGGATGCAAGGTAACAATAATGTTGTAATCACTGACTTTATAGGATTTTTAAAAATTCCCCACATTAATTTCTCCTCAACCACCACCATACATGATATTAATTCCACCTCCTCACTCTTCCACATGTTGTGTTATATCCATTCCATGCCTAACTCTTCCATGCCTCAGTCATAACCTTCTGGTGCACTCACTACTTTCTTGGCCACATATTCCCTTACATGCACGCTCCCATGCACCAAAGTACCTATCCAATGTGCCTCATACCAAGTAGTTTCCAATGTTGCAGCCTACCTTGTCTTATACGCGTCCATCCATCTACGCGTGGTCTTCAATCTAAGAAAAATTATTGTAATTTATTTTCCATACTATCTTCACTTTGAGATCCTACAATTTGATAATGCACACCAATTTGTATAAAGGCACCAATCAATTATTCTCTATGATCCACCCCACACCAAAAGTATGCAAATTCCTATGCACATGATATCACTTAGATAATAATCAGCTACTAGCACGCAAGTGTGCTTATTACAACAAAACACTAAACTAAATTGACAAAGCATAGCAACGATGAAAGGAAACACATATAAAGGAATGCATTAAAGGAAAACCTAATCTAACTGGAAACACTGCCTTATTACAAACACCAAGAAGACTTATTTATAGTAGGGCTTCAACCTACTCCCATTGAAGTAACCAGACAACTGAGCACCATCCAACGCCTATAACTGGAAAGCACCTGAATCAAGTATATATGTCACCACATGCAGTCCCAACCAATGCATCTTAAATTTCCTAGGGTGGCACAAAAACTTGGAATCATAAAGAAGAACCATTTGTCCAACTTCAAACTACTTATTCTTAATGTGCCTATCATGTCATGCCTTCTACTTGGCCTTTTCTATCTTCTGACTCCATCAAGAAATGGCATGCCACTCATCCAACTACATCAGTTTATCAATGCACTCTTCAAGTGCTTTCTCATCATCCAATCCTCCTGTGCATGCAATACATAGAGAGGGTAACATGAATTCCACTGATAAAATAGCCTCTGTGCCAAACACCAATTGAAAGGGTGTGGCTTTGTTCAATCTCTTATAATTTTTCCTATATGCCCAAAGTACAACAAAGACTTTATCATCCCAATCCTTTCTTCCAACATCACAAATCTTTGTCAATGTATGTCCCAATATTTTGTTGAAAGCCTCAACATTTCCATTAGCCTGTGGGTGATAGGGTGTTGTCTTGTGATGCACCACCATAAACTCAACCAATAGTATCCTGATAGTCTCATTGAGGAAATGAGTGCCCCTATCACTTGTCAAACTCAATGGACATCCATACCTGCTGATAATGTTTTCCCATAAGAACCTTGTTGTTGTAGCTGTCATGTAATCCTTTGTAGGTGCTTACTTTTCCCACCTTGTCAGATAATCTGTACATGTAATAATATAGCGTGATCCAGTCCTACGCGCAGGTGGGGAAATAGGACCCACAAAGTCAATTTCCCACTTCTCAAAAGGTTTTGCACTAGCGATAGGCCTCAAAGGCATTTCATCCCTATGCCTAGGATTTCTAAGGCATTGACAATGGTCACAAGCCTTACAATATTCTATACAATCCTTATACACCGTTTCCCACCAAAGGGCTGCCAACAAAATCTTATGCGAAGTAGTATTTCCTGCATAATTACCACCTGTAATTCCACCATGAGCTTCCTCCATAATAGCTTCACACTCATGCTCAAGTACACACCGGTGCAAAACATCATCCCGACCTAGCTTGTATAAATCCCCACTAATCAACATATAGGGTGTCGGTGTGTATGGAAAAGTTGTTTCTTCTCTAAGCTCTTCATCCCTTCAGGTGCCACACCAATACATAAAAACTAAACAATATCTTCTAAGTCAGAGGGCACATGGTTTAATCTAAATAGATGTGCATCTGACATTGTGTCCTCAATGCTCTATACATCCTCACCTGAGTTAATCCTTGACAAATGATCTGGTCAACAATTACTCTTTCCTGGCTTTACCACCACTGTGAAGTCAAATTCCTGAAACAAGAGAATCCAATGGCATATGCACCCCTTCAAAATGGGCTTATTAACCAAGTACTTTAGTGTCATGTGATCTGTATAAAATATAAAAGGATTTTCCAGTAAGTATTGTCTAAACTTATGCAACGTGCATAAATCATGGACAAAGCTTTGCACTCTATAGTTGTATAATTTTGTTCAGTTGGTGTCAACTTCCTTCTCACAAAATAAATAGGATGATCAACAATCCCATCACCAGGTTGTGCTAACACATCACCAATGGCCATGCTAGAGGCATCAACATGTACATGAAATGGCTTATCCCAAGAAGGAAAGTGCAAAATGGGCACAGAAGTAAGTCTTTCCTTCAATGTCTCAAATTTTATCTGTTACACCTCATCCCAATGGAACTTCCCTTTACTTTTCAATAATTCCTCCAAGGGCACACAATCTTAGCATATCCCTTAATGAACTTCCTATAATAACTTGTATGTCCTAAGAACCCACACACCTCGCTCTAATTGGTAGGCTCCTCTAAGCTCAAAATAATAACAACCTTAGTAGGATCTACCAACAAACCTTCTTTGCAAATAATATGTCCCAAAAAAGTTCCAAAGGGTGTAGCAAAGATACATTTCTTAATGTTCAAAGAGATACTTAGCTACCTACATCTCTCAAACATGAGTCTCAAGTTGTCACAGTGATATTTTACCAGTCCATACACAGTCCAATCATCCAAATAAACCTGTAAAAACTTGTGTATAAAGTCTTCAAATGCTTGTACAACAATGCACGAAAATACTTGCAGGCATTCTTCAACCCAAAGGGCATAACTGTATATGAAAAAATTCCCCATTCAGTGGTGAAAGTTGTCTTTTCTTGATCTTCCTTAGCAATGTGCACCTGATGATAACCAGAGAACCCATCTGTAAAGAAGTAGATTTCATGCCCTGCAATGCCTTCCAAGATCTCCTCTGTAAAAGGTGTGGGAAAAGGATCTATGACACAAGCAACATTCAATTCTCTATAGTCCACACATATCCTTATCCTACCATCCTTCTTGATGCTAATCACCATGGGACTAACCCACTTTGATTCCTCAATGGGCTCAATGATTCCATATTTCAGCATCTTATCAATCTCTTCCTTAACTTTGACGCACATATTAGGATTCATCTATAAGGCCTCTTCCTAACCAGGTGCATGCACCTTCCTTTAACTTGATCCTCATCTCACCCAAAGAGGGGTGCACTCCCTTCAACTCATGATAGCCTCATGGAAATAATTCCTAGAAGTCACGCAACAACTCAATTATCTTTGACACCTCTTGTTCAGACCAATAGTCACCAATAATGGCCTCTTTAGGTTCTGTATCTGTCCCAATGTTGACCTTATTCATTTTCATAGGCTCATGATAAGTGTGTGCCTTCTCATCAACACTGTCTAAGACCTCACATGTACCTATAGTGTGATCAACATCCATATTCTCTACCTCTTCATCATCAATCATGTAGACCAGCTTACCCTTTTCTTTTTCTAGGAAGGCACACACAAGTTGTTCCTCATTTGTCTCTTCTTCTTCAAAGCACGCCTCCAAGTCTAACTCTCCAAACATATCTAATAGGATTTCTTCATCCTTTGCACTATCCCCCATTGTAAGGTGCTTTATAATCTGTAATGCTTCATTCACCAGAGGTTTAGTAGAAAAATAGTCAAAGGTCTGAATCATACCTGAGGTCATCTCCTGCCAATTAACTGTTGCCCTTGTTAACTCTGCATGAACATACCATGCATGCGCACAACCGCTTAGAGTGGCGTAGAACTTATGTACCCAGAGTGATGGTGGCAAGGCCTCCTACCCCTCTGTCTAGAGTCTCTCACACTTCTGAACGTGGTGCAAAGTAGAATCCTTCCCATGGTATTCACAGATCTGTGAAGGTACATTGTTCCTAAGAAACCTAGTAGAGAAGGTGATTCTCACTTCTCCCCACTCCAAAAGGTTATCTCTGTGTGTAGTCCACCAATGCATAGTTGTCCCACATGGGGTATAAACTAGCATATTTCTTCTTTCTACTTGATATTTCCACTGATCTTCCATGGCACCCAGAAATACATCAGGGTTTACTTTACCAGTGTATCGAGGTACCTAATTATGACCAAAGTTCCATACAATGCATGACCTGATTACATGAGTAACTGTGTTCTTGATCTCCCTCCCAACCATTTCATATGTTCCATGTGCCCAGTTATCACAGGAAACACTGGTTGTATCACTCATGGACTGAGCATCATCCCACTGAATAACACCTTCCTTAGATGGCTCAAGCACTTCAAGATCTCTAACTGTACGCACATATATCATGTTCAGATCCTCTTCACTCAATGGTTCTACATACGGTGCATCCTTCCCATTTGTCAAAGGAATAATAACACTCTCTTCTTTGTTCTCAAAACTGATATAACCTTTATTAAAGCATATATCAACATTATTCACGTAACACCAAGGGAACCCAAGCAAGGCTGGAAAACTATCTACTTCGGCAAGTGCCAAGACCTCAAATTCCCCAGTAAACTTGGCCCCTTGTATAGTAATAGTGGCATCCTTCAATACTCCAATGGGCATGGCTTTAGTCTTGTTTTCCATATACAACACATTTGAAGATGGTTGTAATGGTGGTCTCCCCATCTGATTCCACGCATCCAAAGTGAGTACATTTACTTCTGCACATGTATCAATCAGTATATTACTCAATATCCATCCATCAACAACTGCATTCAAGGTGATCTCTTTATCATATTCAAGACTGTGAGGTGGTAAGTTCGCATGCAATATTTGCCTCTCGCGCTCAACTCCAACGCGTCGTATCTTCTCTCTTAACCATTCCCCTAACAAAGGAATGATGTTTTCTTGGCGAACATCTTACAAACCTCCTTTAAGTCATCAACATATTTTTGAGACAGCTCAACTTCCTTCGCCTACTCTAGCTTCCATGACTACTCCTTCAAGCATTGTATCTCACCCTGTAAGTTTCTAATAACCTCCATAGTTTCCTAATAGACTTCCTTCTGATGGGTAGGATCTAGATACTTCACATGCAATACCTCATGTTTTGTAATAACATGTTTCTACTTTGAAGTCTCACGAGTGCACACAACCTCAACGCATGTAGCCACTAACACAGGTATCATCTCAGGGTTAGGTGCTAACTTTAACATCCACTGATCTTCCACAACTCGTTGTACTCTAACCATTCCCGTGCCCTTATCCTGCTTGTGCTTCTTTCTCATATGCTCATACAAATCTAGGCATTCCTCAAACTTGTGATTCTTTCCACACCATGAGAAAATAATGTTCTGAGGGCATTCACGCCTATAATGATAAGGGGATCCACATGTAAATAGGTTCCTCATGGGAAATTCACCTCTTCCACCACTGCGACCTTTGCCTCTGAATCCTCCATGGTAACCTCTACCTCTACCACCTCCATCAGAGTGCCCTTCATTATGATTATGATTATGATGTTCACCTTGTTCCTTAGAATTATTTTGCAACACTAGTCTGACGTACACCAATCTCAATAGCCTCATGAATCTGATCAATCTACAATTCTATGTATCATGAGTGTAGACTTACAAATCTTACAATAACAAGACATGTTCTTCCTGATAACATGTTACAACAAGGGCACCTACTTGAATCATGATCCAAGTGATAGATCTCACAATCTAGAAACATGGCGTGTACCAATTTATGAGGGAAACTATCCTTAGTATGTCCTTCCACCTCGCAATTTGTACACCAAATCCCACTGCACGTCTCATGAGTTGAATTGGCTGATATTTTCTCCAACTATTTCGCCATAGATGTTATTTGCGCCTCCAAGAATGGGCTAACTCCAGTGTCTATGCTCCCAACTACCTCAATGCATGCAGAGCTACCTCCAACACCTCACATGGATCTGTAAAGGTCTTATGAGAGAGCACCATTCTGAAAGGTGTGATCAAACCTCCAACAAACCACTGTGCATGTTGGCTAGGGTGAATATCATAAGAAAACTCTGATATAAAAGTTTTAAATCATGCATCATACTCCCTTACACTCTCAGCCATGCCTTGTTTAATGTCCTTCAGCCTGTTGATGCTCTTCTATTCAAACTCAGGTATATGGAACTCAACTAAGAAAGCATCACAAAACACATTTTAGTCTACACAATTCTAGTTCGGATCATACTTCATATACCAACTATATGTGCACCCTTACAAAGTAGTAGCAAAATTGACTTTCCTTACACTCAGAGTTTTAATCCCCTTAGCATGCCATAGTATTTCACACATGTGTACATGCTCAACTACATCTTTAATACCTCTGTACTCTGGTAGGTGAAGAGACATCTTGTAATAAACTTACTAGGGTTAGTGTGGGACATGCCCACCTAGATCCAGAACCTGTATTACCTCCAGTATTCCCTCCACCTCCAAAACCACTAGATCCACTAGATCCCAAACCACCTGATCCCCCTGATCCTCCCCTTGTAGTGGGCACTAGATCAGAGAATGTTCTACCTTGTGTTCCAACATTTGTACTAAATTAAACTCCTAGGGTCTATGAAGTTGTGTTACTTCCAGACTGATTACCAATGTTTTACACACCCACGTTCTACCCTGAAGGCGCACTAGAAAATATACCACCAATAGGGCCACCAAACAAAGAAGACTGTGTGGCCATCTGAAAAACTCCTGTATTTAAAGGAAAATGAAAGCTATTTGTCACTTCTGAAGCACCTACACTAGCTTGATTCTCAATAAATTTCTCAAGAACTAGAACACCATGCACAAGGGCTAGGTTACAAGGTTGGATAAAATGCACACCCATGGATCTTAATTGTTCTTCCTCAAATGTCCTCTCATCAGAAGTTGAAGGGGACCTTCTACCGCACTTAACTAAAGATGGGAGAAACATATTCTCTTGCTCCACATCTTCCACATGAGCTCCAAATCCTTCCTAAGCCATCTCTCTCAATGTTGCATCTCTTCATTAATTCCATCTTTCACGTTTCATTATACTTAAACCACCTTTCTTCTCTCTTCCTTTCTACTACTAGGTCCTCCATCTTTCACCACACCTAATCCTTCCCCTATGCACGATGGGGTTTATCTAGCCATATGTCACTTTTCTAAATCTAGACTCATGATCAAAATCTTAATCTATGATTAAGGGTGTAGCATGCCCCTCCCCTTTAAATAAACATTATCCCCAATTTTGAGAGGATCTAGATGTTGATGTAGGAAATTTACATCCTCCCAAGTTACGTCTTCATTGTTTATATTCTTCCACTTGATCAAATACTCAATGATGACCCTTGTCCTTAATTTCTTAGTGTGTTTCTGAAGGATGCATTTTGGTTATAAGATGATTCTTCCCTCCTCGTCAATATCCGATAACAATATTTGGGCATACATTTTCTATCCAATTACCTTCTTTGGGCAAGATACATGGAAGATTGGATGCATTCGAGTGGCCATAGGAATTGCAAGTTTATATGATAGAATACCAATCTTCTATAACAATTGATAACGGCCATAATAATTAGGTGAAATATTGTTATCCTTTTTCAGTTGTTTCAAGGACATTTTCTTATATGGCTGTAAACACACAAAAACCCTATCACCAAATTCAAAGTTTCTTTCACTACGATGTTGGTCTTCCTACTGTTTCATGTGGTTTTGTGCCATTGCAATGTTCACCCTAAGACTAGAAAGTACCTCTTATTGGTGTTGAATATGTTCTTCAACTTCTTGAACCCTTGGTTAGACTCTCAAAGATGAGGTGATGGATGGTGGATAGTACCTATATAATGCCAAGAAAGGAGACATTTTAGATGAAGTATGAAAGGAGGTGTTATACCACCATTCTGCCAGTGTTAACCATTATACCCATCTTGCTTACTTATTTGAGGTAAAACAATGGAGATATCCCTCCAAGAACTTGTTTACCACCTCTATTTTCCCATCACATTGGGGATGATAAGATGAAATATGAGTAATTTGTGTGCCTAAACATGAGAACAAGTCATTCCAAAAATTACTAGTAAATATAGGGTCTCAATCACTTACTATAATCTTTGGTGTCCTATGTAGCTTTTGAAATGTATCCATGAAGGTTGTTGTTATTGTACCTCATTAACAAATGGAGGTGATAAGGCACAAAATTGGGCATATTTGGTGAGTTTTTCAACCACCACCATGATTACATTTTTTCCTTCTGATTTAGGAAATCCTATGATGAAGTCCATGGACACCTCTTCCCACCTCTAGCTAGGAATATATAGAGGTTGTAAAATTCCATGGGACTTAATTGTTTCACCTTTATTTTGTTCAAATACCATGCATTTTGCCACAATTTTTTGGACATCCCCTTTTAGACCTTCCCATAAGAAATCATGCTCGATTCGGTGATAAGTTTTCAATAAGATAAAATTCCCCCTACTGGAGAAAAATGGAGCTCGGATAGAACCCTATTTTTAAGGGTTGAATTCTTACATAAGTATAATCTATCTTTGTATCATAAACCATCTCCTTTCCATAATTTTTTTTTGACATGCTTGGATCCTGTTGGAGATTATGAATGAGATTTTGTGTACCTGGGTCATTTTTCCATTCAAACCTTGCATCATCTATCCAATCATCCTGTAATATAGATATAACACACAATAATGCCTCAGTTGATTCATCCTTCCAAGATAGAGCATCAACAACTACATTCTCTTTCCCTTTCTTATATATTATCTCAAAATCATACCCCAACATTTTGGAGACCTATTTCTATTGTTCTTCAGATGATAAATGTTACTCTAAGAATTGTTTTAAAATTTCATGATGTGTGTTAACTTTGAAATTCCTACCCATTATATATGGTCTCCATTATTTAATTGCATGAAGTATGGCTAACATTTCTTTCTCATAAAATAGTTTTGATATATTCTTACCTTTGAATTAGAATCTCTCAAAGGTAATGGGTTGACCTTATTGCATGAGTACTACCCCCATACCATACCCTGAAGCATCACATTCAACAATGAATGTTTTGGAAAAATTTGGAGTGGCTAGAATTAGAGTGGTGCACATGGCCTCCTTCAACTTCTCAAATGTTGTAGTAGCTTCCTCATTCCAATGGAAATATTCCTTATTCAATAAAGTTGTGAGTGGTGTCGTTATGCTACCATAATTCCTTACAAATCTACGATAATATCCTATAAGCACCAAGATGCCTCATAAATTTGTTAGGGTTTTGGGAACCTTCCATTCAAGCATGGATTTTATCTTGTTAGGATCCACTTTAACACCTTCATAAGAGACAATGTGACCCAAATATTCAACCTCCTTGACTCCAAAAGAACACTTAGAAGGATTTTCATAAATTTGATGTTGTTCCAAGAGTTTCCAACACCTTATTTACATGATGCAGGTGTTCCTCCCATGTTTTACTATAGATTAATATACCATCTAAAACAAACTTTTACATAAATGGCTTAAATGTATAATTCATCAATATTTGAAATGTAGAGGGTGCATTTGTTAGTCCAAAAGGCATTACCAAGAACTCATAATGACCTTCATGTGTTCTAAAGGTTGTTTTATGAATATCTTCATCCCTGATTATAATATGATGATATCCATAATAGAGATCAAGTTTTGTAAAGTAAACAACACCATGCAACTCATCTAGAAAATCATCAATTATAGGACTAAGATACTTATATTTGATTATGTACTTATTAAGTTCTTTGTAATTTGGACACATGAGCCAATCATCATATTTTTTACATACCATCACTATAGGAGAAGAGTAAGCACTCTGAATATGATGACTAAATCCTACTTCCAACATCTCTTGTACTATCTTCTCAATCTCACTATTTTACATATAAGGAAAACTATAAGGTCTTGATGTTGGGTGGTTGACTCCCTGGTACTAGTTGGATGGCATGGTCATGGTCTCTTTTTAGAGGTAAACCCTTTAGCATATCTCCAAACACAACTAAGTTCTCATCTATAACCGCTTGCATATTTGAGGGTATAATTTTATTTGACTGATGTGTTTCCAATGAAAATAGTTGTGCCAAAAACCCCTCTGCACCTTTTTTAAGCAATTTCTGCATCTGGTGAGAGCTTGCCAACTATGTGGACTTTTCTCTTAATCCTTTTAGTTTAAAATTCCTCCCTTCTGACTAAATTACATGAACAACTCTTGGAAATTCATTTCAATGGTTCCGAAGGTGGTAAGACACTAAAATCCTAACACAATGTATGCTCCTCCCACGGAAATAACATACATAGGGCTAGTTAGTAAGTAATATCCCATGGTGAGATTAATGTTATGGCAGTTTCCTAAATAACTAATAGTTCCTCCATTAGCGATCATTTCTAGACATTCTAGAGTTGGATAAACAAAGTAGTTTAAGCGTACCGCCAACTTATGATTGATGAAGTTGTGAGTATTTCCTGAATCAATCAACACTGCTACCCTATTTTTTTTTAAAAACAAACCACTTTGAAAATTTGAGGAGTGTTAATACATGTAATTGCATGAAATGATATTGTTGGATGGGGATCTCCTAATTCCTCTTGTAGCTCTACCTCTTCATCATTTTCATTCTCTTCTTTTTCAATAGGCCCCTCAATGTATAACAACTTCTTTTCAACACACTTATGTTCTGGTCCAAATTTATTGTCACAATTAAAACATAACCCTTTGTCTTTCTTTTCTTCAAGTCATTGAGGTTTCAATCTAACTGGCCAAGGGAATGATGGTGGAAAGGTGTTACGATCTCTTATATTAGTGACAATATGTCTCCCACTGGAAATAAAATTTTCCTCTTCCCTACGTGTCATGATAATAGAATCTGAAACCTTATGAGGATTAAACATACGTACCTCATTCTTAATGTTTTCCTTAAGACCCTAAGAAATAATTCATTTAGATTCTTTTCACTAATATTTTCCACCTGTAAAGAGAGGTTTTGGAATTGATGAATGTAATCCTTGACTGATCATGTTTTTCTTAACTTGCTAATTGGCTGAAATTTTATCCCTACATACATGAGAAGGGTTATAGATGTAATTAAGCAACTCTTCGGTGAATATTGTATAGGTAACATTGATACTGCTCTTTTTCCTTTGTGAACATAGCCATCAATACTAAACAAATATGTCAAGTTCAAGATACAAGGATGTCATGGTAACCTTTTTTCCTAATGGAATCTAATATAGATTAAACATTTTCTCCATTTGGTTAATCCAATTGAGTCGATCCTTTCCATAAAACTTATGCATTTCCACTTTTTGAAGCATGTTATGGCCTTACAGAGTGTTTTTATTTGGATTGGGCATGCTCAAAGATTCACCCTGACTATTTTTTCTATTAATTTGACTTAAAGATCCCCCTTGATTGATATGAGTATAATTGATTTGTGGCTCATTAGTAATTCCCTGATGACACATTATATTTGAACTAAATTGGTGAATGAAATCCTCCAATCATTGTCTAATTTTTTCTACATCATCTTTGTTGGCCATTTTAAACTCAATGTTTCACAGCTCAAACTAAAGTTGGCTTACCTTATGGTGTGTAGTAAACCCTGTTGGAACATAATGATTAAGTGGTCTGGCCAACCCTTAATTAATATGGGCCCATCACTATTATATAGGTTAAATATTTAATAATATGAAATACTTTTCTATTATTAAATATTTATACCTAGGTAATATACATTAGGTAAGTATTTAATAATGTGAATCATTTATGCCCCTCATATTTATTAAATACACTCACTTCAGTATATGTGTCCAACCATTTTAGGTATGATTAAAAATGACTCTTTAGGTTCTCATTTGATTATGTCAATCAAACTATATCAAAGATGTGCAAATCAAGTGATTTGGTTTTACCCTTGGTAAATAGGGTTTTAAGGAAAGAGGTGATCTTACTGGATGTAAAATAAGTTCTCTGATAGTAAAATTATTTTCAAAGTGTTTTTAAGACCCTATTGAGATTTTCCACTATAATATTGTGTCCACCTGTGTTATTTTGGATTTCATGTAAGTATTTCTTTACTTACTTATGTTATGATGTAATGTTTAATTTAAATAATTTATCTGTACACACTAGTATATATGCAATTTGATTAAATCTATATTTATTAGAATCCTATCAATGTAACATTGAATACCAGAAAGGTAAATTTGAACATAACCATTAAGACCAAATGTTTTGGTCAGGTTTGAGATATTTAGGATTTGTATGAGTTTTTTCAACCAATGGAATCTAATGGTAGATTAAATAAATTAAGATCCATGTTGGTTTTTATTTATTTTTTAATTTGAGGGATTTTTTAATCAAACTTAGCATTTCCATTTAAAATCATGTTACCGGCCCCTTCTTTCCATTGTTGCAAACTAAAAGATTTTTCTTTGTGAAGAATCAAAGTGAATGATTAAAGGTGGAAAATTTGGAAACTTCTTACCTTCCGTGAAAACTTGTGTAGAAGAAAATGAATGAAATCCTCCAATCGTCTATTTTTTTTCTACATCATCTTTGTTGGCCATTTTAAACTCAATGTTTTGTAGCTCAAACTAAAGTTGGCTTACCTTATGGTCTGTCGAAGTAAACCCTATCCTTGAGGATTCTGTACTCACCCCTTCTAACTTTAACTCCTCCACTATTATCTCATCCTTGTCTAGGGTTTTACCCTGAGTGATGGGATTCTTATTTCCTCTAATGGAAGGCCCTGCCATGATGCCCCAAAATGGTAGGATTTGGGGATCAAGGTAGAAATTTAGGGTTTGGGATTTTGATAAGAATTCGACCAAATAGGAAAACAACTTACAGAACTAACTAAAAATAATTTTTTATCCTCTTTCCAAAAATGTAAAGAACATGGAAAAATTCCAAAATTTGCAATTGATAAACCAAATTTATCAAAAACCTTAAACTTGATGTAATTTTTTTTTTTAAAAGTCAAAATATCTTAAAATTTAGAAAGGACCTTACTTGATTGATTTCACAACACCCCAAAAAATGTAGAAAATTTTTCTATCGAATTGGAGATATAGCTGATTCTTTGAAATTAGGGTTTTGACGCAGATTTGGCTGAGATCAAGCTTTGATACAACTTGTAAGGAAATTACTTGGATAAATAAGCTTATCAGTAGCAAGAGAACATCAAACAACATAATATTATAGATAAATGATCACAATATGCAAGTAGAATATCTTAGTCACTTCGAGGGGGCAACCTCCAAACCATACAATAAGACTCAAATGCTCAATATGATGATGAACTACTACCTACTAACCCCTATATATACTATTCCTATGCTATGGCCATCACCAAGGCCGACCCACTAATGATAATATAACATATATGAAAGAGATACATCATGATAAGAATTTATGATAGCCACAAGTTGGCTATATACATATAATGTAATATATATGATTAAAGGCATAGCATTCTCCCCACATGGGTATTAAATTGGGAGCCAACGCAATAATTGGTGTCATTACAGGGGACCTAAACTATCTTCACCTAGGTTTTTAGTTTTATTTTTGGATTTTAATTTTTTGTAGTTTTGATATTTATGAGGAATATTGTTGGGTTGAAATAAATCTCTTTTAGTATCAAAGGATGAATTATGTTTCTAGAGTGTTGAATCTAGTGGCGACATATCTTTCATTTGAATGATATAGACTAATGATTTTCATTTATACATTTCATTGGAAGTTTATCCCTTGGGTTTTATATTAGTTTCAGATCACTAATATAGATCTAGGTAAATGGGATAGTGATTTGACCATTTATTCATCTTTGATGGATCTATCATCAGAAAATTTTAATACAATGACATATTCCTATCTCAAATCCCATTTTAGAGTTAATTCCTTCAAAGCTATAAACTTCAGTGGAATGCTTGGGTATCCCACTAAGATCCCTGATTATATAAGAATTAGGTTACCTTGTTTTTTAGGGATATGGTAGTATTGATGGGGAACAACATCTTGGTTTGTTTGAAGAAATTATGCAAGAATACCAGATAAAACAAAAATATTTTTACATAAAAAATCCATGCATACATCGAAATATTATGCAATGGATTGGTTTAACTCTTTTCCTCAGGGTTAATTGCATTCTTGGGATAAGATGGTAGGAATGTTTAGAACTAGGTTTGGCGATGACCTTATTTTTCTTTTTTCTAATTGATATAGTAATGGAAAAAAATTGATTAGTGAAGAAGAGACCCGATCACTAAGAAATGAAGAAAATGGAATCATGAGGTAGTCATTTATTATAAATGAGTTAGTTGAGTATGATATTGGAATAGTTGGTAAAGTTATTAAGCCTAATCAGTGAAGTTTCAGCCTCTGATGGAAAGGAGTTTAGTGAGGAGTCATTGAACTTAGAGAAAGAAATCATGGACCATTATTTTATAGATAACGATGTATTGAAGATTGAATGTCACAATCATGTCAGTCTATGGTGTGATAAGTGATCTATGCTTCACACTCCTTGTGAGTGATATAGTTTGTTTAATACTACAGGATGTAAGTTAGACATTGAAGGAGACCACATATTGGGAAATTAGAAAATTATTATAAACGAGGTGTCTTCAATTAATCTTTTGTGTGCTAAAATAACATCTAAATTTTGGGAAGCCCTCGTGAAGGTGTGTTATTCTCCCTTGGAAGGTAGTGATATAATGGAATTAAAATAGGGTTACAAATATCTTGGTCATGAATCTTCTTGGGTAAGAAATAAGATGATTTCTAAGTATTCAAGGTGAGTTATTTCAAAGGAAGGTAGGTGTTCATTGCATGATACATTGGTAGAAAAAGAAAAGGAATATGAATTATGGACTAAGTCAGTAAGTGAACCTATTTTGAATCATCTGAGGAAAAACCAAGACTGCCCCATTGGTTTTAGAGTACATGACCCGACTCTCCAAGTTGATTCCAGATTTAATAAATTAAATGTTAATATTGGAAACCTCCATATGGATCAAATTGTGGACATTAGTTGATCTAAGCATCTTACGTCAGATTGTAGAAGTCAAAAATGTGGCAACATACCTCTGTCTTCTAAATAAACATTCACAACTTTCTTGTAAAGCCTTTCTTAAATGATAATACTTCCTCATATTCAGATCAGTTGGTTGATTATCAATCCTTACTAGGACTCTTTGAGAAACATCAGGGAGGTTCATGTATTAAGAGTGATATCCAATTGAAAAAAAACCATGTCTCATTGGTGCAAGAAGGGGAGAAGTTATTAGTTGTTGATTCCTACTCTTTACTTGGTAAGCGTATCTCTTGTGAAATGAAAATTTTATCCCAAAGAGGGGATGTGGTAGACATGGTTTTGGGAAATCTAGGAGATGATGAATATGGTGATTTCAGTCTTAGTGCTTTATTTTAAATTAAAAGGGTTTGGTTGAGTGGGGACTTGACGAAACATAAATAACATGAATACATCAAGCATTTCAAGTTATATCAGGGCTTCTTGATGTTGTCATATTATAAGGTATGTGAAGTGGAGCACGATATTTACCTCTATGCCTTACCAATTGAATATGACCTATTTACTAATTTGGTTCATGGTATTTTAATTGTGACAGTAAATGGGTTCTATATTGAAATGAGCATGAGGTTGTAAGTTTTTGATTCAATAAGGGCCTTGAAATTTTTTGCGTTCAAAACATGGCTCGGTTCTTGTATTTTAATTTAGAACTCACACATAGTATGGGATCTGGGTGGGTTTTAGTGGAAATTTTGGGTCGTTTGGTTTGCAGTGGGGTAAGTGCACCAAGTTGGGGGGCCAAAAGGGGGTCTTAAGTGGATGCATTTTTATGAAAAAAAAACTTCAACTTGTACGAGTTTTTCGAAATAGTTACACTCAAAATTGGAAGATGTTGTAGAAATATGAATCGTAGAATTTTGAGTCTAGTTTCTAAGCTACTAAATTTTATTGAAAACAGATAAGTTTAAGTGGGTCAAACAACTAAAATACCAATAGATGCTCCTTTTTTTTTAAAAAACATAATAGAGTGACTTTCGTGCCCCCACCATTTTTTAAGCACCAATTAGTATTTTTGAAAACCCTTTGGTAGAAAGATAACTAAGAGCATCTAGTTTGGGCTGCATGTTTTTTTAGATTTTTTTAGTAATATTTTTTTATTTATGATTTTTCTAGTACAAAAATATTATGTTTTGAAAAATAACGAAGCTCTGACTATGCCCCCCCCCCCCCCCCCCCCCCCCGCCCCCCCTAACTACCTAAAAAAATATCAAAAATTAGATTTTTTTTTTGAATATGTATAGAATTATGCCTAGTTTGGGCTAGTATAATTTATTTTTAATTTTGATCACCCAAAAAAAAGATACACCATGAAAGATAGACATATTTACACTTAAAAAAATAGCTATAAAAAGGCATAGTTAGAAAATAAATAATATGGATATCTTATATTAGTCAAAAAATTTGGAAAATTATATTTTAAGAAAGAAGATACTCTGCTCTACGTCGTGTTATAATTTTTTTAAAAAGGATCGATTGTTTTATTTTGATTTCTCAGAGAGGAAGTGTCATTTTTTACATTTTCTTATAAAAACTCATTGTTTGTTGTGTTTGTGCAGGTCCATGCCTTAGGCTTGGGGATCTAAACCAGATCCCAAGCCTTGAGGCATGGCTTGGGAAAAGAGAAAACAAAAAATGCATACGCGTTATGATTTGTTTTATATCTTGTCAGCCCCTAACGTTCCTTTCACCTCTTTCATGGGAATTCTACAAACATTCTGTTATGTTTGCAATATTCTCTACATTCTTGCATGACTTTTTAGTATTTCATTTTGTCCCCTACCCCACTAGTTGATTTTTTCTAATCATGGGTGATAAATGTTGAGCTAAGGTCAAGAGGAAAGTCAAGAATAAGACACCGGAGAAATTGGAAGAGAAGAGAATAAAGAAATTGAAGAGAATGCAAAAACATCGAGAAGGGCAAGGTACATCCGCTATATCAAATGTAGTTAATGTATTAGAAAATTGGGATGAAATACATAATGAAAATGTAGAGAATAATGATATTACAATGAATAATGATATTGAATTGAATGATAATGTTGGTATGGATGAAGAAATTGATATGAATCCAATTGTTGAACCCTTACTTGAGAATCCAGATGTTAACCCTGAAATTTGTATGAAAACATTGAATGAAGAAAATAACCTTGTAAATGAATCTTCACCTTTAAGAACACCTCCTTCCATTTCATGAAGAAAACCAATTCACTTCATTGAAATTGATGAAAACATTATAAAATCAATGCCTAACAAAATGTCTGAAAGAAATGCAAGAATAAAAGCTAGTAGAATTTGAGATAATTAGTTTGAGAATTTAAATGATGCACAAAGATGTCAATTATTTGTTTCATTGATGAAGTTAATTAAGATGAGACCTACAATGAAGACCCTGGGGTTAAGAACATCTAATGTTGTTGATCAAAATGTGTCAATTGTTGAAAACATAAATAAATCATACCAAGATGTAGGTGGAAAAAGACGCACCAAAGATAGTAATGCTACACGACGTGCACTAACTAATTATATAGTAAGTGATAAAACGGTTAGTAAATGCTTTATTAGAAAAAAAAGTAGTGCTTTGAAGCTAAACAAAAAAACACTAATGAAATAAATAGAGAGACGTAAACATCTTGAGTCAGTCAATAACACTGACTATTGGACTTTCTCTAGCAGACTTCCATGTAAATATAAGAATACATTTGATATTCTAAAAGAATTAATTGTAAAATTTTGGAATGAGAACACAAGGGTGTCACCAAATAGAAGAGATACAGGAAAAAGAGGAATAGGTTCTCATAATCATGAATCATGTGCAAAACATTTCTTAGATTCTTTTAAATGAACAAACCCTTTTATGTGAAAATCAATCACTCACGTACCAATTGTTGTTATAGGCATCAAGTTGAATTTTCAATGCATTATGATGTTTTTTGCCAAATACGTAGTGTTTTTAATACTGACATCATGTTGCAGGAGTGTGGAATAAATGTCCCATAATAATCTTCAAGGGAATTTATTCTGACAATATTTTGTGAAAAATCAACAAGACAATTTTTTTATAACAAAGCATGTTTGGATGGAACGTACAATGTATGCGGTGGCTTGCCAAATCTGAAAAGTTATATCCACGAGGAGATTACATCTTCAATAGGAAAATAATTGGTTAATTTCACCAAATATAAATCGGTGGCATACCAATTAAAATATGGAAAAGAATCTAAGAGGTGTGACCTTGTTACAAAATAATTACCTGTATCAGAATATATGGTCAAATTCAGAGATGAATTTTTTTATGAGTATGCAAGGCACACACATAGAGCTCGACAGTTAGATGAAAAATTAAAGTTAAGCAAGGAAATATTCCCATATAGTACTATTTTTTTAGTAGTTGACTTCGTAGAGAATTACACATTGTAGCCACAAATGGAGGTTCAGTATCAGTATTATAAATCAGTGCAAGTTTCTATTTTCATGCATCTAACATTCATGCACTCTCCTAAAAGCACTAAGCAAGACCGAAAAATATTGGTATCATTTCTACATCAGTGATGATTGGACCCATTCTACAGAATATGTACAAGGGTGTTTCTAGGTGTTTTATGCGAACTTGAATGAAAGGAACATTAATTTCGATCAACATTACATTTGGTCAGACAACTGCACATCACAATTCAAGAATGCACGAATGTTTTATTGGCTAAGTAGGATACACAAAGAAACAAATGTACAACATATCTAGAGTTTTAATAAGGTCGGGCATGGAAAAGGAGAGCATGATGGTGTAGGATCATGTGTGAAAAGAGCACTTGCAAGAGAAGAGTTAAAGTTCAAGGATGATGCTAAATTTATAGATGTTAAAAACATTGTTGATTGGTGTGTCAATAATATGGGCCATGAATCTCAAGAGAGATCAATGGTCTGTAGATATTTTTGGTTAATAGAGCAACAGCATCTGACAAACTTTGAAGATTATATGACAGTTACAGGATCAAGTGATATGCACTCATTCCGTAATTCAGATGCAAATGCTTAGACTATTTAAACTAGGTGCATGACATGTTTTTATATATCATGCATTGATTTTGTGTGGAATGAATGTGAGTCACAACAGTGGGTGGATGAGTGGACTTGTAGACCTCTAATTCTACTCGACACACATCAAGTTCCATGAACATTACAACTTACAGAGTCTTTAGATCAAATGACAACATCACCTGACTTTAACCAAGTCTCTAATTTAGTGCAACAAGGTACATACATATATGTACATGCCATGTTTTAGATTTATAAATTATTAAATGGTCAACTATTAATGTATTTATAAATTGACTCAAAAAATTTACTTTGTGATACATAGGGCATGTTTTTGTAGTTATTGTGATGGAATATAACGAAGAGGGAACAAACTACTTCTTATCTCATTGTGTAGAGGGGAATTTTTTTGACTTCCACAGTCATTGATGGTGAAGACCTTGAGTATCCCACTCGATCAATGGTACTCACTGGAACTTGGCTTTGACGATATCCTATCAAGAAATCAAACATTTGGTTGTTTGAAGACTATGAAGTACATCGAAAGATACTTCACTATTCACATTTGGTCCTTGTAACAAATATTAAATTGATCAAATATCAAGGTCGGCCATCAAACAAAAATCTGTGGAAGGTTCATGAATCAGATCATGAAGCAATTCTTGCTACTGTCAAGAATAGAGTTGATCCTTACAGTTCATTGGATTGAATTTACAAAGGTATGTTCTTCATGAATTTAATTTGAATATTTACTTGAATGATTTTGTTTAAATTTTGTATGATTTAAAATTCTATTTAATTGCTTACTAACATGTTTATGTAGGTTAGTGGTGCCAAAAAAACTTCCACCTTCACGTGGTTGGCACTGTCAATAGAGAATTTATTATTCTCGAAGCCAAGTGAAGCTAAGAAAAATTAAATATTAGAAAGGAACCAAAATGAAGCCTCCACTAGTGTTCATCGGGCCATTTGGACATGTTGGCGTAGTTGGTTTGGTCCCATGAGTTTCTGTTTGCAAAGTATAGCCTTTGGCAGACCTACACTAACTCAGACTATACTATTTCTCACATTTACAAAAAATTGGACAACAAGAGAAATAGATGGAGAGGGAGAAAACCACAAGAGGATTTCATAGAGGGCCTTGACCTAGAGCTCTTGGATCTAACGAGACGTCTCTAGGTGCCACGGGGTCTGAGAAATCACCCGTCAAAGATATGGCATGTTTGGGCCTTAGGGATCTTAAGTGACTACGCCCGAACGGGGTAGCCCGAGATCACGGGGAGCATAGGGAATAAAAACGAAGCCTCCACTAGTGTTCACTAGGCCATTTGAATGTTTTGGCGTAGTTGGTTCGGTCCCACAAGCTTTTGTTTGTAAAGTATAGCCTCTGGCAGACCTACACTAACTCAGAGTGCACTATTTATTGTGTTTGTAAACAATAGGATAGTTAGAGAACCAGATGGAGAGGGAGAAAAACATGAGAGGATTTTGTAGAGGCCTCGACATGGATCTCTTGGATCTAACGAGACATCTCTAGGTGCCACAGAGTTTAAGAAATCACCTGTTGAAGATATGGCATGTTTAGGCCTCAAGGCTCTTAAGTGACTATGCCCAGATGGGGTATTCTGAGAGCACAGGAAGTGTAGGGAACCAAAAAAAAGCCTCCAATAGTGTTTTCCAGGCCATCTGGATGTGTTGGCTTAGTTGGTTTGGTCCTATGAGCTTCTATTTGTAGTAGTACAACATCTAAGTCAGCGTAGTCGCTTAAGAGCCTTGAGGCCCAAACACACCATATCTTCAACATGTGATTTCTCAGACTCTGTGGCACTAAGAGCTCCATGTCAGGGACCTCTATGTAAGACTCTCATGGTTTTCTCCCTTCCATTAGGTTATCTCACTGTCCTATTGTTTGTAAACACAAGAAATAATGTAGTTTGAGTTAGTGTATGGCTGCTAGAGGCTGTACTTTGCAAACGGAAGCTCGTGGGACCAAAAAACTACACAAACACATCCAAATGGCCTGGTGAATGCTAGTGGAGGCTTCTTTTTTGTTCCCAACACTCCCCGTGCTCTCACGCTACCCTGTCCAGGTGTAGTTACTCAAGAGCCCTGAGGTCCAAACATGTCATATCTTTGACGGGTGATTTCTTGGACTCCATGGCCCCTAGAGATGTATCATTAGAACCGAGAGATCCAAATTGGGGCCCTCTATGAAATTCTCTCACGGTTTTCTACCTTTCCATCTGGTTCTCTCACTGTCCTATTGATTGTAAACAAGATAAATAGTGCAGTCTGAGTCAGTGTAGGGTTGCCATATGCTATACTACTGCAAAAAGAAGCTCCTAAGATAGAACCAACTATGCCAAAATTTCCAAATGGCCTAGTGAATGCTAGTGGAGCTTCCATTTTGGTTCCCTATGATCCCCGTGATCTCGGGCTACCCCATCTGGGGGTAGTCGCTTAAGAGCCATGAGGCCCAAACATGCCATTTCTTTGACGGGTGATTTTTTAGGCTCTGTGGCACCTAGAGACGTCTCGTCAGAACCAAAATCTCCTCATTGGGGCCCTCTACAAAATACTCTTGTGGTTTTCTCTCTTTTAATCCGGTTCTCTTGCTATCCTATTGTTTGCAAACACAAGAAATAGTGTAGTCTGAGTCAGTGTAGGGCTACCAAAGGCTATACTTTGCAAACAGAATCTCATGGGACCAAACCAACTACGCCAACACATCCAAATGGCTTGGAAAATTCTATTGGAGCTTCCATTTTAGTTCCCTACTCTCCCCGTGCTCTTAGGCTACCCCATCCGGGTGTAATCGCTTAAGAGCCCTGAGGCCCAAACACACCATATCTTCGATGGGTGATTTCCCAAACTCCATGGCACCTAGAGACATCTCATTAGAATAAAGAGCTCCATGTTGGGGCCCTCTAAGAAATCCTCTCATGGTTTTCTCCCTTTTGATTTGGTTCTCTCACTGTCCTATTGTTTGCAAACGCGAGAAATAGTGCAGTCTAAGTCAATGTAGGGCTGTCAGAGGCTGTAATTTGCAAACAGAAGCTCATGGGACTGAACCAACTACGCAAACACATCCAAATGGCCTAGAAAACACTAATGGAGCTTCTATTTTGGTTCCCTACGCTCCCTGTGTTCTCGGGCTACCCCGTCCGAGTGTAGTCGCTTAAGAGCCCAGAGGCCCAAACACGCCATATCTTCAACGGGTGATTTCTTGGACTCCGTGGAACGTAGAGATGTCTCATTAGATCTGAGAGATCCAAATTAGGGCCCTCTATGAAATTATCTCGCAGTTTTCTCCCTCTCCATCTGGTTCTCTCGCTATTCTATTTTTTGCAAACACGAGAAAAAGTGCAGTCTAAGTCAGTGCAGGTTTGCCAGAGGCTGTACTTTGCAAACGGTAACTCATAGGACCAAAAAAACTACGCCAACACATATAAATGGCTTGGTGAATGCTATTGAAAGATTTTTTTCTTCCCTACGCTCGTCGTGCTCTTGGGCTACCCTGTCCGGGCGTAGTCGGTTAAGAGCCCTAGGGCCCAAACACGCCATATTTTTTACAGGTGATTTCTCAGACTTCGTGGCACCTAGAGACATCTCATTAGATCTAAAAGCTCCACATCATGACCCTCTATAAAATCCTCTTGCATTTTTCTCCCTCTCCATCCAGTTCTCTCGTTGTCCTATTGTTTACAAACGTGAGAAATAGTGCAGTCTGAGTTAGTGTAGGTTTGCCAGAGGCTGTACTTTGCAAACAGAAGCTCGTGGGACCGAACCAACTATGCCAACAAATCCAAATGGCCTGGTGAACACTAGTGGAGGATTTTTTTTGGTTCCCTACACTGTGCATGCTCTCGGGCTACCCCGTCCAGGCATAGTCGCTTAAGAGCCCTGAGGCCCAAACATGCCATATCTTCGACGGTTGATTTATTAGACTCCGTGGCACCTAGAGATGTCTCAATATAATCAAGAGCTCCAAATTGGGGCCCACTATGAAATTCTCTCGTGGTTTTCTCCCTTTCCATCTGGTTCTCTCGATTTCCTATTGTTTGTAAAGGTGAGAAATATTGGAGTCTGAGTCAGTGTAGGGTTGCCAGATGCTATACTACTGAAAACAGAAGCTCATGGGACCAAACCAACTACAAAAACATGTTCAAATGGCCTAGTGAAGGATATTGGAGCTTCCTTTTTGGTTCCCTTCACTCCCTGTGCTCTCAAGCTACCCTGTCTGGGCGTAGTCGCAGTCCCAAAAATGCCATATCTTCGACGGGTGATTTCTCAAACTCTGTGGCACCTAGATACATCTCATTAGAAACAAGATCTCCATGTCAGGGCCCTCTACCAAATCCTCTCGTGGTTTTCTCCCTCTCCATCTGGTTCTCTTGCTGTCCTATTGTTTGTAAACTCAAGAAATAGTGTAATTTGAGTCAGTGTAGGGTTGTCAGATGATGTACTACTGCAAATGGAAGCTAGTGGGACCAAACCAACTACAAAAACACATCCAAATGTCCTGGTGAATGATATTGGAGGATTTTTTTTTGTTCCCAATGCTCCCCGTGCTCTTAGGCTACCCCGTCCGGGCGTAGTCGCTTAAGATCCCTGAGGCCCAAACATGCCATATCTTCAACGAATGATTTCTCAGACTCCGTGGCACCTAGAGATGTCTCATTAGATTCAAGAGCTCCATGTTAGGGCCCTCTATGAAAGCCTCTCACAGTTTTCTCCCTCTCCATCTGGTTATCTTTTTGTCCTATTGTTTTTAAAAGTGAGAAATAATGCAGTCTAAGTCAGTGTAGGTCTACTAGAGGCTGTAATTTACAAATGAAATCTCATGGGACCGAACCAAATACGTCAACACATTAAAATGGCCTAGTGAACACTAGTGGAGGCTTCATTTTTCTTCCCTACGCTCCCCGTGCTCTCGGGCTACCCCATCCGGGCATAGTCGCTTAAGATCCCTGAGGCCCAAACATGCCATATCTTCGACGAGTGATTTCTCAGACTCCGTGGCACCTAGAGATGTCTCATCAAAACCAAGAGCTCCATGTTGGGTCCATATATAAAATTCTCTCATGGTTTTCTCCCTTTCCATCTGGTTCTCTCGCAGTCCTATTGTTTGTAAATGAAAGAAATATGCACAGTCTGAGTCAGTATAGGGTTGCCAGATGTTGTACTACTACAAACGAAAGCTCATGAGGGACCGAACCAACTATGCCAAAACATTCAAATGTCCTGGTGAATACTGGTGGAGGATTTGGTTTTGTTCCTTACACTCCCCGTGCTCTTGGGCTACCCCATTCAGGTGTAGTCACTTAAGAGCCTTGAGGCCCAAACACGCCATATCTTTGACAGGTGATTTCTCAGACTCCGTGGCACCTAGAGATGTCTCATCAGATCTGAGAGCTCCATGTCAGGGCCCTCTACGAAATCCTCTCATGGTTTTCTCCCTCTCCATCTCGTTCTCTCACTATCCTATTGTTTGTAAACATGAGAAATAGTGCAGTCTGAGTCAGTGTAGGGCTACCCCGTCCGGGTGTAGTCGCTTAAGATCCCTAAATGACTAGATTGGCTTAAGAATGAATTTGATAGGGGTATGTCTAAGAACACATAGGAGTTATCAATTGCATAGTAAATCTTTCTTGTTTAGTTCTGGATGGGAGTCAGCTGGCCTACGGCTTAATGACCTTCCATTCATTGATAATTTATGTTATGATAAACCCATGGATGCTTTCAAAAGCACCTTAAAAAGGATATGGCTAGTCATCAAGCCTAGTGAAGGGTGTGATGTGATTTCCAAATAACTTGAAATGCCTACAGATTTAAAGGTAGTAACATGAATTGGACAAGATTAGACAATCAAGAATCATTGAGTGTCTGAATCAGAATGTCATTGCATCTGGAGACATTCTCAAGCATTGGAGTAATGTATATGGAGAGACATTCTCAAAATATCAATAGATGAAAGGCATCAAATTGTGACGACTGTCGGGTGTTTTAATAGGGGAGAAGACTACGAAGCATAGAAGAATGTAGTAAGTGCATGATAAGATAGGAACCAGTACAAAGAGACCATGAGCAAGAAGAAGCGCAAGTAAGGTAAATACACATATACACATTGATAAATTGAATGAATAATTACTCAGATTAGGTAACTCTTTATATACATACATTATATAAATATTAATTTCCAAAGTTTGATGCATATTATACATTGAAAATGCTAGTACATGTACATCACCAATAAATGAAAAAATAATCCATAATGTCTTAAATATTGTCAAGTGCACATCATATTAGATTCATGCGAAAATAATATCAGAAATGTAAGGTCTCATACAAAATTATCAAGTTCCAAATAGTATTTTAATGTGCATAATAAATACAAAAATTCCCAAATAGGTCATATACCATCAAGTTCAAATGCCATATAGGCTTACATACAATGCCATGCACATAGGCATACAAAAAAACAATGTCATGTAAGACATATATATTTCCTACTCATCAAAATCTATCCCTCTCTTGGCCTTGCTCGAAGAAGGCCCTCCCTTAGGTGAAGATGGAGATCCATGAGATGACTTTGGATCACTCAAGCCCATGCTTCGAGTCCTCTTCCACTGAATACTCGCCTGTAGATGAGCCTGTAAATGCAAACAATGTTTTTTTGTCAAAACTTAATTTATATATGTTTTCAACATGTATTTAAGACAATGCTAGAATGAAAGTATTTACATAAATACACAAACTTACCGCAAGTTTTCGATCATGCTGAATTTGCATCTCACGCTCAGATGAGTCATCGGGAGCTCCTGCAGTATGAACGGGGGTACGAAGATGATGAGATGGAGGAGTCCGTGCCCTTAAAGTCAAAATGGAGGGGGTTGAAGTTCCCTACATACACATAAGATCAGAAAATCTAACATCAAAATTAGCGAAAATAGAGCTAAGTACATGTATCTACATAATGACAATATTTTAACTAATTTTATCAATATAGAACTATTGTTTTTACCCCACCATGCCTGTGAATCAAATGAATAGGGCTGCGCCCTATCGCAGGTAACTCCTGACATACACACAATGAAGGACATTATTAACATAATTTAATAATTCTATAATGAAAGACATTACTAACATGTAATTTAACATAATATGAATTACACGAGAAATTTAACAAAATTTACGTGTTGTTTGAATACCTCAGTGAGTTGCTGTGCAGATGAAATCGCAGCGGCAACACCTTTATCTACTTGTCGCAGAGATGGTGGGGTGTCTAGTGAAGTCAACATCTTTATCAAACATGTATATCACGTGAGTTAGATGGACATACAAGAACATACATATATTTGACTTCAAAACTAATATATATATATATATATATATATACACACATGCAAATATATATATACATATACATACATATATATACACACACACACACACATACACACACACACACACACATGTATGTGAAAATTTTACATAATTAACATTCTAAATTACCTTTGTGAATGTATGCGTATGCATGGTGCTCGCCACCTGTGGTCGGGATGAAGATGTGCCTCCCCCACACTGTAATATCAATGCATGTACATGTACAAATATAATTATTTCAAAAAGTTAACATATATAAGTAAATCACATGCTCCAAATTTTTTGTAACACATAGAACAAAACATAAGAAATTTACCTGCGAAGGTGATCCCGATGAATTTAATCCAAATGTCTCACTCAAAAGGACATCTGACATAGTGACATTATCATGTTCATCCCTAGCACCAGGTGCACCAAAATCAGTACGCATGAAAGTATCGTCCTCCTCGGGCCCCAAACATATGCTACCACATGACGAGTAAAAATGTGGCCTCATGCTAGTACTCCTTGAGGGAATACTCTATGTACCTCCGTAAGCATCTGGCTCAGAAATCTCCCTCGTATGTCGGAACAAGGGTCACAGATAGCCCCTGAAGCACGTGGAGTGTATCAATCTCTACTGTCTCCTTCACTGCTTGAGGGACAATCTCAGGGTGAGGGGGCTTCTATGCGGGGAATCTACCCTGCTGAATAGGTGCACGTTGTGCACCTGGTCGATCCTGTGCAGATCCTTTTCCTCGGCCCTAGAAATCTCAGAAATCAAAATAATTTGGGATCTCGTTGAGGATAAAATCACAATAGAGTTTCCTCAGAAAGTATAGTGGCACCTCATTGTTATTACAAGGTGGAAAATCAAACACCATCCACCATCGGTCCCAAAAATTATTTCTAATCAAATTATTATTGCACCAATGGATGGGAAATCATTTACATGTCAACGGAATAGTAAGATTAGTGCGGGGATCCGTGAATAAGGTGCATATGAGTTCTTTTGAAATTTCTTTTTTCTTTACATCCACATATGAAAATTTGTTGGAATAATAAACCCTACAACCCTCTCTGTAAGTTGTCCAATGATCAATTTTCCCCGTTTTGTGTCAATTTGAACAAGTAATCCCTCCAGTGTGTTTGCAAGAGAGGTGCGGTGGGGGTTTTTAGATTGTGCATCCCTCATTGTTTTCATTAAATCCTCAATTTCATTTTTTTTCAACTATTTAGGCTGCTAAATCTTCTTGACTACCCAAGGGATGTTGAGCAATTGTGGGAGTGTCAGGGAGGGATGTCAGGAATAAAAGGGTTTGGTTGTGGTTGATTCCCTCGACCTCTAACTGTAACAATAAAAAATATGTACTCAATTCAAATTTTAATCTATAATTATCATATTTCAATGCAATTTTGAGAAAAGAAATGTGCTTACCTCTTCTCCATGGTGCCATCATCGATTTAGATCTTCCCAGCGATCCATAAATGATCCTTTGAGCTTGAGATCCAATTGAATGGAAAAATGCAAGGGCATGAACAAGCTCTAAAAATTGCATTCGAGGGAGGAAAAATGATAGAGGCTCAGGCCTCTTTTTTTGGTTTATACTCAACATAACACATACGCATTATGTAACGCATATGCATTATGCTATGGTGATTCCCAAGCCAAACAAAATAAAAAGTAAGTGCGTTTTGCTTTTTCTCACATCCTTGTCTACTTTTTGGCCCCCCAATTTCATGCACTTACCTGGTGGTTCATTTATACAATGTATAGTTTTGATTCTTTGTTTTCCTTTTCCTTCACTTATTCCTTTTTGTCATTTTTTGGTGGGTTGTGTTGCTCACTTTTTCCATTGTATACTACAGTCATGTGTTCACTTGTTGGACTCCATTTCTTAATGGATACATGTCTTGTTTTCTTCTTCCATGATTTTTCTGGGGTTATATAGAAACCCACTGGGGGAGCCCATCCTCAAGCTAGAAATGATGTTTTGGCCCATAATTTGCATGCCACATTTAGGAACCGTGTAACTAATTTTGATCCCATTTTCAAATTTATTCCCTGTCAATTTATTTGTTTTCATAGTTTGTGTAATCCTTCTTTCCCATATGTGAGTTAGTGGCAACTATTTGTTTGTATCCCTGCCTAGAATATTATTGTTTTAAAAATTTGAAGTGAGTGGTGGCCAATGTCTTCATGTGTTGCTGGGACATTTGGTTGTCTCCTTGCAGGACTGACGTGTTTTGTGCAGTATGCAGTTTCCTCCCTGGAGGTTCGTGAAAGGGAAGAGTACTTCAGAAAATCTCTAGAGGCCGCGAGAAATATTGCAAGTATTTGCAAAAATGCAAGTTGAGTTTCCGACCCCGCGGCTTGGTTGCTTAAGGAAAAACATGAGGCGGGCGGTCGGAGAGAAGGGGTGGTGAAGTTCAAGTTTTTTTTGTGCACCTCGATATATATTCAAGGTGTTGGTTTGATTCCAAAGCCCGGAAAGATGCATCGGGTCAACCTGGGCCGTGGACAATTTTTTGGGACCTGAAATTAACATTACATTTTGTTTTGCCCTGTGTCTTTATGTGCTAAATGGGAATTTTATTGCGGACTCAGTTTCCTGGTCTTGTCGCTGGTTAGTAGTTGACATCTTTTCGTGTGTTCCGGTGCATATTTACAGTTGCAAGGAAATGCCTTATTTTCCGTGGCAAGGCCTGAAATTAGTTGAGCAGTCAGTGGTGAATGTCTTCTTGCAAATTGATTCAAAAATTATTAATGATGAATGCAATGAGAGGTATTGTTTGAAGGTTGATTGCATAGGTTCATTTTATGATTAAATCAGTATAATATTGAAGTGAATTACTACTTTGAAGATTGTTAAATTAAAAGAACACTTCATAAAACAGAAGGAAGAAATAATAAGATTAAAACAATGATTTTACGAACAAAAGGGGGTTCTATTAAGGGGCCCCTGCCCTTGATAGCATATATACAAAAAAGAAACGAAGTTTATATGTGGATAAAAAGTTAATTGTATATATTCATAATCTCCCGTGGAGAACAGTGGAAGGCGTGCTAGAAGCTTGTCCCTATGGATGTCTGAACTCTTCATGAGCGGAAGCACTTAACACGAATTGAATGTCGTTGGCGAAGCCCCTCGACATGTCCTTGGCCATTAGTTCTTTTAATTCCAACCCACGACCCGTTGAGAATTTGGCAGAGATCCATTTTCTTCTCGAGTGAGATAACCCACTCGCGAAGATTGAGGCCCCCTTTCAAGTAAGCCTTTGTTCCCCGACTATTGATGACCGACCTGTAGGGGCCCGTATGAACTTTGCTGGTTGAGTCAAATTCAGGACAAGTCTTTTGTTTCTTCAGGGGAGGAGCCTTGACTGTCATTCTGTTAGTTTGAAATTCAGCCATGAAATATCTAGTGCAGAGAGTCCGTTCTTATCTGCCTTGTCCATTCGCTGAACTAAGGGGCGGTTTTCCCCTTGTGATGTATCTGTTAATGTATGGTGGGGAAAGCTCCGTTTCCAGAAGGAAGGGAGTGTAGTAACTGCTTTTGCTATGTGCATATTCCCTTATGGAGCTTGGGATGATGGTGGGACCATAGTTGCTTCCGCTGTTCTGCATTCTAGGTGATGTTGGGGGTGAGAGGAGATGAAATGTAGAGTTTCGGAAAATAGGGAAGGAGGACACACATTTCTTGTGTTCCTATTAAGAAATGATATAATTAGTGTGTTATGGGATGAACCTTCGGGCGGATTGGATTGGATAATTGGAAATTCAAATACTATCCTAATGAAGGCTTCGCTGGCTTCTGGTTTGGAAGAACTCTTCCAAGTTTCAAGTACTAGACCTGAAGGTTTGCTCCCAAACCCAGTGTAGTTACATGGTAGGAAGTAGAATGCATAGGGATAAATTCTGGTATGGGTATGTGAAATTTGGTTACTAGATTGTGACCCGAAGGAATAATAAGTCAGGTTTAAATAGGCAGAATTCTTTGGAGTGATGTGAGTGAGATATGGAATCAAAATTAATTTGTATATCCCGTCTGAATCAGTTGGCATGAGTTGGCTCACATCAATGTGAATCACTCAAGAAAAGCATATCCCCATGTGGAAACTAAGTGTTAATATTTTAAATAAGGTTTTAATATATTAAGTTCCTTTATTTTTGTTGTCACTATATACTATAAAATAAAATAAAAACCATCAAAAGTGTGACATGTACTAAGTTTCCTTTGATCATGTTGGCACAATGGTGATAAGACATGATGAGACAAAATTGAAGGTTATCAAAAACGTAATACTCCCTATTATTCCTCATAAGTTTTTAAGTGATGGCCCAGGCATGAATGAGTTAAGATTCTGGTGGAATATTCATAAAATCCCTATGTGGATAACATGTTATAAGGAGATCTGGTTTAGGATGAAAGGGAGATGGTTTTTTTTTTAAGGAAGGGAGAAATCTTCAGAGGTGTTACACAGAGATTGAATTGGTTTTATGGCTATGGTAATTTACATCTTTGTGTAAGATTTTTTATACTATTCATTTATTTTTGATTCATGTTAATATGGTTTTAGTTTTACAACCATTAGCAGGATTTAAGAACATATATATATGTATCCATTGTCTTTCCTTATCAATGGATATGTTCCAAAGGTTTGCCACAATTCTTTTTATCCTAATTTATCATTAACTGATGTGGAAGTTAGGTGATGCATGTTTTCCTTTTAAATCTTGCATGGTTTATGACTAATAATTTATATGCCAAGACCTAGTTGGTGATTTTGTGGTTTGGATGGTTAAGATAATGATGTCTTTTAGTTGTTCTAACGAGCATTGTCCTTTGAACCTGTAAAATTCCTTTTTGATTAACCACTATTGGGTGAATGTTTGTTGCTCTTGGGAGTCCTTGGTTTCTAGAACATCTACTTTAACACATGCATAGGGTTCCAATCTCATAGGCATGAGATGGATCACCGGGGGTCTATGTTGTTTGTATTCCTTAGAGGTTCCTTGTGATAGACAACTATGGGAAAGATATATCTATCTTATTTCCATATCAAAATATGACATAGGTTTCATGAAGTAATGGTCAACACAATTTACTAATCCCCTTACATCCTCTTATCTTTGACCTTTTTCCTTTATAAGAAGCATCCCCATATTATATTTCTCAAAAATTTCCTTGTATTCCCTATATATCCTATAAATGTCATCTTCATAGCATATCTTACATGATATCTTCCAGTGAGACACACACAAACTGTGCATACCTTATGTGTGTCTGCTTTATTATTCATTATAAAAGGTCCCAAGCACTAACGCCTAAGGATACATGTAAAATTATCTTGGGATGATGTTTGAGACCACTTAAGATCTATTTCCAATAGCTTGTGTCAGATTTCCCAAGTTTTTTCATTATTTTGTGGCTTATCTCTCGAGTGAATATTGTATCTGGTGGCTACACTTGGCCTCCAATTGAATTACTCGATCAAGTTTAGAGATATTAGAGAGCATCCCTGACCTCTTATTCTCTCAGGTTGCACCTTAGGTTCTCTCACTTAGGTTAGGTAGATCCAAAATAAGAATATGGACAACCACACCCTCTGTCACGTGCCTCTCTATCACTCCTAAGAAGGCTTTGTTAGGTGAGTAGGGAAAGACCCCCCATCCCCGGCTACAACATGAAAAAACTAGGTGGGTGTTCCCCCATCTCCCGTTGGCCCCCTCACATGTTTTAACCTTCTCCCTCAGAGGTCTTAGATTGGGAGCTAGCACACCATTACACACATCCTTGAAAATCCTGAATGGATTACCCTAATCTTTAATTTCCTATATCGACAAACCATCCCTGTCAACTCAGAACCTCATAAATCTTGTTGACTATGGTGGAAAGCCACACTCTAGGTAATCATTGAAGCCTAAATTTTAAAAAGGGAATTAGATGATCACTTGTTATGTTTTTAAGGTTTTGATAATATTACTTTAGCTATTTCCTAGATCCATGATAGCCTATGTGACATACACTTCATGGGAAAAGAAATGTCTCAAAAACTCTTACAACAAGGGTATTATTGTCTCAACATGGAACATGATTATTTAAAATATGCCACATGTTGTGATAAATGTAAGAAAATAATCCTCCATCACTCACCTGTATATGTACTCCAACTGATTACCTCTTCATGGACATTCTCCCAATTGGGATTTGACCTCATTGGAAAAGTTAATCTGGAATCAACTGATGGCCATAATTTCATTATTACTGGTCTACCAAATATTTTACTAAATGGGTCAAGGTGGTAGGTACCCTTACAAATAACTCCTGGTGCTAACATTTTACAATGTATTACTACTCACATCATAACACACTTCAACATCCCCTTGGACATCATCACGAATAATGGATCTTTGTTCCAAAAACAATATGTCAAAAAGCTTTGTGTGAAGTTAAAAATCAAGTAAACCTTTTCTACTCCTTACTATCCACAAGGAAATGGTCAAGCGGAAGCCACTAATAAAACCATTGTTAAAATCCTACATAAACTATTGATACCAGTAGAAGTGATCATAAAATTCAACTTTTATTTGGTCTTTAGGCTTACCACACTAGCATCCACACTCCCACCAATGCTACACCTTTTTAATTAGTTTATGACACTGAGGCTGTAATCCCCTTAGAACTTAAAATACCCTCCTTACGTGTGTCACTCAATAGAATCCTTAAGGATAATGAATATCATGAAAATAAATTACATGAGCTTGAAATACTTGACTCTTGCCATGTATAAGCCTTGGAACATCTTTGTGAATATAAAACTAGTATCGCACATGCTTATAATAACAAATTACAACCACACAAATTTCATATCGGTGATCATGTTTTAAAATAAAATCAAAAGAACACTAATGCTAAATCTCAAGTAAGGTAAATTCAAGCCTAACTGTCTCAGGCCATATGTCATCATTTCCAATTTTGCATAAAAAAAATTAAGCGGTATTATGCATAAAAAAAATTATTCCCTAATGATGCACTCTAGTACTATAGTTCACACTTGATTGTTGACGGTATAATTATTAAATGAATCCCAAATCATCTAAAATTCATGCTCAACACTTCATGATACATCTTTTCTAACATCCACTCTCAATAACACACATAACACTCATTTCCTGATGATGCACTCTTGTTCTATGGTCCATTCTTGACTGTTGAGGGGGAAATTATAAATGAACCTCATCTCATACACATCCATTGGGGGGAACATCACTCCTTTCAGCTTCACACATTGCATATCACACCATCAAACTCGCACAACATTTTCATATCTTTCTTTACTTTACTCTTGTTAGATTATTCTACTTACATGTTACACTTTGTTTCCTATGTTAGACAAATTCTTAGTATGTCATTATCTTTTTCTATACACATATGTACATTCACTGGGAATATTGAGGTGGATGCATGACTTATCATGGATTCATACACGATGCATGATGCTTGAAACTTCTAGTCTCCACCCGAAGGCTTCTAGGGGAATATACCTTTACTAATTTAATACTTCACATTTCACATGTTCTATTGTCACATAATTTACTACTTCTCATTACATATCAATTAACTTTTTTTCTGATTTATACATGCTTTGACATACTATTTATCTTTCTAACATGTTAACAGGTGCTTGTGTGTAGTATTTACCTTACATGATCAATCTAACCATGGTTATCTATCATTTTTTACTTGTTATTGTTTATGGGCTATGCCCTATGTCTTGCTTGACTATTATTTTCTTATGGCCACTTCAGCTCAGATTGTATTTTGAAATTGTGAGCTATGTACCATGTATAAAACCCACTTTTCATGGTCCATCTTATCTTCCTAATAGCTTGTTACATAGTATTCTATTGAATGCTAGCTCATTTTTACTAAATCTTGTTACCAACCAACTTTTTTTACATGTGCCTTGGTTTCTACCATACACATATCCTACCCCATGCATGTATCCACTTCAGATATGCATATAAGTATCAGGTCCTCTCATTTAGACTGCATTCTCTTACAGTCGTCGCATACACCCTAAATAAGGGAACATCTATTGGGTGAAAAAATCACCCCTACAATAGCTCAAAGCTACAGTATAACACAACATAGTACAAAATAAGCACAAGAACATAGTTACATATTCAATCAAAATCATACTTGGGCCAAATTAATAGAGCATACACTAGTGCCCAATCCTAGACAATAGTGGTGGGCGTTTGTGTTCCCCCTGGTTGCTTGTGTCCTGTGGGAAAATTAAATTCATTTTCTCACTTTAACACAATTTACAAAAAAATTTAGATCAGTTCTCTAGTAGTAGGCACTTATCTCTAGTTACAAAATTTAGTATATTAGTTACATTTTAGTTACAATCGAAATAATTCAAAAAAAATGAAAAAAATCATAGATGTACTATTTACAGTGTTGTTTATTTGGGAAGCATCATATAAGGAGAGAAAAGATAGACCTTTCTCCCCAACACTCTTCTCTTAGTGTGAGACTTCCCAAAAAAATCACTCTTGGCATGAGATCGCCCAAAACACTCGCTCTCAATGTGAGATCACCAAAAAACTCACTCTTGGCATGATATAACCTAAAAACCTCACCTTCAGAATTCAAATCTGGCAACTCCAAACAAACATGACAATTTTCTATCTCATATTATCTTACATATCAGGTGCACACTTTCCTTTTACATACTTTTACACTCTTTACTTATACATGCATTACTCTGATTTTTCATACACAAGACTTTGACTACTTTCTCACTCTTCTTTTGCATGTTTTTCCTTAATACACAACAAGTAGTAGTTCACATAATTAAGCATAAGCTCTAATGACATGATATTATGCCTACAATTCACCCCTAGGGTCTACTTCCCTTTCCTAGTCCTCACGCTTCACATTGCGACCACTTCACACTTCACTTGTCCACTCGAAACGCTATTGGATACACTCTTCTATATAGGATCACAAGGTACACATCTCATATCTACTTTATGCTATTGATTATTCACTTAATAACATAAAGTGGGGGAAAAATGTAGAAACAAATTCTATGCACTTGGGTACATTTCTAAGTCATAGAGCATACTAATATATGCATGATTCCTAAGCAAGAAAACTAGTAATTGACAATTTATTTTGGGCCTTTTTCTTTGTATCTTATACTTTTATTGACATTACACTCCCTACAACCCTATCATTATTTGATTTATTTATCTTTTATTTCCTTGGAAACTAGTTCCCATTTAGGATAGAAGCACCCGAGCACTCCTATCCCTTCTGGGCACTCCTGACCCTCCCTATCCCTTTCTCACTCTTTTGGGTATCTTTTATTTCTTGGGAATATTTTACACTTTTGGGTCATCCTTCTAGTTTTTAATTACAAAATTCAAACATGTTGGAGGTGACAAGGAATAAGAGGGGGGGTGAATTAGTCCCCAATAAAATGTTTTCACACTTGTTCTTCTAACCCTAACCACATATGCTCATATATAATACATCAAAGTAAATATTATTCACAAAGAAATTTACATAATGCAAGGATCATAATATAGATTCAAACAAACTTATATTTATGCTCAAGATCATATCAACACACTTCAATTTGATATTCAAATCAGATTACAAAATATATCATCTTCAACAATTATTAACAAGATACAACCAATAGTTCTTGAGACAATCAGCTATGTCTCATGAATAAAAATGAATATATGGAACTATGAGAATGTATTCAACTCAATATATGATCTGATAGCACATTATAAACCTAAAAATAACGTAAACATGTTATGAATATAGCATCCAAACTCAATCGCCAAAATCTTCCCTCCTCCAACTCACTCTCAAGGAAACAACACCAACATTCACTTGCTCAAATTCTCCTCATGAAAAATAAACCAGCAGATATCCTAGAATTATATTTCAGGTTTTTTAGGGCTAGGAAAAAATGGTTTTTCTTTTCAGCAACAAGGTTCTTCAAAAGAAGATAAAAGGGTATTTCCAAAAATAGAACCATTGTACCCAAAAACTTCATTTTATACCCTTTCCTTGATTCAAATTCATAAGAGGTCAGTTTAAGTCCAATTTAACCACCATTCTAGACTAAAAACATCCCATAAGAATCACTATAGTATTTAAAATTGACCCATATAGGTCATCCTAGAAATAATACTTCATGCATGCACTAAAAATCCCAAAACCCCTTGCATTGGGATGACAAAAATCTCCTAATCCCAAAACTATTTTTGGTCAATATTTTAAAAAAATCACACATGTTTAAAAAAAAAATTAAAAATCATATATGGTCAAAATTTATCTCACCCAGTAAAATTATTTCATTTACTGTGGCAAGTGCTCTTTATTTCTTTTTAAAACAGTTGTTTCCTACATCCTTCAGCACCTTAGAAACTTCATCCGATAGCCAAAACACTTATAATGAATAAAAAAATTGGATGTGATTGCTAAAAAAAAAATTAGAACCTATAGAACACTTATAATAATGTTATAATTTCATGAAACATCCTTCACTTCAAACCACAAAAAGATTTTCCTTCACCAAATCAACCTACCAAAAATTCTATTTCCAAAGGTTAGCTCATATAATCACTTATAAAAATAGTAAATACATAAAAATGGATTCATTGTATTCCCAATTCATCCCTCTACACATTCCAAGTGATAGGAAACATCAACACCAACATCAAACTTGCACAAAAATAGATCATGTCCTAAACTGCACAAAACCTTCTTTCTCAAAGAATACACTTGAAACCCTATCATATGACCTCATCATGATGATATTTATATATCATTGGAAATAAATCAGAATCATATTTCCAACACAATTTTAATCATCTGAGGAATCCATTTATAGCTCAATATATTCCCATTTTACTAAAGACTGCTATTTGAGATCCCAAAACTACTCTTTGACCAGTCAACCTATTTGGACCTCAAAACCTGCATGAACATGTTATTAAACATATCTGAACATCAATAAAAACTCCCATACATCATGCAACATCAATTTTTCATGCTGCTCCTTTGGATCAGCTTGTCCTAAAACCTTCTTTCCTAGGAACTATTATTTTTAGTTGGGGCCCACATATCATCATGACCTCAACCATAAATTTATGAAAATCTTGAGGAGTCCTCTAAAAAATCCAATCATCATTTTTTCACTTGCAATCAAAACTATGTCAGTATAATTCATCTTTTGTAAACTACTCCTAACTAGGGTTTAACTAGGGTTTTTGACTTCTTTACATTCTTAACATTCATTCATAAAACCGTGACAATGAACTGAACTCATTATTTTAAAAAAAAATTATCAACTCACCATATAATATTCCTTGAAAGCCACAAGGTCCCATCCAAATCAAACTATTCATAACGAGCATCAGAAGTTCAAATTCAAGCTTTATTTTCACCTGTTCTTCACCCTGTCTTACAAAAATAGTCATATCTGGAAAAATACACATCATGGGGACATTAAATTTTTTTGAGAGAACTATGACTCATCCCTTTAACATATAAAATCATCATCATGATAACACCATATCCCAATCTCTCCAGTCACTAAGACTTACCTATGTTTGCATGTTAGATTCTCACTATAACAACTAGGGCCAACTAAAATAATGCAGTATCTGAACATGAAACCTCTGCTAATGATCAAAACATACCTCATTCATCATGATATAAATTATTTCATGATTCTATGAGACAAAATGGTTCCAATCCACTTAGTCACACCTCTAAGAAAGTATACTTGCTCCAAATTAGCACTTATAACCAAGTGAAACACATGTACCTGCACTATACCACTACTTTGAGTGCTTAGACACCCTCAAAACCTTCTATTAATCATGAAAAAATTATTCCAAATCATACAAGAATCTCAAACTTCGAAGCAACACCTCCTAAGCACATGCATGGTCTTCCTAGAGTAAGCACACATCATTAAATCCCACTAAGGTAGATGATAACCATCTGAATAAACATGTTAACATGATGAAGAACATAATAACATCATCCTATAACATCTAATTTTTCAGTAATGTGGTTTTTCATCAATGAAAACACCTACTAGGACACCATGCCAACAAAAAAAGGGAATCACATATATACTTAGTTATTTCTCTCAAATCTGGGGGCCAAGCACTAAGCATTACATACTATCACCTAAGTTTGGATCCAAAGTAACAAGAGCATTACAAAGCATCCATTTATCACATTTGATCAAGGGAAAATGGTTGAATCACTCTACATACATAACATAGGAGGGGAAATCTATTCTATTCTATCTCACACATTCTGCATATTTTCTATATTCTAGATTTAGCACACTATCATTGTGCAACTTGCGCAAGGGAATCCTAGGGAATCATTACACATACTTTCAAACAAAACTACATGGATTGTGAAATGTATTGTATAGCTCATTACTAGGTTCACTCTTCAGATGACCACCAGGGCCAGTTTGACTCCTAATTCTGCATCTTCTTTACTAGGTTTGATGTAGTTTGTGGGTATGTACAACAAGTGAAAAAATAGATGCTGGGAAAAATCTATAGTGACAAACAAAGGTCAAAAATGAATCTCCTACTACACAGAAAAGATTCAAACTTGAGCATCTAGGTGGACACTAGCACCTAGATCTAGTCACTAGTTCCGGGTGCTCCTGTCCTCCCATGGGCGCTATTGTCTTTCACATTTCTAGGTATCAAAACCTCCAATGAGCCTTGATGATACATATTCTAGTTTTTTTCAGCTATTCACCTTCCCAGATCACTTCTAGATCACTCAGAAATCAAATAAGTCATCTATCTCTCTCATGTCCTTAGGGTTTCATATCATTGGATGTATGTTTCTTTTCCATTTACTTTATATTATCATTTATATATCATTAGTTACATTAGTTAATCTGAAATATAGATTTAATTTAATTTATATTAAATCAATTAGCTTTGATGGTGGATGAGAATGTGTAATAGCAAATAAAAATGGGGAAGCAAATTCCTACCTTGTGTTTCCCTTGTTGAAAACTATATAGGTCCATCACCAATCTCAACAACTCCAAGAGAACATATTTATCACTAAGGTACATAAAGAGAAAATATGGGGATCCTTAAAACCATCCTACTTGGATGTAAGTAAAGGTGGGGAATTCAAGGAAGATGCATCCCCATTGTGAAATTGTACTCTAATCCATAACAATACTTCTACATTTGATGATGTATTTATAAAACATGCATATGATGCTATATAGAAATAATCATTCTCCATCTATAATTGTTTATGAATTTCTTCAAAATCGAATTGAGGGTAGAAATCATATACCCTAGTTTGATTTCTTGATCCTTCTGTTGTTAACCTGGGATATACTCTTATCCCAGTTACAACATATAAAATGTAGGAAGTCATATAAAATATTCCTATTGTATGAACTTCCTTGATCTATTTGTGTAAGGATTCACTTATTATCTCCCCCAATCTAATGTATTTTTGATTATTCCTTATAATATAGATGTATTGATACATCCATTCTTGAAAATACTTAGAAACAAGAAGAACTACAACTCTTCTCAATAATGTAATAATATCGTTTACCTTTAGTATGAAATTAATTCAAGGTAAAGTATTGAGGAAATAACTAATTAAATACTTTGGCTTCTTTAGATAATTATTTTTTAGGTGCTTGATGCAACCCAAAAAAATGTCATTCTAAACCTATTGAGCTAGTTCTTGATTGGTATCAACATACTCATTGAGATAAGGGCTAATAAATAAATCCTAAAAATTATCAAAATATAATTTGATTATAACTTCCCCATCTTTATTCTTCATGGTATTTGTTTTATAATTATAGTGATTTGTAGCTCTAATAATGAACTCATGACATTGAGCTATTGGTGGGAAATTTGTTACGAGGGCTAGTTCACTATCATAAATAGCCTGATTCTAATTTAACTTGGATAAATTATTTCCTTTGTTCCAAAAATTAGGAAGGTTAATATTCCCCAATTCAATTTCCCTTATTTTTTATATATTGGAATCAATGTTAGAAAGGGGCACCACTCATTGATAACTACATATCATTATTTTCTCCTTTCTTGTAGATGATTCTATCATTGGTGTAAGAAAGAGCACTAAAATTTTACCAGGAAAATATCTTGGGGGCCTAAAAAACTAAGTCATAATTATCTACTTGCTTAGCAACCCCAAAAACCCAAAAATAACTTAGGCAGGGTCTTCACCTTGTTCAACACTTCAAAAATTCTAATAAACACTCATTCCAGGATTTGTAGTTTCTCAACAACCCAATAATCCTAATATACTAATCGGGGATTCGTACTTGTTTTTCACCTTTTATAAATTGACTTGGAAATTTTTTATGTTTCCTCATCGAAAAACCTATAAATCCTGAAAAAATACAGAGAAGGGTTTAGGATTTGTGTAGCACCTCAAAATTTCTGAAAGACACAATTCAAGGATTTTCACTAGTTAGACAACTTCCATTTCCTGAAAAAAAAAAAGTCATGGTTTTTCCTTTGACAAATAGGTCAAAATTTCCAATGTAGACTTTTCCTGGGATTTTTCTTGGTTTGTTAACTAAAAAATACTAACAAATACTTAGACTTTGAATTTTATCAAATCTCTTCTAATGAAAATAAATCATTTAAATAAGAGAAAAACACCAAGTAAAATCCTTAGAACAACAAGAAAAACTTATAAGTGGTAGAAAAACCATGATTTATAACATCTACAAGACACTAAGCCAAAAACAAACATAAAATGAGCTCAAATATCAACAAAAATCAATGACGATGTAGAAATCACCAATTGGAGTAATGGGTTGGAATAATATTCTTGTAAAAATGTTTAGAAGAGAAGAAAAATTTGATTGGTGTTTTGACTACTATACACAAGTCAAAGCTAAAATAAAATTTCACATAATGTGAAAATGATGTGGAAAAACCCCAATTTATTTTAAAAATTGTATTAATTACACATTGGTGACACATGTGGAGGTCAAATTTAGTTGGTATTAAATGTTTTACCCAGGGATCAGGAGTTTGACCCCATATGGCATGACTTACTTATATGCATGTGAACCCCAAAAACACGAAAAATAAAGAACTCCTTATATTTTGGAGTTTGAGGATTGGGTAACATTATACTTTTTTTGATGTTGGGATGATCTAATGTACCAAACCCCCAAAACCAAAAAAACATTGTTATTACATTTCAGGGTTCAGGGCTTGGGAAACATCTTAAACATTACATGTTTCAAGCCTAAATTCTTCAATGTACTGATGTCTCAAAAGATCAAAATCCTAAAAAGCACTAGTAGTGCATTTTATGGTTTAGGGTTGGGGAAATAAATTACATCAAACATGTTTACATGTTTAAAAATCCAGAAAACCCAAAATGCAAAAGAAAATTACAATTTAGATCAAATTTCTTGATTTTTATAGAAAATTACTAACTCCAAACTTTCCAAAGGTAACATTTGGTAAGTTTTCCTTATGAGAGTGAGGAATCATGAGGATATAGAAGGAATCTATGTACATCAACAAGTTTCACTTGAATTAAGAAGTGAAGTAGGTCCAAAATCAAAGCAATTCAACAATAAGAAAATTATGCATGCATAATAAAACATGTCTACGCATACTCATAGATCAAAATGAAAAGTTACAAATCATAGTGTTGTGTAACTCCCAATGCATTACCCATCATACCTCCATAATGGAGAAAAGGAGTTTCTTTTGAGAAGTGGAATGTAACTCTTGTATGATGCACACTGACACATATGACTGATTCTATGATAGGATCTATAATAAATCCTAGGATACGTAATGACCTATGATCTCACCTAAGTGAGATGACTCACCTATTGAGGTGGAAATTCACCTAATTAGTGAATAAAAGATGAGAAATATCACTGACACTAAAATTCTTAACATTATCATTAAATTCAATTTTGGGATAAAAACATGGACACCATTTAAATATACACTCCAACCTAAGGTTATTTAATAAACTTAGCATATAACTTATGTTATAAGTTATATATGTAACTATAGAAATTTATATACAGTTAATTTATATTAAGAGTGAAATGGTTCAACTGAAAAGTCACAATGAAATCCCTCACCCTTTAAATAAGGGGGATCTCCTATTGGATATTTGAAAGCAAGTAATAATTATTGTACACTCATATTTGATATTTGAAAGTGTAAAATTGTGAAGAAGTGAGTGGGAATATTTTTTTGTTGGTATGTAACTCTTAGACATTATTCCTCATATTAAATAAAAATGGATGTGCATTATTAGGTGGGTTTTTTGCATTATTCCATGGTAAATCATAGGTTACAATGTTATTTGATTTCCAATTTATCTCACTGATTATTTTATGTTATGTTATTTATATTTTTACATTCATTTAAATTCCTGTCATAATTTCATTAGAAAACTATAATCCTATCCCCTAGATATTTTGATAACCCATGAAAACAAACACGGAGGAGTTATCAACCATGGTATAATTAGAGTACTAGTTGTTTGCAACAAAAATTCCAACAGTAAATATCCTTAATGCCTAATATCCAACTTGATCCTCAACAACCTCAATTGCCTACCCAGCCTATCTTAACTCCACCAATAAAATGGATCAAACAACACAAGCTAACAAAATAATGCAATACCCAATCTACACCATGGACATAAATGGAGTTTGAATTCGGTCAGGGAAAATTATTCCACCATCCACCTCACCTATAACAATGAAAATATAAGAGGAATTTTCTGAAATGTTAATCAATGCATGCCCATATAATTTATCTTCTGGCTATAAACCTAGCACACATGCAAAATATGAAGCCTCTATGGCTCCCCCTTTTCTAGAAATATTTATTATACAAAAAAGGATGGGATCCTAAATTTGATTTTGTGGGACAAATTAAAAACAAGTGTATCTAATTCCAATTATTTAAAGCTAGTATATATGACCCTATCTATAACAAGGTTTTTTCAGAGTTATGCCTAAAAACCTGTAAGGAGGAAGAAGGATCTCATTACTATCTAAGAAATTTGGCAAATCAATTATATCATGTTAGGTAATATGGTTCCACCTAATTACTCCGACCCAGGTAGCACAGTAGTGGACATACATGTCTAAGGTAGTCTCATTTCAAACACCTTCATATATATAGGTGCATCTGTTAATATAATGATGAAAGAAATAATGAAAACCAGGCTCGGGTAGACCTAACAAATAAGAAGCTAGGAAGAAAATTAATCAGAGAGACATATATGACAGAACCGAATCTAAAATTAATGTAAGGAGATTTAGAAGAGCAAAGAACCAAGTGTCCAAATGAATGTCATCTCTTGGAATGAAATGGGGCCAAATAACCCAACGAAGTGTACGATTATTAAGGATCTTAAATATAAATATAAAGCTGATATCATTGTTATTCAGTAAACAAAGATGGAGGATGAACCTTGGAACATTCACTTGGTCATTATTTCCTCACGCGCCCTTATGCACTTCCCCTTCTCCCCTTTCCATTTTCCTTTTCCTCTTTGTTCCACTCTTACCTTGCGCACATCTTCTGTGCATTCACCTTCTTCCTAGTAGCTATTCATCCTATGCATGCACCTTGCACTTGCTTCAATCAGCTAAGTCCCTGGCCCTCTCACACCCCACACATTACCTTGTAATAGTTGTGCCTTGACCATACATTCTCCACTCACCAGTTTTCCCCATTTCCTCCATGCACATTGTGCATGCCTTCCTTCTGCCATTCTTCCCATGCCTCATTCTTCTACGTGCATACCTTTGTGCCCTCCTCTGTGCCATTCTGTGCCATGTCATTCTCTAACATGTTTGAGTGTGCCACATGCAACCTATCAAAGTGTGCCAATAGGGCACCAAATCCTTGCAACAAATAAATGAGTGACACATGGTAGAAATTATAAGAACATTTTCACAGTTGGTCATCCTTTCAGCCAATCCATGCATGCCACATGTCTTATGTGCGTAGATGACTCTGAAAAACTTCTGACAGCCATATCTTTTTCTATAGAGCTCTGATCGGCATGCACCTAGTCTCAATCGATAGCTGCTGACATAGGCTACAGTGCTAGATATTCAAATTCAAATTCTTGGTGGATCTGGTAGGTGAGAAATGGGAAAACATCTTTCTGGGCATTAATGAGTAGATCTGATTACTCCAACCACCCGATTTGATCTGATCCACCCTCTTTCCTTCTCCAACATGCCAAACAGACTTGGGGAAATGCATTTGATAGATTTTCAGGTGGATTTGTAGGCATTGAATGCTTCTTGTTGGTGGTTGCATTTCAAATTCAGATTTTCCCTCCTTCTTCTCTTCTTCTTCCATGGATTCATCTATAAATGTAAGAGTTGGGCTCATTGTTAATGTTGGACATTTTGGATCCTTACGCATTTTGCTAAGGACTTCATATTTTTTGTATTTTGAGTCACAGACCTCTATATCTGGCTCGTGCATGTGGATATCGACCTCTTTCACCATTGTAACAGTTCTGTGCATTTCTGGAAGTAATGGAAGCATCATTTTGTGACTATTCTTTGTCCTAAGCATGTTTGTATTCTTTCTTCTTTCCTTTCTTTTACATTGTGTAATTTTTGTGTCATTCTACATCCCTTGCAGTTCCCTTTTAGTTGTGTTCCATGAAACTGATCTGGTAAATACGTCTTAGTTGTGTTACACGTTCCTAGCCTTCTTTCAAGCCTTTCCCTTCATTTTTTCTCAGAACAGATAGTGTTCATCCCTCTTTTTCTGGTGCTATCACCTTCCTTAGATTAGTTTTCCTTTCTGTTATCCTTCTATCCCTTGGTCCCTTGGCATTGTTAGCTTAGTTTTCCCTTTCAACATTAGGAGTAGCAGTAGTAGTAGAAATAGATAGAGGAACTGACCTTCTCTAGAGATCCATCTCAAGTGCAAAGGTCCCACAACTTGGAGATGGTTCCATTGTTGTCTCAAATGACTCGGTTCTTCCAGATCTGAGACATGGGTGCAAGTTTGACCACCAATAGTTTCTGGCATGCCCGGTGGGACAAGCAGTGAAAGCTTAAATTTCATATTGCTAAGTTTTGGTGTGTGAACTTAGTATTTCTAGCCTTTGGAGGCTTATTTCAACACATCTGGTGACTCCCAACATTTCCAGAGCTCCTGTTTTGTAGTCCTGAGTGCCTTTTATGAGAAGAGTGCATACCAGACAGAGTGTTGCAGCTGAAGGATCCTTTGAATACCTCCATCTTTCACCAAGAAACACACACAACAGATCTTCCATGCACACATCCCCATCTCCAGCACACTGCACACACTCTAGTCCTCCTCAAAATAGACAAGCACGCCCTACCATGGTGCTTCAACCTCCTCCTCCTCCAATGAACTTTTCCAGTTTCATTGGCAGAAGCCCACTCAATATCAATACCCAACATGATATGCCAGTGGCCACACTCAAGAAGTATTCCATACTTCACAGGAGAAAATCAAGTCACCCCTTGTTGAACACATTCAAGATGTGGCCAATGTATACTTTGTCTATCTGATTACACATGATGATGTTGCTTTTAGGTTGCTTGAAACCTCTTTCAAGGGTAAAACACTCCAATGGTACCGTGGCTTGAGACTTGCATCTATTGCTACTTGGGATAAGCTTGGAATAAATCTACGTAATTAATTTGAAGATAAATCAGATCATCTATCACTTGGAGCAATGACTACAACATAGTGAGCACCCAATGAGAAGATGATTGATTTCATCATCAGATTCTAGAAAACTTGGGACAAAATTCCTCAAGTGGTAAGGCCTACAACCCAACATGCTTTCTTGTACTATCTAAGGGCTTTGAATAGTGACATTTCAGTCATGATTCAATCTATGGGAGGTAGAACCTTACCTGTTGCATACAACATTGCAATAAGGGAAGAAAATAGTCTCATTCAGGCTGGTAAGTTGGCACCTAGGCCTCCTGTGCCCTTGTTCCTAGAGATGTCTCCAACACCCCAACCTTCTATTGCTCCAGTTCCAGTGTAGAGCATGTAACCAGTTGCATCTACATCCTACTCTCCTACACAACAAAAATAAGATGATGAATTGAAGGCCCTGATTAGAAACTTGTCCAACAAGGTCATATCATTGGAGAAGCAGCAGGCAAGCCTACAAAGGTAGTTCCAATCAGGCACAAAGCCAAAGAAATCAACCTTGGTGGAATCAATATGGGAATCAAAGATACAGAAAAACCAGTAGAATGATAGATGACATGCTAATGCACACTTTCCTTTGCAAGTTATTCCTCCTGCACAACCTCTTCCAGTTCCCAACACAAGTCAAGCACTTGTCCCAGTCCAGAACAACATGGCACAAGAGTCAAAATGGTGCTTTCCTTGCAATATGCCTCATAGTCAATATCATTGCACTAATGTTTCACACACATGCAAGCCTACATGATTCAGAATGCTTCCAGCTGTGAGCCTTCAACAAGTGCACCTGAAGCAAGATAACCAAGAAAGGCCAGAAGCTCCTCCAGAGGAAAATTTGATGTTCTTTGGTGCACTGAGGACTTTTGTGTAATTAACCAAGCTATAGATGATACAAGTAGACTATGCATCCATTTTGTAGACAACACAAGATACAAGAAGATAATGCTCGAGCCTGGCACACAGGTCATAATTCCAGCAACACAAGTAGACCCTCAAAAGAAAAAGGAAGCAGCTAAGACATCCAGTAGTAAAAGTGCTCAAGTTCCTACACCCAAGGCTCCATGTAAAGCTCCTCTAGAAGTGGTGCACACCCCTCCTTTGGTAGGTCAAGCCTCTGCACCAGCTAAGGTTCCTACCTCTGTACCTGAGCAACCAAGAAAGGATGTTGTTGTTCCTCAAATGTGCAAGTCAATGGGTTTTCCATTCAACATTGTGGACCAGATGAAAAACAAACATAAATGTTACAATGTGGGATGCCCTGACCATTCCATCCCAGCAACCTGTTGCATGAAGCTCTGGCGCAACTCCCGCGCGCTGATCCAGCTATGCAAAAGTTGCACGCTTCTATCAACATCTGCCAAGAAGAGGAGAAGAAAGTAAGTAAAGTTGTTAAAACCCCACCCTTCTATATGTCTTTGATCATAGGAAAACATCTTGTCCATAACTGCATGATTGACTCAGGTGCTAGTACTTCTGTCATGCCTAAGAAGATTGTTGATGTCTTAGGTCTTAAGTATAGCCCCCTGACAAAAGGAGTCCTGCAACTTGATGGTTCAACTATCACTACCCTAGGAATCATCAAGGATCTTGAGTTAACCCTCCATGCATGTCCAAGTCTAACAATAACTCAAGATGTGTCAATCATTGATCTACCCCCTTTGTTTTCCTTATGTTTGTCAAGATATTTTACTACTAAAGTGGGTGGTTACTTGTCTTCTGATTGGTCCCATATGTTACTCAAGACAAGGTATGGTACCTGGTTTACCATACAAGCTGAGCCAATATTTTCCTATCATGTAGAGTCATATGTCCCATCCCCTCTCCAAGCCAACTATTTAATCCAAGAAGAACAAGCTTCAGTTTCTGAAGAGAAACCTCTTCCACCTTCTATTCCTGATCTAGTACTTGATGAGTGGGTAGAGAGGCACCATAAATTTGACCCATATGCTGAAGAGTTGGAAGCTTATGAAACTGGGCTTGGTACTTACTGCATTCTTGAAGAAGAAGTTGTGCTGCCACGTGCTCAAGCAAAGTGAAGAGAACCCTGGTCTATGGAAGTTATACTTTGATGGATCCATAAGCAGAAATGGCTGGGAGTAGGAGTCATTCTCATTTCCCCTAAGGATGAGAAATTATTCTTCACTCACAGGTTGTAGTTTACATGTTCTAACAATGTGGAAGAGTATGAGGCACTGGTGCATGGTCTGCTTATTGCTGAAAAGAAGAAGATTAAGGCACTGCAGATCTTTGGGGATACAAAATTGGTTATCCACCAAGTCACCAACAAGTGCATGACAAAGAATAAGCTTCTCAAATCTTATAAACACAAAGTTTGGGACCTCCTTGAGAGATTTGATGCTCTAAATATGTAGGTGGTGCCACACAAAATGAATAAGGAAGCTGATCAAATGGCCGCACTTGGTTCACAGTTCTCTCCTGCTGAGGAATTTGTCAAAGGAAACACTCAACACATTAAGATGGTGATTAGACCATCCATTCCAGATAACAACACCAGCTGGAAAGTGTTTGATAGTGATGCACAGATCATCCAGTTCATCTAGAATGAAGTTGAGTTCTCATCAAGCATGCAAGCTGACTTGCATGACAGCTATGGTGACCAAGTGATTCAACTGAAGTCAAATAAGTTGCCTAAAGGGCTGGTCACCTTAGAGAAAATGTTTAGCCCTGATGATGAGTTCAAGGGTGAAGAAAAGTATATGCACGCCATGCAAGAAGACTACTCCCCAGTCACTATTGCATGTGGAAAGGAATTTACTGCTCAGTAAAGCTTGCACACATGATGAAAAACAGGCCTTCATCTCTCTCTGTCAAAAATACAGTGATATCTTCTCATGGGAGTATGAAGACCTCAAAGGTTTTGATCCAAGTGTTTCTCAACACTCCATTGACCTTGATCCTGGTATCAAGCCCATCAGACAAAAGCAGTGACCAGTCAATCCAAAGATAGAGCCCCTCATGAGAAAGGAATTATCCAAACTCATTGAGGTGAAGATTATTTTTCCCATCAAGTACTCTACTTGGGTCATGAATCTAGTTCCGGTGCACAAGAAGAATGGTGAAATCAAGACTCTGTGTTGATTTCAGAGATTTGAACAAGGCATCTCTAAAGGATCATTATCCTTTTCCTTCAATGGAGTAGATTCTGTAGACTGTGGCCTGTGCACAAAGATTCTCAATGTTGGATGGGTACTCAGGTTTCAATCAGATCTTGGTCAAGGAAGAGGATCAATTCAAAATGGTGTTTACAACCAAGTGGGGAACATATGCATATCAGAAGATTCCCTTTGGTCTATCAAATGTAGGTGCAATGTTTCAACATGCCATGGACATTGCCTTCAAAGGTTACATCAATGAGTTCATCTTGGTTTACCTTGATGACATTACAGTCTTCTCAAAGTAAAGCATGGATCATATGGCACACCTGGAGAAAGTATTTGAGAGATGTAGAAAATTTGGGGTATCTCTTAACCCCAAGAAGTGTAATTTTGTAGTGGCACAGGGAAAGCTCTTGGGCCATGTGGTTTCAAAGGATGGCATCACAATTGATCCTGAGCATGTTTCAGCCATCCTAGCTCTTTCCCTGTCAGCACAAAAAGGCCTTGCAGTCCTTCCTTGGTAAGATCAATTTTGTTAGGTGTTTTATTCCTAACTTTACAGGACTGGTTTGGCCCATCACCCTGATGCTCAAGAAGGACATAACTTTCAGATGGACAACAGAAGGAAAGGAAAGCTTCAACAAAATCAAGCAAGATATTGCTTGCACACCAACACTCATCAACCCAAATTACTCAAAGGATTTTATCCTTTATGCTTATGGTGTTGATGCAAGTGTTGTTGTTATCCTAACACAAGAAAATGAACAAGGGTTGGAACAACCAGTGGCTTTCTTCAGCCAGACACTGAAGGATTATGAATTAAAATATAGTCACATGGAGAAGCAGGTCTTTTCCATCATGCTCACCACAAATCATATCAAGGTGTTAGTCTCCCACTCTTCTGTTAGAGACTTCATCATGGGAGTAGAAATCAGTGAAAAGAGAGCACGATGGGTGACCAAAATCATGGAGTATGATGTGACTATCAAAGCCACAAAGCTGGTAAGAGGTAGCATGCTCTGCAAGAAACTTGTTGAGGATGCACACAATGAATCTGAGACTTCATTATTTCTTGATGAAGCTCTCCCATGCACAGAACTTGAGTAGAATACAGATCTTGGCATGCATGACTGGATGAAGGACATGATCACATTCCTTTTCAATGGCATAGACCCTCCTGGCTTAAACAAGGAAAAGAGAAGACATATGAGGTTACAATCTATCCCTTATGTTTTGATTGATGGACTTCTCTTCAAGAAGAATCTTGATGGCATGTTGTTAAGGTGTATCAATGGCATGCAGACTGAAAAAGTGTTAGCAGAATTTCACGATGGATTCTCTGGTGGACACTTCTCTGCCAAGACTACAACAATGAAGATCATAATGGTAGGTATCTTTTGGCCTACTCTATTTGCAGATGCACACAAGTGGGTCACAAAATGCAAGGAATGTGCTTTCTTTGTAGGAAAGAAGAGATTGGCAGTGCTTCCCCTCTGACCAATCCAAGTGGATCAGCCTTTTGCGCAATGGGGTCTCAACTTCATAGGCATGATCAATCCACCTTCAAGCACTAGACATAAATGGGTGCTGACAGCTATGGACTACTTTACCAGATGGACAGAAGCTGTCACTCAAGGAATCAACTGAGTCAGTCATCCTTGAATTTCTCAAGGGTATAGTCACAAGGTTTGGCATTCCTCAAACCATTATCTCTGATAATGCAAAATCCTTCCTTGGCACTAAAATCACTGATTGGGCTCTAAATCTTGGGCATCTATCTAAAGACTTCTTCCAACTATTACCCTCAAGGAAATGTTCTAGCAGAGTCAACAAACAAGAACCTGATCAGGATCATGAAGCACACAATGAACATTAGCCAAAAGACAGTGGCATACAAAGGTCTCACGCGCACTCTGGGAAGATAGAATCACAATTAAAAAAGAAATAGGAACTTCACCTTACAAGCTTGTCTATGGAAAGGAGGCTACCCTTCCTTTGACATTGGAGTTGAACTCATTGGCGCTTGCCCAATAGCTGGAGCTTGAAGGCACAAACCAGAGAGAAATGAGAATGGAAGAGCTGGTCAATCTTGAAGAATCAAGGAAATTCTACCATGATCAAGCTAGAACAACATCAACAAGCAACAAAGAAATGGTTTGACAGAAAGGCTAGGCCTTAAGCTTTCAAAGTTGGGGACTTGGTCTTGAAATGGGATGCTGACAGAGCTAAACCAGGGTGCCATTCAAAGTTTGATGCACTTTGGAGTGGCCCATACATCATCAGTTCATGCAAGGAGGCTAACTCTTTCGAGTTAACTCATCTTGATGGAGGCACACTGCAAATCCCAGTAAATGGGATCTATCTCAAACCCTTCCATTAAGTTTGCTGCATCATTTTGTATATATTAGAGTAGTTTAAATTCCTCCAAGTGTGTTGCATGCACATTGTTTGTTTGTACATAGTTCTTTCTTCTCACATGCTTCTTGCACATGCTCTTCTTTTGCTTCCAGGGTGTCAATCTTCTTCCACCAATTTTTAGTAGTTTGCAGGATTCAGAATAGAGTCAATAAATTATCCTTCAAGTGACCTCAAGGGCGGTTCTTCAAATATGTAAATCAGAATTTCATGATTACATAGTAGACTCCATGCCTAATGGATGCTCTAGGCTACTGATCTCCTTCATCTAGCAGGAAGATGGCCCCAAAGTCACCAAAACTGTTATCCAAATAACTCTCCTAGTTATTTGGACAACTTACATACATATTCTGGCTCAGAGATCTTCATTACAAGTGGCACACACCTCAGTTGTCTCCTTGGCACATTCACTTGGTCACTATTTCCTCATGTGCCCTTGTGCACTTCCCCTTCTCCCCTTTCCATTTTCCTTTTCCTCTTTGTTCCACTCTTACCTTGCACACATCTTCTGTGCATTCACCTTCTTCCTAGCAGCTATTCATCCTACACACACCTTGCACTTGCTTCAATCAGCTAAGTCCCTGGCCCTCTCGCGCCCCACACATTACCTTGTAATAGTTGTGCCTTGACCATACATTCTCCACTCACCAGTTTTCCCCATTTCCTCCACACATTGTGATTACACACCTTCCTTCTATCTTCTTCCCACACCTCATTCTTCCACACATATACCTTTGTGCCCTCCTCTGTGCCATTCCATGCCATGTCATTCTCTGACATGCTTGAGTGTGCCACATGTAACCAGTCAAAGCACACCAACAGGGCACCAAATCCTTGCAACAAATCAATGAGTGACACATGGTAGAAATGACAAGAACATTTACATAGTTGGCCATCCTTTCAGCCAATCCACATGTGCCACGTGTCTTGCATGTGTAGATGACTCTGAAAAACTTCTGACAGCCATATATTTTTCTACAGAGCTCTGATCAGTGCACACCTAGTCTCAATCGATAGCTGCTGATGTAGGCTATAGTGCTAGATATTCAAATTCAAATTCTTGGTGGATCTGGTAGGTGAGAAATGGGAAAACATATTTTTAGGCATTAATGAGTAGATCTGATTACTCCAACCACCCAATTTGATCTGATATGCCCTCTTTCCTTCTCCAACATGCCAAACAGACTTGGGGAAATGCATTTGATAGATTTTAGGTGGATTTGTAGGCATTGAATGCTTCTTGTTGGTGGTTGTATTTCAAATTCAGGTTTTCCCTCCTCTTCTTCTTCCATGGATTCATCTATAAATGTAAGAGTTGGGCTCATTGTTAATGTTGGACATTTTGGATCCTTATGCATTTTGCTAAGGACTTCATATTTTCTGTATTCTGAGTCGCAGACCTCTAGATCTGGCTCATGCATGTGGATATCGACCTCTTTCACCATTGTAACAGTTCTGTGCATTTCTAGAAGTAATGGAAACATCATTTTGTGACTATTCTTTTTCCTAAGCGTGTTTGTATTCTTTCTTCTTACCTTTCTTTTACATTGCATGTTTGTTGTGTCATTCTACGTCCCTTGTAGCTCCCCTTTTTAGTTGTGTTCCATGAAACTGATCTGGTAAATACATTTTAGTTGTGCTACACATGCCTAGCCTTCTTTCATGCCTTTCCCTTCATTTTCACTCAGAACAGATAGTGTTCATCCCTCTTTTTCTGGTGCTATCACCTTCCTTAGATTAGTTTTCCATCATGTTATCCTTCTATCCCTGGTCCCTTGGCATTGTTAGCTTAGTTTTCCCTTTCAGCATTAGGAGTAGTAGTAGCAGTAGAAATAGATAGAGGAACCAACGTTATCTGGAGATCTATCTTAAGTGTGCAAGGTCCCAAAACTTGGAGATGGTTCCATTGTTGTCTATACAATCATTTGGTTTTCTTTTTCAAATAAAAAAACTAAGAAAATATAGGTTATGTCAAACATTTATGCACCTAACCATAAAGGAGAAAGGAAAAGTTTATGGAATCAGTTGTCTAAATTCCATGAAATAATCTCTTATATAGAATGGATTGTTATGGGTGACTTCAATAATCCTTTAATGCGAAGTGAAAAGAAATAGGGGAATATTTACCTTATTGAAAACATGGAATACCTATAGGAATTAATAATGAAAAATAGACTTGTGGATATTGAGATAAAAGGGGGAAAATATACTTGGTCTAACAGGAGAAGGGGGGATTAATTAATAAAAGTTAAACTGGACAGATCTCTCACCTCCCAGGGCTGGTTGAGTAAGGAGACTTATCTATTTTCCCTCCCTAGAATAGGCTTCGATCACAATCCCTTACTTTTCCAAGTGAAAGATAAGGAGAGAAGAAGAACTCCTTTCATATTTTAAAAGATGTGGCTGCAACACAAGGAAATTCAATAATCTTGTCAAATAATGGTGGGATATCAAGATTCAAGGCACCACAATGTTCAGAGTTTCAAAAAAGCTATCCCAAGTGAATAATAAATTTAAGGGGTGGAATAAAACAAGCTTTGGTAACATTTTTGGAAAGAAGAGTTCTTTAGAGAGTGAAATAACAACGTTACAAGCATCAATGGAAGAATTAAGGTGTAACATGTTGAAGGAAGGTAAAAAAAAGTGAAAAATATGCTTGCTAATTACCATAATATTATCTTAAAATAAGAAACATTCTAGATACATAAATCTAGGGTACAATGGCTTAAAGAAGGGGATAAGAACACAAAGTTCTTCCATATTTCAAATCTGAAAAGAATAGGTTCTAATAGGATTTGCAGAATTATTGGAGAAGGAGGGTCCACCTTAACAGATCTGGTGAAATCCAAAAGCTACAATCTCTTTCTACAATAGACTTCTATCTTCAGCTCCTGCTTCTAGCAACTCCAAGGAAGCTCTTTTTTTGGATTGCATTCCACAACTTGTTTTGGATATTGATAACAATATGCTTGTCAAGGTTCCTTCTATTGAGGAAATTGAATTCATGCTGAAGACTATGAGTCTGGATAAATCCCTGGGCTCGGATGGCTTCCCGACCCTCTTCTTTCAATTTTTCTAGGAAATAGTCAAGAATGATGTATGTCTAGCCATCCAAGAATTCTTTAGAAATAAGAAGATGCTAAAAGATAAGAATTACACCTTTTTAGCTCTCATCCCCAAGAATCATAATGTTGTATATTTTAGAAAATTCAGACCAATCATTCTCTGTAATTGTATTTACAAGATGTGTTCAAAGATCATGGCTTTAAGAATTCAACTTCTCCTTCCCTACCTTATCTTTGATCAACAGGGAGTTTTGTGTTGGGAAGGCAGATTATGGAAAACACAGTTGCAATCTAGGAGACATTACATTCTATCAAGCATAATAAGAAAAAAAACCATGATGATAAATCTTGATATGGAAAAATCTTATGACATATTTTCATGGAATTTTCTTCACAAAGTCTTGACGAGGTTTGGTTTCAGTGAAGATTTTATGAGCATAATCCATAATTTGCATCTCCACATGTTAGATTATTAGTGCTATTTAATGACACTCCCTGTGGGTTTTTCAACAACAACAAGAGGATTAAGACAAGGAGATCCAATATCTCACCATTTCTATTCATATTAATGGTCATAATATCTCTGAGAAGAGATTTAAATTAGGCTAATATTTGAAGGAAGAATCAATAGGAATATCTCCTACTATTAATAGTGAACATATGTGGTACAACGAACATTTTGTGAATGAAATCATATTGGTTGGTTAGAAGCTACATGGTCCTGAAAGTAAGAGATAATTTAAAAGCATGTTGCTGGATTATGAATAAGTCTTTGATTAGCTCATAAAATTTAGTAAAATTTATGTTTTTTTTTTTCAAAACCCCTAAGGAGAGTTCCTAAATATATCACGTATCTTAGGTTGTGATATAAAAACCTTTCCTATAAGGCATTTAGGGATGCTCATCGGGACTGAAAGACCCAAAAACTCAGACTAGAACTTCCTAATTGACACATTTATCAGACAATTAGATGGGTGGAAGGGATACCTTCTTTCTCAAGATGGTAATGCCACCCTCCTAAAATGGTCTATTCAAAATATCCATGTTTATACTATGTCTATTTACAAAATTCCTAGAAGAAAATTGCTAATAAGTTGGAAAGTATTCAAAAGAGGTTTTTGTGGAGTGGGTCAGAAGATAAATCTAAAATACCTCTTATAGTCTAGGAAAAGATATGTAAACCAAATAAGTTAGGAGGTATTGGTATGAGATATTGGGAAAAATATGAATAAAGCACTCCTTATCCAAATGGCATGGAGAATTGTCAAGGAAGAGAGTGTTTGGACCTTATTTTTGTCAGGAATAAATACTAAAGAAATGTTAGTGTTGTTGAGTGGTGCTTCAGTACAGATGATTTTGAAGTATCTACCTTATCGAATCTATTATTTAGGGAAAGCACATTATATCAGGAAGATGCAAGTGGAAAATTGGTGATGGGTCCACTGTTAAATTTTGGGAAGACAAATGGTTGGGAGATTGTCCTCTCAAAGACTCCTTTCCCAATCTCCAAAAGGTTGTTGCTGAGAAATATGGAACCAAGGTGAAAACTTATTTTAATATGGAGGATCTATATAGTTTATGCAAAAACATACAGCTAGAGGGTCTTAATAGAAGAGAGGTTAATTCTATTAATAACCATTTGTGTGGGGTTATAGTTGCTAAGAGAAATAAACCAAATAGTATATATTGGTCAAAGGAATTTAATGGTAATTTTTCAGTTAAAAATACCTATTACACTTACTTTGAAAATGAGATTGAATCTTGAAAATTTAAATGGGATATAGTTTGGGTCAAGGAAGTCATTCCAAAAGTTAATATGTTCTAGTGTATGGTATTACATGACAAAATACTAACGGTGGCCAACCTCAAAAAAAGGAACTTCCATATGGGTATTAGGTGTGTGATGTGTGAAAATGAGGTTGAAGACTCTACTCACTTGTTCCTTGAATGCTCTTTTCTTGAAAAGCTTAGAAACACTTTACTAAATCTATTTGAGATAAATTGGATTTTTCCTTCTTCTTTAAAAATTCTATGGAATCTGTGGTGCTACCATTTCAGAAGCCAGAGACTTAAGCACTTGTGGATTCTCACCCTTATACACCTTTGTTGGGAAATTTGGAAGGAGAGAAAATGCCATATCTTTAAGGGTAATAAGTATCCAGAGAAGATAATTGTAGCTTGATGTTACAACTCAATAAATGCTAACTTTTTTATTATTCAGAACAACAAGAAGATAGTCCTAGAGATTGAAAGTAAAATTTCTAAAAATTGGGGTTTGTTGAAGGCCCAAGTTGAGCCCCCTAAGCTGAAGCCCATACTGAAAGGATGGAAAAAGCCCATAAATGAATGGGTAAATTGAATTTTGGTAGGAATTCTAAAGGAATTCATGGTAAAGTAGGTTGTGGGGGGTCTTCAAAGATCATAATGACAATTTCATTCTTGGGTATTATTGCAACCTGGGGATCTAATCTAACCACATAGCTTTCAGAGGTTATAGGTAGAAGGTGACTCTCTTAATATTATAAATAACATTTGAAATAAGGGTACCACCTCTATCTCAATTCAGGACTCTATTGCTAATTAAGGAAATGACAGATAACTTTGAAGGAATTATTTCAAACATATTTATTAGGAAGCTAATAGTATAGTGATCATTTTTCCAATAAAGGGGTTTTGAGTGATGAATGAAATTGATTTCCAATTTTTTTTATATTGATCATTTATTGAAAACCCAATTGGAAAAATAATATGGTGATACAAACATCATTACTCAAATTTTGTGACATGACTAGGAAGGAAACTCTTAATAATCATGCATTTATGGGAAATTTTTCAAGATTCTTGGTAACTTTATGTAAGGTATATTTTAATAATGACAAGAGGGGGTTTCACTTGTGCAATCATGGTTTATTAATCCCAAGTGCTTTCTAATCAGCATGGTAGAATTATAACTTTGGAACTAGGTCTGTGTAGTGGTGAAAAGAGAGGTATAGGCCGATTTTAGCATGTTTTTTAATAAGAAAATGGGGGGTGACCTAATATGCATAGTTTCATGGGATACCAGTTGCATCAAACCCCAGGTAATGGAGGTGTTTCATAGAATTAAGCTAACCCCTTTCCCTAAAAATTTCAAAGGCCACAATGTTCAACTCAACAAAGATTTCGGGTCTACTTGGGAGCCTGCTAAGAAGTGGAGGGGGGCAGTGTGGTGTTTCATGGAGTTAATATTGACCTTTCTATCAACATTGTGGCATATGTTATGGGTATGAAAAAGGAGGAGCATGAAATTTACAAGCCTAAGAAGGATTATGTTGAGGATTTGAAGTTCTTCTTGTAAGATAAGGAAAAACTCACTAATCATTTTTTTGGTTTCTTAAGGAACTCTCTTCCCACCCCTTTCAATGAGGTTGCTCTCAACTTAATCTAGTTTGTTACTTTAGAAGGCTGACATAAGTGCATCTTTGCATACCATCTCTCTATGTTAAATTTTCTTAGGCATGGGCATAGTTATAGTTTTCCATATTATATGCTTGAACTCTCTCTGTGTAACCCTGGGCTAGTTTAAAAAAATAAAAATAAGTGTGCCCTTACACCAAGGGTTTATCATGGCTATTGTGAGGAGATTTTCTATGGATATGGACAAAAAGGTTAAAGGGGTGAGTGCACTATCGAAAGCTTATGAGGATTATACTGTTGAGGATGACACCAATTCAGAGGATGAGGATGAGGAGTAAATGAACCCCCCTCTTCGAGAAAAGGGGAAGAGAAAAATATTTAAGATGTTGAAGTTGTATAAGGGTCTTCAAGACCTCAAGAAGAAAGATGTGAAGGAACTGACTGTGAAAGAGGCTGAGAAGGGTGAGACTAGTCAGCAGGGGAAACAAGTCTATGACAACTCCTAGGGAAAAACCCAAATTGAATCTCAAGGAAAAGATGTTGTAGAGTAGGGAATGGTTTTGGCTAAAGTGTTTGAAGACCTTGAGAATGTGAAGAGTGAAACCCATCTCACTAAAATTACTATACAATTCATCCTTAATGATTGGCATGTTATGAAGATGAAGGTGGAAGATGTGGCTCATGTTTTAAGTGGTGGTAGTATTAAGATTCTGAAAGAAAAATGCAAGGGTATGGAAAGTGACATGGAACAATTAAAGGTCATGCTTCAATAGTTCACTAAGTGGAGTATTATAAATGTCAATACTACGATTCAACACCTCCATATTTTGGGGCAGCTGGTCAATTCTTATAGACAGTGTGAAGATCAAGATTCATCAAAGAAGAGGACAAGGGGACTATCTACGTTAGATCTTACTAGTCTAGGCACTAACATTGAGTCCATGTTGAAGGAATGGTCAACTTTTTTTTCCAACTATGAGAAGAAGGATGGGTGATGGTGGTTATTTTGTTATTTTTGGTTGTTTGTTCCAGGCTCTAATTGTTCATTAGTTTACTTTTTGAATGGTGTAGTATTGTTTTGTATGTCCTTTATTTTATTTTTAATGTGTTGTTTCTGAATATATTCTCTATATAGGAGCTACATATTGTATGGGGTAGGGTCCCCTTAACCCTATTTTACCTAATATTAAAAAACACTTTGCATTAAATTTTTACATCGAACACGAACTTTTTTTAGCTAGTAGACAAATACACAATAAAACCAAAAGTGATTATTGAATACATTGTCATTACAGTAGAATCACGAGAATATCCAATGGATTTTATCATGCTACAACCAAAAGCCAATTTGGTGGGTATACTATAATTATAGGAAGGCCTTGGTTGGCAAAAAATAATTACTTCATTATTTGTTAGTCTAGAAACATGAGAATTTCAAAAGGTAATACCATCAAGAATCTCACCTTGTATCCTACAGCTCAAATGTCCAGTGACACAAAACAAACCTCTTGGGTAGAGGATGTAGATCCATAGAAACCACCCCTGCAAAAAATTATTTATGATTAAATATAGCATACCCCTAATAGCTCAAGAGGATGATACAATTATATCCAACATCCTACAAAACACATACCAAACAGATCCTAAATCAATCAACCTGTTGCAATGCATCCATTATCTATTAAGAAGCATGATGACAGAGAAAGAAAACATGGACATACAACTCATGTCATTCTTTCATCAATTTCTATGACATATGTGCATCATGCAATAACTTTTAGGAAATGGTGAGGCCATGATGGACCTACCAAAGAAAATAAAAATCTCACCAGAGAAACCTCTCAACATCAACAATAACCATGGAACCCAACAAGAATATATATTTGTAACCATGATTAAATTTTATAAAACTTCATTTTCATGGGACTAACATGATATGAGAGGAATACAACTAGAAATATGTACCCACCACATCTATATCAAAGAGGGATGCAAACCCATATTCTAACCACAAAGACAAATAGACCCAACTATCAAAGATATAATAAAAAATGAAATACATAAGCTTTTGACTAGCAAGTTCATACACCCCATTTATGATAGATAGTAAGTTTCACCACTTGTTATATTACCACAATAGGTGTAAAATGACATGTTTAAATTGAATTTAGGGAACTCAACACAACCAAAATTAAGGATCAATTCCCTTTGCCTTTTATTGATCAATTACTTGACACATTAGTTGGGAAGAAGTATATTTATTTTCTTGATGGATTCAATGGATACAATCATATCAATATAGCTCCTAAGCACCGTGATAAAACAAACTTGACTTTCCCTAGGGAATGTTTACATAATCTATACTACCATTTGGGATTTTTAGTGCTCATGTCACTTTTCAAAGGGAAATATTGAGCATATTTTCTTATCTTACCCATGATTTTTCTAAAATATACATAGATGACTTACAAAATATGCTCAAAAATTTGAGGAGGCCATTCAAAACCTTGAAGTATTTCTTTAACGTTGTCAATATCATAGGATGTCTGTAAATTATAAAAACTACTACATGTTAATGAATAAAGGCATTGTGTTATGACATAAAATCTCTGCTATGTGAATTAAAGTAGACCCTAGCAATATTGAGGTTATTAAAAACCTTTCTATATCATAGAAATAAAAATAATGTCTATATTTTATAGGAAATGATAGATAGAAACACATATTCATTATAAATACAACCCCCTTATTCATTTTATTTTCTAAACAATATGATTTGGAATGGATTGATATGTGTAGGGGAGAATTCCTGGAACAAAATAATTAATAATAAAAACTATGATATTAAGGGGACTAGATTGGAAGTTATCATTTCATATCAATATCGATGCCTATGACACAAAATTAGGAGCTATGTTGGGCGAAAAATTAGAGAGGTTGAATTATGCCATCTAATTCATCAGTAAGAATAATCAGGGTGTTGAACTCAACTACATTGTCACAAAGAAATACTTTCTTATAATGGATATGCCATTAATAAATTTAGGGAATTATATATTAAGGTATACCATATTTATTCACATCAATCATGCTACAACAATTATTTGATGAATAAATCAACAATTAATGGGTAGATAATTTGGTATCTTTTACTATTCCAAGAATTTGATATTAAAATAGTGGATAGACTAGGTAAATATAATGTTGTTGTTGAATTCTTATCTAGAATCACATCTGATGAATTGATTCTAGTCATTGATGATTATTATCTGGATGAATATATTTTTACATTAACCATTAACACTCTTTTTTATACAGACATTTCTTATTACTTAGTTACATGATTGATGCATCCAAATTTTTTCCCAAGAGAGAAACATGAATTGGTGGGAAAAAGCATAATATATTCATGGATCTATGGGTATATATTTTTTAGTAGTTTTGATTTTGTCATGTGATGGTGCATAAGAGAAGATGATGTACTCAGGATCCTTCAGGCATGCCATGATGAACCATGTGGGGGAAAGTTTTCTACCAATAGGGATTATCTCAAAATTTTGACTGTAGACTATTAATGGACCACCTTACACAAATAGGCCTTCAAATAAAATAACCATTGTGATTCATGTCAAAGAATGAGTAAGCCTACATGTTCTAATGAGATTCCCCTCTAGCCTCAATTGTTCATTGAACCATTTGAAAATGGGGGATTTATTTTGTGGGTCCCATATAGCCCAAATCTAACAATATGGAGTATATCTTGGTCTTTATCGATTATGTGACCAAATGAGATGAAGTAAAGGATCTCACACATGCTAAATATGTAAAATTTGTAGAGTTCTTGTATGAACATATCTTTACATGGTATGGTATTCTAAAATAAATAGTTACTGATCAGGGGGCACAATTTACATATGATATTATTACATCCCTCATAAAGGAATATGAGATTATGCATAAAATTATACTCCTCATCATCCTTAGTCTAATGGACAAGTTGAAGTTATTAATAGGGAGTTGGAAAATAGTCTCACTAAGACAATAGCCATACACCGAAGGGATTGGGAAGAACATCTTGCTGAATATTTTTGGGCATAAAGAACAACATGGAAGACCAAAATAGGCTTCACACATTATTATTTGTTCTATGGTAATAATTTTATTCTTCCCATAGATTATAAACTCAAAATCTTGAGAACTTCTCTGGATCTCATCATGGATTTGAAAATAACACAAAAATAATTGATCATGTAGTTGAATTCCTTAGATGAACTTTAGAGGGAAGAACTACAACACAAAAAAACATATAACACAAAATAATCACATGGCATGACAAATACATAATGACACAAGAATTTATACTAAGATATTAATCCCTATTGTTTACTTCAAATTATAAAGACCATTAATGAAAATTGTTAAATCAATGGTTTGGTACCTATGAGATAGATAATATGTTTAGTAATGGTGCGGTCAAGCTTTGTACCATTGAAACAGTAATATTTTCTCTACTTGTAGATAGTCATCGCCTAACATTTTATAAGAATCCACTTTCAAAAGAAGGATTTACCTAGATGATACTTGAGGAGGGAAAGTTCAATATACAAAACAATATGAGCACATTGAGAGGGAAAAAATGGTCCCAAATTCTATAGTCATGGAAAAATTGGATGGGGAAAGTAGTTCCATTATGGTATAAGAAAAATTAAAAAACACCATTAAAGCCTTGCCAAACTCTCGCTTGGTTGGCCTATGGATATGGGAGAACTTGATGGTATCAGCTTGTTGACGAATCAGGGGAAAAAATAAATTAAAAATTCAATAGTGAAAACCTTCAAGCATTATTGATAACCTTGCTTCAAAAAACCAGCTTGTTACTTGTTCAAGTGTTGTAGTCTCTAATACCATAGCCTATTTCAGAAACCAATCCTAGGTGCACTGGAATAACATCCAGTCCTATCCTGGAAGCTCACTTGAGGTGCACGTAGGTGCTAAGCCCCTCCTTTATGTGATCTTCATGAGAATGTGTTTTATTAACATGATGATACAATATAACCAGAGGATTAGTGTATGTATCCATAGCATTTTAGACATAAGATTATACTCCTAGAAGATATACTCTAAACACACTTTTAATATCATCAATTAAAAGTAGAAACAGTCACAAAACAACATTGAGGAAACCAGTAACAACCACACGAACAAATGGGAAAACACGTCAGGACTTATTGCCAGGGTATTACAAAATTACTTCATTATATTGAGGATTCAATTATAGTACCTAAGATTACATTTAGAGGTTCCATCCATGATAGAATTCATAATCAAAAAACTTTCTTTACATTCCATATCTCTCTGTTATACACACACTACATTATTCTCTCCCATTCCTCTTTTGTTTCTTACTCCTCACCCACACACCTTCTCTTAGGAATGATCCTCTATATCAATCAGTCAAAGGAATATTCTCCTAACCATTCATCATCACCTTCGAAGGCCTTCTGAAATCTTCTCATGTTTTTTCTACCACTACCTAGGAACCTGTCAGGTTTCGTGATGCATTTCCTTCAATCAAGTGTCTTTAGCATGCTTATGCTAGCTAATACTTAATTACATAAACCCCTTATCCTTCCATGATAACCATAATGATTCCTTGGAATATCCTTTACTTGGACTGCAAGTCTTCATAGCTTATCCACATCTCTATTTGGTCACTTTTCTGTTTGCTCCTTATGCGCATCTTTTCTATTTCATCCAAACTCCAATCTATCCTGGCGTGACCCTACATGCCTCTATAAGGACTAATTTTGTGTGTTCCTTCATGACATTTCACCACATACCACAAGGCTTCGCTCCCTAGGTACATAGTTACCTTTTAGGGGTCCAACAAGTGTTGAATAAATCCATTCTGCTTGGAAAATCAGCAAGCTAACAAGTCAGAAATAAAAAGAAAATATAAATACTGAATTATCTATTTTTTCTCACTTAACTCTAAGGTTATCTAGTATGTTTTACCTAGTTACCAAATTATTATTCTATATTTTCTATGGGTTTGATCTTAGATACTACAATACCATCCAAAAAAATTTATAGGAAACATGTAGATACTTTAGGGAGAAAGTAGATGCTACTAGAAGCAAGTAGATTCTATAAGAAGTAAAATGATGCTACAAGAAATAAGAGGATGCTACAGGAAGCAAGGGGATGTTATAAGAAGCATATGCATTTTCCACATATTGGAAAATTTAGTTGAGATGATCCTACATGGACTATTGATAAAAAATTTCCTTATAATTTTTTCACTCCCTCCACTTAAACTCTTCTCGTGCTTTCATCTCTCCATAGGATGTACCTAGAATTGATATGAAAAATATCTACCTTGTTTTAGGCATCAACTACACATTGACATAGTTTTTTAAGGACTCATATAAAATTCAAAACTCTAATTTCTTGCTAGTTAGCAACACTACATCAACACCACCATATATTAAGTAGCACAACATCAAAACCACCATCCAGCCAATAACACCACATCAGCACCACCATCAAGTCAACAACACCATGTCAACACTAACATCAAGTCAATAACGTATGTCATTAACATCACCTTTTTAACCTTATTCCATGGAACATGCCACCAATGATGATGAGGTAATGTTGTGTGTTGTCCCAAAAAGTATAGTTTTTATTAAAAAAATTTAAAGAAATGTTAGAATGACAATACTATATTACTATATTTTGCTATAGGTTCTATCATAAAATAAAATAAAATATTTATGCCAAATGTATAAATCACCCCACCTTTCCATCAATCCAAACTGTAAGTCCCATTTGAAATATATTTTTGTATGAATGGTCCTTGTTTGTGTCATGAATGGACATGTAACCAAATAGCTGGGTGGAGATTTATTAGGATAACATCTTATTACATGATGTGAATTTATGACTCCATAAGATAACTACATAACATGATTGCTAAATGTCTCAAAGTATATAGGTGATATGTGTGCATCCTAATAGTAACTACAATAATATATAAAACATTTTCTCCTTTATGATTCCAATAACCTTACTACACTAGTTTAAACCATTCCACCAAGAACAAAAAACTATGGGGAAAAAAATCATCAAGTTGGAGCTAGCAAATCATATGACATTAACCTCTAAGGATGACATTGTAGGGATATACAATAATTCTATATGGCTTGCATATTTTAAAAAATTGACTAGATATGATGCAAGGATTGCAACAAATGTTTCTAGCTCCTTTGCTAATGGTATAGTCACCATAAGAGCGTTGGAGATAAAGTGGATGAAAAACTACTGAGATAGATCACGGGCCTAACCAGAATGGGTTAACTATGACAATGTAGTAGCTACCAAGGTGTTTTGTGATGGCAAATAACTACAAAAATTAGATTCCTCCTGCCAAAATACACTCTGCAGGTAATTTCCTCTATTGTAGGTAGGGGTTGTTAATTTTATAATGAAATATATAACTTGTGATGAAATAGATTCATCATTGTATGTCATATATTTAAAATTTTTGAGTCATTTATGACATGATAAGTTAGTAAATTTCCCCAATTTTCTAGTTAATATGTTGGGAAGAAAGATAAATGAGTATCAGAAGAAAAAACCTACAATACTCTCCCATGATTATTTTATTCAACTCATATTATAGGAATGCTTGAGAAATGAAAGGCCCGATATCACTTGCGAGGAATTTTTACAGATGTTGCAACTTCCACCAATAGCACAAAAAGATCAGAAGGGGTTGTAAATAGTAGAACAACATGAGCAACCCAAGAAGAAGAAGAAATGAGGTTGATTTTAAATCCATTCTCTAAATACCAAAAAATAAAAACATATATGATGAGGTTTTTCAATTCTTAAAATTAATAATTTTAATGCAGGGATAGAGTACAAAGGCTATATGCAAAAGGAGAAAAAGATATTTGGAAATGGTCCCTTCTATCCAAAATCCACACTTGCAGGAATTAAAAAAACACACTTAGAGGAATTAGAAACACACTTTGCAAGAAATTAAATGTCATACTTGCATGAAATTAAAGAACACTTGTAGAAATTTAAACACACTTGCATGAAATTGAAACACACAATGTAGGAAATCAGATGTCACACTTTGCAGGGAAGGAAATAAAACTTGCAAGGAAGGGAAATTGTTGAAATGGAAATAAGAATAAACTTAGAATGCATTTGCAAGTTTATAAAAAATATTACACCAAAGGAAGACTTACATGGTATAAATAAAAATACAACATAAATATAATTACAAAATGGAAAATGGAATACACACACACACACACACACACACACACACACACACACACACACACACACACACACACACACACACACACACACACACACACACACACAGATCCATATTCCTTGGAATGAGTGAACAACTCATTCCTCGAAACAGGATTTTAATAAATACTATTTATAAATGGATGGAATGGAATGGAAGAATAAATTAATCAAAATTAATGGAGATTCCATTATTTGGTATGAGATATTACGTTTATAATTACATGCTTCCAATCAAATCCTTATTTTAAGGCATACATATTTATCAACTAAGATTTCAATCTATCCAAAAACCATCAATCTCCATAAAATATAGAAAGATCTTATCTAACTTTAATTAACAATCTGAATCTATTATTTTATTGTTGAGAGTCAACATAAATATTGATTCTTCATTATTTTACGAATAATAAAACACTTATGGAAATATATATTTTTAGAATGAATTCCAAAAATAGATAACGATGCTTCTCAAACCACCCTTGGAGTTATGTTTTCCTTTATAACTCTAGTATTCATCCTTGGTTCTCTAATATCTAAATTGGAAGCTATAATGGTGGAATCCATAGCCATATTGGTAGAATCTAAATCCAAAAAGGTAGAATCTAAAGAAAAATTGTTAGACTCCAAATAAAAAATGTTAGACTCTAAAGAAAACTTGTTAAACTCTGAAGTAAACATGTTAGACTCCAAAGCTAAACTAAAACATTTATAAATTTTGCATATGAACTGAAATCAAGATGACTTTTTTTGAAATTGCATAATTTTTAGAGATAAAATTGAATATGCAACCAGATTTGGGTTTGGGTATATTCCTAATAACTGTTTTTCACATTTACCGAAACATGTACTTAAGGAGATGCTCATAGAATTTCTAAACATTTCCAAAGTTAGTGAAAGAACCTCTGGAGCTAATGTAATGTTGAAATAAAAATCACTATAGATGATATGAGATAATTTGAAGATAATCCAAGGATATTTGTAGCTAGTGCTTAGTGCCCAAAATCCCTTTTTCAACAATTATAATAAAGAATGAACTAGATATGCACAAATTGACATCTTTTTCCCAATAATAATTAGAAATAGCTAACAGAAAGATAAAAATGAATTCTAAAGAAATAAATATGGTAAGTACTCTTTATTTTATCCTAAATAAACAATAAATCCATAAATTACACTTAGATCCACTTTATGTATGCGAGGAAAAAGAATGCTACATCTTATACAAAAGGGTTGTTTTGGGTTCATCAAATCTACATCTATGAGAGGGAAGAAGGACGACAGTTCTTCTTCCCCCACATCAAAATAAAAAGGCATTCCTCTTTTTACCACATCCAAAATAAGGGGAGAAAATCCATATAATCCTTAGAAGAAACAAAGAGTTTCACTCCAACATGCACTTAGAAGGAAATATAAAAGGCTGAAACATAATATATAAACTACTCTCATAATCTCTCCTATGGTGAATTTGAAAATTAATGAGGTGATGTTCAAGGATCTTAATGAGACACAATAATGTTAAGTAATAAGATACCCATTAAAAATCTACAATAAACATGGGAAAATGCATCTCTATATAATGTACAACTAAACCAACAAGAACGTCCTAGTCACTAAGGATCAATTGAGACCTAACAACTACAACATGGCTTAAAGTAAATTGAAACACTTTAAGAATTGACCAAGGAAATGGGAAAATGAGGGAGGGTTTCTGAGTAATAATTTACTAACCCATAAACTAATGTGGAAGAGAAACCTATAAAGGTAGATCTCATTAGGAAGATATTCTCATTTGTTTCCACTTAGACAAATGGGTTTAGTCGGGATGAAAGGATATTGATTATAGATGATAGGATTATAATTTTAAATTTAAAATGGTATAATAAATAAAATAACATGAGGAAATAACATAAGGACATACAAGAAAAAATCTCAGTTTTAAAGGAAAGACTAGAAAAATTAAACACATAATTCAAAAGGTCAAAAGTAAAGGTGGAGTATATGGGCCAATTAAATTTTCAACTGATGGAATATATACCACCAAAAAAGTTTTACACTATATATATATATATAGAGGAACACTAGATCAAATTTTAATTTATGAATACCTATTATGATTTACCTAAATGGTAAGTTATGTTTGTTCTTTCTTTGACATGTTCAAGGTTAGTAGTCCAGAAGTTCAAAACCAATTATGTGAGTTTTACATACACAAATATGCTATTCCTCATGAAGTATAATGGAATATTAATTTCTTTGAGATTATTTTATTCATACCTAATTAATGATAAAAGTTGTAGCCAATAAATATAAGGTTATAATGAAAAAGAGAAAGGAAAGGATTTAATGGTCATAGGAGAAGCCACCATATCTGAGAACATATAGAAATATTAGGATCAATTAATGAAGAGAATGAAAGTAACTTTAGTATCTCACTTTCTTACAAGATATTTTCCAACAATACATCAAGGCATGTGATGCACATTGGTAGAATATCTTCCCAAAATTGTAAAGAAAAGAACCTTTCTCTCATTATAACTTCATAGTAACACTGAAAAGGGTACACATGTACATTAATGCAACAAGGAGGTACTTTCTGGAGTGGCTGACTATCAATTATCATATTATTTTGTTATATTATCCTATTACATATTGGAATGTAACAATAAAAATAGTAATCACAAAGAATATTGGAGATGGGAAGATCTAAAGGAAAAATAAGGATTTTATGGACACCCAAGTTTAGGTTATTTTAAACCTTATAAATTTAGATCAATAAGTACTCTCGAAATGAAAGAGGTTTATTTTTTCAAGGATGAAAAGTAATTTAAATTTTGGGTGTGATGAACTTAAATAATTTCCTGATATAATCCCACATACTAGTTTTTGTTACACCTTTTTGTACCTTGTCAATATATATAATACACCTTTATGACCCTTTTTCACATGGTAATATCTATTATTCATGCATGCATGTTTTTCTAATGTTTTATGAATTAAATAATTATTTTATCATATGGAGAAGAATCATTAAATTTCATATATGTTTTTGTTAAATTAATAACACATTAGAATAAGATCTTAAGACATGAATTTTCAGTTCACCACTCCATAGTAATTGGGTCCACCATCTGGTAACAACTAGGTTAGACATGAAGCAATCCAATGATTGGAATGAAGGTTAGGAAATATTTTGAACATGAATATTATGAATTAGGCATGGAATATCTAAAATTCACTAATTGAATGATCGTGTTGTTCATCATCATCCTTGTTTATCAAGCCATTTCATGAACTAATTTGGTTATGGAACACCCAACATCTTCCTCCATGTATTCTTAATTATAAATAATAAATCAAATGGTTATACCTATAATTAAAGTGTATTCAAATTTTGATCTACAACTATTTCCTTTACTCAAAAGAGTAAACGAATCATAAAGATGAAGAGACTTTTTTTAATAAAAAATGAGTAAGTATAGTATTTCTTGTAAGAGATTAAGTCAATGTGTAATTCAACCCGTATAAATATTTAATTTCTACAAGTTTATTAATGAAAGTGTGGTGATTCTAATGTAAAAAAATTTATAAAGGAGAAGGACTAGAACCCAGGAACTAACAAAAAGGAACCCCTTGCCAAGACCCCTAGCAAAGCTCTTTCTCTATAATATTGGTTTCTCTTCATTATCATGTGTGTGTTAAATTCAATTTCTATCTATTTATATGAATTATTTGTTATTAATTTTCAATTTATGTGAATTTATTTATTATTTATAATCAGCAATGTCATTCAAAGTAAATTGAGGAAGCTTCCATAATATACAGAAACATAAGTTAAGATATTAAGTTGTTTTATTTAAGCCTAAGGTATTTCCTTTAAAATGTGTGTCTATTTCCAAGAATTAGGATTTTACCTATAAAAAACTTGCAATGACTTAAACCCCAAGAAAATTAATGTTTCATATACATCATTTATGTCTTGTAAATCTTATGCACCTTGAGTTGACATTTAATGAAATAATATACTTTAAAAACTACTTCATTTCTCCTTGGAATGAAGTTTTATGGGTTGTATGAAAAATGTATGCATTTGATTAGTGGAATAAATCATCTCATTAGTATGTATATAATGAAATAATACCCTTACCTATAATTTACTTTAGCTTCATTTGTAAATCATAATGCTAATTATGATGATGCCCATTGATACCATTATAATTACAAAACGGTCTTCCTTTGATCTTATAAATCATATGAAGGGGATAATAATGATTATTTAGTATATTGATTAAGATCTTATTGAGTATATCATGTAGTATGTCATTGGTTTTTTGGAACCAAAGAGGTGTTTTATGCTTAGGCATGGATTGATCTTGATTTGGAAAGCATTGTTAAGGACACAAACTATGTGTATATATATTATTGACATGGGCATGTTATGGATTCATTAGAAGTGAATTCTCATCATTAAGTGGTTTGATATCAATACTTGTAGCTTGGATTTGTATTTAAAAATCATTTTTTATGCCTAAATAGATTCTAGGATATCCCGAGAAGAGATGGCATTTCCATGACCATTTGTGGAGGATATGATTTCTTCTGGAAATCATAGAGTATGGATAATGGATGCCACATATTGTGATTTCACATTTACAAGAAGTATTATTTGTTAAAATACCTCATGGAGAACATATTTATATGAATGTGTGCTATGAAGTATCTCAAGTGAGGAGATTTTGATATTGGTTGTATAAGCCTTGAAAATAAAAAGGAGAATAAATCATAATAATAGAGAAAGGTACCAATGGGGTTTGGTGGAGTGGTTAAGTTAGATGGTTGTATCCAGCTCCACCCAGGTTCAAGTCCCACTTAGGCATGATCCCCATTTGGGGTGGTAATTCCCAAGATGGTGTGGCTAGCAAGAATATTTATTAGAGGTGGATTCTAGTTTAAAAGTTCCTACGCTGGAATTTTGTTCATGTGTGGTGGTTTTGGTTTGCTAATTATTGATCTTAAATGATATATATTGGTTTAATGTACTTCGGTTCATAAATCCAGTCAAAAGTGTTTATCTATCTAAAAAAAATTAGAAAAAGGAATCATAAACCAAGTAGCTAATGGAAGGAAAAAATTAAATATAACATAGAAGCTAGATACAAGAATAGGAGGTGTAAAGATGAAGTAGAGCAATCCCAAAGTTGAAAAGATAGGTAGGCCCAAAAGTGAATTTAAGAAAAAACTATATTTATCAAATTAATAAAATGAGAATTTTTAAAAATAGATATTGAATTTTATGAAACCAAAATAAGGTTTTTAGGACCTTAAAATTATGGAAAAATATTCCAAGGGATATTCAAATATATATCGCCTTTCACCTGTTATGCCCTTCTTAATAAGATATTAATATTTGTGAATTCTAAAACATTTGTTAATAATTATGAAAAATAGTAAAAGGTTTTTGTTTAATTTAGTAAATGAAGAAAAGCCTCTAAGGGATTTAGAAACAAATTCTTTCATTTTTATGTATACCTTGAAAGGTGTTTTAACCAATAAGAAACCTTAGAAAGAGGCCCCAAGAGGAAGAAAAAACATTAAACCCTAGAGAAAAAATTGAAAATCAGATTTAGGTTATGAAGATTGATCATAAATTATAAGTAAACCTGATTTCAAACCCTAGAAGATTGAAAATATGAAACCCTAAAGTGCAAGGAATGGTTGTGCAAGATCAACATAGTGGGTTCACTAAATGATTTGACCCTAAATAAATAAAAAGTTTTAGGTTGTTTGATTGGTTCTTATCTACTATCTTATAGGGATTAAGGCTTATAACAAGTTGTATAGTCCAGATTAACTAACTAAGCATCAATGCATAAATCAGAATATACCTAGGTCCAAAGCAATTTGTAAGATATAACGATTGATACAATCGCTTAAAATAGCAAGAATGAGAAAGCCTTAACTGAATATAAAGACAATTAGTGTGATTTGGAATGCTGTAGGATGATCTGTGCAGACTGGAAATAAACTAGAGTTGCTTCAGGTCTGCAACTGATAGTACATGCAAACTGGGTTCTTTGGATAATGCAAACAAGATAGAACTTAGGATGAAATTTTTGGATGGTACGGTCCAGTCCTCATTTGTATGGTTTCATATAATACTAGTTTGTTAACACTTTAACTTCCTGGTGCAGTTGCAACCATTGTGATGACTTTGCACTAAAACCATAGGTTTCAAACATATGAAAAACCTTCCATATTACCTAAAATAGATTCAAACCCTAACTATGGGTAGGATTCCCTAGAAAAAGGTTAGTGGTTGGGTTGAAGTACAATATGTATAGTGTGTACATTATAAATACTCTAAAGAGGTGTCAAATTTCACATAGTTCTCCTCCTAGTATGTGATATCTATATGAATGCAACTAAATTTGATAAATTATTATGTTATAATATAGGAAAAGGGATGGAGTACTTTGTTTTACTTGGATTGGATGGTTTCTATCTTGTAAAAAATCACTCTAAAACCTGCTTGAGTGTACTTTAAACATGTGTAGGGGTTGTTCCCAAAGTTTGCTACTCCTTTAGGAAAATTTAGGAGAGTTTGGAGTACTTTTGAAATTATTTTTTCTTGTAGTGATCTTGAAATTTCGAGGCGAGTAAATGAGTTCATTTGAATTTTTTATATATGGTTTCATACGTATAATTTCTCATTAAGTCCAACTCATGAGGAAAATACCTATCCATAAAAATATATCAAATTGAGAAAAATACCATTGGGTGGTTAGGGATGAAATTTCCAGTTTTGAACCAAATTATTGGAAAATTTGGTACTATTTAGTGGTACCACATGGGAAAGGAGTGACGTGGTGGAAACTTCTAAGCACAAAACTTGAATGTGATAGACTATTGTGGAATGATGCAAGTAATTATATGATTGAATAAGAAGTGCAATTGAGGATATCAAGTCATACATATGACTAAGGATAGAAAATTTAAATTAAAAATGCATTAAAAATCATGGTTTAAAGTTTAATACTATACTCAAATTATCAAGTGATAAATTACAAAATGTAAGTGTCTATAGAAGGGATTGAATCTAATAATTCTTATAGATCTTTCTCCCTCTCAACTAAAATTTCCTACCATTAAAACACAAGTTTCTAGCCCAAGAAGGATAACATGACCTTAGAAAATTTGGTGAGTTGATTGTACACAATATAAATAGATTTAATATTCTTCTTGTCCTATTTGGATTGGAATTATTTCAAAAAAATCTTGGGAATCTTGATCTCTGACCATAAGCCAATGTAAAAGAGCATGCATGTGAGAACTTCTAGTACCATGACTTTACAACATTTTAAACTTGTGTTTATATCTTCCACCATGAATTGAAATGAAGGTTTAAAGGGTATGAATTCAATTTGATTTTGGAATATTTGAAAATATTTATGTAATGCACAATTGGCCCAATTATAGGTCTATGCCACATGTTTTTGGATGTGGTGGAGGAATATGGTAGTGAGGCTAATAATATCATTCCACCACTCAATCCAATTGGAAACATATGATGAATGTGACACTACATTCCAAATCCTGGTAATAAATTGGATGGTTCCCTTATGGTACATAAAATATGTGTTAAGAAAGAATTACGTACATGACACTTTAAGCTAGTCACCTACTTAATCCACCAAGAAAGTGATAGGAAATATAGTAAAAAAAACACAAAGTCTTAATAGATAATGATGAATTTCCAACTATAAAAAGTTAAAAGACAATATTTATTTCTTATAAAGCATATCCTAATTAATCAATTTGATAACTTGATCCAATTTGACACATAAATTAGACCAAGAAAATGTAGTGTCAAAATAATGATCAGCGGTTATATTATTACATTAATCAATCAAACTATTACATGAGTTATATTATTTATATAAATGAATATACTCAAAATAGTCCCTACATAATATGGAGAGAAATGATCATATATACTACCAATCCAAATATGAACGCTATAAAAAATATCACAAAACTATAATATTCTAAAAAACCTATGGGATTTTTAACATATTCCTCAAATAAATAACTAATCCAACCAACTATTATCTAGAAGATATTTGTGAGTTGTTACACACTAAACTCACTTAAAAATTTATTTAGCTAGGATAAATTAATTAAAGTTATTTAATCTATCATTCCTCCCCTTATTTAATCATAGACTCTAGAGAACAAGAGAGAGAATATCTATTTATCATGTGAGAATGATTTGGTGAAGACATGTGCATGTTAATATTCAATTGAGAAAAAATGGAATTGGATGTTGTGTTACCGAACATGCTCATGTATAAAATGAACCTAAATTTTTATTTTCTTTGTACAATCATGAAAGATTAGATTGCAAACAAGTTTTATAACACCTTCAATATCACAATATAAGATAGTTTATTATATGGTACCCCCATTCGTGTAAGTGTAGACACTAAAATTAGGTCATGCTCCCCTTTGGTCCCTCGACGAATAAGCACCCTTCATCACATTCGCCTAACCATGGCCCCTTTCACCCCACTAATATTAATTTAATTAATTTAATTAAATTAATTCATTATCCTCACTATATTTATTATTTAAATATCTTAATTTAAATAATATCCACACATACACTTCACCTAGACACCTCACCAAGCCAACTCACCCTAATACCTATTCTTAGTAAGTTGTCATAACTAACTAAGACTTACCCAAACCCTAAAAATCAATGCCTACATTCCCTCTAACCACATTCCCACATGCTTACAAGAAGCTCCCAGTCTAATCTGTGGGTTAATATCATGAGATCCAAGGAAATCAAGAGGATCTCCCTAGTTTAGTAAACCTAGGAAATCCTACCTTGATCGATGCCAGTTACCCCTAACCATCACTGGTTAAGCCAGAACCACTGTCAGTTACCTTTTAAACCCCAAAAAAAACTTATTCTCAAGGTTGGAAGAAAAGAGAAGAAGGTTGGAGAGCATTAACACATATTAGAGAGATAACACATCTTCAGAGAGTGAATTCCAGTGAGAATCTGCATGTAAGGAAGGATATCAAGCATCTTTTCCTACACAGCCATCCTAGCCATGATCTGATCTAACCAAGAAATGAGGAATGTACATGCAGTCCATGCAGAAGCTTTCCTTCAGTTGGTGATCACTTGTAGCCTTCAAAACCCCTCATCAGCATCTCCATCCCTCACTCATAGGCATTCAGGACCGAAATCCAAGTAACTATAATGTCATACTTTTCTGGTTTATTTCATTTCATCATCATTTTATCATCCATTGTTTAACTAGCCACCTATTGACCTTCTCAAAACTTTCCACCTCCATATACCCATTAAATCCTCACCAAATCCTACCCCAGTCACCCAATGCCTCATCTCGACCCACCAAAGTCCTTTGTGCAATCACAAAGGAGAACCAAAGCTTGTTCTATGGCATTTACAGATTTCTATAGTAACCAGCACTAGTTACACCTAAATGTCGTCAGTTACCCTTAACCAACATCAGTCTCTGTATTTTCCCATACATCCCAGAAAAGAGACCTACCCACCAAATTTCATCTCACCCTCATCCACCTGTGATCTACCTGAGACCTCTGTCAAACCTGTAGAGACCCAGAACTAGTTACTTGACCTTTGGATCCTATTCTAACCTAGCATGTTAGATTAGATGTATTTATTATTGTGTTTTAAGTGAGATACCTAAATCATTTCAAATTACAATAGGATTTACTTTATTTACCACATTAAATTGTTTTAAACAGTGGACTGACAGCCATCTAGGAAGTATCACACTTCCTGGATCTAGCACACGCTAGGCAGTTCACTGCCCATATTGTTTAATTCCTTCTGGTGGTCTTGCTTTGCATTACAGGTAGTTCCTCCTAGCCAAAAGGAAGCTCTCACAATCAACTGTGGATTTAGAAGTCATACGCGTGAAATAACCCATCAACCAGTATTTGAACAGGTATTCCTCCTACACCTGTTACCCTATCTGTTTCATCAACACTTCAAAGAAACGATCTAAGAATCAGGTGAAACATTTTGGCATGCCCTAGTGGGACCCATCTGGGGTTCCTTGAATTTCATTCATTCCTAGGAAAAATTGTGTGTTTGTTTCCCTTCTAAAAATCATACACATTAATTTTCTTCCTTGGTAACCCACCTCTTCTTTCTATTTTCTCTAAAGGAAACTTTTCTTTTGGTGTAATTAAAAAGAACCATTTCTTCATGTTTTCTGCATTGTAGTGAAAGAGCATCCCTCTTCCTCTTCATCTTATTGTGACATCAAATTTCACATATCAATTTGGGCTTAAAAATAAGTGCATTGCATTCTGATTTATCACATTAGCTCACATTAATTGAGGGCAACCTATACGCTAGAAGTCATGCCCAGCTGATGGTTGACAAATGAATCGTAGAAAAGCACTTCTTTCTCTTTCTCTCTCTCTCTCTGAGTCTTACCAAACCTCACAAAAAATTGAAAATAGACACATTCTTAAACAACATCTTACCTCGAAGAAGTTGTAGGTGATCACATGATCATGCTATAGTGGGCACCCAGCTTGCTGCTCTGTCAAGTCATACTTCAGAGCGAAGCCCACCCCCACCATAACATACCTGAAAACCTCACCTTTTAGATCTCCTTCTTTGTAGGAAGCCATCCTCACCAAAAAAATCTATTTCACAATTCATGTGTCAGTCCTTAAATAACATAAGCTAAACAAACATAATAGAAAAGGCACTCCTAGGATCACATTTTTCTTAGTGTTTCTGCTTGGCTTGCATTTTGAGGTGAGAGATCACGTTCTTCATTTTTTTTCTTGTTCATAATTACATGCTTCTCATCACAGATGGTGTATTCCAGCTTCACCTGAGTGTTCTGGGCCATATCATCATCATTCTCAGAATTATGGGTCTGATTCTACATCAGATTTTAATTCACAACCACTTTTCTTTCATCACTGTTTCAATTTCACAGTAACCGTCGTTGGTTACCTCTGACCGTCATCGGTTATACCCAACTGATGTTGGTTCCAGGTCCTTTTGCTAACCTACCCAAAAGGACATTTTTATTCATTTTCTTCCACTTTTCACAGTCCCTGTCACTACCATCATACCCATTGACATTGTAAACACCATCAGATTTCGCATACCTGTCAGATTTGGCCTTCTACCTTATTTTTTCACTCAATGTCCATTTTCTATAGTGACCGGTAGTGGTTACCCTGACCAACGTAGGTTTTCCTTAACTAGCATTGGTTAGCCTGTTTCACATTCCAACCACCATTTGGTACCTAATCCATTTTTTTCCCCCATATTCCCCTATTCTTGCTATTCTCTGTGTCATTTACAGAGAAGCAGCCCTACCTGATCAGTACTAGTTCACATGGTGCTGACCTGAAGACAAGCAAGCACACTCGTATTTCATGCCAGTTGTCAACCACTCCCACCTAGTCCTTCACCACCTTCCATTTTATCACCAGCCATGGATCCCATCCAACCTATTACTATCGCTACCAGAGATGAGGAGTTCACACGACTCCTTGACCAAAACCCTGCTGCCTTGCAGTTTTATCTTTCCCACTCATCCACTCGAGATGCCTTAGGTCAGTTGATATACGACATGCCCGTATCTATCCCCCTGAAATCTCGTTCCCACTCCTGCATTAGCCCCATCTGGCTCTGTACTGCCCACATCTACCTTACCCCCAATCATTTTACAGCTAGGTCCTATACCCGCTATGACTACTGTACCACGTGGCACCTGCTACATCCACCATACCCCGCCACATCCACCATACCTTCGATGAATGTCTCACACCCCAAGCACAACCTCATCTGCCCCTAATGTCTCACACATACCCATAGCTACAGTACCACCTCCAGTGTCGGTGACCCCTACCCCATTTCAAAATGTGGTCCTTTCCATTCCACAATCATTAGCCCCTATTGCCACTAGGGTTACCATGACCCTTCCACCCCCATATACATACTATCAACAACCTCCCATTTCATCCATTATTCACTCAGGGTACATACCCCCTATTTCACTACCTTCTTCTCAATCAACCTACATGGCAGCACCATACACTGGAGTTCCACCCCTATTATATGCCCAAAACCAACCCTCTCATGCTATAGGAGGCACCCAATCATCACAACCCACCAATGACCTAATTAAATTGATGTTGGACAAGATGTAGACATTAGAGGCATTGGTTTCTGGCTCCCGCAACACTCTCACCTATGATGAGATTTGTAATGAGCCCATTCACCCATCCATTCCTATCCACTCATACCCCATGCATTGGGAAATGCCTAAATTCAATCGTTTCAATAGCAAAGAAGACCCGCAACAACATTTGTGGTCGTTCAAACATGGGTGTTATCTGAATCACTCATGATGATGCCTTGCTCTTGAGAACCTTTCCCATGTCCCTGACTGGACCTACATTAGATTGGTATAGTGGGTTACCTAGACACTCTATATTCTCATTCAATCAGGTAGCCCAAGCCTTCTTGGATCATTTCTCTATCAATATCATCAAGAAGGTTACCATGACCGACCTATACTCCACACGTCAGTATGAGGATGAATCTATCATAGATTTTTTTGCTCGCTGGCATAGCCTGATCAATCAACTTACCTTCCAACTGCCACAAACAGAACTCATCGAGCTCTTCACATGGGCTTGTGCTAGACATATCTCACCAACCTTGTAGGTCCAAACCTTTCCAAACATTCAATGAAGCATTCACTATGGCACAAAAGTTAGAGATTCGGGCCATCGAAGAGAAGAAAATCCAATTACGCAATAAGAATTCGGCATTCAAGTCGAATGATACCTCTTCTTCTTCCAAACCACAAACCAATTATTCAAAAGCTAAGGGCACCACTAACACAGTGGTACTCAAGGCTGGCCTAGCTCATCCGTCAAATCAGGCTACCCCTCATCTAATCTCTCACCTGTCCATACTTTTCAATTCAGATGAGAGCAGTGGAAATATACCCCAATTGGGGAACCTTACTCTTCTATCTTAGAAAATCTTATCAAAGTTGGAGGCCATCACCCTTCCACCTATAAAACCACACACTGGTTTTGACCCTGCTCACCCCCATGCCCACATGTTATAAAGAACATGACTTCTGTAACTATCATCAAGTAAAGGGTCATAGTGACGGTAACTGCATCACTTTCAAAAATATTGTCCAAGAAATGCTCGAGAAAGGCGAGTTAACCATGGATAATCCTAATGCACTTGTTAATCAAAACCTACACATCTTCAAAAACCATTTCCTAACCATGCCCCTTCATCTGATCAAACCGGTGAGACCTCAACTCATGATACCCATACCCGCAAGGTCCACGCTATCTTTAAGAAGGTGCACCCATCACTTCCCAATTACCTCATATTCCTTCCATAGAGGAAATCCTAGCCTGAAATCCTCCTTCATGCATTAACCAACCTCAAAGGACTTGTTCCTCCACCCACAGAGGATCACCTTTCATCTCCTTCATCACCTATGGAGGAGTCTTCTGTTAACATTGAGACCATCTCAACCCTAGCTTCTCCACTTAGAGAACCTTTACCCACAATACCTCCTCCACCCATAGAGGAGCACTTGTTTATCTCCTCCAACCCACATCTCTTCCACCTATAGAGGTAGCACCTGAGTCATCTCCTGCACCTAATAGAGGAGCACCATTTTCTGGGATATGTCCACCTATCAACAGATCCAGTTGAGATACCTTTGACCTCTAATTGAGCATTTTCCAATTGCTAAAGATTTGAAACTCTACATTTCATGATCTCTTCCCAAAGCTGAAAGCAAATTTCCAAGTTCCCACATCTTTATGTGCCCTAATTTCCTCATCAACCTCACCTACAGATATGTGGTATTTCATGCTTGGTGATCAAATTTGGAGGCCTTAAATTGGGGGAACCTTTTTCAAATCATCAAGTTGTCACTTGCTGATAAAATCTCATTCCCCAGGTTCGAGACAATGGAAAATCATGCCAAAAGTTTAAAATTTTGGGATAATTTTCCCTCCTTTGAAATTGGCCAATAATTACTAACGCATCTACTTAACCTTTTCTTGTTATCGTAATTAATTCATATTGAATTCATTGATTTCCCCCAAATTACATAAACACTAGCCATCCAACTTGATGATTTGGCATTTTTCTAAGTATTAACTGGAGTTCAAAAATTTATAAGTTGTTACTTTTTGAATTTAATTGACAAAGGAAAATTGTATTTCATTTTCCCACACATTTAAATAATTTTCATTCCCATAAAAATTCTCATGACTTAAAATTGGTAGGATTAAACATGGGTGGTTGGATCTAATTAGAACATTGGCCTATTGATTTTGGAATTTACAACTGAATGTCAATTTTTATGTTTCTCCTTTCCTTTTCTATTCTTCTAATTTTTGGAAGAAAACATGTGGTGTGGGGGAGTTTCAAGAAAAAGATTTGATTCATGGAGATTTACTAGGAAAATTTTTACACCATTTGCCCAGTTGTATATTTATGTAAAAATCAAAAATATCAAATACATGTGTGTGTGAGGTGTCTAAATGCCAATCCCAAGCTGGAAAGAATATGTTAAAAATGTGTTCAGTTGATGTTACAAATGTGGCTTTGAAAAGGGGGGGGATTTGGCAGTGAAAATGACAAAATTTCGAATTGGAAGGCGACAGGGGCAGTGATGGTGTGGCAGAGTGGGAATGGGGGGTTAGCAATGGAGGCAGGGATGCAGGGAAAGGTATGCAGGTTTGTGGGGGATGCCAGGTGGTCAGACATTTCATGACCAGGGAGGGCAACGTGCAATTAGGGATGGTCCATCATGGAAATTCATTATTATTTTTTTCACCTTAAAAGAAAAACTTTAAAACATTTTTTTTGCATTATAGTTAAATTTCTTCTCGAGGGCCCGCAATCCATATTAGAGGATATACATTATAAAGGTATGCATATGGATGAAGGGGCCGATAGGAGAATATTTATGAATTTTTGCCTATTATGTTTGCAGGCCGTAAGAATTGAAAAATGGGCCTATATCCAATGCTTAAATGTGGACATATGTCTAGGTTAGAAAAGGGATAAGTCATATGTGCATTTTATGGATTTGTATTATTTGGAGGCCAAAATCTTCAAAGTTAAAATTTGAGCTTTGATTTATAAATCCATTTAATGAATTACGAAGACAACACGTGTCCAAATGCTTTTGCATGGAAAATGGAAAGGAAAAGGACTTTGTTGACAGTTTTGAATTTTTTAACTTCAATAAGGTAAAAATGTAATTGTTCATGCCAAACTCCCAAACAATAAAAATTAGGACCTTTTTCTAAAACTTGAGGCAGAATTTTTTGCTCATGAACAATGAAGGAAACTAATGAGGGGTTGGCTCGTAAGTAAATTGGAGATCCCACATGGTATTGGAAGTCATGCGGGCATTCGGGCCCTTGCCATTTTATCTCAAGAAATGAAATTTTCCTTTTTTACAACAACAAATAGCAAAAATTTTATTTTGCCCTAGGGATCTTGGGTATTTTCCACCTAGGGTGGACACATGTTTACCATACAAATAGTGGCATGTCAAGAGGGGGCATGACTTTTGTAAAATTTTCCAAATTTTAAGGTCACAAAATTTGAAATACATTTATAAGGTTGGATGCCTGAGTCCAATGGTATTTGGACATGTATCCACCTTATCCAGAAGTCAAAGAAGATATTTTCATTACATGTCCCAGAGTCTCATCAAGACAATTGGAGGGAGGACGTTTTACAAGTTGATTTTAAATCAATGGTTAGGCTGAATGAGTTTCATTTCCCCACCATTGCAACTCCCAAGAATTGGAATCATCATTTTTCACAAATTGCATCAAATTTTCATATGAAACAACATGTCTCAAGTTTCTGGATGCAATGGCAAAATTCATTTGAGCTAGGTTGACATAGGATTTTGATGAAATATTTTTGCATAGCCATGTAAAACATGTTAAATGGTTTCACAAATATTTGAAGAAAATTAAAAGTTGTCAGAGTAAAAATTTGGAATGAAAGGGTGGAAAATGATTGGCCAAATGCATGTTGGATCATGGTTCCACAACTTTGCACAAGGAATAACAAAAATGTGACCCTGGGATGGATAAGGATCTGAATCCATGTAATATTTTAAAATATTTAAAATCTATGCCATTTTGCGAGCCCATGTTTTAAGTTTGGGATATCATTTTTCATCAAAATCATGATAGGGTTTGGTAACAAACCTACGCCATTTGATCCACATTGGAATTTTATTTTCTTGGATGAAGGATCCTAAGCTGGCATCAGGGTATATTATGAAATTTGGAGGCAAGTTTTTGTAAAAATTGGAAATTTTAGAAAAAGGAGTTCTCTAAAAATTTTCCAACGAGGCAAAAACTGGAAGAAGTCCATTTCCTTATCCCTCCAAATTCCTTCAGAGCCATTTTTTTCCACCCTTTGCATCAAATCCTTCATCATGTTGAAAGTTTTTCAGTTGTAAAGCCATCACCAAAATCTTTGAAAAGATTGTCTCAAATAAACCACCTTCCCCACCTCATACCATTTGAGGGAAGTAACTTGGATTACAAGGCTTTATCAAGCCTATGAGGATTGAAGGGTATAATACTTGTAAAACCGTCAAAACTTGCCATATTGGAGAGGATGCCCCCTATCTACATGAAACAACAAACATTTCAAGGAATTTCATGTTTCATGAATCATGTTGCAATCATGTATTTCGGGGATCTTTATTGGGTCATACATGGGCCTCATTTCTTGTAGAGGTTTTGAAGGCATCTAGCAATCTAACCATTCAAAAGAGCATTCATTTGAGTGAAGATAAATAGATCCTCCAAATTCATCTTACACTTCCTTGAAAGAAACTTTGCTCCAAAATCCTTTGGGTGTCCAAGGTCATGATCTCCAAAAAAAAATGTTCATTGATATTTTTCTTCATTTTGAGGTTTATCAATTTGAATGGAAAAGTCCACCAGCACAAATGGGGGGTGACATGTGTCACACCCTCTTTCCTTGAAAGGTCAAATTGCAAAGATAAATGAGATGAAAGGATAAAATGACTTTTAGCCCTGTTCTCCCAATTCACCCACAATGATAACCAAACAATCTTGATGAACTTTCTAACTAAGCACACTTATCCCAACATATTACATGGATGTGACAAAGGGAGGCATTTTGGGAGGGAACTAACTCATCTCTACCTTGGAAATAAGCCCCCCTACATCTGCATTTGGTCCAAAAAGCCCATTCAATCCTTTCACTAAAACTCCCAAAGTAAATCAGGGGTCCCTATCATGCCTAAAACAACTCAATTTGTTTTGAAACATTTCCATCATTTAGAGGGTAGTGACCCACTCCAAGGGTTTTGATAGATGTGATGCCTAATCATGTTTTAATTAAGGTACATCATCTATATCAAATTCAAGACACAATGTAAGTGGGGCCATCTAATTACCCATATAAGTTTACAAGCAGGAGATAAACACTCTTGCAAGATTCGGATTGATAAGCACAATTACATTACAAGTAAGGGTTCATGGTGCAAAACCCTCTTAAAGGTGCTAATCCACTAAGGCTCAATCATTGAATGTAAACACAGAAGATAGGAGTTAGCTTCCTTGGCTACTTATGCAATTGACATAGCAAACCTGATCCCACGTTCTCCTTGACCTGTCTTCACAACTTATTGAACACATTACAACGTTCACATGTCTGATGAAATGTGAATCAACTACTAGATAAAATAGCACCCATTACCTCTCCACCCACAGAGGAGCACCTATCCATTCCTCCACTTATAGAGGAGCTCCCATCATCTCCTCCAATGTATCATAGACCCAGTTGAGATACCTTTGCCTCTTGGTGAGCATTCTCCATCCGCTACCCAAAATCCTATGCAGACCTACTTTTGGCTCTCTTACCCATGGAAGCTGAAGCTAGCCAATTCCCCATCTCTAAGACACATTTTATGGGAATTACCATTAGGTCCTCATCAACTCCACCTACAGACGTGTCATTCTCACGTTTGGCCAATCACTTAGATTATGTGGATAGAGCCTTACTATGGGGACACATTTTTCTTCCTGTCTCAACACAGATGTAGAGGTCACTTGTTGATACCTCCACTATCTACCCAAAAATATTTCGACCAATCAAACCAAACACAACCACCTCTATCACAACTCCTTCCACGACACCTGTCATAGCTCAAACCACACCCTTACCCATAACCCAACCTATATCTAAACCCAAACCCACACCTACATCCTCTTCCTCGCTTAAACCTATTACTACCTTAGGGGTCACCCCAACTACCAGCCTTACTTATCCACCTATCAAACTGGATTTAGCTACATCCTCCAAAGTCAACACCACACCTACTCTAACACCCAAACAGAAGAACCAAACCCATATAACTCATACCCTCGGCTACACCAATCACACCTGCACTTGTCCCATCTGTCTTAGGATCTTAGCTTCCCAACATGGTCAAGAAACCTCCACCCATCAATAAACCAAAAACACAACAACCCATTCCTTCCTCACAAACCTCTAACCTACCCAGACACCCAACATGACTTACACCCACACCTGTAGCATCTTTACCACCCATACCTCCAATACCCTCAGCTATTGCTTCACTACCCACTACACTTCAGTCACTGTCTCTCACACCCCAAGCACGACCCACATCATCTACCTTCACAACACCCCCATTATCCCCATGGGTAACTCGCCCTCTTCCCCCATCTACTTTTCCTTCTAGACCTCGTACACCCATATCACCTTTACCCAAGAAGGTGTAACCCAAAAAAAAACTCCACTACCCCACAATAAGGTAGTCAAAACAACCACACACCCTCCTACCCGTTCATCTACTATACCCCTACCTAAACAAACATGACCGACACCCAAAACCACGCCATCAGCCAAAACCATAGCTCGATCTGTTCCTCCTCTTCTAAAGACCATTCCTCAACAATCAACCGCACCTACACCCAAACCCACATTCACTTCCCATTGTGATCCACTAGCAGGGTCCTATGCCAAAATTTTAACTAACCTCCTTGAGACTTCTGTCATCACATTACTGCCACTCAGACCTTATGACCCCCTCAAACCCAAGCCAAAAGGGTTTGATGATACTAAAATTTGCACATACCATCGTGTGCCAGGGCACGATGTGGAGAACTGCAAGGCCTTGAAAACTGTCCTTATCCAGTTGTGTCCTCCAGAAACCAACTTTGACGATGATGACCTTCTCGATGAGGATCCTGCTTCACCAACACCCATTCCCACACTGCCCACTCAATAACCACAACCTCCACCCTCACAGCTCCTAGAGCCACCCCTAAGATTTGAAATTAACATGGTTCACATCAGAGAACTTGCCACACCACCACCCAAATGTCGTTGCACCCAACTCACCTCACAGGGTTTTTCTCCTCCAGTAGGTTTTTACCTGTCATGTCATTATACCACTCATCCTACACCTTCTCCATTTGCCAACTCCCCTCAAATCAACACGATACATGTCACCACACATGCACAGAAGGATAAAGGTAAAGAAAAGGCAACTGACCCACCAACCAATCCTATACCCAACATACCATCTGCACCCATACCTAAAATCACTATCCGCAGTCCCACGTACCCCATTTCTAATGGTGTCACACATCGCACCATGCTCAAACAATTACACCAATCTCCCCTCAAAATGTCCCTATATGACCTCATCCAAACCTCATAATCCCATTGTCAAGCTCTCATGGAGGTTCTTCAATCTATTGAGGTTTTACCCAATGACCCTACACCCGTCGTCTCCATTATCACACCCCATCATGTAGCCTCTCTCACCAAATTACCACCTTCATCTTCACCCCACCTATTCACCAAGTGGCCTCCCTTAGCTTCTCAGAGGAAGAGATCACACCACACCAAAATGATGACCCAGACCCAACCCTCTTCATCTCTATCCACATCGATGACATACGGGTACGCCGTGTGATGATTGATGGGGGTGCTAGCATTAACATCATTTCATCCCATGCATTCACTCAAATGTGCATACCTGACAATTACATGCATAAACATCCTGTCATGTTGCGTTCATTTAATGACGCTATCACCTCTACACTAGGCACCGTCATCCTCCACATTCGCGTGGGCCCCCACACTATTCCAGAATTGTTTTATGTTTGGAGGGGGAATTCCAATATAACTTGTTGCTTGGCAGACCCTGGATTCATGTCATGGGTTGTGTTCCTTCCACTTTGCATCGTTGTGTAAAGTTTGAACACAAAGGACACACTTATACCATTCCAGCTGACCCATCACCTTTCAAAACATGCAACATGCTTTACCGACCCAATGATGTGCTCATACCTATTAAGCCATCTACCTCCACGACCACTACCGCTTCACCTACACCTCCACTTACCAGTACAGCCACTGCTTCTACCACACATACCTCCTCCATTCCTACTACTGCCATAACCTCCATGGCTGACCCATTAGCTTCCCAATCCGTTAACTCCACCTCCGCATCGACCTCCAACACATTATCCATTCCAGCTACCTACATACCAACCACTGATCCCTTGGAAGGTGTTTTTCAATGCCTCACTCTGGGGGAGTACCGCCTATATAGTGTCAACACATTCCTTACTCCACAAGAGTATGGAAGTCTTCACCAACACCCTCGCTACAATCACCACATAGGAGAATGCCTCCTTTATGGTCCTCCTCATCTTCGTACTAGTCTCACCTATGGGGGACTTGATACTACCACTTACACACCCAAACCACCATCACAAACTCACCCATTTTCTGCTGACTTCCAATCACTTACCAATCACCATTTTTCCCACACCTTCCTACACCAATGTGTGTGGAAGGGTTTTGGTTTTGGATTTTACGAGCAAGGCCGTCATACCATTATTCCATGTACCACCCACAAACATAACGACCATAGTGGTATCGGCTTTCCCAAACCACCTACCAAACAGGCCCACATTGAACTCATTAAGGACACTAGCCCTTCTCCACCTTCTTCACCTACTCCACCTTCATCACCACCCTCATCGATGGAGTCGATGGATCCTGAATCTATCCCTCCTAACTTTTTTTTTTCATAAACACCATTTCCTTGGGGCCTCTGACTTATCAATGCAAGGGCGAGGCCCCTTCCACTCTTCCCTTCTTATATCCTGAAATGATCGATGATGATACACCTTCAATTAATGTCGTTCAATGTCAAGATGATGAATCTATACTCACCTACCTTGGTGCAGAAGACTCATATATTCATCGGTCATTACCCTCTGAGACATGCAAACCATGTTGAATGAATCAACTATCGAGATCAACATTCATACTCAGGACGACCTGCACATCCTAAAGATCAGATAATCTTTAGATGCTGTTGAACAGGAAGCCATCACTTCTTTTCTCAAAGATCATAACCATGCTTTCACTTGGTCTTACGCAGACATGCCCGGTATTGACCCCACCATAGTGGTCCACAATATCGTAACCATTCCCGATGCCAAACCCATCAAACAAAAGCTGAGGAAAATGCACCCTCGCATTGCTCTTCTCGTCAAAGAAGAACTTCAATGCCTTCTTTCTGTTTCCTTCATCTTACCCATTGATTATCCTCATTGGATTTCTAACATTGTCCCTATCACTAAAGCAACAGGGGGACTCCACATTTGCATGGACTTTCGTGACCTCAACCTAGCCTACCTGAAAGATGACTTTCCCTTACCCGGTATTGATCAACTGGTTGACCTTACCACTGGTCATGAGATGCTATCACTCATGGATGGCTTCTCAGGTTATAACCAAATTTTGCTTACCCCAGAAGATCAACACAAGACCTCATTCATCACCCCTTAGGGGACCTTCTACTATCGAGTCATGCCTTTTGGCCTTAAAAATGCTGGTGCCACATATCAGCGGGCTATGACTTACATCTTCCATGACATCATGCATCACATATTGGAAGATTACTGTGGATGATCTCTTGGCCAAATCTAAATGCCACTCTTTGAGCACCTTGGCCATCCTCAAAACCATCTTTGACCGCCTCATTAAATATTACATCCACCTTCAGCCTAAGAAGTGCATCTTTGCAGTTCTCTCAGGAAAGCTCCTGGGATTTATCGTTTCCCTCCGTGGTATAGAAGTTGACCCTGCTAAAGTCAAGGCCATTCTCGAAATGCCTCTGCCTACTAACCTTAGACAACTCTATAGCCTGCAAGGTAAGTTGCAGTCTATTCACCGTTTCATTTCACAATTATCTGATCGGTGTCAACCATTTCATCATCTTCTCAAGAAGGATGTCTCCTTTAAATGGGATGATGACTACCACAAAGCTTTTGAGGCCTTAAAACAATACCTTCTCCAACCACCCGTACTCATCCCACCTAAAGATGATCAACCTTTCTACCTATACATATCTGCTACTGATCATTCCTTGGGAGCCATGCTCGCTCATCGCGATGAACAACACATGGAGCAAATGGTTTATTACATAATCCATACTCTTTTGGACTATGAAACCTGATACCAACATCCCAAAAAAAATTTTCTTAGCCTTAGTTTTCATTGCCACCAAACTCTGTCATTACCTACTCAACCACAAAACCTATGTTGTGACCAACACCGACCCCTTACACTTCATGTATGCCAAACCTTATCAAAATCAGCATGTCGCACGATGGCTTATGCTTTTAGCTGATCTTGACCTCAAATTCATTCATCAAAAGTCCATCAAGGGCCAAGCTATCACTGAACCAATTGGCTGACGCACCTATTTCTGGGGATCAACCCTCTAATTTTGACTTTCCAGATGAGTCAATTGCTACCCTTTCCCTGGATGAACCCCCTTACCAAATGACACTCTTCTTTGATGGTTCCAAGTGTCAGCATGGGGGTGGGGCTGGTATTATCCTCATTCCTCTTGATGGTGAACCCATGCCTTTGTCTTTCAAACTAGATTTTGAATGTACCAACAATATTTTTGAATACGAAGCACTCGTACTAGGTCTCCAAGCCGCCTATGCCCTAGATGTCAAATCAATCAACATCTTTGGTGATTCTCAATTGGTCATAAACCAAGTCAATGGTATGTACCAATGTCGTAATGAGATACTTCAAAAGTATAAACATCATGTAGACATAATTTTGACCACCTTTGATCATTACACCCTTCAAACCATCCCATGTTCAACCAACAAATTTGTAGATACCATGGCCTGCTTAGCTTCCCAAATACCCACTTCACCTGTCGATTCTACAATCTTTTTCACCATACAATGACTCCAATCACCTTCTTATTTACCTCACGATGTTTACTCGATTGGAACCGCTACCCCTGACCTGAGTGACCTTTGGTATAAACAATACTCTGACTACCTTTCTCTCTCCATCTTACCTCCTGATCTCACCCATAACGGACAACGTGCCTTCCTTAAAAATGTCTCTCGTTACGTCATTATGGGGGGACTCCTCTATAAGCGTGGCTTTGATGGTATTCTCTTACGATGCCTCACAAGTTCTGAAATTCCTTATACCATTAAGGAGGTTCATGATGGCATATGTGGAGGTCACTTCAGTGGCCTTGTTGTTGCTAAGCGTATTCTTCACCTAGGCTATTACTGGCTAACCCTTAACCATGATTGTTGCGACTACGTCAAACATTGTGTAAAATTCCAACAACATTCCAATCTTCAGCATACGCCTATTCATGCCTTACAGGTCACTCGTGACCTTTGGCCCTTCTCTCAATGGGGTTTGGATCTTGTTGGAGAAATCAATCCTCATTCTTCCCAATGCCATCAATGGATCATCACTGCTACCGAATACTATACAAAATGGGTGGAAGCCATACCACTCATCTCCACGAAAGCTGAGAAAATATGTGAGTTCATTAACCACCACATCATTTTTCACTTTGGTGTTCCTCATCGCCTCATCACTGACAATGGAAAACAATTCAAAAATAAACATTGCAAAAACTTTGTGACGCCTTTGGCATTCAGCTTAGTTTCTCATCACCTTATTACCCACAAACCAATGGCCAAGCTGAATCCACTAACAAAACCCTCAACAAAATTCTCATGAAAGTGGTTGATGATACTGGGAAGGATTGGCATACACACATTCCTTTTTCCCTGTGGGCATACTGCACTAGTATTCTACTTCCACTGTACGCCACACCATTTTCTCTAGTCTATGGTACAGAGGTTATTCTACCTCTCGAAGTCCAGATCCCCTCACTCTACATTTCTCTCCATGACATGCTCAATGATGATGACTTTCGTCAGGACCATTTAGCACAGCTAGAGTTATTAGATGAATGTCATCTTAATGCTCTGGATCACCTTCAAGTTTACCAAAAACATATCAAACGTGCCTATGAAAAATGTGTCCTTGAATGAACCTTCCAAGTCGGTGACCTTGTCCTGAAATAAAATCAACATGTAACCAAAGCAAAAAAAAGTAAATGGGGAAAATTTTCTCCTAATTGGCTTGGACCATACATCGTGACTCATACCTATGGATCAGGTGCTTATCATTTATCTTCACTCAATGGTAAACCTAAACCTGAGCCCCTTAACACCTTACATCTTTGACCATTCTATTGTTGACTTTGTATCCTACCTCACCTTTTGTCTCTTTCCATGCTCGTCCCTTGAGCATTATTCAATCCATACACCTCACTAATGATTAAACAAGAATCATGTGAGTACCCAGTCACTTGTTATCTTCTCTTGAATATGTGTACCACGGTGCTGCACATAGCATGATTCTCATGGATACTTTTCATCTACCTTTAGATGAGATCCCATGGTCATTTCACCTTTCCTTTTGAACAAGAGTCCTATCCTTCACCTTGGTCTTGTCTATGACTACAAAGACCTCACATGGGACCAAACTCCTTGAGTCAAACTTCTACTAAAAAGATGACTCCCTCAAAAGGACATCTTCCTCTCGACAATTGCTGCTATAAATAGACTACTCCCTCGAAGGACAGCTATGTAAAGCTCTTAAAAAAATGAGAGCAAACCGAAGCTTCCCGCATCGATCAGCTTCACGAAGACCTCAAGGAGTTCAATTTTATTTTATCCCATTTAGACTTCCCACATCAATCAGTCTATCTCAAATAAAAGTCAAAACACTTAACCTTTTTGTCATGGACTTTCCCATTGTGACCTAGGATCTCTTGCCCGAAGGGCATGTTACTTCTACCATATTAACTTACCTACCTTTACACCCTTTTAACCATTCCCACTCTCATTTCCTATTGCCTCAAGGGACTTCTTGGAAATTATATATTTGGTGATCATGTGACTACTTTTCACCGTAGAACAGTCCATCATGCAATGTCTTTAGGGTCTTATGTTCATCACCTCCTCCAAGGTATGATCTACTTGGTATGATCCTACCCAATCAAGTGGCTTTATTGTCCCCTTTTATCTTTTAACCATCTTTGTTTACATTTTGATTACCTTATACATTGGTCCTCGACCTTACTTTTGGGGTAATCTTCTTCTTTCACCATAATCTCCCCCACCTACATCATTTTATGGTATAATCTACCCACACCTAGTAGATCTAAACCAAAATGCCCAAAAACCTATCAACTCATTTTCACACCTCCTCATTTTCTTCCCTAGCTTATGGGAGAACTACATTGGCTTGAGGTCCCTTTTCCCAGGACTAGTCCAGGTAGCACTCTGAGGGCATGGGGCCCTTGGAAGTTAGCTCAGCCATTCTCTACCCTAAAAAATTCATCTTCCATGTTCCCCATCATTTACATCACACCTCACTTAGTTTCCGTTATATACAAAATTAGAAATTAAGCCACATACATAACAAGTTGCTTAACCATATCATACCAAGCCAAGAACACAGATGCTAATCAAACACCATGATTAATAAGCTGAAAGCAATTTGCCAGAATAACTTTACATAAAACCTTTGCAAACAAATGAGAAACAATATCATATATTATTATGGAACTCAATGCAATACATTGAGAATGGGCCTTGCTTAAATAGGAAAGGAATAAAATCTAAGAACCAGTCAAGGTCGTAGATCAAGCCATAAATCAAGGAAATAACTAGTCATCAAAGAACTAGTCAATACCATAGATTTAGGAGAGAACTAACATCAAAGATCTAGTCAATACCATAGATCAAGGAAAGAACTATACCTAACAACTAGATAATATCTCCCTAATATCTAAATAAGATAAAAGAAATATCCACACACATAAGTGGGTGAGGATAAATACAATAAAGGTAAATAAAGTACCTAGGTGAACATGAGCTAAGGTAAATACCTACTCTAACAGTTATCATCTAAAACTAATTTTTTTATCAATAGTGGGAAAGATGTTTGACTAACCTAACTCATTCATGCCTAGTTTGTTCAAATGACTAACTCAACTTGTTCTGCTGTCGTATGTTGGAATTCCTCATAATTTATCATGCCTAAGTCCATGAAATTTTAACTCAAATCCATGTAAATAAACCTGGACTTGTACATCCTATAACCACATAAGACTCAATGGCCTAAAAAAACCTAATCTCAGATTTATGCCTTAACCAATCTTTAGCTCACAAAAAATGGTTAACTGTGTCAATGAGCATGACTAAGCCTGATATTAGGCATAGCCTAAACTGATGTAATGGTCCATCATGCCTGTTATGGTGCCACCTAATTTCCATTGCATATCAAAACAAAAAATTATTACCATAGTAGAATCTAACTAGATGTAAATCCTGTAATAAACCATGGAGCCTAATATTTCATAAACACATTATTATCACTTGTAGAACATCTGTTTGAAAATGGATGTACCAATAGTAGAGTTCTAAACCTGATACCTAGGTGTTTTAATCAATTACGCTTTGTGTATACTATAATATAGTTTCTTATGCCTTGTAATCTCATCATGAAATATGACGACCATGTGAGCAAAATTTTGGGTGAAGTAGGCACGTAGGCTGATATACATTTTGTCATATGTTTGAATGCCATCAAGAAGTCTGTAGATGTCCACCCTGTTTTGGGTATGGACTACCATATAAATCATAGTGAAAATAATGTTTTGCTTGTCATGAATATTAAAAACAAAAAATCTCTTAGACATCAAACATAAGTATAGCTGTAAGTACAGGAATCAATACTAATAACAATTGATAGAAATAGGCCTTGTATCATGAGTATCAATAGCAAGCTAGCACATCACTTAATATGTATATGAGGCCAATATATGTGACTCAAAGTTAATATGTTAGTCTAGGTAAACTTTGATTGTAGTTTTCAAAGAGATCAATAGGTGTTGATACAAGTGTGGATCTCCATCAAAGGTGTAATTTTGGAACATCTCTGTGTTTACCTTTTGTTAGAAGTGTACCCTATCTGTTGGTTATTGATCCTTATGGTGCAAAGGTACCTATTTCAATGCCTCAAACAAGTAGGGAGTGTAACAATTCCATGCCATTTCAAGGCTACCTGCTCATCCAGATGCCACATCAAACCCTATTTTAGGTTGATGGATTTGGTAGACCTTTTCTAAAAGCCCGACTGATTCCTCCTTGTAGTACCCCCTCTCCAAATTAGTCAAAAAGTGTTCACCCTTTGCATTTGGAGTGAATATAGTAGCACACTGACCTCCATCAATAAAACTACTAGCCTCATCTCATCTGGATGGGCTAGGTACTATCTCTCCATAGCTCAAATCTGGTGTAATGGAATCTTAGAATCATCCACTGTTTCATAAAAAACTTATGATCCCAATCAGCTCCTCTGAGGCCTCGGCCAGTAGGAGAATACGAGTAAACCTATGCACCCAATATGGGTAACCTATTTGTGGAACGTCCTCCAGGGTATAGTAATCTCACCCATAAGGTGGAACGTGTTGGTCATGGATCCCATCTATCGATGGCATTAAACATCAAACTGTGGAATACCGAACAACATGTCTATAAAACCCCTACTCAAGTACTGAACCACATGAGTTAGTCTCCAACTATCGTTGTGTAACTAATGTCATGGCCAGTAGAGGTGAACCCTATCCCATGATGTAACTATGCTCTCCCCTACATCCAATTTTTAAGCAAAACATTAATCCACATTTACCATGACCATATTCAAATTATCATTATCCCAATCCTTCTACCCTATTTTCACCCTACCCATCTCAACTACCTAGCCCACATCACTTTTGCACCCTTTTGCCTAAAAGCCTGACAAATTGAAGGTCTCATCCTAATTGACTTTCCGGTCACCCTTAAACAGGCATTGGTCACCTGAAAGTTTGGTGACTGATACTAAATTCACCCTTATAACCATCTTACCCCTTAACTGGCATCGGTCACCTATTTGGTGACCGATACCTTTTCCACCCAACCGTGTGAAAGGCCACACTTGACCATCGTCACTGTCATGGAAAATTCATCCATCACTTCCCAAAACCCCCCTTTTTCTAAATAATGGTCCCTACCCCTTTTACCCCACCTACATTGACCTAAACTACCCTGGACCTCTATCCACCCCACTATACAATTTAGGGTACCCTCCCCCTTCCTCTTTTTGCCCGCATTCCCCCCATACCCAAATTTAATTTTTAGGAATGTCCAGAAATGAAAATAAAAAACCTGAAAAATTATACAAAGGGACAATAATTCTAATCCTCTAATCTATCAAATCCACAATGTAGAGTAGGGAAATTACCTCGTCAAGGTTTCTGATCACCATCTCAGTGGCACATCTTTGAGGGATTGTATTGGTGGCCCACCCAATCCCTCTCCGGCCTCCGCCATCACCAAATAGCTACCCACAACCTCTGATCAATCAAATCTCTCACCCTGATCCTATGGACCCGCTGCTCACCAACCAAACCCTCATCAAATCACACTACCAGCTCACTGTCCCATTTCCTTTGGACACTTTTCTCTCTTTTCTCCCTTTTTTGTCATTTTCTCACTTTGAAATAACAAATGAATAACAAAAAATGTGGATTTTTTTTTATAACCAACCCGACCTAACCGACGTTGGTTACCCTTGACTGACATCAGTTGTGTTCCCTACCTTACCATCATCGGTTATATACCGAAGTTGAATTATCCATGACCGGCATCGGTCACCCTCTCCTGCACATTTCCCTAAATTTTACCCTCTTACCCTACCCCTACCTCAAATTTTTTTACCTCACCCAACCTTCACCCTGATCATTTACCCCATGATTGCCACCTTTACCCATTCCATTTACCTCACCTTTCCTGACCTCATCATTTACTACCTCCCTTTGTCCTCCTTTGGGGACTCATTATTTTACCCTACCTTGGCCTTACCCATGCCATGACCTAGATATTTGGACCTGGACCATCGCTAGTGACCTTTGACCTCATGTGTTCACTATATCTTGCAGCATTGTTACCTATGTTGTTGACCTAATGACCTTACCTAGCCTATTTTCATGACCGTTTATCCTGACCCTACCTTTGGTGTACCGGAACATACCTAAACGTTCCTGTACCTAACCTACGTTGTGTTTCCTAACCATATCCTATACCTTGGATACCAGAATCACTTCAACCTTGTTTGGATAAACCTATCAACCTTAGACGATGTAGAGTTTTCCTGCTCTTCAACCTGGTAAGTGCTGTAGTTTATTCATGTGTGCGTGCATTTGAAGGATTGCTACCTTTGACCCAGACCCATTACCTAGATTTCCCGAGTAGACCTTTAACCCTTTCTCCCCCATGCCCACCTACCTTTTCCTCCCATTCACCTTTTATCAAACCACTCACCGATTCTACCTTCTGCCTCATCAGTTCCTAGTTTGAGGGGGATCACCTTCACCCACACATGGGGCAACCACATCTTATTTTTATTAGTGCCACTTACCAATACAAGCTATGCAACAAAAAGGGGCAAAATGTAGACACTAAAATTAGGTCACACTCCCCTTTGGTCCCTCGACAAATAAGCACCCTTCATCACATTCACCTAGCCATGGCCCCTTTCACCCCACTAATATTAATTTAATTAATTTAATTAAATTAATTCATTATCCTCACTATATTTATTATTTAAATATCTTATTTTAAATAATATCCACACATACAATTCACTTAGACACCTCACCAAGCCAACTCAACCTAAGACCTATTCTTAGTAAGTTGCCATAACTAACTAAGACTTACCCAAACCCTAAAAATCAATGCCTACATTCCCTCTAACCACATTCCCACATGCTTACAAGAGGCTCCCAGTCTAATCCACAGGTTAATGACATGAAATCTAAGGAAATCAAGAGGATCTCCCTAGTTTAGTAAACCTAGGAAATCCTGCCTTGACCGACGCCGGTTACCCCTAACCGTCACTCGGTTAAGCCGGAACCGCCATCGGTTACCCTTTTAACCCCAAAACAACCTTATTCTCAAGGTTGGAAGTTGGAAGAAGAAAGAAGGTTGGCAGAAGGTTAACACATCTCAAAGAGATAGCACATCTTTAGAGAGTGAATTCTAGTGAGAATCTGCATGCAAGGAAGGAGATCAAGCATCTTTTCCTGCACAGCCATCCCAGCCATGATCTGATCTAACCAAGCAAAGAGGAATGTACATGCAGCCCATGCAGAAGCTTTCCTTCAGTTGGTGATCACTTGCAGCCTTCAAAACCCCTCATCAGCACCTTCATCCCTCACTCACAGGCATTCAAGGACCTGGAATCCAAGTAAGTATAATGTCATATACTTTCTGGTTTATTTCATTTCATCATTATTTTATCATCTATTGTTTACCTAGCCACCTATTGACCTTCTCCAACATTTCCACCTCCATATACCCATTAAAACCTCACCAAATCCTACCCCAGTCACCCAATACCTCATCCCGACCAACCAAAATCCTTTGTGCAATCACAAAGGAGACCCAAAGCTTGTTTTGTGGCATTTCCAGATTTCCACAGTAACCGGCACCGGTTACACCTGACCACTGTCGGTTACCCTTAACCGACATCGGTCTCTGTATTTTCCCATACAACCCAGAACAGAGACCTACCCACCTAATTTCATCTCACCCTCATCCACCTGTGATCTACCTGAGACCTCTGTAAAAACCTGCAGAACCCAGAACCAGTCACTTGACCTTTTGATCCTATTCTAGCTAGCCTGTTAGATTAGATCTATTTCTTATTGTGTTTTAAGTGAGATACCTAAATCATTTCAAATTACAATAGGATTTACTTTGTTTACAACATTAAATTGTTTAAAACAGTGGACTGACAGCCATCTAGGAAGTATCACACTTCCCGGATCTAGCATACGCTAGGCAGTTCACTGCCCATATTGTTTAATTCCTTCTGGTGGTCTTGCTTTTATTACAGGTAGTTCCTCCTAGCCAAAAGGAAGCTCTCATGATCAGCTATGGATTTGGAAGTCATATGCATGCAACAACCCATCAACCAACATTTGAACAGGTATTCCTCCTACGCCCGTTACCCTATCTGTTTCATCAACACTTCAAAGAAATGATCTAAGAATCAGGTGATATGAAATATAGGTGATAACATAGTTAATGTCTATCCTAGTGTAGGTCAAATAATTGAGATTCCAAATCAATTGTCAATAAAAAGTGGCATTTAATAATGGTGATGGATTGAAGTGAGATAATTGAATTATTATCTCCATAGGTATTGCAATAGAATTAGCATCCATTATCTCAATTTTTTTAGCATGGTATTGGCATACTTTATTTGAGACACAAAAATGTGTTTCCCTATTTTTCATACTTCCAAACCAAGACAATAGTGCAGTAGATGAATATCTCTCATGTTGAACTACTATTTGAGATCATTATTTATTGCATTATTATCCACCTAATTCATGTGGGGGTTCACATTTATGATCAGATGAGTAAGCTTCATGTGCTATCACATTTGATAAAGTTTCTACTTAAATAGATCACTCAAACCACAATAATAATTGTCCCAAATACCTCATATAATGAGAGAGAGAGAGCCCAACATGATAGATATGAGGTGGTGTTAACAAATAATAACCATTTATCATTTATGAACACACAAAAAAACACCATAAATCAATTTTTTTATATTATTTCACAAGATTATAGACATCGTACAAAAATTTGTGCACTAGATCATTACATGACATCACTTTTAATTGTGAAAACCCCATCCTCGTACCAATCTCCTTCCATATATGATTCTTCCCAATCCATGTATATCTATTTATATTCTTCATGTATCATCTAAATAAATTAGTCTTCTTAATATTCATACTCTCTCCTCAATTTATAGTATTAGAGCCTCCAATATATTCCTCTAAATATTACTTTCTTGGTGGAGTTTAGTTATTATCTAGTTGGAAATCACTACCTGATTTTTTGTAATCCCAAATCATTTGCAAATCCATTACTCTTGTATTGCCACATGTCATGTGATATGTGATATGTTTTATTATGTGTCATGTGATATGTGATATGTGATATGTGATGTGTCATGTATCACCCATGTTTTTGATCTTCTAGTATTTTATGCATGTTTCCCAAGAATACTAGTCAATATAATCCCACACTAAATTTCTTGTTCTTCCTTGACCAAGCTTTTGCCCCCCCCCCCCTCTTCACAAAATAATTAAAAAAAATTTCATAAACAAAATTGAAAGAATAAAGAAAATTCCAATCAATAAATTTATAGGCCTTAGGGACCTTCTAATTCATTTCCACCAAAATTTTCTCTTATTTACTAACTAACCCATCGCCATCACCCTTTTTGCATGAACTTTGGATATTTCCTTTTGAAACTCTTTCACCTTTACTCCTTGAGTTGTGAGTAAAGCTTCCACATTCACCTGTACAAACTTTAGCATATATAAAGTGGATTTCATGGTTCTTTTATGAAGATAACCATAATATTCTCTTTTCTTATCCTCTCACATAAGAGCTTCTATGAACAAACATATGCAAATATTCTTATTCAATTCCATATCCAAGTAATTGTAAAAGGCCTTATTTTCATCAATTATGATCTTCTACATGTCCTCAATAATAATGGAGTATTCAATTTTTTTACTATCTCATCATCCTGTACTACCATCCTCCACATATTATCTTATGATTTCACAATCTCGGTAGCTAAGTCTAATGTCTCCTTGAATTTTATGGTGGTGTTTTTGATTGATTTCTCCATAATTATATAACTAGAAAATAAGGTGATAATAATTTCTTAGGAATTTTCCAAGGAGGTTTCCTTCTCTAAAAAACCCCATATTCGAATTAAGGATGATTTTTTGTGATCCCCTATACCATTTCCACTACATGATGATGCATCTCCACAAATTTTATGTCCCACGGTCTTAGATACTCGAATGAATTTTCTTGTTGGGTTGACATGGTATTATATTGTTTTAGGTTTAAAACCTGATGTATTTTATTTATTATTAAATTGAGGAGATTTCATACCTCCTAAATAAAGGTAAGGGAAATCAAGATACACAAATTTACCTTCTCTATGAATTTTGCAAGGTCACGCATCAATGATATATTAACTGCAACCATAAAACTAATAGAGGGTTCACCAACTTCATCAGCCTCCAAATGTTAGCAGAGGTCCATGGATCATGGCTTTAGGAAATGTAACATGTTATAGTCTATGCTAATCCCAAATTGTCTCATAATTAGGCTTATACATTCAATGTGTGCAATAGCTCAAATCCACATAAATAAGAAAGAAGAGATAGATAACAGGAAAACATATGACAAATAGAACTACTTAAAGATAAATATGAACACATAAAATGGGAGGAACATGAAATAACTTACTATTTTGATCCACTATCAACCTTCTATGCAATGAACTTACATAGTTTTATATAAAACAATATGAAAATTGAGTTACCAATCCTCTCAACTTCTTCTTGTACATCAAAAGTCTTATCCTATTCTCTATCTATCTTGATAGGGTGCTATACATTATATAATTTTTCTTATCTGAAACATGCTTATACATGATACTTGTGAAAACAAACAAATTATATCCATACAAATTTATAATTCAATTTACACTCTGATACTTTAGCAGACTTACATAGTTGTCTATTATTAAGAAAAAAGTTACTTAAACAATATGGAAAGTTTTTTTTGTGATCTCTTCTAAAATTCCAAATTCAAATTGCATTGCAATGTGTGATACTATATTCGTAGTCGGCACAGAGGACGAAATTTATGGTTTTCATCCTGTACACAATAAAAAAATCCTTTAATGTTTTTCGCCAAGTAGACTTTCCAATAGAACTCCCTTTGCATGTTTTTAATCTGTGGAAACTCCCTCATAGAACTTTGTTGCAGTTTTCAATCTATGTGGGCCTAATTATAGATATCAACAAGAATTACACATTCTATTTCGACAAAAATTTATTTTACCTATTGTAAAATTGTGGTGCTTCTTCTCCTCATGATTTCTACTTGGGATATTTGGGATGCTCTATCTATTTTGGATGACTATCAGGGATAAATATTAAAGGTTAATTATCCATTATACATTGATTTTTTGAAGTATGTTTGGGATAATTAACCTTGCTATGTTCTTAATTTCCTTTGTAGTTAGTATAATTAGTTCTAGGTCTTCGTTATATGTATTCTAATATGCAAATGCTTCATTTATTCTTGTGTAGTATTTTTTTAATCACAACAATTCTTGCATGAATTAATACAATTCATTCTCCTTAGTGTTTTCAACAACTCTATCATGAAAAGGAATGGTGCTTTAGATTTCCTAAATCAATGTTTCCAGCCTATCCCACATTCATTTTGTTTGAACCCTTGTAAATGTATTACACGATGCATTGCATTGCCATTCTCACAGTATCTTACTAACATTATCTTGAGATTCTAAGGATGTCTGTAGTATATTTTCTATTTTCTGGTCATTTTTCCCTTTTAGCATTTGGGATTATATTGTATTGTGCATGTCTATATAAATTTTATTTTCCACCATGGTAACTTGCAAGTAAATGTTCCAATCTAGAAATTTGAACATTATTTTTTTAGCTTGACCTTTGGTTTGTTGTAGTGTGGAAACATATTGTTGTAGCATCAACACTATATCTTTGAATTTCTTTATTACATTGGTTACTTTCACCTTTATTTTCTTTTCTACCTCATTATCATTCCAATTTTCCGCTAGCTTTCCTTCCAAGATAATTAACTATATTTTCTCACTATTACTTGTTTTCCTATGGTATTGGTGACAAGTTTTGGATAAATATTTTCAATTTGTGATTTTAGATTGTCCACTACTTATTCTAAATTTTCTTTTTGTTGATCCACTTGTAACACATCTACCCCATGTTTACGTACAATGAGTAAATTCATTCAATTTGTATTTGTAGTAATAACTAATCCAAATAAACCTTAACTATGCTAACCATGGTTTGTGACATTGTAGTTTGCACACTTATCTAGGTGAGTTAGATAACTAGTATATGAACATGTGATGAAGCTAGGATTAACTTATGTCTTCATATTGGAAAATTTTATTGTGTTACCTTTTGATCACATTTTCTCACTCCAATTTCAAGTTAATGGAATGGTGGTAAGAAAATAGGAAACTCTAATTTATTATAGGGTTTAAGGATGCCTCTTGATATAAAATGATGATGATAAAGGTATGGGCACAAATATCCTATCTAAGGCTAGCTAGATAGCCTGCTCAAAAAAGAGAAACTAAACAAGAAAATGATTAGTGTATAAGATGGTGGGTTTCCTAATGAAGTCATTCCCAAGAAGTGATAACTTTCTAGGGATAAATCTCAACCCACGTTGATAAAAGGGATAGATAAATGATAATGGATAGATAGGATGCAACACATAATACAATAAAGTAAATATCAGACATATGCTAAAGATCTGATAATATAGATAATGATAAAGATGAGGTGAGAAAGATTAAACTTGGTCAGATCAAGGAAAACCCAAGACTAATAGGAATAGTCGATGATGACTACAACAAAGTATATTACAAAGAGTGCATAAAAAGATTTGAAATATACTTTGAAACATTGAGGAGGATCTAGATATAATCTTGGGATGCTAGAGAAATATAAAGGATGTGTAGTCACTTATTTATACCCAATTTCCTAGGTGCACTGATACTTCATTCAGACAGTTCTAAACACTCACAAGAAGTGGGTGAAGCTACCAAGTCCCTCCTTTGCGTGTGCTTATCAATATGTCAGCATGTAAATCCATAATAACCATAATTAAAGCATATATTCCAGCATAAAAATCATATCCATGAGCTAAAATTAGAAACACACATAACAAGGGAACATTACATGTCAGATGAGAACTAAGATCAATTTCACTAGTACATCACCATACTCAAAAACATTGATTACCATAATACAACCATGATAATCTATTAATAACCATAAATATTACATATAAGAAGATGACTACAACATAATAGTTTCCATAGGGTCATGCACGCCAGTTCATCAGAGCAACATAGCACTAAAATACATTTGATCCTAATATATCGTCCTTAAAACTATGCAGATTAAATAATTATATATAGGGGTAGGGACTTCCTCTTCACTTCCCATGCATCTCAAAATAGACTGCATGCCCAAAATATCCATGCGCTAGCAACTGGATGATTTTACAAATAAACTCATAATAAATTAATATATAAACAAACTATACTTTAAACCTATTATTATCGTGGTCTATGCATGACATTTGATATTCACTTTGGTCCCAAAATAGTTCTTTCTTGGCCAAAAATTCTTCAATATTTTATATTTTCTTAGGCCGCACTCCAACTACTTTTCCTATTTTTAGCTCATAACTTGCAAAATCAGCTAAGTCCTTGAGTTTTATTTTTTAGGCGTACACCTACTCAACCTACTCTTGTGCGCGCTTTTGCACCCCACTTACATGCCTCAACTCTATGTGTGCTCTTCAAATAATTATTAAAATTTTATGAACCCAACATTACCCCACACTAATTTCATTTTCACCCTCAGTAATGGGATTTCTCAACTTATCTCTCCAAGCACAATGAATAAAGAATGAAGAATGAAAGAATGAATATGCAAGAAAATACAAGGAATGGAAAATATTTCAAGGAGTGTTGATGCCTTTCTCCTCTATTGGAACTAAGATCTCAGGGTACTCCTAATTTATATAATCTTATATCTCGTTCCACTCTCCTAGCCCCCTCTTTACCTTATCTGGGATGTCATCGAGTAACTTTCCCATCTCTTCTAGAGTCATATCTTCACCCTTATTTTTAAGCTCTCTTACAAATCCCATCAGACATGAGATCATGCCTTCCATGTAATCCATTCTTTTTATGATCAGTACCCCTAGTTCCTTTATCTACACTTCATGAGGGTATCTGACAACTTTAACTGCATTAGACTTCTTTGCTACAGAGTCCAACTTTTATGCTCTGCCCAAGGTCTCATCCTTGTTAGTTGCAAGGACTTCATTTTCTTCTTAAACTTTCCTTGTCTTAAAGATCTATTCTAGATCCTTACAGTTATTAAATTCCCAACCAACCCTTTTCAATTCATCCTTTAAATTTTGGAGTATGGCATCATACTCTACAACTTTGTGCACTATTGTCTTCTTATTTATTTCCTTCTCAGCCTTCAATTTTTCTTTAGTCTTTCCTTACACAAATGGTTTTTCCTTCAACAAAAGATGGACGCAATCTTATAGAAAATGCAAGGTTGATGAATATGTCTTATTTATGATGCACCTATAAAATATCACCTCCAATCTCTGCAAAAAAGTCCAGAAGATAATTCTTTTGTTCATTATCCCCTTCTATGTTCCTCAGTCAGTTTCTCAATTTGCTTAGTAATATTCTTAATATCTTCGAGAAATGTTGTGAGTGCGGCTACTTTATCTAGGTTCCTACATCCCAACTCAACAACCATCTTAGTCAAGGCATTACTTTCTTGTTCATCAATGAATTCTATCAAATTAAATTTTATGTGTGCTTCTTAGGCCCCTTTATTCATCTTCCTCCTAACGCATGCTTCTTCCTTCACATTAAATTCAGGCTCATTCATATGCATCTACATGCTCCAAGATAGCTACTTTTGCGTTCGCATATTCACATTCTAGGGATCCATCAACTCCCAACCATACAAATTCTCAAATGCAAAGGTACTCTAAAATTTGGCATGAATAATCTTCAAGGGAGTATTGACATATCCCAAGTCAGGTGTTCTCAGAATTTCTTCTTCCATATGTCCAGCGGTCATATCCCAAATCAGGTGTTCTCAGAATTTCTTCTTCCATATGTCCACCCGACCACTTACCCTTGGGAATCCTTATTTCTGTATTCAAAATTGGGCCTTCACCCATTATATCCCCATGCTCTTGTAATGGTTCACCAATATTTTTATCCCTTCCTTTATCTCAACCCATGGGATCTTACTCCTCATGCTCATGATGCACCCCTGTATCATCTCAGTATTCTTCTTCTCTAAGATCCTCATCTCCTCCCACATTAATTATCGGCATCACCCCCATGGTATGTTCCATCTCATCTAAAATATCTTCCTCACTATATTTCTTATGCACATACTTGCGAATTCTCTTTGTCTTATTTTGTGGGCTCATTTTGATAGGTGATAACCTTGGTGACCTCCTCGATGGATGAGAGGGTGATGTGCTTTTGCCTTACATCCTAGTTTCTATTGGTACTATTCTAAATCCTTGGTCCACCGCATTTCCTCCTTATTTTTTAGTTTCCTCCACATAAGTTTCAATCCTTAACTCCTCTTCTCCCTCTTTCCTCAGAGGAGTACTCTCACGTGGTCACTTGTTACCCACAAGTGGATGCTTCCTCTTACCATGTTCCAACACACCAATATCTTCCTTCTCCTCCTCCTCATAATTACCCTATTATTCTTCTTATTCCCAAGGAGGATTGGATCGTGCTCCTATTTTTTCCCACTGTACTTCTTCATCTTGGCTCCTTAGGGATTTTAAATTAATTCTCAATATACTTCTCCTTAACCAATTTAGGATTAAGGGTAACGTACACCTTATCCGCATATATCTTCCCAATCACCAAAGGTATATAATTGATAGTGATATCATCTAATATCATGGTCTCAATATACCCATAATTACCTAGATATACATAGGTATTCCAGAGGGTGTTGTACTCACAATGAACCTTGTCTGCATCAAAATGAATCCTGCACACATCTAAAAATTGGGTGATAGAGGCCTAGAAGTAATGTGTGGTGAAAACATAACGGAGCTAACACTAAGGGATCCATTTATCTATCTTCAATTTAAATCTCCTAATGCAGAAGTGTTGGAACATGAAAAATTGTGCTTCTCCATTGAGTATTGTAGGCAAGTCCTTTGATATGTGCCACCCATACTCAAAGGCTTCATGTATTTTTTTTTACCATAGCTCCAACCTTTTCTTATAAGCACTGCTCATTGTCCCATCACATGTATACTTTGAAAATATTTCAGCAAATGAATTCATTTCTTCTGGGTACTTCCCTATGTTATCCCTCAGGCCATCAAGAACCCCAATCTCTACAAACAAAATTAATAAAAGGATAGTGCCCCAACTTATTTATCCCCCTTGTGTGCTTACTCTATAATAATTTATGATATGAATGTAGATAAGTTTGTACATAGTCCCCTTTGACATTTTCTTTGCAATGTGGAGCCACTTTTTATTCACTGTGCCTCATCTTTCCTGACCATTAAATTTCATTAACAAATGAGAAAAAAAATTATAGTAGGGTTGGTTACCTTGTATATGGGCATCGTGCACCCTTATTTTTGGTAAGCCAACTCTTTAGCAATGGTCTCCACACCTACCTCATCATCAAGGTCACTAGCTATTTCAACTCCTGAGCTCCTCAACCCTGTAATTCACCCAATGAATAACACAGTGAGTCACACTAATCTACCTGTAAAGTAGAATAAGTCCTCATGGACCCTTAACATTAACCATTGATAGAGCCCCTCTAGTTTTCCAAAGTAAGGAAGAACATAAATTTGCAAAACACCAAATTTCTACAACATATTATTCCCTTTGTCTTTGTAGGTCAATTTATCATTTGTAGTCCTAAAATTTGTCTTTTTCACTAGCTCCTTCTCAATCTGATCTAAATTTTTGTTGGTGCGGTGATTGTAGTTGATCACCTCACTTTTCCTAACATAGGATTCCCTGTCTCATCCCATGATGTATCCTTTAGGGTATTACATCTTTGAAAACCTTCTTTCAGGTGCTTCTTCAACCTCCACTTCTGCTTCATTCTTCTTCCTTCATCTAGTGGATGCTTCATGTGCTCCTGGTGCCATTTCTTATCCTTGCATGTTTTTTACCTCTGTAACTTTAAACTCGTGTTCCCTAGCTACAATTTTTATTTCTCAAACCCTAACTCCTCAAACCCTTCTCCCACATGCCTCAACTTTCTCAAACACCTTCTCAATGGAGCTCTACTATGGTTGTGCTCAATTCTATCTGGCTCGCTACTCTAATTGTTTGCACTCGCACTTCACACTCGGTCGCACTTTCACTTTCTCTTCTCAGCTCAAAACCTTAAACATGCAAGGTAAGAATGAACTTGCATGCACCCCTTTTTATAGATTTTTCAAATTGTTTTGCATTAATTGTTCCTCACCTACCACCATACTTCAGCTTTAATGACATTTTTGTGATTTTTACACACATTTTTTTTTCTTCCACGCACCATTCATAACCTTCTGGCATGCCCACTACTTCTAGGCCACATACCTCCTTCTGAGAGAGCTTCTAAGTGCCAAATTACATAACCCACTGCACTACATACTAAGTAGTCCATTATATTACTACCTACATTACGCTACACTATGTGAACCTTTCTCTTACGCATGGTCTTCAATCTGAGAAATTCTCTTCAAATCCTTATTATCACCATCCTTCTCATTATTTGTAGCACCTTTCTCTCTAGCAACCGACATTTTCATCAACAAGTGCAATCCTTCATTTCTTAGTTAACCTTCAACTCAAAAACATTTACTCTTCTATACGTACTAGCAATCCACTCCACACTAGAAATATGTGTGGTTCTCTGCGCATGAAATTCAAAAGATAGTTATCAGCTTCCTGCACACAATCACACTTATTACAACATAACACCAAATTCAAACTGACAAAGAATAAAAATGATGAAAGGAAACACATGAAAGGGAAATCTAATATAAGTGGCAATGTTGCCTTATTACAAACACCAAGAAGGCTTATTTATAGTAGGGATTCAACCTTCTCCCATTGAAGTATCCAGACAAAAAAATTACATCCAGCACTTGTAATTGATAAGTTCCTGATTAAAGAATCTTCATTACTAAAAATGGTCCTAACCAATGTACTTTAAATTTCCCTAAGTAGCACACAAACTTTAAATCATACAAAGTACCATCTACCCAAACTCAAAAATCTTGTTCTGGATTTGCCTGGCATGTCATGATTTTTGTGGCCTTCTCGGTCTTCTAGCTCCAATATGCAATGACGCACTACTCATCTAACCACATCATTTTTTCAATGCATTACTCCATAACTTGTTCATCAATTAGTCCTCCTACGCGTGCAATACATAGGGATGGTAACATAAATTCAACAGGAAATAAAACTTCTATACTAAACACCAACTGAAAAGGTGTGGCCTTGTTTAATCACTTATAAGTAGTCCTATACACCCAAAGTACAATGGCTATTTTATCATCCCAATATTTCCATCCAACATCACAAATTTTTTGTCAATTTTGGCCCGAGATCTTGTTGAATGATTATGTAGTACCATTTGATGTGGATGATAATGAGTAATCTTATGGTGTGCCACCATAAACTATGACAATAGAAATATTATTATCTCATTAAGAAAATGATTTCCTATATCACTAGTAAATCTCAAAGGACAACCATACTTGCTAATGTTATCCCACAAAATATTGTTGTTGTGGCTTCTACACAATCCTTTGTAGGTGTTTCTTCTACCCACCTTGTAAGATATTCTATACAAGTAATAATATAGTGCATGTTAGTCCTACGCACGGGTGGGGAAATAGGAACTAAAAATTCAATAGCCCACTTCTCAAAAGGTTCAACACTTATAATAGGAATCAACAACATCTCATCTCTATTCTCAGGATTTCTAAGGTGTTGAAAATGGTCACATAACTTCCCATATACCTTGGTATCCTTGTACAAAATCTCTCACCAAAGTCTAACCATCAAAATATTACACATGGTAACATCACTTGCATAATGTCCTCCTTCAATTCCACCATGAGACTCTTCCATAATAGCTTCACGCTTATGATCTAGAACACACCGGTGCAAAAATTTATCATGGCCTAATTTGTATAAATCTCCTCCAATCAACTGATAAGGTGTCATGTGAATTACAAGCTGATTTTTCTCCAATGTCTTCATTCCTTCATGTCCCTGCCCAATTCAAAAAAATACGCAATGTCCTCTAGTTTTATGGGAAAATGGTTTAACCTGAAAAACTGTGCATCTAGAATTGTGTCCAATGTTATGCACGTACTCACCCAAATTGATCCTTGATAAATGATTAGGCCCTGAATTAATCTTACTTGGTTTCACAACAACTGTTAAGTAAAAATCTTAAAATAGAGGGCTCTATTTACATATGTTCCCTTGTAATACAAACTTTTTGACCAAATAATTAAGCACCATATGATCTGTAAAGAAGATAAATGGTGTTTCCAATAAGTATTATCTGAACTTGTGTATGCACGTAGATCATAGAAAAAGCCTCGCACTCAGTAGTTGTATAATTTTTCTTAGAAGGGGTTAACTTCCTGCTTGGAAAGAAAGTGGAATGATCTACAATTTATTCCTCTAGTTATCCCAATACTGTGCCAATTTCCATACCGAAATTGTCAACATGAACATGAAAGGGTTTTTCCCACGAAGGAAAACACAAAATAGGTGCAGTGGTCAGCCTTTCCTTCATTTTTTCAAATTCCTGCTATTGCTACGCATCACCCCAATAAAACCTCCCTTCAGCTTTCATTAATTCTTCCAATGGTGTGATAATATTTTCATAACATTTAATGAACTTCCTATAATAGATTGTATTTCCCAAGAATCAGTGCACTTCACTCTGATTGTTAGGTTCTTCTAAGCCCAAGATCACAACTACCTTGGTTGGGTCTATCAATAATCCTTCCTTAAAAATTATATGCCTAAGTAAAGTGCTAAAATGTGTTGCACATATGCACTTCTTAATGTTGAGGGAGATGTTCAACTGCCTGCACCTCTCAAATATAAGTCTTAGATTGTCACAATAATCCCATACTAACCCATAGACTATTTAATCATCCAGATACACCTGCAAGAATTTATGGATGAATTCTTAAAAGGATTTCACCATAATGCATGAGAACACTGTTGGCACATTTTTAAGTCCAAAGGGCATAGTTTTATATGAAAAATTTACCCATTCAGTGGTTAAAGTTTTTTTCTCCTGATATTCCTTCGCGATGCATACCTGGTGATATCTAGAAAATCCATCTGTAAAAGAGTATATCTCACTCCCAATAATGCCTTCAAGGATATCCTCTATGAATGGGGTAGGAAAAGTATAAATAACATGTGAAGCATTGATGTCCTTATAATCTACACAAATCTTTATCCTCCCATCCTTATTAATGTTTATAACCATGAGACTAACCCACTCAGATTCCTCAATGGGCTCAATTATACCAGACTTGAGAATTTTATCAATTTCTTCCTTTACCTTTACGCGTAGATTAGGATTCATCCTATAAGGCCTCTTCCTAATCTGGCGTGTGCCTTATTTCAGCTTGATTTTCATCTCACCTAGAGAAGGATGCACTCCCTTTCACTCATGATATCCCCACAGAAATAAATCATGAAATTCATGCAAAAGTTTAATAATCTTACTTATAATGGACCAGTAATCACTAATAATGGACTCCTTAGGCTCTGTATCTGTACCAATGCTAACCTTTTGTGTTTTTATAGGAGTACGATACATGTGTTCTTTCTCATCCATAGTATCCATTACCTCACGCATACCTTTAGTGTGGTTAACATCCAAGTTATCAACTTCATCATCATTTATCATATATATCAAATTACCCTTTTCTTTTTCTTTTCTGCATACCATTTCTTCTTCATTTGTCTCTTCAAGATCAAGGTGTCACCTCAAGATCAAGCTCTCCAAACCTAGTTCTAACATAAGCTCTTCAATCTTCATGTTATCTCCCAAAGTAAGGCACTTCATAATTTGTAGTGCTTCATTGATTGGAGGCTTAGTAGAAAAATAATTGAAATTATGAATCATACCTGAAGTAATCTTGTTCCAATTATCCATTTATCTTGTTAGCTTTTCATGGACATACCATATGTGCACGCAACTACTTAAGGTGGAGTAGAAAATATTTACCTAAAGTGATGGTGGTAAGGCCTCATGTCCCTCTATCCAAAGTCTCTCACAATTATGGATGTGGTGTGCGGTAGGGAACTTCCCATGAAATTCACATATTTGAGAAGGTACATTACTCCTTAGGAACCTAGTAGAAAAAGTCATTCTCACTTCCTACCATTCAAGTAAGTTTCCTCTATGTATAGCCCACCAAATCGATGTTATCTTACACAAAGTATAGACCATCATGTTTCTCCTATCCTCTATGTTCGTCCATTGGGCGTCCATGGCAGGAAAAAATACATCATGATTTATTTCACCAGTATAATGTGGTACACGGTTACATCCTAACCACCTTACCATGCATAGCCTAATCATTCTTATGAATCTTCCTTTGACCTCGTGCCCAACCATTTCATATGTCCCATATGCCCAGTTATCACAAGAAACACTAGTAGTGTCACTGAATAACTGCACATCTTCCCAATGAAAGACTCCCTCCTAGGATGGTTCTAGATTCTCAGGATCACACACTAAGTGTGCACATATTATGTTAAGTCCTTCCAAGATAAGTGGTTCAACAAAGGGCTCAACCTTCTTTTCATATAGAGGTATGATCACGCACTCCTCATCGTTCTCAAAACTGATGTCACTTTTATTAAAGTGTAAATATGATTTTTCCACATAGCACCAAGGTCACCCAAGTAATGTTGGAAATTTGTCTCCTTTAGTGAGCTCCAAAACCTTAAATTCTCTAGTAAACTTGGACCCATGTATAGTAATAGATGCATCCTTTAGTAACCCGAGAGGTATGGCCCTAGTCTTATTCACTATACACAACACATTCATGGATGGTTATAATTGTAGTCTACCCATCTAATTCCAAGCATCCAGAGTCATCACATTCATTTCTATGCCAGTGTCAATTAGGATGTTGCATAGTAATGAACTATTAATTACTGCATCAAGTATAATCTCTTTGTTAAACTCATGATTTTGAAGTGGTAGGTTGGCGTGAAGTATTTCTATTTCACACTCAAACCCAGTGCACGGTAGCTTTTCTCGTAACCATTACCCTATTAAAGGAATGATGTTCTCCTAATGCAACATCTTACACACCTTCTTCAAATCATCCACATCCTTCTATGGGAGCTCAATAGTCTTTTCTCACTCTATGTCATGTGTTTACTCTTTCGAGGACTTTATCTCACCTTGTAATTGCCTAATGATGCCTATAGTCTCCTAGTAGACTTCCTTCTAGTGCACAACATCTAGATAAGTAACATGTACTAATTATTCCCTTGTAATGAGTGGATTAGCCTCCAGAGGTTCACGTGTGCGCGTAGCCTCAGAGAATGTAGTAACCAGTACTGTCTGAAACTTGGAATCAAGTGTCTTATTCAACATCCATTGATTAGAAGCATCATTCTCCATTTTAATCATTCACGCATCATTTTCCTTCTTATGAGTACTGCACATGTGTTCATATAGGTTAGAAAAATCTTATAACTTGTGTTGATTATCACACCATGAGCAAGTAATATTCTGAGGGCACTCATGCTGATACTGATAAGGGGATCCACAAGTATAACAAGTTCCTTTAGAAAATCATCCTCTCCCACCTCCATGACCTCATCCTCTATATCCTCCAAGAAATTATCTAATCATATTAACTCCATGGTTCTACCCTTTATGAGTATGGACTTAATGTTCCTTTGATCTACTATCCACACTAGTTTGGCATACTCCTGCCTAAATATCTTTGTGGATGTAATCAATCAACTTGTAATCAATGGTGTCATGGGTTTGAGACTTGCAAATATTATAGCACATAGACACATTATTTGTAAGCATGCACTACAATAATAGGAAATATCAAACATCATGGTTCAGGTCACAAAATTCACAGTCTAAAAGTAATGCACACACTGACTTACGTGGAAAATTATCTTTAGTATGTCCCTCTACTTCACAATTTTTGAACCAAATTCCATTGCACATCTCATGAGCTAAATTAGCTAAAATATTCTCTAGCTTCTTTTCCATAGCTGCAATTTGTGCTTCCAAAAACAGACTCACTCTAGTATCAACGATCCCAATCACTTTAGTGTGTAAGATACTTCCAGATCCTGGCACGAGTCCACATAAGTCTTATGAGAAAGCACCCTGTAGAATGGGGTAAACCATCCTATAAAAATTCATTGTGCATGCTAACTAAGATGAATGTCATAAGAAAAATTGGATAAAAGACTCTTGAAACACACAACATAATCTCTTACACTTTTAGCTAAACCATGCTTAATCTCCTTCAATGTGTTGATGCTCTATTGTTAAAACTATGGAATGTAAAACTCTTCCAGGAACATGGAATGCAAATCATAATAATCCACCACAGTCTGATGTGGATCATATTTCCTTTTCCAGCTATGCACATGCCCTTGTAGAGTAGTAGAAAAATAACTAGCCTTCCTATCTAGGGATCTCACTATAGTAGCCCACACTTGTGCACATGCTCTGTTTCATCTTCAATGCCTCTATATTACGGTAAGTATAGCAACATCTCATAATAAAATTTTTGAGGTTGTTATGGGGGTTGTTGGGGACGTGGGCCTTATCCATCAAATCTAGAACCAGAACCTCCACCAGTATTCCCTTCACCTCCAGAACCTCCTAATCCACTTGATCTTGATCCACCAAAACCTCTTGTAGTAGGCACCATACTAGTACTTCCTTGCATCCAAACTATAGTGATAAAGTGTACTCTTATATTTTGTGAAGTTATAATAATTCTAGACATATTCCCAACATTCTACGCACCCACACTTTGTCTTGATGATGTGCCAAAAAATATTCCTCCAAACAACAACAATGTTGATTGTGTCGACATTGGTGCACTATTAAATTTATATCCTGAATTCAACACAAGATGATATCTAATTTTCTCTACTTGCTTACTGACACTAACCTACTTCTCAATGACTACTGGATCCAAAACACCAAGCACAAGGGCTAGGTGGATAGGTGGGATCAGATGCGCACCTGTGGTCTTCATGCTTTCCTCTGATGTGCTCTCATATGAAACTGAAGGTTATTATCTACCGCACTTACCCAATAGTGAGGGAACCAGATGTTGTTTCTCCTCATCTTCCACGAGAGCTCCAAATCCTTGGCGAGCTATCTCTTCCCTCAAATCCATTGACTTTATAACTTCTCTTGTTATCTCCCTTTCTCACACTTCATTATATTTGATTCATCTTTCCTCTCTCTCCATTGTTGTTACTAGGTCCACCATCTTTTCCACACCTACTCTTACCCCTACGCATGGTGGGGGTTTATCTAGTTATAGGTAGGCACTCTAAATCTAGTTATACCATCAAAATATTGATTGATAAATGTATAACGCACAAGTAAGTAAGATCCTCTGGGTTCATGCAAGAACTGGAACTCAGCTTCTTCAGGAGACAAATACGTAGAAATAACTTACTCTAGAATATAACTGTGTAATAATCTAGTTCACCAGTGATCTACAACTCTAGTCTAATACACATCAACATCAATAAGAAATTGGTAATCCTTATGTGTCCAAAGTATCAGCCTATAACTCCAGCACTTTCCAATCACATATACTGACAACCACTCATACAAATCTACTAGAGAGATGAAAAATAAAGTCTCATAGATTTCATGATAAAGATGATCTTCCACCCACTTACGCGCATTGAAATCAGATCCAGTGTTATATCTCTATGCAAACTTGTCTTGTCTGTCATCCATCCAAACTTCAATACTCTCCAAATTCAATCAATATGTCATCCACAAGTACAATCCTAAAAATATATTGAAGAGAAGTCCTGACAATGGAACCAAGATGTAGTCACTTATTTATACCCAATTTTATAAGCACACATGAACTTCATTCAAACATTTTTGAATGCTCACCAAAAGTGTGCAAAGCTACTAGGCCCCTCCTTTACGTGTGCTTGTCAAAATGTCAGCATGTATATCCATAATAACCATAATTAAAGAATGCATTCCAACATAAACATCATATCCACGAGATTAAATTAGAAACACACATAATGAGGAAACATTACATGTTAGATGAGAATTAAGATCAATTTCACCAGTACATCATCACACATAGAAACATTGATTACCATTTTAAATCCATCATAATCCATTAATAACAAAAATGTTACATAGTAGAAGATTACTACAACATAATAGTTTCCATAAGGTCACGTGTGCCATTTCATCAGAGAAACATAACTGTACAATACATTTTGTCCTAATACATCATCCTTAAAACTATGCAGATCAACTAATTATATATAGGGGTGGTAAATTTCCCTTAACCACCCATGCATCTCAAAATACACTACTTGCTCAAAATATCCATGCACTAGCAACTACGTGCTTTTACAAACAGGATAATAATAGATTAATCTATAAAAAAACTCTACTTTAATCATAGTTTTAGCACGGTCTATGCATGACCTTTGATCTTCACTTTGGTCCCAAAACAACTCTTTCTTGGCCTCAAAGTCTTCTAGCTTGTATCTTTTCTTGGGTCACACTCCAACTTATTTTCCTATTTTTATCCCATAACACAAAAAATGGGTTGTCTTGGAATTTTCTCTTTTAGGCATGCGCCTCCTCAACCTACCCTTGTGCGTTCTTCTATACCCCACTTGCACACCTCAACTCTCTACGTGCTCTTCAAATACTTACTAAAATTTTATCAACACAACAGGATGTAAGAAAATTGATAGATCTGATGAGATTATGAGGGAAGAATATTGGGTTGACGATGGCTTGGATGGATTAATGATGACCAAGACCAAAAATCAAGATCTAGATTAATGAACAAGAAGATGATAGAAACAAAGGAATATGAAAACTAAATGAACTGTAGGAAATATGGAAGATGAAGCAAGGGATATAAACAATGTTTATATGGATCAGATTGATGGTGATTAGTTTGGATTGATGACAAATGGTGTAGTGAATATGAGATCTAGAATGCTAGGTATGCAAAACATAAAGGTTGGGAGATTTGAGATGTTGCAGGAATTGGAAAACAATCGTTGGAGAAGGTGAAAGACATAAAAGAGGGTAGCTATAGATCAAGTTAACGGTGACTAAATTTGATGAAAAATGTGGATATATTTAGGGTTTTGATTGGGTAGATGGATGGAAAAGAGGATTATGAGGAAATGAAAACAAAAGATGATACATTTGTAATCTCCTGGCAAGTGACGTGCATACTTGCAAGATTGATGTAAAAGGATGATGAAATAAAGATGAAGGCTCCAACAAAGAAATAGAATTTAAATATCCTAATATGGCATGCAAGATCTCCAAGATAGCTCCAAGTTAATGGTTGCAGATCTAAAGAAGAGAAATAAACAAAGAAAAACACACAAGAAGGCCTGAATTCTCAAAATTGCATCCTTGTGGAGAGAGGGTATATGCATACTTATAAGGTCAACAACGACCCACATGGGTCACTAGAGATTGTATAATACTATCAATTTGGGTGGTGGATATGATGATTAACTCGATACAAAGGCTCCTAAAGGGGTAAGATTAGAGTTTCAGTCTCTTTAGGTGGGTTATGGTTACATAGGGGGGATAAAAGGTAGTTTGAGGGTTGAAATGCATTGAATGTGTGTAGATGGGAGTCTAGGGATGATAAATGGAGTGTTTACGGAAGTGTTTAGGATAATAGATTGTTTTAGGGGTAGTTAAATATGATTAGGGGTGGATTAGGAGAGATAAAATTAATGATTGTATAAAGATAGGCAAGTGGAAAATTAGATGAATTAAATGGGATGTAGGAGGGAAATAGGAATTCAAATAGGAAGAGAGGTATGTATGTTAAATATGATGACGAAGGGGAGTGAACATGGGATAGGGGACAAGCGTACCAAAAATTGGTGTCTACACTACCCACAAAAATGTTTGTGTATCCCCTTCTTTAGCTGCTTATATTTGTAGTTGTTCTACGGTGGATGTTCCTACTTTTATGATCATTTGTAATGCGTGCATATATTCCTAATCAGTGTCTACTCGTGCCATGAGATCCATGGTGGTTTATGCAATGTATTTGTTATGTTATGTGACTTTTTATGATTATGCATCTAATTTTACACTGGCCTCTACAATGTGTTGTTTCTCCTTGGAATTTTTAGATTTCTCCTATTTGATTTCTTTAACTTTTTTTAATTCTATCTTATTTTCTTCTTTTTTCCTCTTTTCTTCCTCTTATTTCTTTTTTTTCTCTTCCTTTCTCTTTCTTCGATCTTCTTCTTGTTTTGACTTCTCCTACACTTCTTTCTTGGCCTTTGCTTCGACTTCTACTTTTTTGTTATCTTCTTGTAGCATCTTATTATTTTTTTCTTGTATCTTACATGATTTGATGGCATCTTGTGCCTTGACATTCTCTATTGATATATTTTCTTGTTCCTTACACTTCATCTCTTTCTGCTCCTCTTTTTCTTTTGCAGCTTTTACTTTGAATAATTACACCTTTATTTCTTGTTGTGTAATTCTTTCTGATTTGGCTACTATTGTATCTTATTCCTCCTTTTAGCAAGCTTCCTCATGCTGCTGTAACTATTATGTTCCTTCTAGTTGTATGGTTTCTCCAAGTTCTTACTTAACTAGCTACACACTAGTGATTATGGGATCCACATCTACTTGTATTGGTTGCGTAGTTTTTTTATCCCTTGTGCATATTTATGAAGGATTACTCATGTCTTATGGGGATGGAGGGGAAGGTGTACTCAATGAGAATTTGAGTGTTCTTTATGTTATTATATTGTCTCTTTTGTTCAATTTTCTCTCTTTTGTCCACAACTTTCTTCACTTATTTGTGTGTTGCACGTTGTGGTTCTTGTATTTCCTCCTGTATTAACTCCCTAACCCAGTAGCATGCTTTATTTTATTGTTGTAAGTTACACTAATATGAATGGACATACCCCAATCCTTCTTTTCTTATGTGACACAACTAGAATTTTTTCTTCTAGTGTCGAAACATTGATTCCCTATTTCTGAAGCCCTTGATTTAAGTTTTGGATGAGTTAATCTTGTGTAAAATTTTCACACCCTAAACTAACTATGAGAGATTTAGGCATTGGTGGGAGTTGAAATCTATAATTTACTTTAATATTTCAATTTGTAACTTACTCTATTACTACTACCTTCCAAGTGTACTATTATCATTCATCTTGGTGCCCATATCTATGATTTCAGTTACACAAATTTTTTTATCAACCTTAATCTATTCAAAATCCATCTGGTGAACTAGTTGGGAAATATGGGGCCTATCTTGAAACTTGGTGAGGATATAAATGATTAATAAGTGTCATGTTGTTTGAATTTTTATTTTCTTCTTGATTATGTCACTTCTTTTATTGTAGCTTAAAATTATGTAGCTACTTCAGGATGCGAACATGTAGAAATTGATTGGTCTAGCCTTTTTTGTGCAATAGTTGAATGTGTGTTGCAATCATTCCTTTATCTTCTCAACTCTACCTTTTCTATATCCAGTGTGATAAAAAATGGTAGTGGCTTTGGGTGATTTTTGTTTACAACTTCTAATTGTAATATAACCCCATCATGAAAGAAGGTGATTTTGACATATGGAGCCATGTACATCCGTACTTCCCTTGGTATCTAAGAATTTACACTGAGTTTCTACCTTATTTGGATCTATTTTTTTCCCAATGCTCATTTATATTCATATGAAGTGTATGGAATCACTTGAATGTATTAAAAAAATTACTCATGTGGATAGTATGACTCTATAAATTTTATGGTGCCCTAAGGGGCATGCCAATGTGTGAAACATAGAAATATTATAAGTCATTGGTATATAAATACCTTTCCTCATGTCTTTGTTACCTTTTTGTGATTTTTTATTGGATCCATTTGTGATAAATTATGCCTAGTTAAACTCAGCACCATCCTCCTATATTTGTATGATTATATCCACTACACCTAAAGATGTCTTCTTACTACCTTGAGTGGCTTTCCAACACTTCTCAACTAAAATTTATTTTATGATCCACAATTATTTATTTGTGATGTCCCCTAATGTAATTCATCTTCCTTTACACATGGGACCATTAAAAACCATAGTTTATAGTTTGACTGATCATCACATGCTTTTGTATGAGAGTATGTATAAACCTTTATTTGGCAGTAAAATAGCTAGAATGATTGTGGTAGCATTGATGGTAACTGCATCTTGAGATGAAAAATAGATTGTGTCATTATAGTACTAACTCATGATAGTATGCATGAGTTAGAGGTGGTCTCTCATGTAGGAAAATTTCACAAGCCAGTGTATCACTATTCTTCGCACTGGGCTTTTTACGATTATTTGACCTTGTGTGTCCTTATGTTAAGTTAGTGGCCTTTGTCCACCATAGATTTATTCAATTTTTTCTAGAAGATCATAGTGTGGTGGATCACTCCAATTTTTTTTTCTAAGATTTGCATAAATACCCATGTCCTACTTCTCTAAGTCACTAAGTGAGAGAAATGTGATTCGTTGTTCCTCCATCATACCTTGAACCCTAGGTACGATGGGTCGGTTGAATGGATCTGCCATTATTATCTTGTTCGATTCATTGTAATATTTCACTCTGGATTTGAAATTTGTCACACTTTTGATTTCTTTATTTCTCTACTTCTGTATATTCCTACTTTTTTTTCTTATTTCCTTTGTTATACTTTTTGTAGACTTGATTTGCTATGTATACTTGTTTTCGAATGCAAAGTGTCAATTTTTGAGTTTTGTACCTCTTAATCTACTCCCTCAATTAATTTTTTTGTTGAATATTTGGTTCGATGTGGCATTGAATTACCTTTTAATTTCTTGTTATGTGATCAAGGATTTTAATACATCATTTCAAATTTCATTTCATTATTACTGATATCTGAAGTGGTAACTATTTCATTATTTCAAATTTTCACTTTTGGTTTTTGTTTTATTTCCTTCTTGGTTTCTTGTGTAGGTTTCTCGTAGTAATTTTATTTATGCCTTATGTATTTTATTTTAGTTCCCATATTTTCCTTTTATAAATAATTATATTTGATCTTTTAAACTTTCTCTATTCTACACACACTTCAACAAAAACTGAGTAATTACACAAAATTTATAACTACTACATTACATTTTTTTGAATTTTCCTACTCTAACGGATGCACCAAAGGAACTTATTGTCACTTTCATAATGTTATAAAATCATTAATTTTAGGCTTTTAACCTACACTTGGTAGGACATTTCCTTGTAAGTCCTAAAATACAATGGTTCCCTATTTGGTGATGTCATGAATAATGTTCGAGCCTTTCCACCTTACGCACAATTCACCTGGGTGTGCTTTAAACATGTTTTCATAAACCAAAACTATTTTCTCTATTTAAAATTCATTTATGCATAGAATACAATTGTTCCATGATTTATGAATCTACGTATGGTCCTCCTATTTCCATTGTGTAGTTTCCCTATATTTCTTCATCTTTGTCCAATCCAACCATAAATTTTTTATGGATTCCTTATCTCATAACCATGTAACTATTGAAATATGAAGACTTGATACTATATATTTAATCAACATAATTAATTCAATTCCATATATTAGTTAGAATGGTGTTTTCCATGTACTTATCTTATAGTTTATTTGGTACATCAGATTATTGTGGGTATTCTATCTTCCCAGTCATCTCTTTGCACATTTATTTTTTTGTTAATATTATTTCCAATACCTTATTCATGGCCTATTATTTTCCATTTTCCTATCGATGGTATACTATACATTTATGGTGTGTAATCATAAATTCTTCCATGAGAATTTAGGTGGTATTATTCAGAAAGTGTGTTGTCATCTCACTGACTAGATTTTTTGGGTACTCATATCTTATTATGATATTTTCATATAGGATTTTTTTCTCCCTTATTGTGTAATTTTTTGTAGTTATAGATTCTACCCATTTTATGAAATAATCCATTTCTATAATGATATATAAATGGCTATGTACCTTTTTTATGGTGAATGAATTGGACCAATGAAATATATCCACCATTTCTCAAATGGATGCATGGATAGAACTAGGTGAAGAGGAAATTTATCCCTTTGATTGGGTTTTCCCACTTTTTGATAGATATCACAATGATTTGCAATGTGATGTGCATCTTGAAATAGAGTTCTTCACCATAATCTACTTTGTAAAATTTTATTCTTAGTCGATTCTCCTGTAAAATGTCCTCCTATTATTCATGTTATCCAAAATGAGCCCCCTACTTATTTTGGCTAACTTACCTTCATTCTTTCCTTCCTTGTGCTTCAAATTCAATTTTCACACATTTGAAGCACTCAAAGGTTTTTGGAAATGGCTTCATCACATAGGAATTTTTTTCCCCTTTCCAAAAAGGTAAAATTTTCCTCCTAACTCCTTATAATTTTCAAGTTATGGCTCGGCAGAGTTTTTTGGGGAATTTTTCCCTGGGCAAGCCCGTAGCCAATGAGAAGGTGCCATGTGGTAGGGAAAAGTGGTGGACGTAGGGGGAATGTTGGATTTTTTTGGCGCTTTGGTCAAAGGGCGCAAAGGAAAAAATCAGCCCGCAGGCCCGCGGAGGAGAAGGAAAAGAAATTGTTTAAGGCCCGCACCTAGCCAGGAGATGCCATGTGTCTTGTCAGTGGCAGAAGTCAGGGTGGCGGGAAAAGTTTTGGTTGTTTTCCCAAAAAACCAAAAAAGGCACAAAAGTAAAAATAGAGGCACACGCCCAGCAAGCAATGAAAAAGTGCCACGTGTCCACATCAGCGCGGAGCTTGAGGCGGCGGGGGATTGTTGGAAAATTTTCCCTTAGTAGGTGAAGAGAGAAAAATGTGTTTTGAAGCCTACGGTCAAACCAGAAGCTGACACATGTTACCGGGAGAGCAGGGCATGGGGAAATTTTGGGAAATTTTCCCAATGAAAAAATCAAAAGGAAAAAGGCGAAGCTTGAGCCCGCGATTCCGTCAATGAATTGGGAGGAACCACATGGCAGTGGAGTAATGGGGCATAGGGATTTTTGGGAAATTTTTCCCAAATTTCAAAAACGAGGAAAATTTTCAAGTATCGGCCCACCAACCCAATTTTTGTCCTAAAATTGTCATTTTTTCCCTAAATCTTCAGAGGGGCATAACTTTCGATCCTGATCTCAAATTTGCACGTTCTTTATATCATTGGAAAGATGTTGAAATACTCTACACGATGAAATTTTCAATTTTGATTTTTGATGGATATTTGTGGGAGAAAAATGGGAAAATGTCTCTGGTATGTAAAAAACAAAGAAATGGTTCCCAACCACCAAAATTAATGAAGTATGGGCCTATGTTTTGCTCTACAGAGTAATGTAGTTTGGCGTATGGATTTTTCCATGAAGCCCATAACTTTGTAGGTGATATTGAAGGTATTTTTTTGGGGTTGGAGTTTCAAATTGATTTGCTCACGTTTTCTCCTTTCTTCCATTCTGTTCGATGAAAAAAAAGCTAGTTTTGGCTCATTTTGTAAAATTGTTCATCCTTCTTCTCTGCCTCTGCCTTCTTTTCTTCCCCAGGGTTGAAAATGAAGTTTGAACGTCCTCTCCTACTCTATATTGGCATTTTTTTCCTCTTACCCATGAAATTATGTTTGGTGTAAACTTCTAGAGCAATAAAAACGTGTTTTGTGATGCATTTGTCCATCCTTGCTCGTTTTTGCTTGTTTTCTTCTTTCCTCTCTTCATTGCAGGTATTTTTGCATGTTTGAATGTTCATTACAAGTTTTGGAGATGTGTTCATGGAGTTTTGGAACATTTTTGTGTGAAATCCATCCTTGATTTTGTGATGCGCTTGTCCATCCTTTCCATTGCTCACCTCTCTTTGTTTTCATGGCAGTTTTGATAGATGTTCAACATTTTCCTTCTCTGGTGTATCACTATTTTAGGGTAGGATATGTTTTTCCTTGTTCTCTTTCTCTCCCTGTCTCCTTGGAAGTTATATTAGGATTAGATTAGCTTGTCTGCACTAGAATAGCTTGTGGCAGGTAGTTTAGGAAGAGGAACCAACCTTCTCTGGAGAGCTTTCCCCATTTACAAAGGTCCCACACTTTTGGAAAGCTCAATGTTGTGCATTCACACCAAATGAAATTACCTTAGAAAATAAAATTCATAGGTCATTTTAGGCATGCTATGAATTTGCACTAACAATTCCTTCATGCAATTCTAGCAGTATTTTCTCTCTTTCATGCTCTAATGAAACTCTTCGCAATACCTCATCCTTCCCTAGTTTATTTTTCTCCTTTTATATGTAATGATCTAGTAAGATGACATGTTGAAGAAAATGTGTAATCTCTTCCAGTTGATTTGGTATTGTGATGACCCAAAATAAATGTGCATATGGAGCATCCTCATCTAATTCCTCTAGTTTTTCTCCTATATTTATACATCTCAAGCAATCTGGTCCTACATTTTATTTTTGGGCTTCACTTTTATTTTAAAATTATACTCCTATAATAACATCAACCATTTTGATATTCTTCCTCCTAATATATGATTATTCACAAGGTATCATAATGCTTGGTGATCTGTAAAAAACTCAAATTCAGTTGACAACATGTATTGTTAGAACTTTTGAAGTGTAAAAAAAAGGCTAGAGCCTCTCTTTAGGTGGTTGTGTAGTTTTTCTCTGCTAACAATAATTTCCTAATTGAAAACTAAATGGGGTGATCAATTCCTACATCTCCTGGTTGCTCTAGGATTTCTCTGATTTTTCTTCCTGATGCATCCATATGCAGATGATTTTTTTGTCCAATCTAGAAAAAAATAGTACTGACACACTAAAAAATATATGCTTCAATTACGTGAATGAATTTTGGCATTACATTGTCCATTAAAACTTTTTTCTTTTCAAAAATATTTGCTCCATAAGTTGTAAAATACAGGCATATCTCCTAATAAATTTCCTATAATACCTAATGTGGCCTATAAATGCACATACTTTTGAGGGGGTTATAGGAGGTTTGAGGCCAATTATAGATGTAATTTTTTCTTGATCTACTAAAATTCCTTCTTTACATACAATGTGACTAAGTAATACTCCAAAAAATTTAAAGAAAAAATATTCTTCAAATTTAAGCCAATGCCTAATCATCTACATCATTCTAACATTAATCATATGCTAGATATATGCTATTTGAGTAGGTAGAAGATTTCCCAAGCATCCAAATATAATTATATGAAAAATTGAATTAATTATTGAAATATAGTTATAACGACTCTAGAGAAGACTCTGGGTGAATTTTTTAACTGAAAAATATTACCCTATATGTGATACTACCTTAGTTGGTTGTGAATTTGGTTTTAGCCTAATCTTCTTGTGTAATCAGAATTTTGTGGTAGCCATTGAATCCATATATAAAATAATATACCTCATGCCTTGCCACTACTTCCAAGATTTCATCTATGAATGGAATAGAAAATGGATCATTAATACATGCATCATTCAAATATCTATAATCACCACATATTATGATTTATACCATTTTATTTAGTTTGGTGACTACCATACTCACCCAATGTGATTTTTCTATCAGGTAGATTAGAATTACTTCTATCATACGATCCAATTCTACCTTAACTTTTGATTTATTATTTGAATTTAATCTATATGGTATTTTCTTGATAGGGTTTACTCCTTTTAATTCAATGTGAATTTATATGAGTGATGGATACACTCCCTTTATTTAACAGAATTTAATGGGAAACACATCTTCATAATCCCACAATATTTGTAATATTTCTAACATCTCCTTTTCAATCCAATAATCTCCTATAGTATCTAGCTTTACTGTTCCTTCTCTCCCAATATCTTCTACTCTCTTTCTCATTGGTTCATTTTATATCCCGGCCTTTCCCTTATTGTGGTTGTCTATTGCTAGCCTGGTCCCTTAATTTTCTTATATATATATATATATATAAATTACACAAAAAAAATCTTCTTTATTTCATAGTTCTTTCTCTGTGGGTATATGTTCGAGATGTTCTAGTAATTTTTATTAAAGGTAAAAGGTTTTGGAGGGACCTTACCTAGAAGTACAACCAGAGGCTCAAGAGCCAAGATAATAAAAGCATAGAAATGTGGTTTTTTGAACCACGAGGGCCACACCCCAACCAAAAGATATAAAACAAAATGAAACTAAGGAAAGGGCTATCTGCCAACAATAATCCCAACTACGAACTGACAGCAACAAAACTACAGCATAAAAGCAACATCATAACAATTACACATGAAACAGAGATATAAAGACACTAACTGACATATTTGTTGTAAACATTTAGAGAAATTCTGAGTGCATGATAGAGATTCATTGCAATACCAATACTAGGGTCATAATTAGATGCTTTAAACTTCTTGGTGATATTTTTGTTTTTCCATGCTGAGGTTGGGATGTAACTGATGTCACATATCTAACAAATGTGGACTTGCATGAGATTGAGAATTTCTCTTTGGATGGCCAAGTAGTTTCAGTGATTTTCCTCCAGGTATTTGAATTTAGTGGCAGGAGTGTTGATTTCCTTCTTGAGGCTGGGTATAGGGTCAGGATTTGGGTCCTTAGTAGAATATTGAGGAGAAATTCAACATTTATCCTCAAGATTTTTCATAGTCTTAGCATGCATAGTAAATAATTTTTTTCTCCAAAATAGAGGAGGTATCCTAAACAAAGGAGCTAGCAGGAATGAAGTGGGGGGGATATCCTCAACCAAAATATCTTTTCCCTTCTCACTGCTACAAATAATCCTTTTACGAGGTGGTTTAGAGGAATATTCTTGGTACATGGGATTCTTGGAGTAGATACAGGGATGCTAGGGAAGTGGGGAGACTAATGACAGTCGGGGATGATTGGCCACAACATCCATAATGTATTTGTTAATGAGAAAAATGACCCCCTGATGTAGAGGAATTATCCTCTTATGCCCTTGAACTTCTAGGATTGATTTTTCCATAAAATGTAGAATGTTGTGTGATAAACTCACCTTAATCTCGTGCCTAAAAAGTTTGAGCAAGACCAGGTGATGCAGTGGAATAGTAGAGAATCTTCCGTTGAGAGTGATATATCGGACCATCATTCGGGTGAATTAATCAATAAGCTATGGGATAGAGGCACAAAAAATGCCTTCTTTCATGATTTCGAGGCTCTCACCTTCATCTATGAAAACCCTTTCCTCATCTTCCTTATCGAAACTTGTTATCCATCCATGCTTGTTCCAATGATAAAAAAATGAACTCATCAACCTTGTATTGTTTAATGTACCTATCTTTCCAATTCTCAAAAAATTGGAGATATATGTGTTGGTCGTGCCCCTTAATCCTTTGTATAAAATCTATAAAACCCCCAATGTTGAGGATTTCCCAGAGTTCAAAATTATCCTGTCATTGATAAAAAAATGGGCTAGAATATGCATAGAGCTCCTCCCATTATGATTATCACTTACAACTTCAATAGATTGAGCTGAAAACAACAATAGTAGTCCCTCCAACAACCCTCTAACAGCCTAGATGTCTATGAGTTATAGAGATGAAGCCCGAATCCTTCCCACACGCTTGCTTGAATTGTAAAAAGCACTTGATTTTTGAAGTAAGGAGGGAATTAATTTGAGTGAGATCCGATTTGTATTGGAAATATAGATAATGGATTCCACACGTGTAGAGTTTTTAAGCTGAGGAGTACTGATGAATGAATTTTCATCATTAATAACAATTTACCTTGCTTCACAGGGAGTGTATTGGAAATCATACCATTCCTTGTAATTATTAATGTAAACCCCCACATTTGCTAATGTATTCGCTGATTTATTCCCCTCCATATACACATGTTGGAAAATAATGTTTAGACCATTGAATAATGTATAGGATTCATTGATAAAATCTCTAATGGTCTAGCTAGGAGTTTGGGACTTAGAAAGGTTGTTGATAATGTTCATTGAGTCACCTTCCACAATGATATTACCCACATTGAGGTTCCTAACAATTTTGATTCCCCAGAGAGCTGTTAGGGCCTCTAAATAGTGGTTAGTTTGCTTACCCATGGGACCAACATAAGCTGTGATTAGAAGTCCCTTGTGATTTCTGATAAGTCCACCACCACCAACGGCATGTAGGTTACCTTTGGAGGTACTGTCAAAGTTGAGTTTATACCAACCTTCAGTAGGGGGAATCCATTTTACAAAAGATACTGTCAATGCTGGGAATAAGGGAAGTCAATTGTTGAGCATCAATATTCCAAGCCTTGAGATATCTCTCCTCCTTCGGAGGATACAAATCATTTTTGGGGCATTTGAATTTCTAAATGTTTTCTCTAGCAACCACTATGATTTCATTTAGGATAATTTTGATGGTCCTATTAGTATCTTTGAAAATGATTGAGTTATGAGATTTACATATTATCCAAATAGTGTGAGGGAAGATGATTTTCCAAAGTCTCTAAAGAAGAGCATGTTTAAATTGGGATCCCATTGCAGCCAGTGTGATTAATATCCTCACAGGAAGGACCAACTAACATCTTAAACCTATTGAAAATGAGCTTCCACAACAAGCTTGACTATGGTAATGCAAGAGAAGATGTTGGATGGTTTCATTTTCCTTTTTGTAGTGATAACATCTGTTTGGCATGGTAGAACCCCTTTTAATATTATCAATGGTGAGAATGCCTTTATTCAACATAAACTAAAAAAAATGGTTTATTTTTGGGGTGAGCTCTTTGAACTAGATCTTGCTCCAAGGGAAGTTTCTAGCAGGTTCATTAGCAGAGCATTCGTATCCTAATTTCACATAATAATTACCATCAAAGGAAAAAATCCATGTGAATTCATCCTTAGTCTGAATTTGAATAATGGGAATATGACTTAGGGTGTTTTGGAGGTCCCCAAGCAACTCCTTGTGATTAGGGATAAAATCCACAAGGTTTTTCCAATGCAATTTACCTTTTGTGTTCTGGATGTAGTCACTAACATGTTGTCCCAAAGCTGCAGTAGGATTTCTTTGATCTATTCCCATTGTTTAATTATTTGTGAGAGTGCTAAAATCAACCTAGTTATCTTTCCAAAAGTTGATGCTTTCTCCCAATGATAAGAGTCCATTTGCAACCTAAAGCAAGTTATTTTATGATCTTAACCAAATTATTCCAGAATAATGATCCCAAGGGGTGGTTGACATTGTGTAAATAATCCATTACATTACCTTGGTTAAGATACTTGGCTTTAATGAGATTAGCCCATGGGTGTTCCTCTTTAACAAGTCTCCAACCCATTTTAGAAACAAGTGCAACATTCATAGTTCATATTTTTTTAATGCCAATACCTCCTACCATCTTGCTCTTATAGGCCTTATCCCATGCAACCAAGTGCATCCTATTCTTCTCTTTTGTCCTTGTCCAAAGAAATGTTTTTTGAATTCTTTCTATTTTATCAACAATAGCTGTTGGAATAAAGAAGAGGGACATGACATATATTGATAGATTTTGAAGTGTGATTTTGATAAGTAGGCATTTGCCTACACAAGAAAGGATTTATCCATTCCAACCAACTTGATATCTTCATCTTCCTCAAGTTTTTCATTTTTATCCTTGTTATCCCCTATTATGTGACACTTGTTTTATCATATAATTTTCCATGTTCACTATTTCAGTCTTAGTGTTGTATTTTACACAACTCTTATGCTTCCTTTATTTGTGGTCTGGAAATACAACTCCTCCCTTTGAGTTAGTAATTCCATGGACATAAAAATGTTTTTATTTTTTGAAGTGATATAGCTACCATGGGGTTACTATCTTCAAAATTAAATGTTTGAATAAAGTTTGGTTGGACTTGCCTCTAATGAGATGTTTCTCTCCTCCTTTCTTGATAAAAATACCAAACTTTGGCAATGATGTCACTTTTTTTAGAAAGAGGTTCACCCACCATTTTCATTCTATCTATTTTTCTTTCCAAGCCTCAATACATTCTTGAATGTGTAATTCCATAAATTTTTCTATGTAATATTGTGGTCAGTCCTTTGTTAAATTAGTATCTAATGCAAATTGTGATGACATCATACCCATTACTTTGATCCATTTAATATTATTTGATCTATGTACAACCTATTAAACATACACTTATATTGAGAGGGGGTGAATTAGTATAAATAAAATTTTAATAATTCAAAACTTTATTAGTCAGAACAACAACAATCTCACAAGATCTAAAAATAATGCAACATAAGAGGAAAACAATATTTACATGGAAAACCTTTCAAGGAAAAACTACGGTAAAATATTTGCATATATTATATATATAATTGTTTTACAATTCATGTAGGCACTAACCTACTCAATACACCGATCCCCAATGCCAAGCACCAACTCAACAAGGGACACCAATATATTCATTTTGTGAGGAACCAACCTCAAAAACTATGACGATACCAACTTCGTAGTGTTTCTGTTTCAACAAATTATGGATAATTTTATTTCCTCTTCAAAAATCTACTTGTATTCTTAAGATATAACTCTTATTTCACACTTATAAAATTCCACTCTTATTCTAAATGATATTTCCCAAAATCATCCCTTCCTCCATCCAACAAGTTTTCCCTTTATAACCAAAAAAATCCCTTTCAAATGGTCATAACTCTTCACCTAATAGGTCTGGCCTTCTTCAAGGGAGGTAAACCACACAAAAAAATCATTTAATCTTAATGGAGGTCAGTTGGACCATTAAATAAATGTTGTCCCTTCATGAATAAATGTTGCACATTTTTGTATGTACAATTATTACCTTCAGTGCTATTAAATATGTTCATTGTAACACAACAATATAATCATTATTATTTTTCTTTTGATAGCTTTGCATTCTCCATTGACGTCATTAACCATAATCTAAAGTTCCTTTTATATATTTGAATATTCTCTTAACTACTTGCATATGTGTTTCTTTTGGGGCTATTTGGAAATGTGAAACTAAACTAACTGCTTGCATGATATTTGACCTAGAGTCTATTATGCACAATAAGCTTCCAATAATTGACCTATATAGAGTCCGATTTGCTTCGGGATACTCGCAATCCTTATTCAGCTTACATCATGTAGCCATAGGTGTACTAACTCATTTGCAATATTCCATTTCAAACTTATTTAACATCTCCTTTACATACTTAGTTTGAGAGATATATATTCCCTTTTCATATTAATAAATTTGTAAACAAAGTAAAAATGACAATTCTCCTAGTTTTGACATCTTAAACTCATTTTTCATATCTTTAGCAAACTCTTGGTACATTTTTCTATCACCTCCTCTAAAAATAATATCATCTACATACACAACAATCAATTTATTATTACGTTTTGTCTTAATGTAGTGATTATTATCTACTACTCCTCTTTTGAAACCTTGTTGAATAATATATGTGTCAAGTCTTGAGTACCATGCTCGGAGAGCTTGTTTTAGCCCATATAGTGCCTTCTTCAACTTGCACAGAAAATCCTTGTTTTCTGACAATAAAAAAACTTCCAACTACTCAATGTAAACTTCTTCCTCTAATTTTACATTTAGAAATGAAGATTTGACATCTATTTGAAAAACCTTATAATTCTTAAAACAAACAAATGCCAAAAAAATTCTAATGGATTGTCAAGAAAGAGAAGTAAACGTTTCTTAAAAATTAAATACCTTCTATGTGAGCATACCCTTTTCATATTAACCTTGCCTTATTTATGTTTACTTCCCCATCTTCATTCATCTTATTTATAAAGACCCATTTGGTACTATTCTCATATTTTTCCCTTTGGTCTTAAAACAAGTTGCCGAGTTTAATTCTTTTCTATTTGATTCAATTTTTACTCCATGGTGTTGAACCAATGTTCATCTTTATTATCCTATAAAACATTATTAGGCTATATTTTTTTATAGAAAAGAGAAATTGACACACTCAAATGTACTTACTATCATTAATCAAGTTTACACCCCAACATATTTATCACCGAGAATAAAATTTTAGCATGATTCTTTAGAACAAATATCAATGGTGCCTTAGTATATTTCTGTTCCTCTTCTTCAATTTATTCTTTGACTTCATTTTGGTATCACTCTTCTGAGTGTTCACTGATTTGTGTGGTCACCATATGTCTTTTTAACTCATCCACTCTGACATCAACACTTTCCGCAATCTTTTGAAATAATTTATTAAAAAATATGTAAACTTTACTCCTTAAGGAGCATATAAGAAAAGTACACTCATCAAATCTAGAGTCAAACTTTCCCAAATCTTCATCATTTCTTTTAATATAACATTTAATTATGAACACCCTAAATTATCTAATGGTAGTTGATCTACCCTTCTATAGTTCATAAGGTTTTTTGGAATTGTTTACTATGATTTATCCTCTATTAAGGATGTAAACTACCATCTTAAATTATTCTCCCTAATACCTATCTAAAAATTTGGACTCACTCAAATTAGAACTTGCCATCTCCTAAACTATTTGATTCTTTCTTTCAGTAACTACGTGTTGTTGTGGAGTTTGTGTAGTTGTGATTTGTCTTCTTATTCCATGTTCCTCAAAAAATTATCTTAGTTGGTCTGAAATAAATTATCCTCCTCTATCTGATCTCAAGCACTTAATTTTCAACCCAGTTTCATTTTCTACTAATTGATTGAAAATGTTAAAGTTATCAAATGCCTTATATTTATCCTTTATAAGAGTGACCCATATCATTATTAAATAAACATCAGTTAAAAAAATAAATTAACTCTCACCTTTCAAAATTTGAGTTCTTATGGGCCCACACAAGTCTGTGAGAATCAATTTTAAAGGATTTGTTTTTTAATATTCCTTTGATTTGAATATTCCTCTAGTTTTTTTTTCCATGCTGAAATTGTTTACAAATGGTTTTTAAAGGCTTATTTATATTTGGCATGTCTCTCACACACTACTTATTTCTGATTTTCACCAAATTTTCAAAATTCATATGGTCCATTCTTATGTGCCATAACCAACTCTAATATTTGATTGTTTCATATATCATCTTTATTTCTTAGCTTCACTCTACACATACAAGTTATTCGTGGTTTTGTTAGCATCTATAACTAATATTCCAAAATTAGCTTTCGTTACTTCATAACCTTGAGGATTGAATGTGAGGATGTGTCCTTAACCACACATTTGATTAACACTTAGGAGGTTATACTTCAGCCCTTCAACTCACAACACATTCTCAATTTTTTTTCTTTCCATCATTGAGACTGAGATAACCTTTTCCTGATATCCTTGTTGTAGTGTTGTTTCTAAATTTTATCGTTCTTCCACTTACTTTCTTTAAGGAATGGAAAGTTATATTATCTCATCTCATATGGCTTGCGAATCCAATATCAATGTACCAATGTTACTCTTCATTTTTCACATGAAAATAATTTTGAACAAGCGTATATTTATCTTTCTCTTCCTTTTGTTTCTTCTTCAAATATTTTGTATATTTTTTCTACTTGGCTAGGGTATCCACTTTTCTAGTTTACTTTGGAATATCTACATAAACACTTCTACAATATCGTGCTATATGACAAAATTTTTTCCAATTATAACACACAATATCATATTCATTGTAATCCAACAGTTCAACAAATGAGTTACGAAATCTACTTGAATAACCATAAGCACCGTTATTCCAACCATTATTCCTTACATGAACCTTACAATCTATTGCCTTATGAAAAAAATTATTACACGAGAAATAATAGCCATACAAGGAGCTTTGGTACCTAATCATGTAATTCTACCTTAGATAGAATGATCTTCGTAAGTTTCTTCTGAGAACCTTATTCCACTTGTTCTCATTTTTATTATCTTTTTGAGGAACGTTGTTCTTATGAGGAGTCTTATCTTCTTTCTTCGGAGGTTCAAAAATTTTTGAATTCAAATTTTTCTTAGTAACTTCTTAATTTTCTTCATATCCAAGATTTGTCTTGATGCATAATGGCCTTAAATATTAATAATTTTATCCAATAACTTGGTGCTATTTTCAAATTTGAAGATATTTTTAGCTTATCACTAGACTTCTCCAATTCCTTTCTTAAATCAACAATTTCATATTCAATCTTACCACAATTTTCCTATTTTGATTTTAGTTGATCTCTTAATATATCCTCAATTTTTTAGCCTCTTCTAATTACTTTTTCATACTAATAATAATATTTTTAGACTCTTCGGATATTTGAGATATGTTCAATTGTGAATTTATACCTTCTTCTTCATATTTTTGAAGCTGTAATTTTTTCTTCAAGTTCCTTTTCTTAAGCCTCTTTATTTCACCCAAGGCACATACAACTTCTTTTAGATTCAATTCTCCTTCATCCTCAAAATTGCATTACTCTTCTAAAAACATTTGGTATTCATCATTATTTGTTTGTATTTCCATGAAAAAAATTCTCCTCTATCACTCTCTTCTTTTGAGCTACTCTCCTTCTTGGTGTAGAGGCTTTTGTTATGCCTATCAAAGAATTTCTTCTTTTCATATTTTCCTAGCTTATACCTGTATGGATGTTTTCTCTTACCTAACTTATAATTTTCTTCATCATCACTAGTAAAATATTTTTCATGAGGAAACTTAGAAAATAAATTTCCTATCTCACTACAATTGTAACATTTGAAAGGAAGATTAGATTTATACTTTCCAGATCCCTTTTTAATATTTCTCACAAAATTATATTCTTATGTTGGACCCTAGTCATTTTCATTGGTGTTGTTGTTGATGTTAAGTGTCTTTAATGGAAAAAATGTGTGAATGAAGCAGTTGAAGGTTGATTGGTAGTTCCACCTCATAGATAGGTTCCAAGTGGTATGCATAGTTTAGTAGGTACAATGTATGATGAGCACTTTCCAAGGTGTTCAAACATGGTCAAACATGATGATAATGATTGAAAGGTGTTTTTTAAGTGATACAAATAGTATTGGTGTCCAGGTAGCTCAATGGAGTCAGTCATAGTGTGCATGGTCAATCAAAAGGTGGATATGGTGAAGCTCGGTCAGAATCATGTCAAACATGATCAATCAGGGACAATTATATGTGAAACAGGTGTTAACAAGTTTCTGAAAATTCTCTAAGGTGTATGAGGTGTTTTAGAGGTGTACAGTGGGCTTTGGTTAGTGTATTATGCATTGAGGATGATTTAGGATGGAGTTATGGGGTGATTCAAGGGTCATTGCAAGCATGGATAGGTGAGATAGAGAGTTCACTGGAGGTATTGAAAAGGATGGTACTACTTTAATCAATTTATTTTGATGCCTAAAAATCATTTACATCTTCTAAAGTGCTCATAAAGTATGTATGGAGAAATAAAAATTTTTGGTACTTAGAAAAATTTACAAAAAATTGAGCATTTTGTTGAGTTTTAGTGTAGTGTGGAAATATTGGGTGCAGATGGAACATGGTCTCTAGGAACATTTGTTCCTTGCATGGATGTAGAGGCCGTAGGAAAAATAATCCTTTGTAATGTGGTTTCAAGGTGCAAATCGGGCCCAAAGGACTCCAAAGGAACATGTGCCAAGTGAATAAGAGTTCCCCACAAGCCCCTCCATGCCAAAATACAATGGGGCTAATGTATTGCAGGTTGGGAAAGACTTTTTGGAACTAAGTACTTTGAGAAACATTTTTCCTCGTGAGTCAAATTTCCCGTATGAGATAAAGGAGTCAACAAAGAAATAGGAGTGGTGTATTGTGGGTAAGAGGAGAGTTTTTGGGAACATGACCTAGATGGAACTGTTCCCCGAAGGAAGGAATTCTCCACACAAGGATTCGAACTGAAAAACAAATAAATGTATGATGAAGAGGATTTAGTGTGTTGTGGGTGAGGAGATGGTTACAGACTTAAGTGGCCTAGGAGGAATAAGTTCCTGGTCAACCCTAGCTCCTTGTAAACCATTTTGACCTTAAATACAAAGGGAGAGAGTTGAGTGCGGATAAAATGAGTTACGGAGGAAAAAATAAAATATAGTCCATGTACCTAAGTGCCTAGTGTTCTCCAAAGATCCAACATACACAATTCACAAAGGGACAATGTAATACGAGAGAAGAGAGGTGCATATGAACTAGTCCATGGAGGCCCAAGTTCCTAGTGTTCCCCAATGATTTTCTTTATCCACTTTTTAAAGGGAGCTAAAAAATGATATAATGAATTTTTATAAGGTTTAAATTGAAATTATTAAAACCTCTTCCCCATGAGCTCATAAAACCCGCATGGAGATATCTTACAATCCAGAAGTCATATTTTTTTGTGCTTATAATTTTTAAAAATCACATCTCATCCTCTATAGTATGAAATAAATAAAACCAATGTTTTAAAGCACAAAGAGGTGTTAAAATGGAAACTTGCAAAGTGACCCAATACATGCTCAAATTACACTAAATCAAAAAAAAATGGAGCTTGTTTGTTTAAACAAGATTTCATGATTATCTTTGTTCTTGATCAATAGAGGAAGGAGAGTGCAAAATGGAGGAGATATAAGGAGAGATACAATATTGATAGATCAAACAAAGAGATTTTAATTGGAGAAGCATACCAGAAACTTAGAATCATATTATATGAATGTATGTACTGAGACAGAGGCAAGGAGAGAAATTTTCCAAGGGAAATTATTGATATGTAATGAAAATTTATTGTTAAAAGAGAGCATATTAATGTGCCGAAGGAGAAATAGGTATCAATTGAAGATCAAGTGATGATGATGGGGAGAATTGCATGTTGAATTTTTTTGTAGTGATAGAGAGGAGAAAAAGATATCAAATGAACATATAGTGTTGAAAAAGAAGATCAATGACAAAGACATTAATCAGAAAACTAGTTCAATTAATGTTTGAGGGGAGAGACTTGAAAAAGATAGGTAAGAAGAATAACGAATATCTAAATTTGAAAATTTAGTCATGAGTTCAAGTGAAGAGTGATCATAATCTATTGTTTATACAACACATAAACTATATGATCAAATTCATTGTAATATTTCTTTGAGTAGTTATTCAGATCACAGGGGGTTGTAGCCTACTTGTATGTATTGGCTTACAAAAGAGTAGTAGTGGCTAATTAAATTCCAGGGGGTTGAATCCTCCTTGTAAGTTGTGGCTTACTAAAGGTCAGTGGGTGTTGTACTAAATTTGGGATTTGTGGCTTCTAGACATGTTGTAGCTTTTTCAAAGAATTGGTGGTGGCCTAGTTAAATTATTAGAGTTGTAGCTCCAGATTGAGTTGTAGCTCAATCATGAAATCATTGTAACTCTGAAGGAAAGTTTTCCAAGTTAGTGCATTGGTTTTAGTGGGTTTTTTCCCCGAAAGGGTTTCCCACATTATATCTAGTCTCCTCTTGTGTATGTGTATTTATTTCTCTTCATATATCTCATGATTAATAATGCATGCTTATGACAATCAATTAAGTTTAACAATAACATATTAAAGAAGTGGAAATTGATTGTAATTTTTTATCAACACTGATTCACCCCCCCTCTCAGTGCCTAAAATTCCTAACAATTGGTATCAGAGTGAGGTTCTCATGTGTTAAGCCTAATAACTTGGAGGTGATCCTGAAGACATAAGCATGGGTACTCTATAAGAATCAATCTTGAAGAGAAAATATGAGATTTCTCAAAATTTGATAGAAGGTCTGAAGAATGAGATCAAGCACATGGAAGCTCACCATGGTTAGGAACTCAATGAGATGGTTTCATTTGTTGAAAATGTTCAAGAATCTGAATGAAAAAAAGAATGACTTCCTTAACTTGAAGAGGAATTAAAGACCCTAAAGATTGAATTGGAACAAGTTACTAATCAACTTAATGGTTTACAAAGCAAAAAAACACATTCTGGTGTAATAGATCATGAGTTATGTCAAGCATCCATCCAATCCAAGAGTGAAGAATGTGAGAAATTAAGTGTAGGTCTAAATACTCTTAAAGAGGAAATGGAACAAGTAAGAAAAAAGAAATTGAATGTTGAATCAAGCCATGTATTTTATCAAGGATGTTAAAATACCAAGGAGGATGACAAGGATTTTCCCAACATGGAAACAAACAAGAAGAAGACTAAGGAGACAAACACATGAAGACTTAAGTTAGTTAGGAAGCCAAATGCATCTAGGTATGAAAAAAAATTTAATGAATTTTTTTTCTTGTTATGGTTTTAGTCACAAGGATAGAGAATGAAAATGGATTAAGGTAGACACAACTTATCCATGGAGGGATTGCAAACCTAAGTCTGAGAAGAATAGAATATCTTTCAATTGTCAAGAAAGAGGACATATTTCTCAGATATTAGAGAATAGAACCTTCCCAACATTTTGGGTTGAAATCTAAGGTAAGAATGAGATAGTTTTTTATAACTATAACAAGATTGGACATATTTCTAGATATTTTTATAGTCATGAAAGTGCTAAGTATGGTTGGAATCAAATTCAATATCAATATGGAAGCAATAATCAAGTTATATGTTTTACTTGTCATGAATTTGGAGATTATTCAAAGTACTATTATTATACCTTTTGAGGAAAATATAGGAAAGCTTCTAACATGAAGTCTATTCCTAAAAATTAGACAAAGTTAGCCAAGCCTCAAAAAACTCTTGAAAATAAGGAGACAAAATGGATATACAAGATTAAGGAAAAAAACTCATAAATCAAAGAAGAAAATAAGAACAAGGAAGTATCATGGGAAGATGATGTAGAAATTCAAAAATATTTGACAAATAAGACAACAATGAGTGTTGATAAAGGAAATAAAAAGGAAGACAAGTTGAGTGCAAATAATGAAGAACTTATTCCTAAAGTTGTATTAGAGCAGGTGCATGAGATGCAACATGTGTTTCTTTCAGGCATTCATTCATAAAATGAGAACTCAAGTGATGTGGTTGTCACACCAAGAGATGCAACCAAGGATACTGATAAGAGAAAAAGGATAAGGAAAGATAAAACTAAGTCATCATGTTTCTTTGATGAATTTATTTTATTTTGAAGCAAGATGACAAGATATTTTTCCTTCTATAGGATTTTAGAAGGTATACACAATCTACCGGAAACATAGTCTGCTCTTCATCTATCTACTAATCAAGAGTTCCTCTATGATGAAAACAATAAGGTCAAGGATAGTGGCACCAGTAGTTTTTTATATCTACCTCTATCAAGATGACAAGGTATGTTAGTTTCAAGAAATACTTGTCTTTCTCCATATTGAAAATATAACATATGTTTAAGCCCTTGAGTATCATTTTGAGAAATCATAGAAATAAAATGTTTTCAATAGATTATAGGGTATGAATTTATTTCCTTAACATTTTCAATGTTGTAGTCAGGAAAGAAGTGTTTCCAAGAGAGTATCTTGAGTCAATGTACAAGGTTATTGTCTTGTGAAATCTAAATAAGATTTTTTTTGGGTTTTAATGATTGAGTTATTTGAATAACTCTTATGAAGTTGAAAAAGCATTAATAGGGTAATTATGGTTGACAAAATTCCATATTAGGTCTGATAAAAGAAACAAATTGAGTTTGTGGTTATAAGAAAGTAGACATGTATGAGCTTGTGTTCCTCATGTTGCTAAGTTTTTTATCCTCATGTTATGAGTCTTGAAAAGAACATCTTATTATTTTCTAAAGTTTTCATGGATTGCCAAAATGAAAAAGTGACTCAATGTTCTTTAAAGGAAATGTGCAATATGAGATGTTTTTGAGTGAGTTATAAAATTTAGTGCACAACAATATTTACAAATGATGTCAAATGTCATAGTTAATAATAAGATGCAAAAAGGTGAATTTATTGTCTCATCATGAAAGGGTTCAATTTTTTGAACGTTCTACATGTCAAGGAAAATTATTAATAAATATTAGTGTGATGTTTAATGAACAAAAAAGAGTGTTGATCAAATGAATGTTCATTGAAAATTGGGAATGACAAAGGTATGTTGGTTTTTCTTCTCAATGTGCACATGTGAGATAAGAGAATGTTCATGACAATTTGTTTAAAATCTTGGTGCATGAATCTTAGTTCTCAAGAATATCTAGGAAAGCATAGTAAGAATGAGAATCTTTCATATGATATTGTAAAATCTTGAGGACAATTTGAGCCAGTGATTCGAAGTGAAGACTAAGGTTATAGGGTGTGTGCATGAAAAATGATGAGAAAATGATTGTAGAAGTCTAGAGATTACAAAAAAAGTATAAAGGTTTGTGAAAATCATGTCCAATGAAAAGACTAAAGTGGGTTAGATTCAGGAAGGAATAGGAATTATTCTGTTTCTCAGTAGAAATAATTAAAATGGTGTATCTCCTGATGAAGAATATTAATGAATAAAGGTGCATAAGCTCCTAAGACATGTGGATTATGTCAAGATTTTGAAAGGGTTAAATCTAATGAATAATCAGGTATTACTTTTTATAGCTAAGTTTCAAGTAAATAGATTAATTTATGATTTTATACTTATATTCAAAGGACTCATGAAAGATATAGAGGTTTTTCAAAGGAGTTCCAAGATAATTTTCCATCTATATAAAGGTCAACAATGATACTCTCAGGCATTTTGAACATGATACAAGTTGTAGGATGTAAAAAGAAGTAACACACAGTTCTAAAAGGTCTATTGGAACAAGAAAATTGATAAGTGTAAGACAAAGTGATTGATGAGATCAAAAATATCAAAGACATTTATACTTAGAGGTTTAAAAAGAAGATTGTAGCAACAAAAGACATTCATGCATTCAGTGAAGACTCTGTGAATAGTTTTTTATATTAATCTTAGGGGAAGCATCTTCATGCAATACCAGCTCATATAAAGTACAATGAATTCTTCATGTGAGAGAGAGAGAGAGAGAGTCTTCTTGTGTTGATATTATATTGGAACACAAAGTGTTGAAATTTTTAATACTATCTTGGAATAGAAAAGAGATAGATGAAAATATTGAAGATAATTATGGAGTGTATCATCTTAGTGGGATATTTGAAACAAGAAGAAAAAATATAGTCCCAGGGGGAGCTTGTGGACAAGGAGAGATAGTTTTTAGTTCAAGAAAAAATCATATCATGTGATAGAGAGAATTTTATCAATAAAAAGCACAAAATCATTCAAGGGGGAGATACTACAAGTAAGATAATGTTTGCATATTGCTCATTTTGTTAAATATGCAACCCTTTGTCATGGATGTCAAAGGGGGAGAGAGTGTCAGAAACTTGGTTTGAAAATGTTTTTTCCATCAAGTTTCTGAGTATGTTTCCATCAATGAAAAAGGGGGAGTTTTTTGGACCCTGTTCATTGTCATTGGTGTTATCATTGATGGTCAAGTGACATTGATGGAAAAAAGGTGTGAATGGAGTAGTTAAAGGTTGATTTGTATTGCCAATCCACAGAGTGGTTCCAAGTGGTATGTATGGTTCAACAAGTATAATGTATGATGAGCCCTTCCCAAGGTTGTCAAACATGGTCAAACATGATGAAAGTGATTTAAAGGTGTCTTCTAAGTCCTACAAAGATTATTGGTCTCTAGGTAGTTCAACAGAGTTAGTCATAGTGTGCATGGTCAAGAAAAAGGTAGATATGGTGAAGCTTAGTAAGAATCATGTCAAACAAGATCCATTAGGATCAATTATATGTGAAACAAGTGTTAACAAGTTTTCAACAAGTCTCTAAGGTGTATGAGGTGTATAGTGGGCTCTAGTTAATGCATTATGCATTCAGGATGTATAAGGATGGATTCAGGATGATTCAAGGTCATTACAAGCATGGATAGGTGAGATAGGAGTTCACTAGGAAGGTATTTGAAAAGGTTGGTACACTTGGAAATTAATTTTGAGGCCTAAAAGTCATTTACATGTGTCCTAAGTGCTCATAAAGATCTTATGGAGAAAGAAAAATATTTTGGTACTTGGATTTTTTTGAGAAAATTAAGTATTTTTTCAGTTTTAGTGTATTGTGGGTATATTGGGTGCGGATGGAACATGTTCTCCAGGAACATGTGTTCCCCACATGGATGTAGAGACTGCATGACAAATAATCCTTTGTAATGTGGGTTTGGGGTGCAAATCAGGCCCAAATGCCTCTAAAGAAACATGTTCCAAGTGAATAAGAGTTCCCCGTAAGACCCTCCATGCTGAAATACAAAGGGGCTAGTGTATTGCAGGTCGGACAAGTTCTCTGCATGTCTAGTCTTTGAAACAATTGTTCCCCATAAAGTTGAATATTGGGTATGAAGAAAGAGATAATGTTTGTAGACAAAGTGGGTATTTCAGGCCCCATAAAGACCCAAGAGGTACATTTTCCCCATAGGAAAGTTCCCACAAAGGATTTGAGCCCGAAACACAAAGGATGTATTGAAGAGGAAGAGGAGTAGTGTGTTGTGAGTACATTGAGAGGTTGAGGAACTAAATGGCCCATGAGGAACAAGTTCTTGATCAACCCTAGCTCCACAAAAACCATTTTAACCTAAAATACAAAGGGAGAGAGTTGAGTGTTGATAAAATGAGATGCGGAGGAAAAAATAATAGATAACCCATGTACTTGAGTGCTTATTGTTCTCTGAAGATTTGACATACCCAATTTACAAAGGGAAAATGTAATGTGGGATAAGAGAGGTGTAGATGAACTAGTCCATGGAGGCCCAAGTTCCTAATGTTCCCCAATGATCCACGTTATCCAATTTGCAAAGGGAGATAAAATAAATGACATAATGAAGGTTTATAAGGTTTAAAGTGCAATAATTAAAACTTGTTCCCCACAAGCTCATCAAATCCGCATGGAGATATCTTGCAATCTAGAAGTCAATTTTTTTTTGTGATTGGAATTTTTGGAAAGGGAATCTCATCCTATACATAATTAATGTAAAAAAAAAATGTTTTAAATTAGAAATATGTGTTAAAATTTAAACTTACAAAATGACCCAAATGCATAGAAATACACTAAATCAAAAAGACAAAAATCTTGAGGTTGTCTATTTAAACAAGATTTCGTGATTATCATTGTTGTTGATCAATAGAGGAAGGAGAGTGCAATTTGGAGGATATATGAGGAGAGAGAGATAATATTGATTTATCAAATGAAGAGATACTAATTAGATAATCATACGAGAAAATCATAATCAGATTAGATGAATGTATGGACTGAGACAGAGGCAAGGAGAGAAATGTGTTGAGGGAAATATTGATATGCAATGAAAAATTATTACTAAAAAAGAGAAGAGTAATGTGCTAAAGGAGAAAAATGTATCAATTGAAGATCCAATAATGATGATGGTAAGAATTACATGCTGAAGAATTTGCATCAATGATACAAAGGAGAAAGAGCTATCAAATGAACATCTAGTGCTAAAACAGAAGATCAATGACAAAGCCATCAATCAGAAAACTATTTCAATCCATGTTTCAGGGGAGAGATCATAAAAAGAGAGGTAAGAATAATATTGAATATCTGAGCATGAAGAATGAATGATTACAGAGCAAGAGTAAGATTGATCATAATCTGTTGTGTATGCAACATAGAAACTATATGATCAAATTAATTGTAATATTTGTCTAAGTAGTTACTTAGATCACAAGGGGTTACAGGCTCTTATAAGTAGTGGCTTACAAAAGATCAATAGTGGTTGATTAAATTCTAGGGGGTTGAATCCCCCTTATACGTTGTAGCTTACTAAAGTTTAGTGGGTGATGTACTAAATTTGGGAGTGATGGCTTACAGACATGTTGTAGCTTGTCAAAGACTGGGTGGTGGTCTGGTAAAATTATTAGAGTTGTAGCTCCAGATTGAGTTGTAGCTCAATCAGAAATCATTATAAATCTAAAGATAACAGTTGTCCAAGTTAGTGCATTGGTTTCTGTGGGTTTTTTTCTCGAAAGGGTTTCCCACATTATATCTAGTCTTTTTTTGTTATATGTGTCCATTTATTTATCTTCATATCTCTCTTGTTTTAGTGATGCATGCCTATGACAATCAATCAATGTTGAATTGTAATAGATTAAATAAGTGGAAATTGATTGTAATTTTTTATCATAATTGATCTAGCCCCCTCTAAGTGCCTAAATTCCCTAACATATTATTCTTATTTTGATTCATCACTTGACTCAAGTTTTTAATTTTTGACCCTTTTTTAAATCTTTGAAGTAAACTTTTCACTTTGAAAACTTTTCTATTTTCATCCTCATTTCATATGATGTGAAGATTCCATGTGACTCATCCATCTTTAGCGTGTTTAGATATTTTATTTCCTTAATTTTGGAAATTTTAGGATCAAATATTAGGGGGAGAAACCTTAGCACCTTTTGTACTATTATTGGTTCTTCTATCTTTTCACTGATCCATCTTATGGTATTCAAAATTTCATCCACAAAAAGAAGATAGGTTGTAACATTCTCTTCTTATTTCAATTTAGACTCTCAAACTACCTCTTTTGGATCCTGGCATAATTTACTTTAATGTCTCCCTCATAGATATTTTTTTATGCTTTTTCCATATTTCCTTTTCCATGTCACAATTCATAACGTTGACAGAATAAGATTTATACAAGCAACATAATATTGCGTTAAAGGATTTGGCATTTTTTTCACTAGCCATATTTTTGTATTGATTCATCGGTGGATTATGAGGAGTTATATCATGTTACTATTGATTTCCAAATAACTAACCCTAGATCCATTAGATAGTTTTTCATCTGTATGCTCTACAAAGCATAATTTTTTCTGTCAAATAATGGAGCCTTGTTTGTAAAGGAACACTCTAATACTTGATTACTAGCAATGTATGCTTTCGAGATCTACCTTCCATCGATTAGACTAATCTTATAGGAACTGGCTCTGATACTAATTATTAAAAAAATGCTTATACTAAGAGGGGGTGAACTAGTATAAGATAAAATTTTAATAATTCAAAATATTAATAGTCAAAAAATCAACAATCTCACAATATCTAAAAAATTATACAACACAAGAGGAACAAAATGTTTACGTGGAACCCCTTTAGCAAAAAACCACAAAAAATTATTTTTTGATATATATAAAATTCTTTTACAATTAGTGTAGGAACTAGCCTACTGGAGACACTGATCCCCAATGCTAAGCACCAACTAAGCATTTTAGAAACCAATATTTTTTTTACAAGCACTAACTGAGCAAGAGAGGCCAATCTCTTCATTTTATGAGGCACCAACTTCCAAAATTATGATGATACCACCTTTGTAGTGTTGTTTCAACAAATGGTGGAGACTTTTATTTCTTCTTCAAAAATATGCATTTCTTATGAAGATATAAATCTTATTTGAAATGATATTCACTCAAACTCTACCTTTCCTTCATCCAACAACTCTTCCTTTTATATCCCCAAAATTTCCTTTTGAATGATCATGAATCTTCACCCAATATGGTAGGTCTTATTCAAGGGATGTCAACCACATAAAAAAACAATTAATCTTAATGGAGGTTAGCTAGTCCATTAAATAAATGTTACATCTTCATGAATTCCCTACACATGTTGGTATACAATTATTATATTCATTGTTATTACATTTGATCAATGTATCACATCAATCAAATCATTGTTATTTTTATTTTTATCACTGTGCATTCTCTGTTGACATCAATGAATCCTTTGAAATCAGTGAAAATATTCCAACGCAACCCAACATGAGGATTCTATTCCTTTTAGGGCATAGTCTAGTGCTCCGATCCTCGTTTCTTTTTTAGGCACGTGTTTTTTAAATTCGACAAAAATGCATTTAGGTTAGAAGTCCCAAATAATTGTGGAGTTCATTTTTATTATACTTGCAACATCCTCATTGGTCTTACTTCATGTTCTTTGTACATCCAATGGTTCATGAATTCATCTTAATCTGCATCAACCAAAGATGTGATTTCCCATTGAATATTACTTTCTCAATTTGGGTCAATATAATTATAATCATACCTCACAAACTTATATATCTATGATATTTTAGATTTATTCAAAGACAAAATGTTATGTTTTGATTCGTCATTTGTGAATAGATTCATGGTGTGTGTTTCAAAAAATGTTTCTCTATATGCAAACTCCTCTATTTTTACCTCTATCTTATATTGTAGAGTTGTAGCATTTTATTGATGTCCTAGCTTAAACCAACTTTCAACATCATGCACACATGATGAAATTAGATGATCCAAAGGAAATTACATGTCCCAAAAGTTCCTTGAATCCATAAGAAACCATTTCTTACAGAAGAGCTCAAAGTTATCTTTCTAGTGCAATTTGAATGGATCAAAATAAAAAATGTACGTGGGAGATACTATCCATGTGAGAACAATTTTCAACCAAAAAAATGAGGGTCACATGTGTCGAAGTGCAAGGGCACATTATGAGATCACCAAATGGCTTGAAGAAATGTTGTGACATGCAAAATGGAAGGGAAAAATCATTTTTTCTTCACCTCAGGTCCTCAATGGTTGAAAAAATAATTGTTTTAACTTTTATTTTGGAGGGGGACCCCACCAATGTAGTATAATCATTAGGTTAGATATTAAAAAATCAACTATTTAGAGGCCAGGCTATATGAAAAGTTATGAATTGATTTGAGTGAGCTTGTGAACAAGATGGGCGGATTGAGTTGGGGTTGAGCTCAATATTTAATTAGATGGAGCTCACATAATTTCCAATTCCCTATGAAAATATGGAGTGGTCAAACCTCAAACTAGTGTCAAGTTTCAACATTACAACTAAGCACTAACAAATGCTTAAGCACATTTCCCAACCACTCTACATTCGATGTCAATAACTAAGTTAAAGATATCATTGTTCAAGCCACCAAACCAAGCACCAATTCAAAGTCCACTTGAAACATTTACAAAGTGCATGGAGAGGCCAACAAAAGTGCTAAAGTGGACCTTAGACTATATGTCATAATGGAAATGAAGCATTAAAAAGGGTAAGTTATATCCAATCCCCATGAATGTGTGATTTTTACCACATAAAAATAATAAAGGTTGCGTGGAGTATGGTCAGTTAAGACCCATGTTAGTGTGGGGAATTATATGTCAGGGGATAAATAATGTATCTAATAATTCTGGGCCCTTACTTACTATATAAAGAGGTCACATAGTGCATTCAATCACACCAAGGAATTCAAAATTCATTTTATTTCAAGCCTACTTGCATTGAGCAAGAAAATTGGGGAATCTTATTATTATAAACTTATGATAATTTATAAAGTCTAGTAGTGATATTAGGATTATTATCAATTTGTAAAAGTATTAATTATATCGAATCCTCATTAATGCCATTTTTAGGCCATTAGGATCCCACTTATAATGATACTATCATCATTTTTAGCCAGAGAGCCAATTTATATGCAAGGAGATATTGAGTTTTTGAAATTGACTGAGAACCCATTTTAGGTGCATTATTGCTGTTTTGGTAGGAGATTTGATTTTTTTGAATGTCCAAGGTTACATAGAGATAAGAGAGTCCATCAGATCCAATTCATCAAGACAAGCTAGAGAGCCACTATTTTTTCAACACCATTTTTTAGATGTCGAAGAATCCATTATTCTGGTGACATCATTGCAAGGATGCTAGAAAGATATTGAAATTGCAAATAAACCATTAGAGCCTATATTACATCGATATAATCATTTAAGAGGTTGTAAGTTACCATTATAGAGACATTGTTCCTGCCATCCAAGAGAGACAAATCCACCATTATTGATGGTCAATCCGAGGGCCTATAACATAGATCCAAGAGTTACCGAAATAGACAAGATCAGAGCTAGAACTCTAGTAACTAGTGTTAGAGCTAGGTTGATCGACATCGCTAATCGAGAGTAGAAAACTAATGTAAGAATATTATTTTTTACTTCTTTTATATATCATTTTTTCTTTGAATAGACCCCAATACATGGTTCATTTTGGAATGAACTCCATTATCAATTGTGGTGTTGTATTTTTTTAGTATGTTTTCATTCACTTTTTATTTTACAAAATAATTAGGTCATTTTAAATGTAAAACGATAAATTAAATTTTGTAAGGTATCTAGGGAAATAAGAACAATTTTTATAACCACTCATTTTCATATCATTTTATCTTTGTGAATGGTTTAGGGTTTTTTTTCAGACCTATTCATTGGAATTACAATAATGGAATCATTGAGGTGTGCTTCTATCTATTTAGTTACAATGTTGATTTTTCATGTTATCATCATACTCATACTTCCCTATGATCAATAATGAGGAATACATTTCATTAGTTTTCATATAAATATCTTCAAAATACCCTTTCACATTTAATTCTACTACTTATATGTTGACATCCTTTAACTGGTCAATTAGATATACTCTACCATAGTCTGTGAAGCTGAGAGTAACATGGATATATACTAGAGTGGGGGTTCCTACAGCTTCCCAAGTGGATCTTGGCATCATGTCAACTATTATTCCAAAGTAAATAATACATCATTTATTTCATAACCTCCCAAAATTATGTTCAATTGGGTGTTCACATCCCATGGTTTTTAGTCTTTATATACCATATTGGTTTATTTTCTTGCACTATTTCACCTGATATTATTTTTAATAAAGTTCTGAGCAAGAAAAATTTATTTTACAGATTATACCTATTGCATAGAACATTTAATATGTTCAGGATATCCTATAAAGTTGTAACCAATCCTTGTTTTTTTAATATTCTCATCATCTACTTATAAATATAGGCTTCAACTTCCCCCATATTTTACACATTGACATATTTTTCTAGATCTAGTGGATTAATACTTCATCTTCTTAAAGTAATGTCGATTGTTTTCATGGTTCCAAGTAGGTATCTTTGTAAACAAGACAAATTTGGGGCTTCATAGTGATCTCCACATCCTCCAAGCCTTATTCTTTCCTGTACATTATGGTAACAACTTGTAGACTACCAGATTCTTTAGGAACTGCATTGATAATCTTGATACCATGTAATTGTTTTTCATTTATGTACTTCTCTTGTGTGGGGAAGTATTTTGTATTATGTTGCACATGAACCCTATAATATGTATAAAATACTTCGCACTCAGGATTCAATGGAAAATTCCATGTAATGTGGTTTAGATCTCTACAAAGATAACAAATTACTCCTTATCTTTGTAGTTTAGGTCCCATCCTCTTTGTTGGAAACCACCATGGTATCCTCTTTGTTGTGTATCATAGGGTCTCTGTGGGGCATCCTAGCCTTGGTTTTAGCCATGATAAATGATAAATTTCATATGGTACTTGTGGTGTTGTTATGTTCCATTTGGTGATTGTTTTGGTGAAGGAGGTTCCCATATTATCCTATTTTATGGAAAAGGTGGAGCCCAAAATGGACTGCCTTGTGTAGATTACAATATCTATTGTGCGGTTTTATATGGTGAAGAAGGATCCCATTGCAAAATTTGTTTAGGGTAGGTAGTCATCTCTTCCTCTAGAATATCCTTCTATAATTTAGTGGCCAATTGAGTTTATACTCCAAACACATTCCTAGTGAATTCCTCCTTCACATCCATCAAAGCCATACATTCCTTAACATCATGGGTAGTAGTCTTACAAAAGGTACATACCACGTTCTGAGGTTGTATGACATAGTGTTGTAACATGTGGAAATTAGTAAGAGAGTGGATCCATAACCTATATATGTTGCAATAATATCCTCATCTTCCTGATTTTTCCTTAGTACAACCATTCTTATGGTTTCATTTGTTTTTACATTCAATGCACCATATGGTAAGCCTAGGTTTCTTTCCTTCTTGTAGTTCTTCCAATCTTCACATTATTACATCCATTTTTTCTTTGGTTCTATATTTATAGGTACCAATTTTACCATAATCCTCATTATTTTCTACTTGGATAGCCGCTTCAATGGCCTCAAATTTAGTTTGAAGTTTTTTTTTCATAATTACAAACTAATTTTTATAGTGCAATCCTTCGACAAACTAAACAATCGTGATTGATTTGTTAAAATTCAAAATTTCCTTGTTTATTACATTAGAAAATCTCATGTCATAATCCATGACTATTTCTCCTAGCTTTTTCTTTATCTCCTTCAATTTATGAATAGTCACCCCTACACATTTCTTATTTTTGAATTATTGGGTTAAAACATTGTACACATCCTGAAAAAATTGTGCACTCAATTGTCTTAAATATATAAAATCTAAGGCTCTTCATGTATGCCTAGATTTGGATCACCTGCAATATGTTTTAGTGGATATATAACATCTCTAAATCAATGTGTTGAAAAAATAATTTTTCACATGGGACGATTAGAGATCTCTCACAACCAGTGTGGGAATAAGTTGCTTTTCTTGAATGGGGAAATTATGCACACTATTATAAGAACTGGGAGTGGTATTTTGATTGGGGATCACACATGGGTAATTCCCTACACCTACAGAAAAATTATTGTAGATACTACAAGGGAGGAAATTACTTGAGAGAGAGGTTTAAAGATAATAGTGAGAGAGTTTTTCACAATAAATAAAACAATAGAGTCTATTTCTTAAAACTATAATATATCCATGAATTCAATGACAAGACACCATTAACATATAACATGAAACATTATAAAAATAACACAAATCCTATGTATATACATTCAATAATTACATGCTCATGGAGTGTAGTTGATATGGAAAGGAAACATAGATAAAGGAGTTAGAGGAATTTGATAACTTGTTCCTAGAAAGAATAAATAGTGAACAAGAATAACCATCCTTTGAAATGAGGAGGCTCTCCCAATTTATAGCTTTACAATGCAACTCTTCATCTACCCCCCACATGAATATTTAGGTCCTATCAATTATGAACTTGAGAGAATAATTTTAATTTGAGAGAATAATTTTACACAATAAAAATACTTTATCGTCACTTAAGTAAATAGGAAAAAATTTCATGATTACATATAATGAGGAGATAGAAATGGGGATAGAAGAGGAGAAATAATAAAGAGAGGAGAGAAATGATGATCGAAAGCATGGATGAAGGTACCTCTTCCCTTCATGAATATAAGCTCTGATGATGATGAATATGAATCATTTATGTATGATAACCCTCCAATATAATGCATAGGTGAAGAGATATGATGAAGATCCTTTGAAAAAATTTCCCCTTCGAGACCTTCGTAAAATGAAGTACCTCTGTAGCACATTTGCACTTATTTAAAAGAGAGGTGATGAACATTTGAACCCTGAAGATAATGAAGGATTATTTTCCTCACTTGAATAATCCTCTTATCCTTTGAAACACTTTGCATGCCTCCAAACTACCAAGTTCTTGACGCAACTTGAGACAAATACCTGCATAATTCAACATGATGATCCTGACCCTTGGGAAATGGAGAAACCAATGGGATTAGGTAAAGAAAATTCTAACCATGTAATGAATGGAGGTTGAATATTAGATGGAATATGATTCTATCCTTTGATCAACCCACCTGAAGAAGTGAGAAGTAAATGCAACATCATGACTAAAATTGGAAACTGAGAGGGCTCCTCTTCTACTTAAGACACAATGCCACTGACCATCCCTTTACAAGCATGAGTTTTTCCTTCATTAAGTTTGGTATTAGTGAGGTATGTAGAGGATGTAAAAACATGACCATTTTGAGCATTTTACGGACACTTACTATTTTTAGTAAGTTCTTCTTGGGTGACTAGTTTTTGTAATGGGGAATGAAGTGAGTGACTTATATCCATTCATAATTTATAATTACTATTATTATTAATTGGATTGAATATGAACTTACTAAAATATACATTTCCCATGAAGTTTTCTATCGGAGTCAAAATGGTTTTCAAAAATTCTACTTCAATCTGGATGCTTTGCTCCAATTTTTAGGTCTTTCTCTCATCTGAGTCTCTGTGAATATGAAAAGTAAACTTACATGTTTATGTTTTCTTTCTTGGATAGGGAATATTATAAAAAAAAAACTTCCATATCGTAAAACATACTCATTCTCATGGGGCAAGCACGTGCCCATTAGAAATATGATTTGTTTGTAGATCACTGTCTCCAATTTTGATGAAATTTGGATAGTTGCAACTCTGTAAATATGAAGAGAAATTTTCCATGGATGAAAATTTAGAATACTATAAAAAAGGATGTTAGAACTAATGAGGGCATGTAAAAACTCTTTCCAAAGGCGTTCTCATAGGGAAGCTACAATATGATTTTCAAGGCCATTGGAGGTGGGGTTTGTAAGCAATGAGCAAAACTATGTTTTTTCCATGGTGGATGCTTGGAATTTCTTAACAACCATAAAAAAAATTGAGGGTAGTTTAAAATCATGGAGAAACATGGAAAAATGGCTAATTTTGGGTTTTATACTCACCTTTTTATTCAAATATGTTTTCCCCCCATTTTACTTGTTTTTCAATTTGAATGTTGACCATAGTTGACTAACCATGGCTAGGATGGGGTTAAAATTTACAAATGGGTCTCGGACACCCTCATGTCCCTTAAAAAATTAGTAAATGATAAAGGGAACAAATTGACATCATGGGTGTAAAAATGCGCCATGAGTAGGGACATCTTGAAGAAGGGGGCCAAAACTTGTGAGTTGAAAAAAATTACCTGACACTCCATGTTACAACTTAAGTGATGAAAATATTCCTCATTGTGGTGGTGAATTATAGTGTCCCCCCATTTCCTTAACAAATGGAAAAATGGGAATAACCCTCTCTTAAGTGTGCATAGGGTCGAGTCATCATGACAAAGGGGTAAAAACATAAAATGAGTGGAAAATATGTTCTAACACCCAAAGTTGCAACTTAAGTTACACAACTTCTGCAATTATAAATCATCTCTCCTTAGTGGTGACACATCTCATTGTTTCCCCCATATCTACCATTTTAATTTTTTCAAAGATAAAAATAGACATCAGGGGTCTCCAAGTGTGCATTTTCCATTTTTGGAAGCTGGGTGTCACCATTCCCACTGCTAAAAATAGCCTGTCTGGAGAAGTGCTTCTTTCTCCTTGAGAGCTTCCTTAGGTGTTTCCTAGGACAACCTTATATCATTTTGAGTGTAAAAAACTAAATTAATTCAATTAAACAATTTTTAGGACTTGATTCTACTTCCTTCTTTTAAATTTAGGCCCCTTTTTCAATTCTGGTCAAGGGCGGTTCCTAGGAAGGTCAAACTGTCCACCGGATGAAAAATATTCCTTTTTGTCCAAATAAACCTATGGAGCATGTATGAGGGTCCCATTAGATTCATTTTGAATTTGAATCATATACCAACTCTCCGTATAACTTCCATAATATTCAATTGAGTCTTCAACATGATTGAAGGTATTTATTTGCACTTCTGGGCCAATATCTACAAATACACTCCTCATAATACCTTGAAAACTGTTACAAAATGAATTAGACACTCCAAGATTTTAAATGAGTATCATATTTATTTATTTATTGCTCTCAAGGATCCTGATATATCTAGAACAAGACAAGTAGCTTTTTCACTGCTTTCATTTCCTTATACTATTCTAAAAATAGCTCAGTATTACATAACTTGTTCCTAAACCTTATTTTTATTCTAGAAATTTCATAAAATACCTTTGATGATTACATATCTCTACCACAACTTATTATGTGCTTTAAATTTTCCCTGTACGTTCTTGCGAGGGTGTCCACCAGGTGCAAAACAGACCAAAAATAGCCTTTTGGAGCCTATGGAAGCAATTTCTCCTTCTGAATATTCTTGAATGAATCCATTGAACTAAAATCCCTGCACATGAAACACGCTTTAAAATCACATATAACACATTTCTCCTAGCCATTATGATGGTAACAAAGTAACTGAGTTGTTTGGAGGATAGGTTTATTTTAAACAGGAGAAGTATTTTCAAATGATGTTTAGGTTTTCATTAAATTTTTTAGAATTTTTCATGCTAAATATTTTGCATGAAAACATTTGGCTCTAGCTTGGGGACTTGTTCTAGATAAAACATAGTGAGGATAGCACAAGTAGGAACTCCAGAATCTCAATACACTATGTGGACTAGTGTCTTATACATTAGGATTATATAAAGTCACAAAAGAGATATACAACGAAATTCCTTTATTGAACACACACACACACACACACACACACACACACACACACACACACACACACACACACACACACAAAACACAACAAGAAACAAAAAAAAAAGGGATACACACAAACCTGAAATAACCTATCGTACAAGCGGGGGGAAACCCACTTTCACTGAAGTACTTTTCATCTTCTGAAATATGTTACCCCTGAGTGGGTAGCATCAGGTGATGATGCTCTATGAAGCCATTGACTGGTTTGAGGAAGTATCCTCTTTTCCTCAATTAGTTATGAAATCCAGGTGCTTTCATGAATGTCTATATACTTGGGATGAGTGAATCTACATAATTACTCCGATGCTTAGAGTTGCGCCCAAAAAGTCCATTTTTATGACTATTAATCTCACACTGCAAATTCTCTTCAATGTTTATCCACATTGCCGATTTCCCATTTTGTATTTCATCACTGCCCCAAGGCTACTTTTTTATTAGATTTTTTAAACTCTCCAAGTGTTTTTATTTCCCACATTCATGTTTATTAACCAATTTTTTATAAGAAGCCTTGAGTTTATCCATTTGTCTTATTTCATCATGACACATTTGGGAACCAAATGAAGAATCAAACTTAGCCTCATACCTATCTTGCATAACCATGGCATGAGCTAAGATATCAATATTGAGCTAGGGGTGTTTTGTTCCTTCCGCCACTTCTAATATTTCTTGCACATAGACTTTTCTTCAAAAACTACCGAGAACTCACCTTTACATTCATTTGGATAAATTTTTTTTTGAAATTTGAGGAAACAATTTGGAGAAATTGATTCATCATCCCAAAGCTCATTGAATTTCACTGCCTCTTCATTATGGGAGGCCTCATCTCCAAAGGAATCAAAGACATTTGTTTCAACCTTCTCATCATTGAGAGAATTTTTCTCTTCAAATGAAAAAGATGAAACTCCACTTTCATCATCACATCCATCGACCATTGTCTAAAGAGACACATCCGATTTTTCATTTTTTTATATTTCATCATGACAAAATTTTGAATCAACTAAGAAATTAGAACTAGATTTATACCTATCTTGCCATTTCATGGTTTGCATTAGGAGTTCAAGGTTGAGTTGGGGATCTTTTATTTCTTCCGCAACTTTCAACATTTCTTGCATAGAATTCCTATTTTAAATCTTCTAAAGGCTCATCACAAATTATCCTCTCCTTCTTCAAGGATGAAATCTATCAATGAGAGGCTCAAAATTTATTTTAATGAACTGATCACTAAGAGAATTTTCTTCTTCGAATGGAAATAAGAACACCTCTTCTTTGCAAACAAATACATTGGCTGATTTTTCAGTTAGGAACTCATCAAGAACCACTTTATCTTCCTCATCGCATGTATCATTTGGCAAGTTCGGATTGTTCTCCTATAATTCAAGATCTTTCCACTCTTTATTATTATTAATATATAACCAAAAAGGAATGCTTGGTGCTATCAAGATAGGAATTTCAGCCTCATATTTAGATGTTATGAAATTATTTCCATTCCCTTTGTCTTAGTATAAGACATTAGCTCTTAGATCTTCTATGGACCCTAAAATATTGGCTAAGTACCAAGAGGTGCACGCACATGACCAGTAAATAGAAGGGTGCTCAGGGAAAAGTGCGCAAGAAAAAGGGGTTTAAGAAGGGTTTAAGTGAAACCAGGGTGCACGCAGGAGGTAAAACAAGGGTTTAAAGGACTTAGCCATATTTGGCATCATGGAGTCACTTGAGGAAAAATGTGAGGACCCGAATAGGCATGATAAGTGGATAAGGTGCCAGCCTGGAACCTTGGAGGTCAAGAAAAGGATATTCCACATAGGGAATATTCCTAGAGGCATCATTACAGTTAGTGGAAGGTTTGCAAAGAGGATAAGCATTCACCAATGGAGGACCACATCGACACTTGGCATGTGATCTGCTCAGAGAGAAGTCATGGTGGTGGTCGATGATCCTATTTAAAGAGGTACTTGGGACAGGAACAAAGGGAGAATACAAAGAGAGAGAGAGAATATATAGAATGTAGACAGAGTGTAAAGGATAGAGAGAGAGAAAATAAGGGAGGAAGAGAGAAGGAAGGAACAAGGTAACGAAAATGTTAGGAAATGCTAAGGGTTTGTAGTTCATAGTGCTAGGGTTTAGAGTACTTAGTGCTAGAGGGTTGTAAGGGATACCATTAAGCATATGTATGGGTACTGGGATCTGTAACAAGGGATATAATGGGGAAAAGTATAGTTAGGATCTCTGATCAGATAGGTTTACAGGAGTTGAGTCTCTATCATTTAATGTATATGGTCTGAGATGACCCTTTTGAATGTAATATGGCTACCAGAATTCTGTTAAATCAATATACATGGATCTATTCTGTACAACTTGCTTATGGGTGTAAACCCTCATGTTATTTGGCTTATCATGACTCAGATCTAGTTTCTTGTACTTCTTACAATGTTTATTTAGCTTTTGTGATGCATTGATGTGTAGATCTGTTAGTTATATCTTCTACCTTTTTGAGTAGATGCATGTACTTTTGTTTCTAAAAATAATCCTCCATTAATGGTATGGAACTCTCTTGTAAAGCTCACATAAAGGAGGGGCTCAGGCACCCATGCATGCCTTGGTGAGTGCCCAATGTATGCTAGTGATAGGATGACGCACTTGGGGTTACAAAGAAGCATTGAGGGAAAAATAATGACTACATCTTGGTTTCATTGTCAGGACCTCTTTTGAAGCTATTGTGAGAGAAATGTGTGATGACGAAGCACTTGACCTTGGATAGTGTCAAAGCATGGCTCAAAAACATGGAGGATGAGTTTTCTCAGAGGTTTAGTACTGGATCTGAGTTTGATGCATGAAAATGGGTGGAGGAGAACCTATATCACGAAATCTATGAGACATTCTTCTGTTGTTTCCTAGTAGAGTTGTATGAATGGCTATCAACATATGCATCAAGGATGAGTTGGTACTATAGACCTCATGTTTGGACCCAGGAGGAATATCAACAGTTGCATGATGCCAATCTGACATGGACCCATGTTGTTGATCACTGGTGGAGTAGAGTGCTGACTAGTTATACCTTGGAATACACTATTTCTACATATTCTTTCCCAGAGATTGCTGAGTTTGAGTTCTTGAGGGATCCTAGAGGATCATTCTTGTGTTATTCCACTGGCTATCAAGATCCTGGTCATTACTTTGAGTTTGGAAGCCTTTCCCATGGCTGGCTAAATTCCTGCTAGGCATGGGGCACAGAAGCTGGCGTGGTAGAAGGATGGTGGACCTTGTGGCAGAAATGGAGAGAGAGGAGAGGTGGCTCAAGTATAATGAAGCTCAGGAGAGGGAGTTGGAAAGACAATGTGAAGCTGTAAGAGTGATGGATTTATGGAGGCAGATGTTGTGGGAAGGATTTGAGGTTCGCGTGGAGGATGTGGAACCTGAGCAGTCTGAGCTACCCCATCTTGGCAAGCACAGAAGAGAAACCCCCTCAGCTTCTTGAGAGAGCTCATCATATGAAGAAAGGAGAAGAGCTGTAGGCACACATCTTAACCCACATGGTGACCAGACCCTTGCACTTAGTTTTCTAGTTCCTGAGATAAGTGTTGATAATCCAGTTGGTATCGATATTCGTAGTCAAGTGAACACCTAGGAGGTATAATTTTTCATTTGGTACATCTATGGCTACACAGTCATTTCTTGTGTTTGGGGGTATTTTTTCTGGCACAACATTTGGAAAGGTGTGGGATCACAAGGTTTGAGTATCACATCTAGGAGTGCGTGCAGGAAACACATCTGGGAGTGGTTTGGTATCACAGACTGTCAGTGCATATTTTATCATGACAGTGGGTTCACAGGGTGTAACTACATTAGGCCCCTTACCTATGAAAGGAGGAGGATCTGGTGGATCTAGAGGAGTTGGCACTAGTGGATCTAGTGGGTCTGGTGGTGGAGGTAACATCAGAGGGAATCAAGGTCTTGGATCTGGTGGACAAGGTCCACAACACCATCAACAGGTGTTTTATGAGATGTCACTCCACTTACCTAATTACAAGGGTGTTGAGGATGCCACAAAACATGTACACAAGTGTGAGTTACTATGGCATGTGAAGGGGATCACTACCCCAGTGGAAAAAGCAAGTCTGTTTGCAACCATGTTGCAAGGATGCACATAGTTACTGGTACAAGAAGTATGACCCACACCAGACAGTGGTGGATTACATTGTGACTGCATAATGCCTTTTTGGTGGAGTTCCACATACCTGAGTTTGAACAGAAAATCATCAGCGCATTGAAGGAGATTCAACAAGGAATGGAAGAGAGTGTGTAAGAGTATGATGCACATTTTAAGACTCTCCTATCCAAGTTATCTTATGACATTCACCCTTTGCAGCATGCTCAGTGGTTCGTCGGAGGATTGATCACACCATTCAAGAGGGTACTTTCACAAAAGACTTTCACAAATCCACATGAGGCCTTGGAGGCTTCCTTACACGCTGAGGTAGTAGGAAGCATTGATACATGAGTTAGTCCATTCCTAGAAGCCCAAATTGTTGCAATGGAAAAATAACTAGAGAAATTGTCTGTGAACTCGGCTCATGAGACTCACAATGGGTTATGGTGTATGGATTGTGAGGTAGAAGGGCATATGAAGGAAATTTTTCCTCAGAGATCGATACGCGTGATGATGATAGACTGTGAGATTTTCCACAGAGATCATGATGTAAGTAGGTGTCTGCTACTACAGCACGTGATCCATAAGAATGTGTCTTGCTATTACAAAATTTTCACCTCTACTACTCATGACACCAAGGATTGTAGATTGATTGACCAAATACATGATGCCATTGATATTGGTGTGCACCAGACTAGTGTTGCAAATAGTTCCAAGGATGATGGTCATCATTATGAAGGGTGCACAGATGGAGGAGGTCATGGAAGAGGCTTTCACAGAGAGATTTAGAGGTCATGGAAACCACAGAGGTGGAAGAAGTGAGTTCCCACGTGGAACTTGTTACAACTGGGGGTCTACAGAACACTATAAGCATGAATACCCTGATCTTTATAATGCTCTTGGTGTGTAAAGAAGCACAAGTATGATGAGTGCTTGGAATCATTTGAACACATGAGCCAAAAGTAGCAAAAGGATAAGGGCACTGGGATGGTGAGCATAAAGTGTGTTGATCAATAGTGGATGCCTAGAATGGCGTGTGAGTCAGAGTTAGAACCTGTACTGGTGACAACACGAGTTGAGGTTGCACATGCCAGGGAGATACCAAAGAAAAGGCCGCTGATTACAAGAGAAGAGGTGGTACATGGGAAGTATCTGCACCCTACACATCAGAAAGGAAGTCTATCAAGAGACCATGGACATGTAATCAGAAGTCTTCAAGGGGAAATTCAGTGTCTAAAAGAGAAATCTAGGAATTTGGAGCATAAGAAAAGCATTGAGGTCCCTCAGTTAGATATAGATGATGTTAGAGAGGTGTGTAAGATGTTGTGCCTAAAGAATATCATTCCTATGTTAGGATAATGGTTGAGAGATAAAGTACCAAGCACTAGAGGAGAGCACGAGAGGAAGGTTTTGCATGCTAACCTTCCTCCTCATAACCTTGACTATGATAAGGAGATTACCTTGAATGTAGTTGTTGATGGATGGCTCTTAAGGAATATTCTGATTGACATGGGCACATGAAGATAATGTTCTCACCCTGGACACATGGAATCAAATGGGAAGGCCACCATTACAGTCATCCTCAAATGTGTTGTATATGGCTAAAAAGACAAAGGTAGTGCACATTGTTGTTTTAAAGGATGTTGTTATCACTATCCAAGGGGAAAAGTTCACTGGGGACTTTGAAGTCTTAGCACTTGCCTGAGGTGGAACAACTTTCCAACATTACTTGGGCACCCCTAGTGTATAAGAACAATGTTGACTTATGTTTCAATAAGGGTTATATAAGTTTTGAGAATAAGGAGGAACATGTTATCATTCCTTTGATGGATGAGAAGTCAATGCCCTATACTAATCCCTTAGGAGAAGAATACCTAGAAATAATCTATGTGTGCACTATTAGGGACTTTCAGGTTGTGTAACCAACAAAAAAGGCATTATTAAGTGGGAATACACTTAATATATAAGTGATACAACTAGTGTGGCATGTGACAATTGGGGACATGGGACATATGAGTTAGTTCAGAAGACAATTAAGAGGTTCTATACAAGAGTAATGAAAGGAATGCTCAGTTCCTAAAGGAAAAATGTTATGAAGTTACTACTGGGGTAGAGATGTTTTCCTGTGAAGAAATGGAGACCCAGTGGAATGTGAGAATGAAAGGACGAAGGATTCTTAGTTATAAGGAGCCCATCGCTTTCTAGAGTGGTGTGAATTGAGATCTACATTCTCTATTAGAAGTTTTTCTGGGAATGCTGTCATCACCAATCTGGCACTATGATAATTCTTCACCGGGAACTCCTCGTGCTATGATTATTTACTAATGCACAGCCTTTAGTTTGGTGGATGTAATCTGGAAACAAAACAACAACATAACACAAGAATACCATTGACTATGATAAGACGGAATGATGACAAATCTGAAATATCAAAGTAAATTATAATATTAACATGAAATTGTTACAATCTCACCCATGAGGTACTTCAAGTGTTATTGACTTCACTTGCCTTCCACCAATACTATGGGAGAAACTTTACAATTACACCTCTTAATGGCTTCTTCAACACACCTTTAAACTGATGGCTTCCTTTGCACACTTCCTACAATATTTCTCACTACTTCCTTCTATGCTAAATGAGGGGGGTGGCCTCTCTATTTATAGAACTTCCAGGCTTATCCATCTTATCTCTAAGATAGGATAAGAAATCCACTCTGACGAATCATATTCCATACCTTAACTCTTATCTGTACATGTAAGCTTATCTTTTAAGATAAGATAAACCTTATCATTTTACATGGGTTCCACATTTTTAGACTTTTTACAAATAAAATACACAAAATATTTATGACCTCACTCCTTGTCCTTATTACCAATATAATATTTCTAATTCCTAATCATGTAGACCCTACTTCTCTAATTACCCAAACTTTGACATTTTAACATTACCGGACCACTTACGACAAATATTTACTTTTTACAACATTCCTATTGTACTTTGACTGTTACCGTACTCCACATTATTGGCGGCACCGTACTGACGGCGCCGTTATCTTCTATCAGACGCTACTACTAATTATACTTAACAACATCCTATTCCTAATACATACATTAATGAAATAGAAATTATGGAGGAAAATTTTAGTGTCGACATCTTCCCCCTTCCTAGCTTCTACTCCGTCCTCGGAGTAGACTATTCTGGTGCTTGGAAAATCTTCAACTTGTCGTGGTTGACCCATTTCGTAATGGGAGTGCCATCCAATTCCTCCAGTCGGTACGTACCATTTTCATGCACAGCTGCTATTTTGTAGGGCCCCATCCATTTTGGAAGAAATTTTCTCTGTCTTCTTTTTTTGTATCTGGAATCATATACTAGAACCAAGTCATTCACATGAAATGGAGACCAACGGATCTTTTGATCAAAGTATTCCTTCTGCTTCATTTTCTTCTTATGGCTTGTATCCTTTGCTATTTCCCTCATTTCCTCTAGCAAATGAAGATGTACCAACCTTTCTTTTACTGAATCACTTTCATCCATCCTTTCATTTTTCATAACTCTCACAGTGGGAATATCAAACTCAATAGGAAGAACTGGATCAATGCCATAGGCCAACTGAAATGGGGAGTATCCTGTTGCTGACTTTGATGTTGCCCTATATGCCCACAATGCTGCATGAATCCTTTTATCCCACTTATGTACCTGCAAGGCTGCATCTTTTGCTAGAATTTGACACAACACAAAATTTGTTCGTTCCACCTGTCCATTTGTGCTTGGCTTGTATGTTGTTGCCTTCCTGTGCTTAATAGAAAACTTATTGACTAGGGCTTCTACCACCTCATTAATGAAGTGGCTTCCTTGATCTGTTACAATTTCTAATGGACAACCAAATCTGGTGACAATGCGTTCATATATGAACCTTGCCACTTCATCCATGGAAGTTGTTTTCAATGGCCTAGCTTCAACCCACTTGGTTAAATAATCTGTGGCAACTACAATATACTTATTTTGGCGTGAGGTAGTTGGAAGTGGACCTACAATGTCTATTCCCCACTTTTCAAAGGGACCAAGTGGAAGAATAGGGCATAATGGAGCTGATGAAGTCTTACGGTTACCATGTGTTTGACAAATATCACATGTCTTACAATAATTATAACAATCTTTAAAAAGAGTGGGCCAGTGATAACCTGCATCCAAGATCCTTCTTGCTGTAAGTTGTCCAGAGAAGTGCCCTCCACATGTACCATTGTGGAATTCTTCTAGCAGTTCCTTCCCTTGATCACGTCCAACTGCCCTCTTGTACTGTCCATCAGGTCCTATTCGAAATAATACTCCATGCAGAATAGAATATGGACGACTGGCTTGAGTAATCTTTCTCTTAGTCTTTGCATTGGCACCATCAGGAAACTTGAATTCATTCAGATAATTCCAAATATCTATGTATTCACTAGGGATTGTGTCAAGGGATAACAATGCTGCATCGGGGAAATCATCATCATCACAAGATGATCCTAAACCATCATAGGCTCGAGAGAGTGCATCTGCATTGACATGCTTCTTTCCTGGCCTATCTATAATATCAAATTCAAATTCTTGTAGCAAAATTATCCATCTTGCTATCCTCCCTGATGGGTTAGGCTTATTTACAATATATTTTAGAGCCTGATGATCTGTTACAACTATAAATTTTTACCCTAGCAAGTAATTTCTAAACTTCTTTACAGCAAAAATGATAGCCAGAGCCTCTTTTTCAGTTACAGTATAATTTACCTCAGCACTGCTCATTTGTCTGCTCCCAAAGTAAATTGGATGTTCATTCCCATTTTCATCCTTTTGGCTCAAAGTACTTCCTAGTGCTGCATCTGAGGCATCAGTGTACACAATGAATGGCTTGCTCCAATCTGGATTCTTCAAAACAGGTGAAGACACCAGGGCTTCCTTCAGTTGTCCAAAAGCTTCATGCGCCTTATTTCCTGGTTCATAAGTAACATCCTTCTTCAAGAACTGGGTTAGTGGCTGTGTAATCTTTGAGAAATTCTTGATGAACCTTCTATAGTAACCCACATGGCCTAAAAATGATCTCAACTTACTTCTATTCATAGGAAATGGTAAATCTTTGATTTTTGAAACTTTATCAGGATCAGTACCAATACCATCTCTGGATACAACATGCCCTAACAAAACACCTTTAGAACATCCAAAGACACACTTTGTAGGGTTTAGTGAGGCTTGTGCTTCATCTAACCTTTGAAATGTTGTCTCCATCTGGTGCAGGTGGTCCAACTTGCTCCCATAGATGCAAAAATCATCCAGAAATACTCTGATGAAGGTCCCAATGTAGGGTTCGAACACCCTATTCATCAAACGCTGGAATGTTGCTGGAGCATTACACAACCCAAAAGGCATAACTCTATAAGCAAACGTTCCCCAAGGAGTGGTGAACGTGGTCTTCAGCTGATCTTTCTCTGCTATACGAACTTGGTTGTAGCCGCTATATCCATCAGCAAAACTATAGCACTCCTGGCCAGCTACTTCGTCCAAGATCTGATCTGAAAATGGAAGAGGGTAATGATCCTTCTTTGTTGCCTTATTGAGCTTCCTGTAATCAACACAAATGCGTAGCTTCCCATTCTTTTTTATTGAGATCACAATGGGAGAAACCCATTCTGAATTCTCCACAGCAAATATGAATCCTGCATCAAGCAACTTATCTATTTCTTCTTTTACAGTCTTGGAAAAATTAGGATTCATTCTATATGGCATTTGCTTTATGGGCTTAGCACCATCTACCAGCTCAATAGAATGTTCTACCCAACTTACTTGACGGAGTTCCTTGTAATCAAAAGTGAATAGGTGTATGTACCTTCGAAAGAGCTGGAGGTAGGATTCCTTCTCACTCTCCATCACAACATCACCAATCTTTATTTGTTGGAGACGATCATCAACTTCTTCTTCAGATAATTTTATGGGGTCATGAGTTGGTGTGACTGGAAGGATATCCATGACTGAAACATCAACCTCACTTTCTTCATCTTCAGTGTCCACTTCACTGGTACTAGAGTAATCAGAGGATGTCCAATCATCAGTTTCATCACTTGAATCCACAGGTTCTGCCTTATGATGTCGAGGGATCACGTTTATCTTCACCCTCTCTCTACCACATCCAAGTGTCATGAAACCTTCATTCCAGTAGTTTCTTGCATGAACTCTCCTTAGCCATGGTCTTCCCAGCAGCATTGGGTACGCAACAGTACCATTTTTCATCACCTGAAAGTCTACCACACATACAACACCCATAACAGATATTGCCACATTTGAAACTACACCTTCTGGTTTAGTTTTTCCTTTATTTAATGACCTTAACATAAGTGTTGAAGGGCGATCAATTTTTAAACCCAACATATTCATTACAGACTCAGTCATTACATTAACTGCAGCACCTCCATCAACTAAGACATCATGAATTGAAATACCATTACATAATACCTCAGCTTGTGGAGCATAGGGATCTGCCTCTGCCTCCAAAACAGGGACCTCAACCTCCTTCCTTCGTCGAGCATTGAGTCCACTTCGCAACTCCCGCCTCTTCTCAGAAGACATAGCCAAGAGTTGACCATATGTAATATTTGCAGGCCTTTTGGACAGATCTTCCAAGATGGAGTATGGTCCTTGCCCCTGTGAAATCAGAAAATCCTGCACACCCAACTTTCTTCTCCTATGTTTCTTACTAGTTTCTCCTTTCATCTTCTTAGGATCATTTCCATCTTGATTATCTTTTTCTTTCTTTCTTTTTGTTACAAACACATCTACTTCATTATTTCTGCTCTTATCTACTACATCAAAAGAATTCACAGGTGCTTTTCCTTTATCATTATCTCCTTTACCAGATGTAGAAGCTCTATCTGGACAATTATACTTATAATGACCCTTTTTATAACAACCATAACATACAACTTCAGAAATATTTCTTTTTGGACCTCTATCTCCTCCCTGAGAACTAAATTCTTTTCCTTGAAGAAGATTAATAGTTAACTGACCCATCTTTTTGAGCAGATCTTCATACTCAGTAGATGTACTAGGAGAAATATTTGTGCTCACCGGGAGTGGTTGTGGATTCTGGACCAAAGGTGCTGGTGTAGGCTCTACTTTAGCAACAATTTCTTTGGGCTCCTCTTCCATGCTTTCTTCTTGCCTTCTTGCAATCTCCTTTGCTTGTTCAATGGTAGCTGGGCGGTCATACTTCACTCGTTGTCTGATCTCTGGCTTCATCCCAAGAATGAAGTGCTTACAGAGGAGATTATCCACGCCATTCATCAACCCATCCGCTAATCCTTCCTTCCGGATCTGGGCATCGAGCTTCCTCCTTAGCTCTAGAACACGAGCATGATAATCCCTTATCTTCTCCTTCTCTCCTTGGGATAGCTTTGTGATCTCGATCATGAGATCTGCATATTTCTGTTGTTCACCAAATTCTTCAAGAAAACTTTCAGTTAATAAATCCCATGAATTTTTCACATTATCACCTAGTGTTTCAAACCACCTAAGTGCTGAACCATCCAAAAAGGTAGGAAAAAATTCAGTCCATTGTTCCCTTCTTATAAGGCCATTACAAATACAAGATCGTTTAAACTCTTGAATGAAAGAAGAAGCATCTTCATTAGATTGAGCTGAAAAAATAGGAATCTTTCCCATTTTCAAAAGTAACCACCGTGAAATACCAACCCACAAGTACAATCAACAAGACTTATGTGCACAAATAATTGGAATCACTATACTAGAAAGTGACTTTACACCTTTCTACAGTAAAATAGAAATGACCACGGTAAACTATGGTAAAACTTGACTTACTGCGGTAAAAACTGACTTTACTGTGGTAAACACTATTCACAGTAAAAAGTGAAGTTACTGCGGTAAATACTATTCACGGTAAAAAGTGACTTTACTGTGATAAATACTATTCACAGCAAAAATGACTTTATCATGGTAACTACTATTCATGGTAAAAATGACTTTACCATGGTAACTACTATGCACAGTAAAAACAAGGTTACCCTCCAATTGATTTTTGACTAAGTGGGAATATCTCTCCAGAAAATCCACCAACGAGGAATGGTCCCGGCAACGGAACCAAAATGTCATCACCAATCCGGCACTATGATAATTCTTCACCGGGAACTCCTCGTGCTATGATTATTTACTAATGCACAGCCTTTAGTTTGGTGGATGTAATCTGGAAACAAAACAACAACATAACACAAGAATACCATCGACTATGATAAGACAGGAATGATGACAAATCTGAAATATCAAAGTAAATTATAATATTAACATGAAATTGTTACAATCTCACCCATGAGGTACTTCAAGTGTTATTGACTTCACTTGCCTTTCACCAATACTATGGGAGAAACTTTACAATTACACCTCTTAATGGCTTCTTCAACACACCTTTAAACTGATGGCTTCCTTCGCACACTTCCTACAATATTTCTCACTACTTCCTTCTATGCTAAATGAGGGGGGTGGCCTCTCTATTTATAGAACTTCCAGGCTTATCCATCTTATCTCTAAGATAGGATAAGAAATCCACTCTGACGAATCATATTCCATACCTTAACTCTTATCTGTACATGTAAGCTTATCTTTTAAGATAAGATAAACCTTATCATTTTACATGGGTTCCACATTTTTAGACTTTTTACAAATAAAATACACAAAATATTTATGACCTCACTCCTTGTCCTTATTACCAATATAATATTTCTAATTCCTAATCATGTAGACCCTACTTCTCTAATTACCCAAACTTTGACATTTTAACATTACCGGACCACTTACGACAAATATTTACTTTTTACAACATTCCTATTGTACTTTGACTGTTACCGTACTCCACATTATTGGCGGCACCGTAATGATGGCACCGTTATCTTCTATCAGACGCTACTACTAATTATACTTAACAACATCCTATTCCTAATACATACATTAATGAAATAGAAATTATGGAGGAAAATTTTAGTGTCGACAGACCTTGTGAGGTACAAAAAGATTCCTAGTTACATTAGGGATCAACTGTGATCCTATCTAAAAATGGAGACCTAATGGAGATGAATATCCCAGGAGAAGGATGCTTGCTATAACTTTTCTAACTAAATAACTTTGGTGGGAAACCCATCGTGATAACCACTAAGTTATGTGAAGTGAGAATCACGTCTTGACGGAAACTTTATTAGGTTTCCAATAGTTGGACCTACTTGCTTATACAAACAAAAAATTATCATTGGAAGAACCTACAACTCATTTCATTTGAGACCAAGCATGTGAGAAGGCCTGGATGGAAGGCACACAATCCTTTCTGCCTTCTTTATGGGTGCATAAGATTTAATCCACCTTACAAGGTTGTGCACTCACAAGGTATGTTCACTCAAAGATGTACCATCAAACAATAAAAGTAGCACTCTACCAAGTGGCTCCATCTCCTTCAAGCTTTCCATTATTAAAGTACTAAGTCATTGGTCAATGAGGCTCTATAGGTTTTCAAGTTCCTAACTATGGGAGATAGTGAATCAAATGATGGAGGATAGAATACTTGGAGTTATTTATTGAATAGCTTATGGAATCACGCTTTGATGAGAAATAATCAGAGGAGATAGAGTTTGAGCCAAGCATGCATGGAAAAAGAGAAAGGAGAAGTTGGTCTATGTGATCGATGGTGAAGAGGTGGAAAACTTGGATGTTCCAATCCATTGAATGTGTGAACCTGTTATGTATAGTGTCTTTGAGTTTGCACCTATTCCATGAACCCCCTAAAAACCAAAAAGGTTAACATTTCTTCGGAGGCAGACACCTAAGGAGACTACTATTGGAGATTACTGGAAAAAAAAGGAGGTTTCAAAGATCATCAATTTGTTGCATTAATTTCAAGATTTATTTCCACATGGGTACCACAAGCAAGAAGATCACCACTCCTTGGGAGAAATGAAGATCAAGTTAAAGGAAGGTGTGCACCCAATTCAAAAGAGATTGAATCACCTGAATCTATGTCCAAAGTCAATGTCCAGATTGATAATGATTGCTCATGCATCATTGAAGCTGTTGATGAATCAAAATGGATAAGTCTAATGGTCATCAGCATTAATAAGGATGGAAGGATAAGGATTTACATTGATTATAGGGACTTTAATGCAGTATGTTTCATTGACCCTTTTCTGACCCCCTTAATTGACGAGATCATGGAAGGAGTAGTTGTTAGTGCAAAATCACAGCACCCCCAAATGAGTTCTATCTTTTCTAAGGAAAACTCATTTGATGTGATTGCATAACATGGAACTTTCCCCAAGGTGTGGGACCTTGCAAAATGGGAAATCTCTCCAAATTAAAGGTTAGTTCCTTATTCCTCTGTTTTAGGTGCATATGTAAATTTGCAGAGGATCTATCTCTATACCTAATCTAAAACTTGCCAAGGAGACAGGGATAAAAGAGATATAAGAAATAAAAAATGACTAAACTACCAGGTGATGCACCAAAGGAATGATGAACACTTATTTTGCTCTGATAACACAAACCAAAAATGCATACAATGAACAAGCACAGATAACCAGATATGTAATGAGAAGACCAGATGAAAGAAAAAGACTAAGAGAGGATCTAAAATCATGATCACATACATGTTTTTATTGCTCTGTAGATTGATACAGTCCATTACAAAGTAGCCAAGAGGAAAATGTAATGTAATTTTGATAATGGCCTAGGCAAACCCCAAATTCCTTTGTTAGAAGGAGGAAGGGAGCCTGCAAAACAAAGAATGTCCAACCCTTTACAATGAATCCTTGCCCCTATATTTATAGATTCAACCTGAAAGAAGAAGAGAGAGAGAAGCCGGAAAATTAGGTTGAAACTCAACCACCACTATTAATGCCTCTTGAAATATCTCCCCAAATCCATCTTTACTACATCAATCCTTGGTTTCTTGCCTTGAAGGAAGAGGAAATGACGGAAACAAATCAAATCTGATCTAGTTGTTGAGGCAAGAATGGCATCCTGCATTGAAAGCTTGAAGACATTTCCTCCATTTTTCTTCACCTAACCTCCTCAAAATTAAAGTTTCAGACCTTCGTGGCATGGGTAAGGCCGAGATCCTTCCAATGGCATCAGATTTGTAATATTTTGAGCTTTGAGTCGAAAGATATGCCCCTTCAAAGTTTGTATCAATTTTGTACAGGAGGGCAAGAAAACAATTTTTGGGGTCCCCTTTTGATATGGGACACGTGGCAGCCCCCTTTTGGAACAAAAATTGGGCCTATTAGGATCCACAATTTATCTTTTGGCCTTTTTCTGATTCCCACTTTTTGCTTTGACTTGGGCCCATATGCTTTAACCTTTTTCCTTGGGCGGAGTTGCAGCCATTTTGTAAATTTTACCCCTTTTGAGATAATAACTGAGGCAAAGAACCAACCTCTTCTTCCCCGATGGTCCACTTTCCCTTTGCTAGGTCTTTTGGACACCGATGGAGTTGTGGCTATCATTTAGAAGACCTTTTTGGCCTGCTTTATTCACCCCTTTCTTCAACATATATTGAAACTTGTATGTCTCCACCTACCCTTTATGACTTGGGAATTTTGAAGCCTTTTTTGTCCAAGTTTGACTTTGTTTCCTCTTATGCGGGATCATGGTCGATCCAATATTTGGCACGGGGAAAAAATATGGATAATAATTTGGTGACTCATAGGGGTATCTTCCTGCTAGATGAAAAGACCAATTACCTTGTCGTATCCATTGGGCATGGAGTCAAGAAAGATGGTCTGATACTAATTTTACCTCTGATTCATGAGCTCGGCTGCTTGCACTCTCAATTTTCATAAGAAATCTTGAAATGAAGGTTTCTGAGAGTAGAAAATTGTTTTAACCCAAGGTTTCATTTGTCTCTCTGAATGGACTAAGAGCCACAAAACAGCACCACACTATATACAAAATTTTAAATCATACATGCTCCAAATGGAACATGCAGAGCGTGCAAAGCACTTAGGAGAAAAGAAATCTACACTACAACAAGACAATGTGCATAAGCACTTAGAGGAAAGAGAAAACTAAACTAATATGTACAGGGTGAGAACTTTCCCTTTAGTAGCAGTGTTTAAGATAGATGCCGTTCACTGGAATCTATAACTCTTCACCCTCCAATGTAGATGATTGGAAAGCATTGCTACTTTTGCATCTTGTGATCATATAGGGGCCACTCCAGATGGCATCAAATTTGGAATGCCTTCCTGGTTTTTCTCGATCTGCATCCCATTTCAAAACTAGGTCTCCTTCCTGGAAGGTCCTTGATTTTGTCTTCTTGTCAAAGCATTTCTTGATTAAAGCCTGATTCTTCTCTATTGCTTGGAGAGCATGCTCTCTGGTTTCTTCTAATTCTATCAGCTCTGCATACCTGGCCTCCATTGGTCCAAATTCAGACATCTCTAATTGCTTCATGAGCTCCAATGCTGGAAACTCAAGTGATATAGGCAACACTACCTCTTTCCCATAGACAAGCTTGAATGGAGAGCTACCTGTAGATCTCTTGGGTGTTATTCTATCAGCCCATAAGGCCGTTTTGAGCTTTGTGTGCCAGGTCCTCTGATTCTCATCAAGAGTTCTTCTGATGATCTTTAATAGGTTCTTGTTTGTGGACTCAGCCTGGCCATTACCTTGAGGGTAATAGTTTGATGAAGTGCTCAAATAAGTCCCATTCTTAACAACCCATCCTGTGATCTTGGAACCTATGAATGCTAATGCATTGTCTGATATGATGGTGGCTGGTACTCCAAATCTGGTCACTATCCCTTCATAGAAATCCATAATACTAGACTCATTGGCTTCCTTGAGTACCACTGCCTCGGTCCACTTGGTGAAATAATATGTCACTGTCAGGATCCATTTGTGGCCTTGGCTTGAATTTGGATTGATGACTCCAATGAAGTTCTAATCCCCATTGCATGAAAGGTTGGTCAACTGAGATTGGGTGCAATGGAAGTGCTGCTAGCCTTTCCTTGCCTTTGAAGAATGCACAATTCTTGCACCTTTTGATCCATGTGTAGCAGTCACTAAACACTCTGGGCCAATAATATCCTGCTTTCATGATTTTGAGTGCTGTCACTCTTGGAGAAAAATGGCCTCCAACTGCTTCAACATGGAATTCTTGTAGCACTCTCTCCACCTGATCTGTCCCAATGCATCTCAACAGAATGCCATTGATGTCCCTTTGAACAAGACACCATCAATAAGAACATATGGGATGGCCTGTAGCCTGAAATGCTTATTTTTTTTTACTCATCCCATGAGGACACAGGCCTGTTTGAAGGAAGTGCACCATATCTTGGGTCCAACAAGGAGTAGGTACATCATCTCTCCCTTCTTCTTGATCATCTTGTAGAACAAAAACAACCTCCTTTTCACTGTTTGTTTCATCTTGTTGACCTGAGGCTAGTTGTTCACACAACCCCTTCCCATATACTAGCTTGATGACCTTGATCTCAATGTCATATTCCATGACATGAGTGATCCATCCTACACACTTTTCATTCAGGTCCTTACTGAGAAGGAATTCTTTAACTCCCGCATGGGAGACCAATAGTTGGATTTTGTTGTTTGAAACCAAATGCTTAAAATTCTTCAATCCTCTGATTACTGCTAGGACCTACTTCTCAATGAAGGAGTACCTCACCTCATAATCTTCCAAACTTTGGCTAAAGAAAGCAATTGGTTGTTCTGTACTTTCTTTGTTCTGCTGCACCAAGATTGCAGAAATTGTGTCACTACCACCAAAGGCATACAATATGAAGTCTTTGGAAAAATATGGATTCACAAGAGTTGGGGCTTGTGATATGGCTTCTTTGATGGCCTCAAAACTTGCTTTTCCTTCAGCTGTCCACCTGAATGCTAAGCTCTTCTTTAGCATCAATGTTATTGGCTTAACAAGGGCAGCAAAGTTTGGAACAAACCTGCAGACAAAATTGATTTTTCCCAAGAAGCTTTGAAGAGCCTTCTTATGACTTGGCAATGGCAATGCTCTTATTGCTTGAACTCTTTTTGGGTCAATTTTCAATCCTTCCTTTGATACAATATGGCCTAGAAGCTTGCCTTCATGGGCCAAGAATATGCATTTTTTGGGGTTCAATAACACCCCAAAACTCCTGCATCGTTGGAACACCTACCTTAGATGGAAAAGGTGGTCTGCTGCATTTTTGGAAAACACTGTAATGTCATCCAGATAGATCAACACTATTTTTTTGATCAGCCCCTTGAATGCCATATCCATTTCCCTTTGAAAAGTGGCTCCAGCATTGGATAATCCAAATGGAATTTTCTTATAGGCATAGGTGCCCCATTTGGTGGTGAAAGTTGTTTTGAATTGATCATCTTCTTTCACCATGATCTGATTATACCCTGAGTAGCCATCTAGGAGGGAGAACCTTTCTGACCCAGACACTACTTGCAAGATCTGCTCCATTGAAGGGAGTGGGTAGTGATCTTTGAGGGAGGCTCTGTTCAAATCCCTGAAGTCAACAACACATAGCCTGATTTCTCCATTTTTCTTTTTGACTGGGACCAGATTTGTAACCCAACTTGAGTGTTTGATTGGAAATATGATACTTACCTCTATCATCTTGTTCAACTCCTTCTTCATCAGAGGCTCAATATGTGGGTTGACTGGTCTCTACTTCTACCTGATGGGCTGAGCAGCTGGATCTAGTTTGATTGTGTGTTGTGCTAGCTTTGGATTGAACCCTCTTAGGTCTTCATAACTCCAAGAAAACACATCAGGAAATTCTTGGCAAAGTTGTATGAATTCATACCTTTCTTGCTTGGTGGCCACTTTTCCAATTTGAAGTGTTTTGTCTTCTCCAACTGGGATTGACTCTGAATCTTCTCCTTTGATCTGCATGTTAGCCTTCTCCTTTCTAAATTGATCATTAGGATTGAAAATAGATTCCAATGTCACTAAGCCTTTGGGAAGCTTGTTTGTATGTAAATGTACTATCTGATTCCCGTACTGCTGCTCTAGTCTGCTCTTGATTTCTAGCTGAGAATTCAGCTTCTTCTTGTAAAAAATTAATGATCTGCTGATCATTCTTAAACACTTGTCAGCATGTGTTGTTATCTGGCACTGCTGGCCTCACAACCACATGGATATGTGGTTGTTCTCTATCCCTCTTGATGTTGTCAACCACATCAAACATTGCTCCAACTACTGCAAGTCTATCAGTAGCTTCATTCTCCTTCCTGGGTATGGACACAATACTGAAGGCCTCAAAATCCTCCATGAGATCCCATACCCTACTCTTGTAGTTATTGAGCAGGTCATTTTTGACAGCATTAAGTCCTTTGACTTGATTGGCAACCAACTCACTGTCACCAAACACTTGCAAGTTCTTGATTCCTAGCTTCCTTGACCCAATGAAGACCTTGGACTAAAGCCTCATATTCAGCAGTGTTATTTGAGCAAGAAAACTTGAATCTGAAGGCTGAATAATATCTCATACCTCTGGGGGACACAATCATGGCTCCTCCTCCAGCTCCTTGTCTACTCCTTGAGCCATCAAAGAACAATTGCCATACCTCATTGTCATCCTTGTATTCTAGCTTGATTAGGTCAAGAAGAGGTTGATTCTCTTCATGTAGGTAGTAGAAACCTAGCTCAGATTATTCCATCTCCCTATAGGGGTCAAAAGCATGATTTTGTTGGCCCAATCATCGAGAGTCAAGTCTGGGATACATCCCACCTTGGTATTTGCTTCATAAGTGCTTAGGAGGTCTCTTGATCAAAAGCTGAGTAGTTGGCATTGATTGGGCTAGGCACATAAGATTCGATATGATAATCAGCAATAGGTTCAGATCTGATTGTGGCCTTCACCCCATACCTTGTCCTAAAGAGCATATGTGACCAATCAACAGATAAGTAGCCTCCAATTTTGGCAGTGAAGTCCCTAGACAGACACAAAGCAAAATGTGGTGGCAAATCTATGATTGACACGTTTTGCAAAATAGTCACATTAGGGTAAGCATGTAGAGTGAGACTCAGATCCTTGATGATTCCCACAGTGGTCACTGTTGTCCCATCTAATTGGACTACTCCTCTAGAGATGACTTCATATTGGAGACCCAACTGATCAGCTATTTGTTTGGGCATCACAGAACTACTAGCCCCAGAATCAATCATACAATTATGCACTAATTTGTCTCCAATAATTAATGAGACATAGAAGGGAGGAGGTCTCAGGTTTTTACCTTGTTGTTCTCCATGGTTCCTCCCAGGCTGAACTGCATTGGCAAGCACTCTTTCTTGCTAGTTAGGGGGTTGATTTGAACTTGACCAATTCTACATGGCAGTCTGCAACAGATCCCTCTGCCCTGGAATGGCCAGTGACTCCCATAGTGAAATGTTCACACTTGTCCTTTTCATCTGCTCAATAATATTGAATGAGTTATCCTTCTTCTGCCCCTTCCCAGACACATTTCTTTCTTGCACATGGGTTGTTACAACAGGTGTTTGACTGGGTTTGTGAAGGTGCCTTAGATTGGTTCTGCATGTTCAAAGTTACGCTTGGAACACTGGGACCTTGTGGAGTGATGGAAGGTTGAGAGTCACCTGAGTTCAGTGGTTGTCCCTCTCTAATATTTCTCTTTTTGGACCATGTATTGGTAGCTACACTTTGAGAAGGGAATTGATTCATCCCACAGAAGTCTTCAGCCTGCCAATTGACAAGCATACTCTCGTTTGGGGGGCCAACCTTGTTGAGCTCCTTGTTGCTGATCTTCCTCTTGGCCAGGTTCTTGTGGCACCATACTAGTTTGCACCATCAAGGCCTGATTTAGAGCACCATTAAAGCACATTGATTGGTTATGTGGCTGACTGCATGGAAAACACCAATCATATTCCTGTGCCATATTGTTATGTGTAGGAACCAATGCCCTTGATGTTGAAGCTATGTTCGGATCATATGACCTGAAATGTCTAGCAGATTGGGGTTGTCCTTGGTTCTAGATCTATTTATAGTCTGAGGTAGTGGCCTATTCTGCTAATATTGGGGTCGACTGATATTGAGCCTGGGGGTGGTATGGCCTGGAACTCTTAGCTTGTTGTCTTTTGATGGTCACTAGCTCATTCCCAAAGTTCATAAGTTGTTTCATCACTTTGTGAAGCTCTTTAGAGGTATTATATGATGAAGTGAAAGCTTCATCAGAGCTTTAACTCCTAGTGGCGGGTATAGTAGCTAATGTAGGTGCTTGGTTAGTATCTGAGCTTCCTAACTATGGGTAAAGAGGTGTGTGCATGTATACTTTGCTTAATGCTAAATCAAATGAAGTAAGAACTACCACCTAAAATAGTTCTAAAATTTAGCTAAAACAAAGCATAAACACCATCATGATAAGAATTAAACAAGGGTTAGATGCTAGCATTCATCAATACAAACTTTGAAACTAACAATGCTAAATATCTAAACTCCTCTATTCTCTAACAACAAATAAATGAATGGACCTAAGTAAGCTTCATGGCTATCAAAATAGTTGTCCTTAATGTTCCAAGAACCTAGGAATGGGGGCTAATCAAAGTTGGGCTACAAGACCCTTTTGACACCTCCCATATGACCTAAACACTTTAAGAAAGAGGCTTAACTCTTCAAGATGATGAACTCTCAAAAGGGAAAGGTGCAAGCTCTTAGTCTCTTTGCTATATGCTTTGTATTTTCTCTCTAAGGAGTTTAGGTGTAAGTAAAAAGGTAGGTGGAGGGATCTTTATGTAGCCCAAAGGATAAAGGATTCAACACATTCTCATGAATGTGGGATAAAGGTAAAACATGATTAAGAATGGATAAGGTTTCTTTATTAAAGGTAACCTTACTTTAGAAGGGTTTAATTTATGCTTAGCAAGTCATGGGAGTTAGGGGGTGTTTTAATTAATCAGAGGTGATTAACTAATAGGTAGATGTAAGCTTATAGAAGATAATTAGAGGAATATTAGTACGATTTAGGCTATTAGAAGGGGATTAAATCAATTAAATATTGATTTACTAGTTACATGAAGGGGAAGACTAATTAATTAATAATAATTAATTAATCTAGATAGAAGAGGTGATTTATTAATGGAAGGTCGTTAATTAGGGTATTTTTTGGATAGGCAACTTAATTAATTAGCTTAGTGTAATTAATTAATGATGATATCAGGGAAAATGAGTGATTTTGACGATACGTCGTTGATTTGCGAGAAAGGGGATAATTAGCGCAATTTAAGTATTTAAATTACTTGGGCGTAATTATAGGTGTCTACATTTTCCCCTCTTTGGGGTGGCGTAAGTGATGCCACTTCAAAGATAGTAGACAGAAGAGATTTTGAAGAGATAGAAGAAAAATTAGTAGGAGGGAGAGATGCCCCCTCGAGTGTCGATGGGGTGATGAAGGAAGCTGATCGATGATCGAAAAAGATGAGAAGTAGGCAGAAGAATGGGGATGAGGTAGGATGCCCCGAGGAGAGGGAGAATTAGGGGTGAAAGGGAAGTGGTGTAGAAGAAATATGGATGAGAGGAGAGAAGATCTTAACCTCTAGCCACTTATTTGTTTGGAACAAATTTGATGTCATCATATTTCCATAGGAACTACATCATTGGTCCTTATGAAAAATATAAGCATACGACAAAGGTAGAATGACATGAAAAGCCATACTACGAACAATTGTCCATTGCTGAAAGTACCAACTCCATGCAACATATAATAATGCAATGTAATATGAGAAGGAAAAAAGCTCATACAACAGGGAAAACAAGTACAAACGCACATATCCAACCCAACAATGGTCAAGACAGTTGTACAAATGTTTTGTTATCAGTGCTGAAGAGATCCACAAGTTCTTGATTGATGACAAGGGTTAAAAATGATGATCCAAGCAAGGATACATGCAAGGGGAAATGAAAATGGACACGAGGTCCATGAAAAGCGTTTGTGCATAACGAAACAGCACCAGGCAACCAAAAGTGCCCCAGAGTACAGACGAAGCAAGTAGCTAGCTGTTGTGAATGGTTGTGAATCTGGTGATCCACGAGTCATATTAATCAGGGAAGATGTGAGACAAACCAACAGGATATGGAGAAAATACCATGCGTAAGACACAAGTTTCAGCCGTAAGAAGCAAGTTACCATTTTGTAGGGTGTTTTACTTTTTAGGAATTTTTTGAAAAATTTTGCCCTCTTTTTTTTTGGATTCTATATATATATATATATATATATATATATAATTTGTGTTGTTTTTACTTTCATATATATATATATATATATTATTTGTGTTGTTTTTACTTTCCAAACCATGGTGAAAAGTAGAAGAAGAAAGTGAAGGGCCTAGGGGCAACAGAAAGTGCCCTAGGTGGAAGAAAAGAGAAACAAATGACAAATAATGTTCTTGTTTAGTGGAAAAATGAAGAAAAAATTATTATTTGAAAAATAATTATTTACAAGGGTGTGAAGAAGAATAAAAATCGCCAGGAAGCAATAAAATTGTCCGGGGGAGAAGAAAGGGGTATTGGACAAAAAATGCCCCAATACAGTGAAAAATAAGATAAAAATAATTATTTAATTAAAAATAATTATTCCACAGCGAACAGAGGAGAAAAAGGTGAGCGAAATGGGTGTCCTGGCCATCCGATCATTGAAAAATAGGCTAATATACCTCCCAGGGGGGGTAAAAACATCACAATCAGTTCATTTTAACCGCTTAGTTTAGAAAACTTACCGTGAGGCTCTGACACTCAGGAGAGATGGTGATCCAATGTGATCGTTTGAGGCGTGTTGTAGATTGTAGATGATAGATCTATAGACAATATCAAATGTTGTTTTCTAGTGTTATTTTGATGTCTATGGTATGGATGATATGATGATATTTGTGTGGGGGGGATAGATTTTTGATTATGTGCAACCCCTCTTGCCCCCATTGATGATATGATATGTGATGATTAGCCTAGTATACATGCATGATGTAAAACTTAGCATTTTTGTTTATATATGATGTATAGATAATGCTAGATGTGATGATAGTGATGGTAATGTGATGTGAATGATAAAAAAATAGAGCACATGCAAGAAACACAACCAAATGCTACAAATAACACCAGGAATCAATGCAATACACCATGAATCACCATGCCTTATTAACAAGTAACAAAACACAACCAAATGCATTAAGAAAGAAAGAAAGAATTAACACACTAGCATGTCGAAATCCACTACAATATGCACAAGAAAGAATGAATCTATTCTAAGGAAGAAAATATAAACTATAACAAAGTACACCCAAGCAACAAACAACTCAAAAGCGAGCACACAAAACACTATACAAGCAACAAGCAAAGCAAGAAAACAAGACAATGCAAGTAAATGTTTTTGTAAGATATGTTTTCATAAACTGATTTTCTATTGTTTAAGTTTTTGTGAAACAATTTTATATTGTTTTGGTGTTTTGTGAAACAATTTTCTATTGTTTTTGTGTTTTCACGAAACAATGTTCTATTGTTTTTGTGTTTTCTCGAAACAATGTTCTATTGTTTTTGTGTTTTTCTCGAAACAATTTTATATTATTTTTGTGTTTTTCTCGAAACAATGTTCTATTGTTTTTGTGTTTTTCTTGAAACAATTTTATATTGTTTTTGTGGTTTTAACAATTTTCCAAAGCTACGTGCAGGTAACCAAGAAAGCATGGATGCCCCCAGTGTTAGGTGGGGAATATATAAGGGAAGAAGCCACGCGCTAATGAACAAGAAGGTGAACTCATTGAGTTTCCCTGAGCGTAAGATGGGAAATAACGAAATACCACATCTCTCACAGATGAATAGAAGAAGGCAAAGCTGGATCAAGGCTGGACAGAATGGTGTGCACAAGGAAACTCGAAGGTAGAACCAGGTCTAGGCCAAAGACAACTACCCTTCTAATACATAATGCTTATGAACAACGAATCCTCCCGAGGTGCCGGAAACTTGTTTTCACCCAAGGACTTGTCCAAAATGCCACAATTGCGTGGTTTTCACTAGTGGATGACCTAATTTTTCTTTTTCTTTTTCTGATTATTTTTTTATTTTATTTTTTTTATGTTTTTGTATTTTTTGATTTTTTTTGTGATTTTTATGACTTTCTTGTGCCATGTTTAGGCATAAAACCTCTTAAGATGCATGGCATTCATGGGCTCCCGGAGCTCATCACCATTGGGGTGAGCCAACTTGTATGCCCCTGTGCCATACTTGGAAACTATGACATAGGGTCCTAACCAATGTGGTTTGAACTTCCCTTTCTTTTCTCACTCTGCTCTAGTGTTGAACTGGTTCTCCTTCATAACTAAATCACCCACCTCAAACTGGCGAGGGGTGATTCTCTTGTTGTAGTTGTGGGAGATTTTGTGTTGATATACCTTCAGGTGATTAAGAGCGTAAATGTGCCTCTCATCTAGGAGCTCTAACTCAACCAATCTTGTCACTCAATAATCTTCATCCTTATCCAAATAGTCCCGAAGAGAAATTCGCAGGGATGGGAGTTCAATCTCTAAAGGGATGATAGATTCTGTCCCAAACACTAGGGAATATGGCGTCACACCCGTAGGAGTGCGAATTGATGTTCGGTAGGCCGAGAGGGTTGGCAGGATTTGTAGGTGCCTGTTTCGACCGGTTTTGCTAACCATCTTCTCCATTATCCTTACCAAAGTCTTGTTTGTTGCCTCAGCTTGTCCATTACCCTGAGGGTAATATGGCATGGACCATTTTAATCTAATTTGGAACCGTTGGAAAATACCTTTCATAGTTTTGTTCTTAAATGACTTCCCATTATCTGTGCTCCTGTGACATAGGTTAAAGGGACAGCCTCCACCCATTTTGTAAATTATTATATAGCTATGATGATATGTGTATGACCATCAGATGAGGTAGGAGTAAGCTTCCCTATTAGATCAAGTCCCCATTTAGAGAATGGCCACGGGGTAGTGATTGGTTGCAATGGTTGCAATGGAGCATGGATGAAATTTCCATACTTTTGGCAAAGCACACATTTTCTAACATAATTACAACAATCAGTTTCCATGGTGGGCCAATAGTAACCTACTCTTAATAGTTTCTTAGCCAAGACCATTCCATTTGTATGTGCTCTGCATACTCCTTCGTGTACTTCTTTAATTGCCTGGATTGACTCCGTCACATCCAGACAACATAACAAATTCCCATCGTATCCATGACAATAAAGTGTACCTCCTAAAAGGGTGTAACAGGCTATCTGGCGAATCAAGATTTACTTTTCAGAATGGGAGATATTGGGAGGGAAAGTACTATCCTTAAGATAGGTGAAGAAGGGTTCATACCATGGGGAATGGGGACCAACAACCTCACAAGCCAGGCAAGATTCTGGCATGTCATATGTGGGTTGGCATAGATTTTCTACGAAGAATGGCATATCATTAGTCCCTAGTGGAATACGAAGCATAGATCCCACCATTGCCATGGCATCTGCTAATCTGTTCTATGCTCTTGGAATCTGCTCAAAGGTGATGCCCACAAAATACTCCTTTAGAGTTTCCACTAAATTTTTGTAAGGTATGAGCTTATCATCCTTAACTTTATACTCATCATTAACCTGTTTTATGATTAGCTGTGAATCACCTACAACCTTAACATGTTGAATATTCCACTTAATGGCTAGCTTCATCCCTGTAATGAGTGCTTCATATTCCACAATGTTGTTCATGCAAGGGAAGGGCAGGTGGAAAGCCTGTGGTATAGGATCACCCAAAGGAGTAATAAGGACCACTCCTGCACCTGAACCATGAAACGTAAAAGATCCATCAAAATGTATCTGCCATACAACAGATTCTTCAATGTAGAGAAAAGATGCATCTGGTAGATCCAGACTCAAAGGTTTTGTGCTTTGCAAAGGTGCTTCCATTAGCTGGTCGGCAAGTACTTGTCCTTTAACTAATTTTTGATGGACAAATTCTATATCAAACTCACTAAGTAGAATGATCCAATTAGCCATTCTACCTATGAGGGCGGGTTTGGACAACAAATACTTGAGTGGGTCGACCTTGGATATGAGCTTGGTCTTAGTATTTAGCAGGTAATGGCGAAGTTTCTAAAAGGTAAAAACGACGGCCAAACAAGCCTTTTCAATATGAGGATAATTAATTTCATAGGTGATGAGGGTGTGACTCAGATAGTACACCACTTTCTCTTTATGCATAAGGCCATATTGGGTGAGCAGCGCACCAATAGCATATTACATAGTGGAAATATAGAGCGAAAATGGTTCTCCTGGAGTAGGAGGCATGAGGATAAGTGGATTAGCTAGGTATTGTTTAAGCAAAGCAAAGGCTTGCTATTGCTCAGGTCCCCAAAGGAAAGCGACATCCTTTTTAAGCAAATGGGTGAATGAGTGACATTTATCTGCAAGCTGGGAGATAAAGTGGTGAATGGTTTGAATTTTCCCTTGCAAGCTACGCAGTTGCTTGATATTCTCAGGTGGAGGCATTTCAATGATGGCAGACACTTTAGCAGGATCTACCTCAATACCTCATCTCGACACAATGAAGCCCAATAGTTTCCCAGATAACACACCGAAGACACATTTCTTTGGATTAAATCTAACTTTGTATTCACGTAGGCGTTCAAAGATATGCCGCAAAATGATAGGATGATCCTCTCTTGTTTTGGACTTTCCGAGGATGTCGTCTACGTAGTCTTCCATGATGTCATGAATCATATCGTGAAAGATTATTATCATGGCCCACTGATAAGTTGCTCCCACATTCTTAAGGCCAAATGGCATCACCTGATAATAGAAGGTGCCCCAAGGAGTTTTGAAAGTTATTTTGTGTTGGTCTTCCTCAGTGATTTTAATTTGATTATAACCTGAAAATCCATCCATGAGTGATAGAATTTTGTACCCTGCAATTGAGTCAACAATCATGTCAATGTTGGGAAATGGAAAGTCATCTTTAGGGCAAGCTTTATTGATGTCCCTAAAATCTGTGCAGATTTAGATACCGATAGGTTTCTTCTAGATAGGAACAATGTTCGATATCCATTCAGAATAATCAATTGGCCTGATGAATCCTGCTGCAAGTAACCTTTCCAAATCTTCTTTAACTAACAAGGCCACTCTTGGGTGCATCTTTCGGAGCTTCTATTTGATAGGCTTAGCATCTACGGTCACAACCAGGTTGTGCATGACTAAAGTTGGATCTAAGCCAGGCATGTCTTTGTAAGACCATGCAAACACATCAATAAAATATCGTAGTAGCATAGTGAACGTATTTTGTTCTCTGGCCGAGAATGATGCTCCCAATTTTACTATCTTGGGATCTTCTTTGGTACCAATATTGACATCAATGGTTTCTTCAACTAAAATTTTTGATAAATCCTCCATACGCGTAGGATCGGGAGGTAGGTTGAGATCTTCATCCAAGGATGTCTCTATGATATTTTCATCCTTGGCGTGGTCACTTTGTTTGTCCTTTGATTTTCTTATTTGTTTGTCAGCCAATGCCTCAAAGAGGTTTTCACTGTGTGACTTGGACTTTGATTTTTTCCAAGGCTTTTCTTTAGAACTCTTGCCCTCGCTTTTCTTTAAATTTTTCTGACCACGAAGTTTAGCCTCCTGACTGAAGTAGGCGCAGGTGTCTAATTTGATAAAGAAACCCTTCTTGTGATCTCTAATGGGAATTGTATCCCTTATGCCCATGAACTCTGCAATAGCCTCGTCATTCTCGAATAAATCTAGTGGCATGTGACGTTGTTGGTCCCATTCAGCAAGGGAAGGGTACACAAGGTCAAGGGTCGGTTCAGTGGGGGTTATGATCAGGAAAACATTGTTCATGAAAAGGTTTGTGGAGGCCAGATCCTCATATAGGCTACAATGGGAATCCGTATTGCTGTCTAGGTACTCGAAGCTATCCTCATGCTCAGAACAAGTCACATCTTGATCATTGGGGTGTTCTCCATAAGGGTGAATCCCAATGTCATATATTTTTGTTTTGAAATGTGGAAGAGGGACTGGTTCTCTTTTTCCTTATTCATTCCTCCCACATCCTAGGCCTTTGTAGCCCATGGAGTACATCATTCTACTAGATTTTTCATATTCTGGGGTTTGATAACAAGATGGTTGAGTGTCCTCAGGGACCCAAGTAGTAGGTGGATCAAGTAATTTTTCCTCAGCTAATAAGCCTCCAGGTAGGAATGACCCAATAGTGTGTTCCTCTCTAGGTCTCCTGAAGCGGTAGTTGGGTTGACCTCTAGTCTTGGGAAACAAGGAGAGGTCAGAAACCAAGAGTGCTTATTGTATATTATACTCCCCATAGCCATATTCTAGAATTTTCATCTCCCATGAATCAAATGGCGATGTGGAAGTGGACACCCCATGAGCGTAAGAATTAAAATAATTTGAATCTACTCGAGATTCCATGTCCTCAGAATGAAGGACAACTATATCTGTGGAGGGACATGCATATGTACCCTTTCGTGCAAAGCTATTAAGAGCTCTACAATGAGTAAAGGGCGCTGAATCTCCTGGTATTGTAACCGTATGTCCCTCATGCTTCAGCTTGATGCATTGATGAAATGTTGATGGCACGGCCTGCATGGCATGAATCCATGGTCACCCTAGAAGCATATTATATGGAAGTTGCAAGTCTAGGACGTGAAACTTTGTCTAATGGCAAGTGGGGCCCACCTCCATGGGTAGCGTAATGGTGCCTGCTGACTCTCTTTCTGCGTTGTCGTATGTGGTGACAGTAATAATATGGGACTCAAGATCTTTCTATGTATGTCCTAATTGTTTGACTAGCTTAAGCGTGCAGATGTTCAATGCCGATCCATTGTCCACAAGCACCCATTTGATTTTCCTGTGGGTGACAACTACCTCGATGTACAAGGGAAGAGTATGTGTAGGATTCATGGCAAGGATCTCCCTATGGTTGAAAGTAAGATGCTCACTTGATGCAATATTTTCCACCGTGGCTTGAAGGTATGTAGGATCAACTTCTAAAGGCACTCCCAACCCTTGAAGAGTTTGATACAAAATTTCCTTATGCACATTGGATATCTTGAGAAGATCTAAGATAGAGATCTTAGCATTTTTCCTCTCAAGTTGTTCTAAAAGGTTATATTTATCAGTTTGCAGGGTCAACAGAGAGGGTTCCGGAATCACGAGGCGGGCATGCCTTGTTACCACAGCGCAGTCCTTTCCCTTGATCTAGATGGTATTGACACATTTAGTAGGGGAGTGAATACATCCGATAAGCGAATCGTAATGATTGTTATCTCTTTTTGTATATAAGTAATTCGTGGCTTTATAGGTTTGGGATGACTCTCCCCGATCCGGCTTTGTATTTTCTGACTTATCATGCTTGGGGAATGGTTCCTTATAAATCCCCATTTTCTTGTTAGGTGTTTGCATGTGGCCAGGGTTATCCACCTCTATCTCCCTGTTGTCAATGAGGTCTTGAATATAGTGGCGAAGTTGTAAACATTTTTCTGTTTTATGACCTTTAATGTGATGCATTTCACAATATTCATGCTCCTTATACCATGAAGGTTTAGGAGCATTGTCATCAAACGGTTGTGTTGTAGGATAGGTCATCATGTTGGCCGCATCCAACTATTTTAGTATGAGGGACAACGGTTCATTGAGGGAGGTGAACGTTCGTCGCTTTGGTGGTGGTTGAATTGGGCCCTTGGTTAGTTTAAAAGGTTGACTGGTTTGGACCGTTTGAACACGTTTGGAATCAGTGATTCTGTCTCCCACCACATTTTTGTTTTTGTTAAAGATCTTTGGCTTTTCAGTGGGTTTGACACTTTGGTTGTCTTTAGATTGGGTTTTGAGGGTGCCTTTGGCAATGAGAGCCTTTTCTATTTTAATTACTTTCTCGATAACCTCCTCAAAGGTGCGAACACAATGCATTTGGAGGTGGAAATCTATATCTGGGTTGAGATTAGGGATGAAAATACTGACCAGCTGCTTCTCAGGGAAAGCGTAAGGGAAGTGACTAACTATCCCTCTCCATCGTTGGAGGAATCTGGTGAAGGTCTCATTCGGGTGTTGTTTTGTGCCACACAAGTCTGCTATGGTGATGTCACTCTCTATGTTATATGAGAAATGATGCATGAATCTTTCCGCCAATTCTGGCTAGGTGAAAATTGATCCTCGTGGTAAGTGCGTAAACCATTCCAATGCTTGACCTCCGAGACTCTTAGGAAAAATTCTGATGAGGTAATTATCACTATAAGAAACCTCTTAACATGCCATGTAGAAATATTTAACATGATCCCTTGGGTCTCCCTTTCCTTTGTATTTGTCGACCTTTGGCATATCAAATTTCTTTGGAAAGGGTTGAAGGGTCATTGTCTTATCAAAAGGATAGGGGCATAGTTCTTCGTATTGGTATTTCTTAATACTCCCTATATTTCTCTCTTGTATGATCACAAGCGTCGCTTTCATAGATTGCACTTCTTGTGTGAGTAATTGTTCTCTAATGGGAGAAGCGGGTACATGTACACGATGATACCCTGTGTCTTCTTCTCCTTATTTTTCTCAATGGAGTTCATGGATCCTAAACTTAGGCCTTGAATTTTGAACATTCTTGTTTGTTTATTTTTGTACTTGGAAAGTAAGCAAAGCTAGTTGTCAGCTTAGGTTACTAAGTTTTTGTTGGATTGTGACTTGGTTTGTGTCTTCTTTGTCTAAAGGTTCTTCCTCTTTGTATTGTGGAGGTTCTTCCCTTGTCTCATGTTCTATCTTGTTTCTTCGTGGAACTTTGATGAGGGGTATTCTATGCCCTACCACTTTATCATTTTCTACGTAAGAAGTGGAAGCATGCCTGCTTGTTAAAATATCTTCCATATTGATAAGGGGGCATTCTTCCTTAGTAGTGTCATTTGTAGGTAATATTGGTTCATTCTCGGTGGGCAATTTGGCCCCTAATTCCACAACCCGTGCCAACACTCTATCTTTGTTTCTAAGGAGAAACTCATCTAGTAGAGTGGGGTCAAAATCAAAGTCTGCGTGTGGTGATTCTAATTCATTTCCACTATGATCAACCATTTCTTCTATTTCCTTTTCTGCAGAAAATAGTGGTCCTAGATCACGTCCAATAAATGGGTTTGACCCTTGTCTATTAGAATTTTCCCAAGCTTGTGCTTGTTGTTCCTGATATGTTTGTTTCTTTAACCCTAAACGCGTCTTGGGAGCCATGTTTTCGTGATAAATTTCACTAAGATAAGTTGTAGATTTGTTCAAAATGAAATGACTAACCCTAAGTAAAACACAAGATGTACGTGTTAAGAGTAAATTAATAATGTGAGAATACCAATGTGATAGAGTGATAAAGTCACCAATGAAACAATTGTTTGGTACCAAAACTTAATCAAATGAAGTACCTCCTAGACTACGTTTCAAAGTAATTTGCGACACCAGATGATTAACAAGATGTCTCCACTTATGCCAAGTTCAAAAGAATGAACAAGACGTAAGTAAATACACGAAGTTAAATGCGATATCCCAATCAAGATATACGATGAGAAATATTCAAGTCTAATTAATAACTATATCTCAAAAAGTGCCAATTACAATTTGTGAATGATACAACAATATCACCAAGATATGTTAACCCACTTTGTAAGAAAGTGAAGTATTGATATCGAGGTGTTATTGATATAACATGCACAAATGGTAGTGCCTAACACCTTTTGAAATCGAGGTAATAATAAAACCAAAAAAAAAATCTCAAAGTATAGCTAGGAATAGTTAAGAATGTGTGCAGTGTAACCGTACAATATAGGTATTTATGTTGAGTTTACAAGAAACAAGATGTAAATATCGAAATTGTAATGATACGAGACAAACAAGCTAACTCCTCTATGGAATTCCACAGTGATGAACCACGCCTAACTACAATGACGATGTTGACGTGGGTATCAAGATCACAATGGCTACCAAATGACGTGAAAATGCCTCCACTCACTTTAGACATTTAGCTAACCCAGCCGCAAACATGGATGGGCGTAAACGGACATAAAAGTGAGAGAAACAATCGAATGGAAACACAAAGGTAATCACACCTCTTTTTATCAAAAAAGTTTCAAAAGAATATGAAGGAAATAAATCAAGAAAAATGACAAAAAATGCTAGCCTCACTTCAGCAGAGTTTCACCTCGCCCTAACGCAAGTAAAAACTAGGTGAAAGTAATATGTAACATTCCCAATTTAGTACATTAGAACAATAATTTTTATTTTTATTTTTTGATAAGTGTTTCCTAGTTCTAAATACATAATTTAGAACTCACAGATCAAAACAATCATTCTTATAACAGATAACCATATGCAGCTATAATGAATCGATGTACCACCGACCTATTCATTCCATGACTCGGTGATCTACCAATCTATTCATGAGTATCATAGAGTTGGCATTTTTATTTTTAACACTTCACTCTTGCGGTTCTCTTCCCTAATCTGGGATTTCAGAATGCTCTGTCCAAGGAACCTATCTAAATAATTGTTACCATTATTCATCGGCATCACATCCCTCAGACTAGGTGACATAGGACAACGCAATCAGCAACTTGCGATACTATGGCCAAAGATTTGAAACATACTGTTTAGGTCTCGTATTCCTTGACAACATACTCGTCAATCTAGAATACGTCCTTCACCCCACTCTAATGTTATATAGAATGTCTTACACTAACTTCTGTCAGCCTCCCCTATCCCAAGTCATTCACTCAGGAACGGATTAATAACATGACAACGTTATAAGGATGCTCTCGAGAACTAGGGATAAGCTGACATACTAGGTCAACCCTAGTTAACCCTATGTGTCAAGGTACCTCGAGTCTCCAAGGGCAGCCTCATAACATGACCATGTTCCTAACCAGTCCTAGAGTAAAAACTTGTTCGAGTTTAAGGTGTAAATCTTAACGATCAATGCAAAGGGTGTCACCATAAGTCACCTGCATTGTTGTATCCTCAAGAAGATCCTAATCTTCTCGAAGGTACAACCCTGTAGTTGACATGTGCCGACATCCTACAAAACCACCTTGGAAAGATCTACTTAACTTTAAGGTGTTACTTACGTTGAGTTGAAATTATACTTTAAGACTCTCCTTTCTAGGTAGTCTATTCCCAACCCCTGGGTTCCTCACCTTTGAGTTGCCTTACTTATTTAAGATCCATTTCACAAAGAGAAGTTTAATAGATTTGAGATCTCGTCAAGGAGTTCATTGATTCACAGTAATATTAATCAACGAAATTGGGCAGTAGCCCTAAGTCCTCTCATAAGGATGCTAACTATACCCCTATAAGTTTATATATCAGTTCTCAAAACTGAAATATATCTTACTTATTGTTATTAAGATATAGTGATTAAGAATCATCAGTTACTTTGTCTTGACTTAGATCATGGATAGGAAGTAATAGATTACTCTTCCTGATTTAGCTACCTATTGTGATGTAGTTTAACCTTAACTTCCCATAAACAGTGGACCAATTTTCCAATTTAGCCTTATTCACAACATAAAGAATTACTAATCATTCACAAAGTATTCAGTCACATAATGTTTACAAGTCCTACTTAGAGAATCCAAATAAATCTAAGGTATAAAATAATAAAAATGCACTTAAAATCAATCAAACCTAAGAATATCAATTCCATCAATTAAAAATACAGCCACATAAGTAACATATTTTTCCCTTTTCATTTATTTCCAATCCATACAATTACAACTTATGCACTTCGGCATACTGGATACAATACTCAACAGCAAAAGAACAACTTTCTTACTATAGTATAATTAGAGATATCAAATAGGAATTCATCATAAAACCATATTAAACAATCTGAACATCATATCAGATCCGCGTGCCTTTATTACTTACAATGTCCATCTGCAAAATTGTTAGCACAGGTCAATTCTGTGAACTGAGCATGATAAGCACTAATTCTTAAAACAATTGCATTCTACCAATTTCTCTCATTAAACAACCTGTTTAAATGAAATCATTTCTTCAGATCCTTAAACATGAATCAGGATAATCATCTTTCTATAATTCTAACATGACTATAATTCATAACTCATATTATAGCTGCCAATTAAACCTAAATATTTTTCAGATGATTCATCATATATATTAGAGACTAAGAAGAACAAAATGAATCCAAAACATCCATCCATCTGAATCCCAAGGACAGCAATAATCCAACAAATTGTTCCATTCAAAAATGAATATCCTATCAATTCGTGTATCCAACAGGTATGTTTCTTTTTTTTTTAACAATTCCGCAAAGGCAGATTATAACACCTAGCAAGCTCAACTGACGGGATTCTTTTATAATCATTACATTATTTCAATGGTATTGACAAGTACACCAACTTATAATACAATACAATTTGTTTACCAGTCTCTCCATACAATTTAACAGTTTCTTCTTCTTAAGCCTGTACCGTAAAATTCACATAAGAATACAAAAGAAGAAAGCACTCAAAGTTTCTAGACAAGGAGAGAATATTTTCTTATTCATATAGTTATATAGCAACATATACTTTACAACTTAAGAGAAAGAAACAGAGGCAATCAGATTTCCAATCCAATCATGTTCAGAACTGTACCAACTTCTCAAGAGTGATGCATATACATTCAATCTTGAATTCAATAAGGAAGAAGAAAGAGTAAGAAAATCAGCACCCATCCCTTCCAAATACAACCTGATTTCCATCCATGCAGACCCAGGATTACCCGTATGATAATAAACATCAAAGTTCCTCAAGCAAGATTTCTCTCAGTCAGGCTGTGTTCCTACTAACCAAGTAAGATCGTAAAGAAAACAAAAATTGCATTATTCTTTTTTTCATCACATACAGAATCTATAATCATAGACCATCCAAATTCCTTTCTCAGAGATGCAGATTTAAATATATACATACATCATAAGCATGTGACTAATCATTCGAGCTCAAAAGAAGGATCTACAGTTTCATCCCACTCAATTATATAATCACCTGAAACTGTCAAGCAATTAAAGAGCTCTCGCGACCAAGAAATAATCAATAAACCTACAAAATTACACTCAACAATTCTTTCCATATCATTCTTTAAACATGAAATTACCCAATGCCATCACCTGACATGGCACAGTTAGGAATTCATTAACTCAGTCATAATAGAGACTAGATAACATCATAAACAAAAGTCATTTCCATATGCAAACACAACAAACATTTCAATTGAGTCGAACCACATATAAACACAGCGAACATTTCAACTGAGTTGGATTCATATGTATACACAGCAACATTTTAACTGATTCTAATTCCTATGAATATACAGCAAGAACTTTTAACAGAAGTTGAGCCAACACGTAAACACATCAAGGACTTCAACACAAGTCATATCCAACTAGTATTCACAGAAAAGGCTTCGACAAAAGTCGAAATCAAGAAAGATAATCATAGCAAGGACTTCCCAAAAATCACCTCCTTAACATAAGTTCAACAAAGATTCAACTGAAGTCAAAATCAAGAAAGATAATCATAGTAAGTACTTCACAGAAGTTACCTCCATAACATAAGCTTAGCAAAGATTCAACCGAAGTCGAACCAATACGAAAATACAGCAGGGATTCTAACAGAGTCGTGTTCGTATGTAAACCAAGCACACACTTCCACAGAGTCGAACCAAATGTAAACACAGCAAGCGTTTAAACATAAGTCAAATCTATAAGTATTCCCAGCAAAGATTCAACAGAAATTCAACAACAAACTAATACAGCAAAACATTTTGACAGAGTCTTCGCATAACCAAAGATTCCTAAATCCACAAGAAAAGAAGAACCCAATACATTACTTCAAACCAACTGTGCTAAGATCACCTGAACAGAGTTTTTTTAATGAAATCATTTGAAGGAAAGCAAGATTTTTAAAAGTTAGGGCCTATCATGCTTGATAGTGTCGCTTAAAAATCCGAAGAAGACCTCTGAATGTGCTCGCACCTTCTCTTCTTCTTCCATGATAGATTAAACAACAATAAATTGTTACCTTCATGCCTTAAAAACTTTCCCCGACAGAGAAAGGAGCTAGATATTCTCAAAGTTACCATACAACACAGAGTAGACGACTGGTTCGAAGAACCAGTGATCAAGCAGAGAGAAAAACGGAACGCATGGAAAACTAAACAACCAACCAATTTTCCATTTACATGCCTTCCCAAGCAATCCGAGCTCGGGAACCAAAGTTCATTAATTGCATTAACTCCCATATTCCCACCTATTCTCCATTGCCACCGACTGCCAAAGTTGGTGATTGCCAAATGAAAACAAACAACCATTCCCATATTTGGTGATACTGCCACGTCAGGTCACAATAGCCATTTGCAACCTTTGCCAAATCCCAAGTCCTTCATCCTTATCCACCTCATAAATGCCATGGAAACCACCGCCCATGACTCGTGCCCCTTCATAGGTCCCCCTCCATCCATTATAATTAGTTAAGATAGGTTAGAAACATAGGTTAGATCATAAGGTAAGACATTAGTCTTACTTCCATAGTGCTAGGTGTAGCTAACCTTAGGAGCATTAAGCTTATGGTTTAGGGCTAGGTTAGATTAGCAATAACTTAACCAATAGGTTATAGTTTAGGTTAAGCTTATTAACCTTACCGAATCCAGTCTAGGTCTCCCAAGTAGGACCGATCAGTATTAGAACCAAACAGGGTAAAACATCCCTGTAAAGGATCCTATCCGGTATTGTTAATTAAGCTTACTGTATACCCAGGAACATCTTACCTGGCTTAAGGTCTAGGCCTTCCTGATGTTACGGTATTTGGAACCGAATTTCATTTAACATGATCAGCCTGAGTCAAACTCCGGAATTACTCATTCAACTCATTCAGACCTTGCAACTTTCGTAAGGTCAATAAATTTTGTTCATCCTAAATAAACTTAAAACATCTCTTGGATCAATGTAACTGATCCAAGGCTGAGTCATAAATATGGATAAATCCACAATTCATCCCGAAATCAAATTGAACACAGGTGCTAAAAATGAAAGAAATAAAAGAGTCCAAACATATTATGACTCAGTCAAAGATCTTCAAGAGCAAAGAAGATACAATCCATATCAAGCATGACTTCACAAATCAAAGGAACATGTCCTTATACAGAAGAAATCATATATCAACACTTGAGTTCTCAGGAGGAAGTAACTAAAATTTAGGGTGTTACATAATATGTCACACGTTTCTCAAAAAGAAGGTTCACAACTCAACATTGTTTTCAAATGGTCAAAGTGGCCTCTTGGCCAAAGTATATTCTCCTAGGTGGTTCTCTCACCCTAGGTGTTACAAATTTGCCACGAGTGAGCGCAATTTACCCAAAAAGTCACATTGACTAGTTTGGGAGTATCTCAGTTTTACTTTACCCTCTTCAAGAACAGTAGGCAACTAGTGCGTCTACATGTACTATCACTGGGGTCGCCACAACGAACAACTTGTAACTCTATCTCACAAAGGAATCACTAGTCAAGTAGGTAGTGCGGAGCACTTCCCGTTTTGTCCACAAGGTTCCCTCTTGTGTGGACTACTTTGGGGTTCCTAGAACCACTCCCATTGTTGTAGCTTAAGGCGTTATGCCAAAGGGGTTATGTTCCAGTTGAGCGGAGAGGGACGTACCCTTTTCCAAAACCTGCAATACAGTGTTTTGAATATGTTGTTCTTTTTATCTTGTTTAATTAGAAGTGGTTTACTTGAACACCTTTTGGCAATCTGTATAACAACTGCATTAGTAGTTTTTTATTTCGTTTTGATTCCTCCTTTCTTTGATAAGCTTTTTTAGGTCTTGCACTCAAGCGTTAGTAGTTCTCCAAGAAAATCACATTATTTAAAAGAGGATTAAAAGTTGCTTTTGATTCTCAAGATTATCCAAGGATGCAAGAGAAGAGCATACACAACAAATAATCCAACTAAAAAGTAAAGAAAATCTTTTCAATCAATGAACCATACAAAATTCTTGATAAATGTTCATTCCCTTAAACCAAAAGTGAAAGAGGAAGTTTCTAATTTACCAAATGTTATAAAATGAAGACTAAAGTTGCTTTTGATTCTCAAGATCTCCCTAATATGCAAGATAAGAGCATACACAAACTTTATCCCAACTATATAGAAATGAAAAACTTCAAATCAAAGGACCATTGAAAAATGCTTTGTAAAAGGTTCATTCCCTTAAGCAAAATGAATAATCAAAGTTTCAAGTTTAATCCCAATGTTAACAAGATAGAGATCAAAGTTGTTTTTGATTCTCAAGATCACAAAAAGGTGCAAGAGAAGAGAATACACACGCTTTGGTCTAAATCGAGTAAGCATGGAAATACAACATTCATCAAAACATTAGACATGTTAGAAAATGACCAGTTTTAAAATAACAGAAAAACCTACAATTTATGTAAGTATAAATCTAAAATTTATGTTTTCATTGCATATTTAACTTCAATACCTTTCCAACGAAAAAAAAATGGAGTCATTTCAAGTTCGGGAGAAAAATTTATGGCCTTCGGAAGATGGGTTACGCATATGCTCTTATGCTCATGGGTATGCACTTGACATGCACTCAAAAAATGTCAAAAAAAACGTCCCTTAATCTGCAAAATGGACAAATTTTTCCAACCAAGATTCAATTTTGACAACAACTCATCACATTAATATATTAATAGAAGACTCAACGCTATCAAACATTAACATACATGCTCAAGAATTTAAGATTTTCAAGAAATTGACAAAACTAGCATGTAGAATGATGAAAAAGTAAGCTCTAAAAATGAAAACATGATGAAATATTGAAATTTTCTCACCAAGATTAAATTTTGACAGCAACCCACCACATTAATATGTAAATATAAGACTCAGCACTATCAAACACTAACCTACATGCTCAAGAATTGAAAATTTTCAATAAATTGACAAAACTAGCATGTAAAATGTTGAAAAAGTAAGCTCCAAAAATGAAAACATGATGAAATCTTGAAATTTTCTCACCAAGATTAAATTTTGACAGAAACCCACCACATTAATATGTAAATAGAAGACTCAGCACTATCAAACACTAACCTACATGCTCAAGAATTGAAAATTTTCAAGAAATTGACAAAACTAGCATGTAAAATGTTGAAAAAGTAAGCTCTAAAAATGAAAACATGGATGAAATCTTGAAATTTTCCCATCAATTTCAATTTTGACAGCACTTCACCTCCTTTATACCTACAAGGAATACCCAACACATGCAAACTCAACAAAAAAAGTTTAAGAAAAACAAGTTAGATCAACATGTGTAAAAGAGGGTTAGTAACCAAAAATAAAACTTAACTACAAAAACTTGAAATTAAGTGCAAATGACAATGGAGTAAGTCCCACCGGGCGTGCCAAATGTGTGCATGTATACTTTGCTTAATGCTAAATCAAATGAAGCAAGAACTACCACCTAAAATAGTTCTACAATTTAGCTAAAACAAAGCATAAACACCATCATGATAAGAATTAAACAAGGGTTAGATGCTAGCATTCATCAATACAAACTTTGAAACTAACAATGCTAAATATCTAAACTCCTCTATTCTCTAACAAAAAATAAATGAATGGACCTAAGTAAGCTCCATGGCTATCAAAATAGTTGTCCTTAATGTTCCAAGAACCTAGGAATGGGGGCTAATCAAAGTTGGGCTACAAGACCCTTTTGACACCTCCCATATGACCCAAGAACTTTAAGAAAGAGGCTTAACTCTTCAAGATGATGAACTCTCAAAAAGGCAAGGTGCAAGCTCTTAGTCTCTTTGCTATATGCTTTGCATTTGCTCTCTAAGGAGTTTAGGTGTAAGTAAAAAGGTAGGTGGAGGGCTCTTTATATAGCCCAAAGGATAAAGGATTCAACACATTCTCATGAATGTGGGATAAAGGTAAAACATGATTAGGAATGGATAAGGTTGCTTTATTAAAGGTAACCTTACTTTAGAAGGGTTTAATTTATGCTTAGCAAGTCATGGGAGTTGGGGGTGTTTTAATTAATCAAAGGTGATTAACTAATAGGTAGATGTAAGCTTATAGAAGATAATTAGAGGAATATTAGTACGATTTAGGCTATTAGAAGGGGATTAAATCAATTAAATATTGATTTACTAGTTAAATGAAGGGGAAGACTAATTAATTAATAATAATTAATTAATCTAGATAGAAGAGGTGATTTATTAACGGAAGGTCGTTAATTAGGGTATTCGTTGGATAGGCAACTTAATTAATTAACTTAAAGTAATTAATTAATGATGATATGAGGGAAAATGAGTGCTTTTGATGATATGTCATTGATTTGTGAGAAAGGGGATAATTAGCGCAATTTAAGTATTTAAATTTCTTGGGCGTAATTATAGGTGTCTACACAGAGGCCTGTGAATGGCCTAGTGAATGATAAGGTGATTGTGATGTCTGAATTGGACGGTGTGCAGGTCAACCCCTATGGAAAGGCTAAAGGATACAAGTTTCGGCTGCATGTAGTGCCCCCCAAATTGACTGAATCATCAACTAAATATCAAAATTTAAAGACCTTTGAAAGTATAAGAAGGTACATTTGATTATCTATACCACTATGTGCTTTTACTGAATGTTTTCATCCTAATCCCAGGTGTTGAAATCTGGCCTATATGAGGTTGAATTATGAATCAGCTACTTGTTCGGGGCTCTCACTTCCACATTTGCAATTGCTCTAAAGAAGACATCTGAGTTCTCAAACATTTTCCCCAAATGTGATCTGTGAAGAAGCCATTCACAGCTATGTTCCAATTCTAGATAAGCCTACTTCAAGACTCATGAACCATTGTGCAGCATTCCCTTTAAGGATGAAGAGGTGAAGAACTTGAAGAAGTAATGTCCATCGGTCATGCATGGATCTCGTGGATTGTAGCAGACATTTGTAATATCTTGGACATTGTCACCAGGAGAAAGGAGATTTGACCCTAGTGAAATGGATTGGATGCTCTTTAATGCTGCAATCGGAGCCGGATTTTTGCACTCAAGGTGAGTGGTAAAAACATACGCAATAAATTAGACATTATTATCATGGTTATTTAGATCATTTTATACTATTGGCTTCATCACCCTTACAGAACCATGATCAAGATGTTTGTAGGTGGACCGATGTTGACAAGGGGTAATCTGACTTGGTGGACGATGGATCTGATCTTGTGATTATCTTATAACTCCTATCATTTTTGAATTGGGAAATATGACATAAATGATTATCAATTAGAGTACCTTCATTAATATCTGAAGTATGCGTGAATGGCATGAATATGCGACAACTTTGGGCATTGAATTAGTAGATGTAAATGTTGCCATTTTTGGGGTCATGCTGAACTGTACAATTTTAAGGTGTGCATAAGTTAAGATCACAGCAAGTGCACAGAAGTGTGACTTCAATCCACACACACAATACGGATGAATTCAGTCACACCGTGGGGTACTAGAAAATGTTCATGTCATGTGGCACAGCATGCTGGCCAAATGAGGTGCTGAAAAGTGTGGCATACGCACTAAGAGGGCAAGTCCCACTTTGGTGTGCATTACATAACATGCAAGCTTTCATCCAATTTGTGGGAGCTGCTAAAATGGGAACAGATTATTCAATTTAAGGTTGGTTTCTTATTACCTCTACTTAGAAGTGGCACGTGCGCAAAGGATTTGGTACCATGAACCTCATCTCTTAATGGCAAGTTAAATTGTTTTTAATAAAGCTAAGTTCACCAGGCTTTGCACCCTGAGGGATAAAAAGGTGTTCTTAAAGTAAGAACATGACACTTAGAAGAATTTCTAGGTAATTTTTCAGTTAACCCTAGAAGATGGAGATAACACTTGATTTTTCCTGATAGAGGAAATGGAAAATCTAGATGGATACAATGAATCGAAGAAGGATATGCTTAGCTATACTTTAATAGAAGACTACATATGACGTTTGCAAAAGACCCAAGATAGCCATGATCTAGAATGGTGTGAGGTGAGAATCACATTCTTTTATTATCTCTGTCTAGATTGCGATCCATAGTGACCATTACAACGGTAGGGCTAGGCCCCGTGACCTGGATTCCTTCCAAACTAGATCATGGCCATTTTGATGTGGAAGGCCTGGCATAACAAGAGTCAGTAGAAGCCTTTAGACTTCACAAGAAGGAGGAGGGTGCTTCAAGGATGTTTGAATTCATTACAATGTTTACAATGACATTTTGGTACATTGATTTAGTATGAGTCGGAACCTGCGATGAAGGAGACAAAGAAACTCCTATTAGGTTGAAGGCTGCAACCTATTTGTTTTGCAGTATGATGAATCCTCAAGCCATTACGGAATGACTATGCAGGTTCTTTACTGCATAAATCTTGACCCCACATAGTGCCTTGGTAGAGGATAGAGTCTTGGATGAAACAGGGTCTTTAATCTGATCTAGTTTTTGAGGTCTTGATTTACGACTTCGACTGATTGGAAGAACTCTTGAAAATGTGAGGTATAGCCTCAGCATTTTTGCCTTGTGTTCATGGAATTTAAAAGGAAAGATTGTATACTTAATGGATGGGTGAAGAGTATCGAGATGTTTTTGCAACTTGGATTTTGTTTACCATTTTCTCCATCCATCTGCATACCACGATGAGAAGACTATGGATTCATTTGGATCAGCAAGAGTACATGAGGATAGGAAACTCTCTTGAAAACTAAGGCTTGAAGGTCCTTTCTTGGGCTCATATGGTAGATTTTGATCAGCCATTATTGGAACATACATGGTCTAAAAGGGTCCAGGTTTCATCCTTTGCCCATATGGTTTGCCGATCTCTCTTTGCCTTTTAAAGATATTCAGGCCCAGGATGTTGGATAAATGTCTTGGCAGGATTTCACGAGGCATTTAGGAGATATACAAGCATTTTGAGTGGTTGAGGGAATACCACAGAATTCAACATTTGCACCTGGTGGAACTTTTTTATTTGGTAACATTTTGCACGTTATAGTCAAGGAGCTATACCATTTAGACTTTAAGATGCTATATTCACCCCTTTGAATCAAGGTATATCGAGGACTCACTGGAGCTGGATAAGTTTGGCATGGTCACGTTTAACTTAAGAAGTTTGAAGGATTTCGTTACGAGTGGCCAGCTTTTGACTTTTTTTCCTCATTAATCCCTCAGGTATCCAACCCATATATGACAAGTGATGAGATCCTATGGACCACAAATTATGCACCATGGCATGAGATCTATTCTTTCACAGATGGATTCTCAAGATAGCATCAAGTTATGAATTACAAAGGAGGACCAAGAAATGACAACTTTCACCACTGAATGGGGAAGTATTTCCTACATAGTCATGCCTTTTGGACTAAATAACACGCCTGTTGTGTTTTCACGCATTGTGGTTCAAGTGTTTCAGGACTTCATCCATAAGTTTCTACAAGTCTACTTGGATGACTGGACGATATATGGATTAGTGATGGACCATTGTAACAATCTAAGGCTAATGTTTGAGATATGTCAGGTAGTTGAGTATATCCCTCAACATTAAGAAATGTGTTTTTCGCTACTCCATTTGGCACCCTATTGGGACATATCATATGTAAGGAAGGTTTCCTGGTGGATCCTACAGAAGTTTCCATTATTATGGGATTGGGAGAACCTACTAGCCAGAGTTCAGTGCATGGATTCCTTGGGCACATGGGGTATTACCAGAAATTTATTAAGGGATATGCCAAGATCGTCACGCCATTGGAAAATTTGCTGAAGCACAAAAGTACATTTCATTGGGGAGAGGCGCAGTAGATGGAATTTGATACATTAAAGAATAGGCTTATCACCGCACCATATTACCCTTTCCCTCTTGGGATAATCCATTCCATGTACATGTTGATGCTTCAGGGATGGAAATTGGAGAAATCTTAGCACAACCTGGAGAGGGAATTGTTGACCACCCCTTGTGCTTTGCTAGTAGGAAGCTAACCCTAGTAGAACATAACTATACTACTACTGAGTGCAAGGCATTTTCAATGATCTATGCACTACAAAATTTAGGTAGTATCTGTTAGAAACACCTTTATATTCTACATGGACCACATGGCATTGAAGTACTTGGTAAAAATTCTCATTCTACAAGGGTGCATATACAGGTGGGTCCTACTATTTCAAGACTTTGAGTTTACCAGTTGTTGTAAAACTAGGTAAGAGTAATTTGGGGCCTGACCATTTATCAAGGATTGACTCAGGAGAGGACACGTAGAGCATTGAGGATACAATGCCAGATGCAAAACTATTTAGATTACAATGCGCACCCTCTGACTTGGAAGATATTGTTGTGTTTCTAAAAATGGGTGTTGCACCAAAAGGAATGAAGACTTATAAAAGGAAGTAGTTAGCCATACACCACGTGCCCTACATGTTAATTAGTGGATACTTATACAAGCTAGACCGTGATGAGGTTTTGAGCCAGTGCATGTAAGATCATGAGCGCGCTGCAATCATGGAGGAAGCACATGGTGGAATTGTAGGAGGAAACTATGCAGGGAATGCAACCGCGTGCAAGATCCTTCTAGTAGGATTTTGGTGGGAAATGGTTTACAAATATTGTATCGAGTATTGCAAGGCCTATGACCACTGCCAGTGCCTTGGTAAACCAGGGAAAAGAGATGAAATGCCATTAAGACCGATTTCCAGTACAGATCCATTTGAGAAATGGGAAATTGACTTCGTGGGCCCTATTTCCCTAGTCGTGTGAAGGACAGGTTCACACTATATCATTACATGCACAGATTACCTTACAAGGTGGGAAGAAGTGGTGCCTACAAGGGATTACAAGTGGTAACAGTAGCTAGGTTCTTGTGGGAAAAAATAATCAATAGATATATATGATGCCCACTAAGCTTAACAAGTGATAGGGGTACTCATTTCTTAAATGAGATAGTTAGAATCTTGTTGGAAGAATTCATGGTAGCCCACCACAAGACTATCCCCTATCACCCAAAAACTAATGGAACTACTGAGGTGTTTAGCAAAATTTTGAATCACACATTAACCAAGATTTTTGATGTGGAAAGAAAGGATTGAGATGATAAATTTTATGGTGTGTTATGGCCATATCGGAATACTTATAAGAGACTAAACAAGGCCACACCTTTTCAATTGGTGTTTAGTGTGAAAGTGGTGTAACCTATTAAATTCATGTTACCATCATTGCGTATAGCACACATAATAGGGTTAACTAATGAACAAGTGCTTGAGGAGAGGATTGATAAGTTGATGCAGTTAGATGAGAGGTAGGCTATTGCTCACTAGAGTCAGAAAATAGAAAAATCAGGTAGAAGGCATGGTATGATAAAAACATCAAGAACAAACAATTTGAGGTTGGGAAGATGGTTCTATTGTACATTCCAAGTTTTTGTGCATCCTATGGAAATTCAAATTCCATTGGATGTGCCCATACATTGTATCCTATATACTTGATTCAAGGTGCTTGCCAGTTACAAGAACTGGATAAAACACGATTACCAGGCCATTTCAATGGGAGTAGGCTGAAGCCCTACTATTAATAAGTCTTCCTTGTGTTTGTAAATAAGGTAGTACTGTCAATTAGCCTAGGTTTTTTTTTGATTGTTTCCTTTCTTTGTGTTTCCCTTTCTTTTTGCTTTTTTTGTGCGCATTTGTGCACTGGTAGCCACTTATTATTTTAAAAAGTTTTCTTTGCGTAGAGGATCATGCATCCATTTTTGTGTGGGGTGGAGTGATGTGACAAGTAATGGAAGCTATGATTGTGGATGGCATAGATTGAAAAAATCAAAAACACGTGGATTGGAATATCGCACGTGGAAAAGGTGAACATAAGGTAAGGTTGGTGTTAAAAGGCTTTGAGAAACAACGTAAAAGAATAAAAATTACAGGAGCAACATGAGGTAGTTAGAAAAAATTACTTGGTCCAAGACATCGACGAAGAATTGACTTCGGCATAGGAGAAAGTGGGAAGAAATCTATGGTCGAGGTAGTTGTGCACCAGAAGGTTACAGAAGTGTTCGCGTAGGATTGAGCATGGAGGAAAAGCTATTGAAGGTTGGTTGGAAAAAATATACACCTTTATTGTGAAAGTACGTTGGTAGGTGGCATGGCATTTATTACGGAGAAGAGAAAAATTTATAAATAGAAGATCGGGGTGCGTTATTTTCTACCTTGCATTTTAAGTTATCAAAGAGATCTCGTGAACCAGGGCATCCTTGGGAAGAAAGTTTGAGAAGAGTTGTGAATATTTGGGTGCATTGCTAGTTTGATCAGGGAACTAGAGTGGAAATGAAGTACATGAGGCGTAAGTGGAGAAGTTTGTGTGGAATAATCTCGTGGGTGTTACATCATCTTATGGAAAAAGGGTTTTCCAAGTTAGGGTTCTATAGCTAGGGCACGAGGTTTGAAGGAATTTTTGCAAAAGAGTGGATCCGTAAAGTTGAGAAGAGCCAGGACACAGGAGAAAGGAAAGAAGTTTTAATGGACCCGACGAAGGAATGTCACCAAGGAAAGTAGAAAATATTTCACTTGAATAAGGGAAAGGGCAAGGGAAATGCCATTTCTACTAGTTTCAATGAATAATGGTACATGGAAATGCAGTACCCAATGGCATATTACTTTGTAAAGAATGGGTGTCTCATGTTAGGAAAATGGCCATCAATGATTACAACTATCTTTGCTTGAGCTACCACATGAAGCAATTGAACCACCTAGAATAGTTCTACAATTTAGCCTAAGAGAAGAGGACACAAGATGGAATGCCCAGATCTATGACAACTAGGTTAAAGTTTAAAAACATGGAGAAGGTTGGGTTGTTGCAACTCTATCCTAAGTGTCTCCTATTGTCCAACAAGAGTTGTCCTGAGAATGGACCAATGAACTTATGGCTGAAAATCGAAATGATTAGCTTCGTTTGATCCTTGGAGAATGCCCAAGATAGGAGGATTTGCATTTAGAGGCTTAACAGATGGAGAAGGAAATCTCAAGAACTCAAAGGCAAGCTCTTAAAAACTTTGTTATGAAGCTTTGATTTGCTTCTCTGGGAAAAAGTTTTAGGTGTAAGTAAAAAGGTAGGTGGAGGGCTCTTGATGCCCAAAGGATAAAGGATTCAACACACTCATGAGATGTGGGATAAAGGTAAAACATGATTAGGAATGGACTAAGGTTATCTTTATTAAAGGTAACCTTACTTTATAAGGGTTTAATTTATTGCTTAGCAAGTCATGGGATTATTTTCTACCTTGTTTTAAGTGGAATCAATGGGGTGGGCATTAAGGAGAATTAGGTGATTAATCTCTAATAGCTAGATGTAAGGACATAGAAGATAATTAGAGGAATATTCATGTCATGATTTAGGCTATTATAAGGGGATTAAATCAATTAGAATATTGAGCCATCAAAGGAGAGGGAATAATTAATTAATAATAATTAATTAGTCTAGGTAGAAGGAGAGTGAAATGTCACGGAAGGTGATTAGGGTATTTGTTGGATAGGGAAACTTAATGTTTCTAGCTTAGTGTAATTTGATGATATGAGGGAAAATGAGTCTTTTGACAATTCTGTCTCGATTTGCGTTTTGAAAGGGGATAATTAGCACAATTTCACATTTAGAATTTCTGGCCATTGAGGTGTTGTATTTACAACCATCGGACAAGCACCACAGAGAATGAAATGACACTAGAACTGGTTTTCCCTACAGAGAAGAGGACACTAGATGGAATGCCCATCTATGATGATGAGGTAAAGGTGAAAATGGAGAAGGTTGGGTTGTTACAACTCTATGAGTTTCCCTATTTCAGCAATCCTGAGTGACTATACCAATGGTTGATGTCATGCGTGCATGAAGACCACTTCTATTTCATAGGTCGGAGGATGTGCATAACCCCCAAACTAATTTCTAAGTTCACTAGCCTTATCTATGAAGGATATTCATTGGATGATGATTTGGAAGACAAGGAATCCATTAAGAAGACCATTGAGGCTTATGACTACAAGAAAGGTCTGCGCTGCTTTGACATTTCTGTAATTACTGACCCGGTGATGACGATGGCCACATTTTGGTTACAAAGATGAATGGGAAAGAGAGATGGACACATATAAAAAAATTCTAGTTGAATGTGTGCCGTAAGATCTTAGAGGGAACCATCTATAACCTCTCATCTTTTATTATAAAGGAGATCATAGACGTCGCAAGTGACAGGGAGAAGATCATGTTTGGTAATGTCCTCCTCACCATTATCTTTTCAAATATTGGAGTGCCCAATAGGCTGGATAATTTTTTTTGGGAATACCTTGATGAAAACCCCTCCCTTGCTAAGAGGTTTGAATAGTATAAATGTGACACCATTACATCCTCTCATAAGGTGAGCCTGGAAAAGTGGTATAAGCAAATGTGTGACACATTTGGGGCTGAATGGAGAATACCTGAAGAAGTTTCCTTCACTAGTACAAGGAGAGGCTGAGTTCTCCGTATACCAACATTTTTGTATCAGTATATTTACTTTGGTAGATGGCACTAAGAGTCGGTGTAAATTACCTTTCTCCTTCACAATGTAGTACTTCCAGGTTGGTGTTAATTGATTCAAAGAGATGAAGAAAATCATATTTGATCTAACTGTAGTAGATTAAGACTACTTTGATCTGTGTAGGAAACTATTATACCCCAAGAAGCATGCCTATGTGGAGAAGTATGTCTCCAATGACGTGCACATGTTAAAACTAGTAACATTACCTATTTAGGGAGGATAAAACAGTAAGGGTGTATTTGTGCATAAGGCCTAAGTATGAAAATGGCACTTATGTTGAAGATGATGTCTCCATTCCTGAGGACTCCACCACGTGGAAGAAGTTTGTGCAAAGGAAAAGAGAGAGGAGAAGATCCTGGGAAAAAATCGTTGAGCATGTAGATAGTGTAAACAGTAGGGGCACAAGACTCTGGCATGGGCACAAGTACTTATGTCCACCGGAAGAGGTATCCCATGAGAAAATAGTCACTGTAGAAGAAGGAATTTCCATAGAAGGAAGATTCACTAGTAAGGGGAGATTCACCCAAGAAAGAAGAAAAAGAGAAGTCCCTTGAATTGGATTCACCAGTAAGGAAGAAGCAGAGGGTGACAAAAGGGTCAAACTTGGGTGAAACAAAAATCATGGAGGTCAACAAGCACAATGAAGATGATGAAGATCACAATGAGGCTCAAAATCATCATGTGTACGATGTACATGAGTCAGAGGAAGAAGGAAATGAAGAGAAGGATGAGAATGAGGGAGGAACTCATGACAAAAAGGGGAGTGAGGAAGTAAACATGAAGGATCAGAAGACCCTGACCCTAACCAAGGAGTAGATGGATAATACTATAGAGAGGGAAGTGTTAGGAATTATCCAATAGTTGGTGGAGTATGAAGTTAAGAAAATCACTGAGGAAGTGCTGAAGGAAATGAAGGAAAGTGTGAGTGTGGGAAAGGATTATGGAGGCATGGGTAGAGACCCTAGCTTAGTAGTAAGCTTCCCAAAGGCAATGCGCATAGGTGGAAAGGGCATGGTGGTAGCACTGGAACAAGAAATGACTTCCATTAATGATCTGAACAAGGTACTATGCACACACTTCCTAAGTATCGTGCCCACAAACCAACTCCTCACTTGGTCTTCTTTTGATGAAGAAGGTGCATACCCACACACAAGGAAAATACTATCTTGGTATTTTGAGTCCCACGTTGATGAACCCGAGTTCAAGGTAAATAAAAATACACTGATGAAGATACCAGATGTCAAGTGAGTAAACCCTCTAGTAAATTCCCAACAACTATCCGATGAGCAATTTTGTAATGTGCTCAACAAAGCATCAGTGGAGGTAGAGACAAGAATCTTTGGCAGAAATGACAGAATAAGGGTCTTGGAGGAAGAGCTTGAGAAAAATAATGAGGAGATCATTGAGTGGGACAAAGAGATAAAACAGAAGGAATTGATCAGTGCGCAGTTAAGGTGCAAGATGAGGGATGAAAATGAAAAGGTGTGTGAAATCCATAAGAAGATAGAGGCCATTTCAGATGCCATAATCATGAAGCACCAAGACCTGGCCCTTCCTGAGCAGAAATACAAGTAAACCATGCAATGCTTGGAAGACTTGACCAGCATCCTCACCATGGAAAGGTGACCACTCACATTAGAGTCAGAAGAGGAGGTGATGGCACATGCCAGAAGGAGGAGGAAAAGTTGAAGATTGGGGAGACAATGATTTAGTACTCTAAGCTCCTTTCCATAGTAAATACTGCTACACAAATGGATGAAGCCATGTATGATAACTATGGCAATAGGGATGAGGGTAGCAAGCATATTGGTTGCTACACATGAGGTGGATCTAAAATAATTTTAGGAAAAGCACAAAGGAAATAGGGCATAGCGTGAAAAAGATCCTAGCTCAAATTTGAGAAGAAATTAGAAGCAATCAAAACCTTATGGGGTTTGATTAAGAATATGCTAAAGGAATTATACCCCTAAGTCACTCACAGTATGGATGCACTAGGTGATCTTAGCAAGCAACTGGAAAGCATTGTTGATACACTGAAAGCTAAGAGTGAGGAACCTAGTTTTGATGAAGTAAGCACATTGGTGGGTGACCTACTTCAGCAGGCATAGGGAAAAGTAGATGCATGGGAGAAGATTGAGGCATCCATGAAGAAGGAGTTCCCACTCCTCATGCAACAGTATCATATTCTTCTATTCTTCCATTATTTCTTTAATTGTTTCAATACCTCTATTATTTATTGTTTGAGGAAGTAGAATGTTTTTCGAGGACAGAGAGCACACGTAGTGTGGGGTGATGTTGGACCCTAAAATATTGGCTAAGTACCAAGTGGTATGTGTGTATAGGAACAGTAGATAGAAGGGCGCTCAGGGAAAAGCACACAGGAAAAAGGGGTTTGAGAAGGGTTTAAGCTAAACCAGGTCACACGTGGGAGGAATAAAAAAGGTTTAAAGGACATAGCCATATTTGGCATCATGGAGTCACTTGAGGAAAAATGTGAGAACCCAAATAGGCATGATAATTGGATAAGGTGCCAGCTTGGAACCTTGGAGGCTAAGGAAAGGATATTCCATGTAGGGAATATTCCCATAGACATCATTACAGTTAGTGGAAGGTTTGTAAAGAGGATAATTATTCACCAATGGAGGACCACATCGACACTTGGCACATGATCTACTCATGAGATAAGTCATGGTTTTGGTCAATGATCCTATTTAAAGAGGTGCTTAGGACAGGAACAAAGAGAGAATGCATAAAGAATGCAAAGAGACAAAGAGAGTGCAAAAGGGGAACAAAGAAAGAGAAGGAGAGTAATGAAGTGCTACAGAAATGCTAAGGGTTTGGAGTTCATGGTGCTAGGGTTTAGAAGTACTTAGTATTAGATGGTTGTAAGGGATACTGTTAAGCATATGTATGGGTACTAGGATATGTAACAAGGGATATAATGGGAAAAGTATAGTTAGGATCTCTCATCAGACGTGTTTGCAGGATTTGAGTCTCTGTCACTTAATGTATATGGTCTGAGATGACCCTTTTGAAGGTAATACGGCTTCCAGAATTTTGTTAAATCAATATACATGGATGTATTCTGTATGACTTGGTTATGGGAGTAAACCCTTATGTTATTTGGCTTATCATGACTCAGATCTGGTTTCTTTTACTTCTTACAATGATTATTTATATTTTGTGATACATTTATGTGTAGATCTGTTAGTTATATATTTTTTATTTTTTATTAAATGCATGTACTTTTGTTTCTGTAAATAATCCTTTATTATGTGACATAACTCTCTCATGAAGCTCACATAAAGGAGGATCTCACCACCTATGTGCACCTCGATTGAGTGCCCAACATATGTCGAGTGATAGGCCAGTGCACTTAGGATTAGAAATAAGTATTGAGGGTAAAATAATGACTACAAATGTTTATGGTATTACATTATTAGAAGCTCCCAAATCTATTATGTAGTTTTTCAGTCGGTATCCTCCAATGAGAAGAGAGAGGTATAATAGATCAATCTTATTGGTATTTGATGCACTCATTGAAATTATATTATGAGATGGAGGATTAGGTGGAGTTAGCAATATTCTATTGGAACTAGGAACCATAGTATTAGGTTTTTAACTAGTAACTTTGATATAATAGACAAACTTATCAAATTGTAACAGGCGAGTCCACAAATATTCATATTTGGAAATCTACACTTTAGACCTATTTACATGTTCTATGACATCAAGATAGGTGGATGTAGATGAGGTATATACCCATAGGACAATGGGTGATTTCGAGAGAGAAGGAGGTACTACCTTTGGAATTGGACCATGCTTAGCAACAAATGCAAATGTTTGGGGAGAAGTGGCTGATTTTGTAGGTACACTAGAAGATTTTCAAAGACTACATTTTGTAGAAATGAAATTATAACTAGGAGGATCATTGGAAAAATTACTTGGAACAAAAGATATCCTTTTTCTTTCTATGAGATTTTTATTTTCCTTTATAGACTCCATGGAAGGTGGAAGTGGGTATCCTCAATTGATTATTTTATTCTGTAGAGTTTTCATAGGAGGATCATCAATCTTCTTATTTTTTGGAGTAGGGGTGGAGGAAATTCATTTCTAAGATTGAGATCGGATGAACACTACACATGAGAAGCTAGGTGCATCATCATATTCTTCTTCTTTACCTTATGGATATTCAAGGAATATAATTTATGCATCACCCTCCATTTATTTATTTTATAGGACATTTTTGTCCTCACTTTCTTTTTTCAACTCTATAAATTATTCTTCATCTTCTTTAGTTCTACATATTGCATGGGATGATGGATCCTCAAAGGAAATCCTTCTGGGTGCTACTATAATATAATTCCTATTCTAGTTTGGGTGGGATGCTTGTTGAACAACTTCCTTCTTTAACATTATCAAGGCATTAGCTAACCTCTGCAATAATGAATCCATTTTTTCATCTTTGGAATTTTGGGCCTTATCCTTTATTGAATGATTCTTTATCTTTCCTAAAAAGATGAGGTCATCTTCCACTTCAATGCAAATTTATTGAGTGTAGTCCAAATTGTTTAATCATGGTCATTTTCATTGATGTTATCATTGATTTCAAGAATCATTAATGGAAAAAAGCGTGAATGGTGATGTAAGACTCTACAGGAGGTATTCAAGTTCATCTTGGCTTCATGAGGTGTCAATTTAATGACATGTAAGCTCTCAATGATAATGTGCATGGTAAAACATGCGAGGTGTGTTCTTAGGAGGTGTGCAGGCTTCTCAAGTTCAATCACTTCTGATAGAAGGTCACTACAAGTAGCATATCAACAAGAATCTGCAAGAGAATTGAAGGTTGATTAGTAGTGACAATTCATAGGAAGGTCGAACTAGGTGATTGGATAGGTTGAACCAGGTGATTACATGATGATGGTGTCATTAATGGATAATAGGTGGTTTAGTGGTGTGCAACAGTCTCAGGTAAGTTAATTGGGCATTCAAAAGACAAATAAGATCAATCAGGATCATTTATATGTGCAACATGTTTTTAAGTTTGAAAAGAAGTGTCTCTCCAAGGTGTATGATGTGTTTCACTGATATAAAGGTGTAAATGGTATTTGGCAAGTTTATGTGAGCATTTAAATGGCTTCAGAATGATTTAGAATGATTACAGGTTGATACATGGTCACTACATTATGGATGGTGAGATCGGAGGTATCCAAGAAGAAATTGACTGCTCCAAGGTTAGTACACTTGGGTCAATTGATTTACAGGCCTAAAATTAATTTACATAGGTTCTAAGTGACTCACACAAGTATGATGGTAGAAAGAAAAAATTTCTAGTACTATAATGAGTTTCTAGTGTGATGTGGGTTGTTGGGCTGCAAATGGAAGTAGTTCCCCAAGAACTAAAGATCCCTACAATGGTCTAGGGGACACATTCAGTGTAATGTGGGTCAAACGGGAAAATTTTCGGCACTAAGGCCCTCTAAGGTTCAAGTACCCAGTGAGACCATGTTCCTCCTTCAAGTTAATTCAACCCACAAGTCAAAGTTTGGATGTAAGTCAAAGGGTTTGTATTGTTGTGTGGATGAAATGAAGGTTGCAAGCATAAAGGACATTGAAGGCACATGTTTTGAGAATTCTTCAGTTACCCACAATATAAGTTGAAATGATTTACAAAGTAAAGGTGAAAACAATGTGAAAGAGTATATTGTAGATAATATAAAGTGTGGAAGAACATAACACAGACAACCGAAGTTCCTTGGTACCTCGTGCTCCCAAAGAAAACCCGCAGTACCCTGTAATACAAGGGAATGGGGATGGAGTAGTTGATGTAGAAAAGTGAGGCTTTGGGAGAACAAGACTGATATGGAACAAGTACCTGAGTACCTCGAGTTCCCCAGAGATCCGAATGACCAAAAAAAACAAAGGAGGAGAGAGAAAGAAGTATAATGCAAATAAATGGGATTGCGGATGAATTGAGTCCATATGAACCTAGTTCCTTTTGTTCCCTATACACCCACTTTATCTGATTTCCAAAGTATAAATTATTTAAATGATATAATGGAATTTTTGTAATGTATAATGTGAAAATATTAATGTAACTATTAATGGTATTCCTCATAAGATCCCAATGTCCACATGGAAATAACTTGATCTCCAGATGTAAGCTAAATTTAGTTTTTTTGTGTCATGTGAAAGGTGATTCAATTATCTATGAATTGGGACAAGAAAATATTTGGGGTCAAATATAGAAATAATAACTCAAATTACAAGTGGCATACTATTAGTAGGCAATTTTCAATGTCCTCTTGTTTTTTCCAATGCATACAAAGGATATGGAGTGCATGGAATGCCCAAAAAAGATAGAGAGTTTATTGTTTGTAAAATCCAAATTCCAAGCATAATACAAGCTACTGGAGAGAAGTGAAAAGGGCATCCAATTTCCAAGAATTACATATATCCAAGAGATCAAGTTATCCACGAATATCTAAATATGATAAAGGAGAGATGCACTTGTGTATCTGCTAATCAAATCAAAAGATACATATATGAGTTTGGATTATCAACATAATATCTATTGAGAGAGGTGAAACCTATAAATGTGCCAAGATCATGGAGAAAAATCTGCTAAATAATGAAGAGCCATTGAGGGTAAAATAAACCAGAGCTATAGTGATTGTTGTAGAAGGAGAAAGATAAATCATAATGAATATATGAGGTTATAGAAGAGATATAAATTGTAATAGAATACAAGAAACTTAGAATCATATCAGATGAGTTTATGGAAGGAGACAAAGGCAAGAAGAGATACATACTAAAGAAATTGCAGCAAAGATAAATAGAAGACAGTGCCATCAAATGAATACCAATTAAGTGGAAGAGAAGATAAGTGACAAAGTTAGAAAGGAGATAGAGGCATCAATAATAGAACCCAAGTCCAATGAATACATGAGGGGAGAAATTTGATCAGAGGTAAGAAAAATCCTAAATATTTGAGTTTGTAGAGTGAATGAAGGAATTGCAAAATAAAGTTGATTATAAGTTTGAGTGTGCAACATAGAATCTAGATGATCAATTTCATAGCATATCACAATCTAAGTTGTTATTTAGATCTCAGTGGAGTTGCAGCCTCCTTGTAGATGTAGTGGCCTACAAAAGATCAGTGGTGGATGATTAAATTGTATGGGGCTGAAGCCTCTGTATAAGTTATGGATTACTAAAGATTAGTGGGTATTGTATCAGATTTGGGAGTTATGGCTTCTAGACAAGTTGCAGCTTCTCAAAGGCTAGGTGGTGGCCTAGTTAAATTATTAGAGTTATAGGACCTGATTGAGTTGTAGCTCATACGAGAAATCATTGTAAATGTATAGGAAAATTATCCAAGTTAGTGAGTTGGTTTCAGTGGGTTTTTTCCCTAAAAGGGTTTCCCAAAATTATATCTGGTCTCCTTATGTGGATGTGTGTATGATTCTCATTCATGTATCTTTGATGGTTAATGTTGCATGCTTCTAAAAATCAATAATATTTAATAGTAAAAGATAAAAGAAGTGGAAATTGATTATAAGTTATTATCAGCAGTGATTCATCCCCCCCTCTCGGTGCCTGAAATTCCTATCAATTGGTATTAGAGTGAAAGGTCACGGGTTCCAATCCCCTTAACCGCCTCCCTTAGATTCATTAACTCTTACAATTATATCGAAGATTAATGCCTACAAGTTTTGGTCTAATGGATTTTTTTTCTAACAATTGGTATCAGAGTGTTGATTCTCTTGTGTAAATCCTAACAACTTGGAGGTGATCCTAAAGACACAAGCATGGGTTCATTATTATAATCAATGATGAAAAAGAAATTTAAAATTACGCAAATGCTCATAAAGGAGTTAAAGGAAGAAATCAAGATCAAGGAAGTAAACCAATGTGAAGAACTTAATGAGATGACATAGTATGTTGAAAATTTATCAAAGGAATTGAAATACAAAGAAAAATCATGCTGCAAATATGAAGAAGAAGTGAATACTCTTAGGAAAGAGCTAAAATGAGCCACCATAAAAATAATTACATATCAAAAAACAAGGAAAGCAAAAGAAATCCTAAGAACCTACTGAGCAAACAAAGACATCCAAATGATAAATTGGATCATGAGTCTAGTTAAGAATCATCTCAAGCTGCTATAAAATACAAGTATGAATAATGTGAGTGGATCGGTGTAGAATTGAAGAATCTAAAGGAAGAAATGGAACAAGCAAGGAAAAAGGAATTAAGGGCTGAATTAAGCCATGCATCTTGTCAAGGATGTTTAGAGAATAAGGAAAACAAAGAACACAAGAAGACCATTAGGCAGCCAAATGCAAGAAGACTCTCAAGAAAATTTCATGGAATTTTTTTTTCATGTCATGTCTTTAGACATAGAGCTAGGGATTACATAAGGAAATTATAAAAGGAACACCCATAGAGGGACTACAAGACTAAATTTGAAAAGAACATAATTTTTTTTAATTTACACGAGAAGGCTCAAATAGAAAGATTATGTCTTGAAGAATCCATAAGGCAATATTGGAAAAAGGGAAAACCTAGAGATTAAAATCAACTTATGTGCTACAAGTACAATAGAGTTGGGAACTTTGCAAGACACTATGATAAGAGAAATTTCATCTACAAGAGGAAGGATGAAGTCAAGATTCCTACTACAAAGACTTCCTAATGAAAATAAAATTTATTTGGATCAGTCAAACCTATAAAGAGCAATCAGCCATCAAATTTAGTGAGAAGCATGTTTTATTGCGTTAATAAACAAGAAAATGAAATACATCACACATGCTTGAAAAGTATTAAATTCCTAAGAGATGAAGGTAGAACATATAGCAATATATCAAAGAATATGGACAAAGCTTCAAGAGAAATAAAAGAAAGGAGTCATCATGTTTCTTTGACGAATTTCTTTTGTTTTGAAGTAATCCCACAACATAGTGTACCTTCTCTAATCTTCTAGGAGGTATATATGTATATGAATGAAGCATTGTGAGTGAAAGTAACTCTCCATGATGTTCTTAAGAACCAAGTGGAAAAAGGTATGTTGTTGAGTCCATTTTCACTATTTTTTTGTATGAGTAGTGTGTACAAGATGGTAAATTACAGTCCATTCAAGTTGATTTGAGCTGTATGTGGGTCTGTCAAAGTAGAATTCTGTCACATTACCAAAATGTACTCTTTAGTCTATATATGTAGACTCTTGTATTGGTCAAATTGTTGTGTCTAGTAAAGATTTCATATCTTGTTATCCACGTAGTCTTCTCAGCCTTGATGTTCATGTCAAGAATGAGTAATTAAGTAGTCTTTAAATCTAATTTTTCCTCCTTTATATTGTCAAAGTTAAATCATTTTCATCTTGAGTAAATTCCCTTCAAAGAGAAGATGAGTGATGTTCAAGTGTAATCCTTTGGTGTTCACATTGTCCATTAAAAATGGTATCTTGTCTTTTGATGTGAAAATTGTCTTGATCCTATAAGTGTGCTTAATTTTGGTCCTAAAAAATCAACTTCTGTTAGATATTAAGATCTGTTAGAAGAAAGAAAACATTATTTTTTCCATATGTAATAAGTCTGATTGTGTAATATCCAAGTTGATTCAAGTCTCTTAGCTAGATGTCAAGGATAATTGAGTCTGTTAAAAATAGAAACATGTACAGCAAGATCATGAGTTCATGATATAAGTAAATTTCTCTTGATTAGTTTCATAGAAGAAACGTGAAGTTGGTCATGTTATCATGAAAGGCTGTAACAACAATGTCTTTAGCTTGCGCATGGGAAATAATTTGAGCTAATGATTCTAAGTGATGACTATGGGAAATGAACCATTAAGATAAGTTATTCAGACATTGGTTGCAATGCATGAAATATTTTGATGGTGATCTAAGTGCAAACTGGATACTAAGTAGTGGAGAATATTTAGGAAGCCTAATACTAAGGAATTTAAAATGGAGCCAAGATCTAATGAAGTGAAGCTATTGGATGATCTCCAATATTGAAATAAGAGCATTAAAGTATGTGGAATGATATGATGCAGTACTGTGAAGGATGATCTAAGTATTCCCTTGACAAAGTATGTAAATCCTTATGGAGTTGAGAAAAGTGTAGAAACTTTAAAATCAAAGTTGACTATTGAAAGAGTCTATGAAATTTTATAATTCATAAGTACAAGTGAATATTACAAGCCTAATGACAAAGGTTCAAAATGAGCATTCAAGCAACTTGAAAATATTCATGCATTCAGTAAAGTATTTGTGATAGATTAGTGATGTTAATCTTAGGGGGAACTAGTCTGCTACTTCATTTTCCTGGTTTGGCATCTTTTTTTTTTAAAGTGAAATTTCCTAAAAAAATTGTAGATCATAAAGGCATGCAATATCAGCTCCTACAAATTGTTGATACTATCTTGGAAAAGAAAGCGTTGATACTATATTGAAAAAATAAAGGGATGTTGTAAATTTTCCATTTTGGAACAGATCAAGTGAATCAATTTTACTACTAATAGGAGTTAGAGGAGATGGAACAAAGTTCTAGGGGGAGCTTGGTGACAAGGATAACTAATTTCTAGTTCAATGCTAATGGTGTGAAGCATATCATGCAGCAGAGATAAATTTATCAGTCACATGAATAACATCATCCAAGGGGTGCTACTAGAGGTAAGATCATGTTTACATGTAGCTCATTTTATTGATTATGTAACCCTTTCTCATAGATGTCAAAGGGGGCGAGATACAAAGAGTGTTATCAGAAAAAAAAAAAAATTCCAGTGGTTTTTCCATTAAATTTTATATGTTTCTAGGTGTGTTTCCATTAATGAAAAAGGGGGAGATTATTGAATCTTGGTCATTGTCATTGATGTTTTCATTGAAATCAAGTGACATTGATGAAAAAAAAGGGTGAATGGTGATGTAAGATTCTACATGAGGCATTCAGGTTCATCTTGGCTTCATGAGGTGTTAAGGTAATGACATGTAAGCTCTCAGTGATAATGTTGTGTGCTTAGGAGGTTTGTATGCTTCTCAAGGTCAATCATGTGTGATACAAGGTCACTGAAAGTAGTGGCTCAAAATAATTTTCAAGAGAATTGAAGGTTGATTAGTAGTGTTAGTTCACAGGAAGGTTGAACAAGGTGATTGCATAGGTTAAACTAGGTGATTGCATGTGATGGTGTCGTTAATGGATGATAGGTGGTTTAGTGGTGTGCAACAATCTCACAAAAGTTAATTGGGAATTCAGAAGACAAATAGGATCAATCAAGATCATTTATATGTGTAACAGGTGTTTCAGTGTGAAACAAGTGTCTACTAGGTGTGTGATGTGTTTCACTGATATACAATGGTCTCTGGAATTTTTTTTTAGCATTTAAACGGCTTCAGAATGATTGAAGGTTGATACAAGGTCACTGCATGTATGGATGGTGAGATCAGAGTTATCCAGGAAGAGATTGAAAAGGTTAATACACTAATTTATAGGCCTAAAAGTCATTTACATAAGTTATAAGTACTCACACTAGTCTGATGGAGAAAGCAAAAGTTTCCAGTACTTAAGAAAATGTTTGGAAAATGTGAGTATAATGGCTTTCTAGTGTAATGCGAGTTCATGAGGTGCGGATGGAACTATTTCCCATGGAACTAAAGTTTCCCACATTAGTATAGGGGTCACATTCAATGTAATGTGGGTCAAATGGTTAAATTAGGCACTAAGGCCCTCTAAGGTAAAATTTTCTAGTGAGACCATGTTCCTCGAAAGTTAAGGCAACCCGTAAGTCAAAGGTTGGACAAGTCAAAGGGTTTGTATTGTTTTGCAGATCAAATGAAGGTTGCAGGCACACACGACATCGAAGGCACATGTTCCACAAATACTATAGTTCCCCATAGTATAAGTTGAACCAATTTACAAAGGAAAGGTGAAAACAAAGGAAAGAGTGTGTTGTGGATAATATAGAGTGCGGAAGAACTTGACCTAGTCGACCCAAATTCCTTAGTACCTTGTGATCCCCGGAAACCAATAATACCGATAACATAAGGGAATGGGGATGGATTAGTGTGATGCAGAAGAGTGAGGCATTAGGAGAACAAGGTTGATATGGAACAAGTACCTATAATTACAAATTTCATATAACAAGTATATGGAGAAGAGAAAATGGTATCCAAGCCAATAATTACATATAGCAAGGAGATCAAGTTATCCATGAATATATGAAACTGATAAAGGAGAGATGAGCTTGCATATATGCTAATAAAATAAGAAGATACAAAGATGAGCTTGGATTATCAATGAATATCTATTGAGAGAGGTGGAACCTATGAATGTGCCAAGATCATAGAGAAACAAATTTGGTGAATAATGAAGAGCCATTGAAGAAAGAAACTAGAGCTATAGTGATTTTTAAAGAAGGAGAAAAAGAAATCATAATGAATATATGAGGTTTTAGAAGAGCTGAAAATTGGAATATCATACAAGAAAATTAGAATCAATAGATGAGTTTATGAACTGAGATAGAGGCAAGAAAAGCTACATATTGAATAAATTACCACAGAGATAAAGAGAAGATATTTGCATCAAATGAAGACCAATTAACTGGAAGATAAGATCAGTGACATAGTTAGAAAGGAAACAAATCCATCAATTAGAGAACCCAAGTCCAATGAATGCATGAGGGGAGAGATCTGACCAAAGGTAAGAAAAATCCTAAATATTGGATTTTGTGAAGTGAATGAAGGAAGAAAAATAAAGGTGATAATAATCTATTGAGTGTGAAACATAGAATCTAGATGGTCAATTTCTGAGTATATCACAATCTAAGTTTTTGCTTAGATCTCAAGGGGTTATAGCCTCCTGTGGGTAGTGTCCTACAGAATATCATCGGTGGCAAATTAAATTCCAGGGGGGTGAATCCTCCTTGTAAGTTGTGGCTTACTAAAGATTAGTGGGTGTTGTATCAAATTTGGGAGTTTTGGCTTCTAGACAAGTTTTAGCTTTCAAAGACTAGGTGGTGGCCTAGTTAAATTATTGGAGTTGTAGCTCCAGACTGAGTTTATAGCTCAATTTGGAAAATCATTGTAACTGTACTAGAAAATTGTCCAAGTTAGTGAATTGGTTTCCATGGGTTTTTGTACCGAAAGGTGTTCCCACATTATATTTGGTCTTCTTGTGTGGATGTGTGGTATTCTTCTCATTCTATATTTTTCATGGTTAATGCTACATGCTTTTGACAATCAATAATATTTAAAAATAACAAATAAAGAAGTTGGAAATTTATTGTAAGTTCTTATTAGCATTACTTCACCCCCATACAGTGCGTTTAAATTCTACAATTGGTATTCCAAGGAAAGGTCATGGGGTTCAAATCTCCTTTTCGGTAACTTGAGGTGAGGTTTGGTTAGGTAAAATTATCAAGGCTTCCATGTGGGATTGTGACATGTCTAACTAACTACCTCTCATGGATTAACTAACCCTCTCTGGATTAACTAACCACCTCCCTTAGATTCATAACTTTTTCCATTATGATCGGAGATTACTGCCTCATAGGTTTTGGTCTAACATAAATTGTTTCCTCCAACACAAAATATCTTGTTTGAATTCTCCGTAGAACTAAAATAACTTTAGGAAACAGGAATTAATGAAGACTTTAATATTATCTACCGTAGGAGAGAAAGGGTAGGAATCCTTGTTGATCAACTTATTGAAATTTTTTCCTGAAGTGTATCTCATGGGACTTTACGGTTCTTTCTTCATTGTTAAGTTGATTGAATGGAGTCATGAGCATATTTTTTAGTCTTGAATCTTGCTCCAATCTTTCTTTTCATATTACCCCAAGCATAAATGGAAGTTTGATGGAAAATAGTAAAAAGTAGTTCGTATGACATCTTGTATGTTCCACAAATATTGTTCACTATAAAATATTCATCTTATATACCCCAAGAAAACCTAAGATGTGTGAAATTTTGTGATATGATCATCAGGTCATTCTTTTCATCTCCATAGTAGATTTTTGAAAGTTATTTTCTTGACCCCTTTTGGAAGTTCATGAGTAGTGGATTCCAAAGCCCATCACTAGTTTATGTTTCCCATGACACATGTTATTATTTGTCATTATCCCTCTTCTCTTTCTTCTTCTAGTGGAGTAGGACTAGTGGTCTACAATTGGTTTTTTAGTAATACCTTTAAGTAAGACTGTTTACAGGAACTTTTATTCTTTTCTTTTACAATGGGAAGGCAGAATAAACTCTTTGTTTCTCCTCAAATGTGGGATCAATATGTCCATGTTGATCATCTGGGTATAAATTAGTTCTTCCAGTTTTATAAATCATTATAAAGGTATGAAACTTGCAAAGTGATACTTTTCAATAGGATTGCAATAAGGACTTTGGACTTTGGATGGTATTTGGAAAAATGGTCCATTGTTATGGATTTTCAATATATTGATTTTTTGTATTTTTAGAGATATGTATGGGTGCACGAGGGAATATCTCTCCCCAACAGATTCGCAAAAAATGTTTTGAAAAAATATTTGATCACTTATAACATTAAATATCTCTCACGCACTAGTGTGAGATT